>CM071835.1:110672582-111892582 GCA_036507285.1 Trichosanthes cucumerina | reverse complement strand
TGACTTGGCTCGACTCATCGATCAAAGCTTCGTTCATCTCAGCCAGATTAAAGTGGGTCATCATATCTAGAACATGTTCACGGACAGACGATCCCTCTTTCATCCGTTCGTTGAAGACGTATTTGAGCGAGTCATGTCGGACCTGAAAGGACTGTTGTCCAAACATTTCCTGCAAGGACTCCATGATCTCCTTGGCGATGACCATCAGCTCATGCTTCTTTGCCAGAACATCAGACATGCTGGCAATGATGTAGACCTTGGTCTTTTCATTGGCCCTGATCCATCGATCGTATGCATCGCGAACACTTTGCGACGCAGATCGAGTCGAGCGACATCCGAGGACACTCCTCGCATAAGATTTAACTTAATGTCGTCAGTTACCAAAATTGTGTTTATGTTGTTTTTCCAACTTTGGTAATTATCTCCCACTAATTTATTGGAGGCGAGTAGAGCTATTATTGCGCTAGACATGTTTTAAGCTGAAAAAATTAAGAAAACTTTGTGTTACTCTCGCAAACAACTTTTGACAACCAATCAAGTTTTAGAAAAATTGTTTCATGATCCCTAGGTCATTCAAAATTTTACAATGATATCCTAAAGGTTTAGAATGACTGCCACCGAAGGGTGAACAAAACAATCCTCCTCTAGGACGAGACTTTCTCGATCAGACCCTAATCCCAGAATAACTCTTATTCCATTAGGCGTCCAATTACCATTGTTCGGTCGAATTCATTAACACTTTAAGTTCCAAGCATCTGTCCAAACAATAGCCACCGAAGGGTGAACCAAGAAGGAAAACCAACCAGGAAACTGTATCCCTTTCGAGAATTCATGGTGTTCCGACTCCCATGATCAGGCCCTCCGAAGGGATTGTCTTGTCCAGGCCAAACTAGCAGGTGGATCATTCACGGTGTGAATCGAAAGAAGAGACCGTGAGTCTCGTTTTCACAAGTCTCGCTCCCACTCACTATAAGTACTCTCTCCATCCACGATGATATTGACCTATACAAATGCCACCCGAAGGGGGACGCTCCCATTTGCACCACGAGGCCGAGTATAGATCTCACGGTGCGAACTTAAAGGAGATTTGTGGTTGGAAAGTCAAATGTATCTCATACACTTTATTTCCTCCCACTCAACACTTTAATTTTAATAGGGATTGACCTAGATAAACCGGCTAAAATTTACCTAAGTCTACCAATATAACTCTTATATGGTATTAACCTAAGTCTATAATCACATTATAACTTAGGTCTATGTGAGTTAATTAAAACACTTTTAATTAGCGGCACTCACGATAAGTATAATCTAAGAATCTCCGGACCAAATTCACTCCCAGGTCGATTTCCAGGTAGGGGTGTTCCGCAAGCGTCAAGTTAAAGACCCCAACCTTAGACAAAACCTTCCTTAGACAGAGTTACTAATCAGTTTCCATTCATAAACTAAACTTTGATTTCCTAATTTCTAATCTCATTAGAAACAGAAAACGTAAGTCTAATTATTCATGTTCTAAACTCTTTAAAACTAATAATTAACTTAGGTTGCATGCATTTATATGTTATAGTGCTTGATCATTCATCACATGATAACTATATACTATAACATAATATAATTCATCACATGAATATAAATGCATGAGCTTACTTTAATTCAAAAAATATAACACTTATATTAATTATATTAAACATGTCTTTAATTATATTATAACTCTTATAATATAACCTATCATGCAAACTATATATTATAACTCTTATAATATAAATGATGCATGAAATGTTTAACCTAAGGTGGGATTTTAAATCTATATGACATACAATATGCACATAGAATTTAATTAAATCATACATCTCATGCATAAAATAATTAAATAGCAAAAATGGACCGGTTTTGGCACCTAGGAGCAATTATTTAATTAAATAACATTAATATAACACTTATATTAATATTATTTAACAAAATAATTAAATAAACAAATAAAAAAATACATTTTACAAAAATAAATTAAAAAAAAATTAATTTCGAATGAAAAATGCCCCACTAACTCCAAAAGCAACTGCCCACGATTGCAATCGCTCATGAATCGCCTCAACGCGTGCGGCGTTACTGTTGTAATGTCGCTTCCAGCTGTCGACCAGCGTTCTCAACGCCAACGCGGCGCGGTAACGCTGGCCCTCTGCAGCAGCGCCTTGCTCCTTGCGCACAGCGTTGAGACGCCAAAGAGCAGCGTCTCAACGCCGTCGCCTGTACAACAAACACCTTTGCTGTTTGTGCTTCAAAATTCGCCCGTTTCCGCTCCGATTTCTTCACAGCAACTCTTGCTACTAAAGACTCTGACTTTACAGACTCGATTTACAACAAAATGCCCAAAAACAACGGGCCCTTACATTGATCTCATCAACATAAATTGTAAATCTAAACTAATGTCAAAACCAAAAACATCCAAATTCGCAAACCAACATTCATCTCATGAATTCAAAGTAAAATACCAACATATTTTAACAAAAAATAGTGCATAATGAAGAACCATCGAAATGTCTCTGATACCATTTGAAGGGAATGAAAATTCCCGCGCAGCGGGAGACGATCGAATCGTCATGGTATCATTATGCTACTCGAATTTTGTTAAAACGATCTAACTAGTAGATCTAGGCTAAACATGCTAGAAAGGAACAAATTACAGCAAGATAAAAGTACTTACTTGTTGAAGACTATCTTCAAGGTTTCTTCCTCGGTCACGAACACTTCGTGCTTCTCGATCTCAACGAACGCTTCCCACGAACGGAATCCGAACACTACCACTTGGAGTCTCGGTTGTTCTTCCTTTGGAAAGAAGAAAGATTGTGGGATCTTATGGTTTTGGAGAGGGAGGAGAATTTGAGAGAGTAGAGAGAATTTTGATCTCTTCTCTTTGATCAAAATCAAAAAATGAGAGAAAGCTACCAAATCCCTTCTTGCAAAAGGTTTAAATAGTGGAATGATGGAGTTAAAATCTCCACATTATTACCACTTTACCATAACCATAGGTTATGCAAATCTCATTTGCATAACCACATAATATAAGATATCTCATATTTCATATTGCAAATCTCATTTGCAATAAATGTGGATTAATTAAATTGAATCACATCCAATTTAATTTCTCTCAATTAATTTCTCCAATTAGCCCTAATTCAACAATTAGGCTAACCTATAGTTTATTATGAATCTCATTCACATTAAACTATATATTATATCATTCATATCTCATATAAATGACATAAATTTCCTTTAACTGAAATCGAACACTTCAATTTCATACCAAAACATTAACCCTTCTTTTAACCCAGATTGAGCCAACCGAGGGACCTGATGGACCTATAGTGACGGGCTCCAATGATCCGAGATTAACCTGTCAAACTCTTTGACTCGGTTAATCAACATTCATTAGCTACGGTAACACTCCACTATAACCCATAGCTGCACTCTCATCGGTGTAGAATATTACGTGTCCACTGATATAACCAATGCCCATGAGTCGACCCTTCACAGGTTGTTCCTAGACACGGCTGGGTCAAATTACCATTTTATCCCTGTGTCTACCTCTTGTTCCTTAACTCTCCACTGCTCCTCTAATGAACAATATATTGTGATGGTCCAACCATACACAACACCCTTCTCGGGCCAGTGAGAAGGTGGGCGCCCGTTGTCCAAGCCCTGGAGACAGCACTTAAGGGAACAACCCCTCTAGTTTCCCTAAACGCGGGAACGAGTGAATTCCATCTCGCGTAGTTAAGTTCCTAGCTCCCTACTTGGTCCTGTCCCTGAGAAGATAGGCATATTGGGCGAGTAAGTGTGACCACCCTCACCCGTACTAGTCAAAGGACAGACCCCCGCAGACAGGAGTCCGTAACACGCTCAGGATTCAGGTCGAGTCACTAATAGTCATCTATGAAATTATTAGTCCTTACTGTCAACGGTGTTACATAAGTAGGTCTAATAACTCATGGTCCGGTCTTGTACAATCTCATTGCCTAGGATGCCCCCACCCGCATGTCAACCACATGAACGAGTCAGATCACCTCGTTTGTATCTAATACAAAGCGGGTCGCATCCGCTTTTTATCCAAGATTAGGTCTCCAACCCTATCCATATACTGTAGACCGTTCGGGTCATTAACTCGAATGTGATCCTCCCTGTGTGTCCACTACACACCATTCAAGTTCTAGTTCTCTCATTAATTCAATGACCCTGGAGTTTAGTTTATTGGAAAAGTTTATAAATATTGCGAGACACAAAGTGATGAAATAAATAACTCTTATTAATTTCAAACAGTAATTTACAAACACGAGATTAGGACAAAAATCCCAACAAGAATTTTTAGTCTCTTATGAAGAATAAGGGACAGGCTGATCGAGAAGAAAATCTGTTTGCCCATTCCAGAAGGTTCCAGAAGGGTTCAAACTCAGAAGAAGATAGGAGAGAAAGGGAAGGCACCTGCTGTTGATAAGGGCAAGGGAAAGGGTAAGGTTGCAAACAAAGGAAAGTGTTTCCACTACAACATGGACGGACACTAGAAGCGAAACCGTCAGAAGTACCTTGCTGAGCTCAAAGAGAAGAAAGGTAAATTCGACTTACTTGTTCTTGAAACTTGCTTAGTAGAAAATGATGATTTTACCTGGATACTTGATTAAGGAGCTACTAACCATGTTTGCTCTTCGTTACATGAAACTAGTTCCTTCAAGGAGCTCGAAGAGGGTGAGATGACGCAAAGGGTCGGAACGGGAGACGTCGTCTCAGCTCGTGCAGTGGGGATGCCAAGCTATTTTTTTTAGAGATTGATTTATATTTTTAGAAAATTTGTGCATAGTTCCCAAGATTAAGAGTAACTTGATATCAATCTCTTGTCTTATTGAACATTATTATTGTATTTCCTTTTCTAGTAATGAAGTGTTAATTTCAAAGAAAGGTGTCGATATTAGTTCTGCTAAGTTAGAAAATGACTTGTATGTTCTTAAACCGAATCAAACTAAGGCAATTTTAAATCATGAGATGTTTAACTTCAAATACTCAGAGTAAAAGACAAAGAATTTATCCAAATAATAATACCAATATTTGGCATCTTAGACTTGATCATATAAATCTAAACCAGATTGAGAGACTATCAAAGAATGGACTTCTAAATAAGTTAGAAGATGATTCTTTTTCCCCTTGTGAATCATGCTTCGAAGGTAAAATGACTAAGCTGTTAGGATGTTTGTCCTAATCTCGTTCAGTTTGTAAATTACTATTTGAAATTAATAAAGAGTTATTTATATCATCTTTTGTGTCTCGCATTAATTATAAACTTTGTCCAATAAACTAAGCTTCAGGGTCATTGAATACATGAGAGAACTAGAACTTGAACGGTGTGTAGTGGACACACAGGGAGGATCACGTTCAAGTTAATGACCTGAACGGTCTACAGTATATGGATGGGGTTGGAGACCTAATCCTGGATACACTGTGGATGCGGCCCACTTTGTATTAAGATACAAACGAGGTGATCTGACTCGTTCATGTGGTTGACATGCGAGTGGGGACATCTTGTACAATGAGATTGTACAAGACCGCACCGTGAATTATTAGACCTACTGATGTAACACCGTTGACAGTAAGAACTAATAACTTCGTAGATGAACATTAGTGACTCGACCTGAATCCTGAGCGTGTTACGGACTCCTGTCTGCGGGGATCTGTCCTTTGACAAGTACGGGTGAGGGTGGTCACAGTTACTCGCCCAATATGCCTATCTTCTTCGGGACAGGACCAAGTAGGGACCTGGGAACTTCACTACGCGAGACGGAATTCACTCGTTCCCGCCTTTAAGGAAATTAGAGGGGTTGTTCACTTAAGTGCTGTCTCCAGGGCTTGGACAACGGGCGCCCACCCTCTCACTGGCCCGAGAAGGTTGTTGTGCATGGTCGGACCATAACAACGTTGTTGTTCATTAGAGGAGCAGTGGGGACTTAAGGAGCAAGAAGTAGACACTGGGGTAAAACGGTAATTTGACCCAGCCGTGTCTACGAACAACCTGTGAAGGGTCGACTCATGGGCATTGGTTATATCAGTGGACACATAATATTCTGCACTGACAGGAGTGCAGCCTTGGGCTTTCGTGGAGTGTTACCGTAGCTAATGAATGATGATTAACCGGGTCAAAGAGTTTGATAGGTTACCAATCGTTTATATGTCTCTCGACATGTTATTTTTTATGAGTATGTTTTTCCTTTTGCTCTAGTCTCCATTTCCAGTTCTTTGTCCTCTGTCTTTGTTTCATCTTCTTCCTTCTTACCTATACTTCATCACTTGTTCTCTCAGCCTGAATCACTTCATAGTGAACCCCTTACTAGTGAGAGAACATCTCCTATTGTGTGTGTTGATGTTACCTCTGAGGTTATGCATCGTGACATGAGTTCATCTGAACAGACTGGCCCTGTTGTGTCTGAAGGCTCTCTATCTAGCACTGTTGAGCTTCCTGACCGTGTTGCTTCTGAGGGCAACTTACCAACTCCTACTACCATCCATCATCCTATGCGAACTCGGTCTAAGTCGGGCATTGTTAAGCGTAAAGTTTTCTTGGCCAAGTTGCCTGATTCTTCTCTTACAGTTATTAAGCCTAGCTCTTTTACGCAAGCTTCCAAATTCAGTGAGTGGCAGGTTGTAATGTGTACTGAGTATCAGGCTTTGTTAGATCAACAGACTTGGTCTCTTGTTCCTTTACCTATAAAAAAAATGTCATTGGATATAAATGGATTTATAAGGTCAAGAAGAATTCAGATGGTAGTGTTGCTCGTTATAAGGCTCAGCTAGTTGCTAAGGGATATCATCAACAGGAAGGTGTGGATTATGATGAGACTTTTAGTCCTGTTGTGAAGAAGCCTACTATTCGCATTGTCTTATCGTCGGCTACCCATTATGGTTGGGATCTTCGGCAACTTGATGTTAAAAACGCCTTTTTGCATGGTGATCTAAAGGAAGAAGTTTATATGCAACAACCACAGGGGTTTACTAGCAACAAGTATCCTACTTATGTCTGCAAACTCAATAAGTCTTTGTATGGTTAAAAACAGTCGCACTGTGCTTGGTTTGAGTGCTTTACTACTGCTTTGCTTGCTTGCGGTTTTGTGGCTTCTTTGTCTGATTCGTCTCTGTTTGTCTAGAATCACCATGAGTCTGTTACATACCTCTTGTTGTATGTTGATGACATAGTGCTCACTGGTTCTGATTCAGGCTACATTCAAACTCTTATTGATCAGTTCAAGGACGTGTTTGATATGACTGATCTGGGTAGTCTTTCCTATTTTCTTGGGTTGGAGATCAGACGTTGTGCTACTGGTCTTTTTGTTACTCAAACTAAGTACACTCGTGACTTATTGGCTAAGTTTGGTATGTCTGATGCTAAGGCTTGTACTACACCATGTTCAACTTCTAATATCTTGGCAGTGTCTTCCTCTCCTTGCTCTCTCGTTGATGCCACTGCTTACCGAAGCATGGTTGGTGCCTTACATTATTGACCTTTACTCATCTAGATATCTCATTTTCCGTTAGTAAAGTATCTCAGTTTATGAACTCACCCACTTATGCACATCTTGCTACTGTTAAATGTGTTTTGCGGTACCTGCGAGGTACTTTGGCCATGGGCTTATGTTTTCGTACAAGCAGTTCTCTATCTCTTCAAGCTTTTTCTAACTCCGATTGGGTTGGTAGTAGTATTGATCGTCGATCTACAACTGGTTTTGTGGTGTTTTGGGGTGCTAATCCGGTTTCTTGGATTGCAAAGAAACAGACAACGGTCTCTCGCAGCTCCACTGAGGCAGAGTATCGGGCTCTCGCTGCCACCATGCTGAATTATTATGGTTGCAGCAATTGTTGTGTGAGCTTTTTGTTTCTGTTTGTCCTCATACTCTGTTTTGTGATAATAAATCTGTCATTCAGTTAGCTCGGAATCCAGTTTTCCATGGTCGAACAAAGCATGTGGAGATTGATCTTCATTTCGTGCGAGAACGTGTTACAGATAAGACCTTAATCATTGCAGTTTCTTCCAACTGAGCATCAGTCCGCAGATTTGTTTACGAAGGCCTTGTCTACTGATCGTCTTTTATTTTTGCGTTGCAAACTCAGGCCTCTCTCGGCTTTCGTTTGAGGGGGCATGATAGATGTATAGACTGGTTTAGTTTGTTATTCAGGTTTTATGTTGTACAGGTGTTATTATTATTTCCTTGGTTATATCTTTGGTATAAATACCCTTTCTATTATCAATAAAGGTGAGAGATATTATTTACCTTTCTATCTTCAACTCTCACCTAGCAATCAAAATACATATATGGATTAAAAACTTATTTTTAACAAAAAAATACTTTTTTGGATTTATTTTGGCATATTAAATTAAAATTATTTCTTCTATTTTTTATACAAAAGTTAAAAGGTTAAGATCTCATTTAATAATCCTTTGGTTTTTTATTTTAAAATTAATTATATTTGTTTTCTCATAATTTCTCTACAATATTTTCATCTTGCCAAAGAGAGCATAGATTATATTATAAGGATTCTTAAAAAAAAAAATTGTTAACTAATTTTCAATGTATTTGTGTGTCAATAAAAAAAATATAATTTTAAATAGGCATTATTGTGTCACAATTACCTATAATCAAGTCAGGTTATATATGTGCATAGTTTAATAGAGAAGATATCAATACCTATTCCAAAGATTGATGATTCAATCCCTTACCTTATAAATATTATTGAACTAAAAAATCATGTCAGGTAGGTTATGGACCCCTTTTTGAGTAGAAGTAATTCTTTCGTAAGGAACACACCTAGATACTTAGAGTGCGTTGATACGTGATAACCCACAACCAAAGCATTTCTACCCAATAACGTGGGCACTTTGGATCTTGCTCGAATGAAATAAAATATATTGTGGATAAATAGAAGCACGTCTTATTCATTAATATTGTGAAAATATTTTGCCATAATTAAGGCAGCTAAACCGACTCTCATACAAGCTTCTTTTATTGGACGGTAGAGATATAAATATTTTAGAAAAGTGTGAGGATCAGAGAAATTTTAGTACGAAGACACAAACTAAAAAATATATGTGGTATGTATTTTATTGATGATTGTTTAGCAGCAAAAGTGTACATATAAATACAAGAGCAGATCAAGATTTGTTTAAGGAAACAAATTAGTACAAAAGGAAATGATGTACAATTAGTGGAGAAATTTGAGGCAGAGATTTAGTATCCTTCACGTTGCTCATATTCTTGACAGGATTGAGGCAGAGATTTCTGGTGTGAAACTCACGGCCATTAGTTTTCCATAGAAAATTATTTCACGAATCTAAGATTCGAAGGGAACAGAGACATACTAACTACTAAACCAGAAGAATTTGAAGCGGTCCGGTCCGAGCCCTTTTTGGACCTTAACTAAATCCGACCCCTACAAGAATAAATTTTTTTTTTTGTTGGAAAAAAAGTTCTCCACCACCTCATTCCCTACTTAAATAGGGACAAAACGAGCCCCTACTAACAAAGTCCTTGTTAGACAACCACTTATTTGACAACACCTCTTTCTTTATTGTTTAGACAAACAACGTACATGTTACTTTAATGGTCCCAAACCTAGCAAAAATACATGTTCAATATAATATATCACACCCATTTACATGACAGCGGCTCCTCTATCGTTTTTAGGAAGAAGACCCACCATCACAAATAATAATAATAATAATAATAATAATAATAATAATAATAATAATAATAATAATAATAATAATAGAGAGGTTATATATCTTTCTCTTTGGTCATACTCAAATGGTAAATTTGTTTAGTTAAATTGGTCTGAAATTTAAGGGTAGAATGTAGGAACATAACTTAGCTTACACACGAGTATCCACTTACTATTGTTCTAAAGTCATGCTTACTTTCTGAATCATAATCAACTAATAGAATTTGAAATTGTGGGGTCTATCCATTGTGATTAATGGTGTAATTTATTATTCTTTGTAATAGGAATCAAAGCATGGTCTCACTCTCAAATTCACAATCATATCATGGAAGAATAATATTATTCTTATAGTGAATTTGATGGAACTAAGAAGATTTCCTATGCCTACTTGACTTGGCATAGGAAATCTTCTTGTTCCATCATTCAATTGTTGACGACAAAAAGAAAGGATGAGACGAAAAGGTAGAACATATTTGCGAGAACGAGGATCGAGTAAGTGTTTTTGTCTCTTTGTGCCTGATTTTTTGCTATTTTTGCCACATTTGTGAGAATGAGATCAAGAGAAATAATCTTTTTTTTCTTCTATACATGAATTTTGGTTTGATATGTTACAAAAATATCGCTTTAAAATAAATTAAATAATATTATTTTATTAAATCAAATATGGTAGATTTTGGCCAAAAAGAGTATAGCTCAACTGACATCAAGTAAGACTTAAGGCCAAGAGGTCATCGGTTCGAGTCCCCCTACCCCAAATGTTGACGTTGTACTAAAAAAAATGGTACATTTTGTTTTGAAAACTCTTATTTCGATTGATCCCATTAGGGTTTTCTTTTATTTACGGTTTCAACCAACTCCAAATAAACACAGTCGAATAAATCTCATTTTCATTGTGATTAATTGCATTAGGATTAATTTCCATTATGATTGGAACCTATTTTCATTACTCGGAGTAATTAGGGGCCTAAACTCAATGTTGTAATATTTTAATATTTATTATTATTTATGAGTTTTTACTTTTTAAATGAGAAAATGTTTTATACTATTATAAAGAGAAACAATCTATTTGTCTATTTATTTGAAGGGAGGTTAAAACTTTTATAATAAATTTCTAGATCTAAATTAATTCTAGTATAAATATCTCTCTTACCACAATTTCAACACACACCAATTCTTTCAAGCTTCTTTTTTTTTCTAATTCTCATATTCTCTACTTTACTCTTTTAAGAACAACTGGCCAAAAGAGAGGGGTGTTCTTTGCTGTGGAGCTTTGGGTTCAACCTATTAGTACGAAGTGGTTTGAGCTAACGTTGGGTTGTTGTATCCTGGAGGGGACAAGCCAGAGAAGACTGTTGCACCGGTGGTTGATAAATAAATATACACTACAGAAAGCTTGAATCTCCTTAAAAAGATCGAGATACCCGCGCCTCAACCTGATTGTTTACGTACTTATTTCTCAATTTTTTTTTCTATTTTCCTATGTTATTTGGAATTCCTCCAACACTTAATAAAACCAACTTTATGTTATATGGGTTCGGTAACTTGATCAAAATAATATATCTACCAACTTATTCAAAAGAAAAAAAAACTTTAATTTTCTGAAATGCAGAGTTGGGCTCTAATCCGTCCTATTACCTGGCGTAGCATTTTATGGGTCGGGGCAGGGACCTCTTCAAACAAGGCTACATGTGGAAAATAGGTACTGGTAGCCAAGTGAGCATTAAGGACGATCATTGGTTCATGGAGGAAGGTCGCACGACCTTGCAAGTGGAGGGTTCGTTGGCTTTAAGTTCAGCAAGAGAGCATATAAATCAAACTAGTTGATGCTTTATTAATATTTTGAATATTCAATTTGAACATTCCATCACAAGCATAATCTTTTTTCAAACAAAATTTTCTTTTTTAATTATCACATATTGATCAGATGCCATAATTTATTTGAAGCTAGCCTTATTAAGAAGATAACTCTACATTCAATTTTCTCTCATGAAGGGTGTATAATGCACATATTTAAAAATTAGAACCCTTCGAGAGGTGAATTTTAATTCAACTTCACTAGCGAGGTTCCATAATTTGGGTAGTATATGGGAATCACCAAGTATTATTGTTTTAGACTCATTAAAAGAAATATAAACTTTGAACCAATTTTTGTCATAACAGACATGTCTATTGGCACCAAAATTAACTCATTGTCCTTGAATACTTTAAACCATATAAATATCAGTTATCATAGTCACAAATGGTTATTCGGTAATATTAGCATGAGGTACAGGTTCATGTTTCCAAAATTTAATAGAGCAGCATGCCCACTTTTACCACAAGCAAAGCAAACAACTCTTGAATATTAAGAATATACTTGATTCTTTTATTCACTTGGCTTTCGACTTTTCTTATTAGAAAAGTGAGGCTTATTATTTTTTTTCATATAACATTTCTTTGGCTTTAAATTAAATGACTATTTTAGAAATCTGACCCTTAGGTATTATCATTAAAAGAGATTATATTTAGCTTGGTATAATTTGCATTGTCTTCTTGAATCAATGCATCTTGTCCTTTTACCTCTTCCTCCACATGAATGCAAGTAATTAGTCTTTTTAGAGAAATTTCTCCTTGTTTATGACGCATATTTTCCTGAAATTCTCTCCATGATGGTGGAAGCTTATCAATTATGCCGACAATAATAAAATTGCCTCTAATCTTAATTTCTACATATGCTACTTCAACTACTATCATTTGAAAGTTTTGTGTTTGCTCTACTACAGATTTTTCATCTACCATTTGCAAGTGAAAGAAGCGACTTGCGACATATGCCTGCTTCTTCAGTATCATATTTATTTTGCAAATCTTCCATATTTTCTTGAAAGATGTGAAAGTTATGTCATAATAATCATTAAAAAAAAATCAGGAAGACAATTTAAAAGATGGTACCGACATTATATTTGTACTCATCTTTTTCATACTTATCAATTTTCTCTTGGTGTTCCATGAATTCTTCAATGCTCATATTTTTAGTATCAATCTTCTTTGGATTTTTTTTTCCTATGAGGACATAGGTCATTTTGAGAAGCTTAAGGTAGAACAATACTTTTCTCTCCCATCTCTTAAAGTATGTTCCCTTAAATCAAAAGGCTTTTTGAGATTTTCAACATTCTCATTAGGCTTCTCAATTGTATACTCCATGTTAAATCGCTCCTTTAAAATTGTTGGGAGAATTACAAATAACAAAGGAAAAATGAAGTATTGAGAAACAAATACATAAACGATTAGGTTGAGACGTTGGTATTTCGATCCCTTTAAAGAAATTTAAGCCCTCTAGCCCATCCCCTCTAGGATACAACAACCCGACTAAAATGTGTTGTGTAGCTCAAATCACTCTGCACTGTAAGGTTGAGCTCAAAGCTTCCCAACAAAGAACACCCCTCCTCTAGTCAATTGTTTTTAAGAGAGCAATGTAGAATGGAAAATGTTATATATTTGACAGTATGGTAAGAGAAGTGTTTATCCTAGAATTTTAGATCTATGAAATTAAATAAAAGATTAAGTAATCAAAAAGTAAACTTTTTAACCTCTCTTATCAATATGTTTTTCTTCCTTAAAAAGATGAAAACTCTCTCAAATTAAAAATTAAAAATAAACTCATATAATAAATATTAAAATGTTACAACATTAATTGATTCAATTTGAAAATTTTAGAGATATGTTCTAGATTAGTTCAAGAAAAATCAAAACTCCATTTGATAACCATTTGAATTTTTAAAATTGTGCTTATTTTATGATTATTTCTCTACAGTTTCATCTTTCTTAAGAAAATACATTAGAATTCTTAAACAAATTCTAAAATACTTTTTATAGTATTCAAAACTTGGTTTGATTTTTAAAAGGATATGTAAAAAATAGAAAACAAAACAAGTAAACCTAAAGGTAGAAGTAGTATTTATAAACTTAATTTTCAAAAACTAAAAACTGTAAAACTAAAGGGTTGTTTGAACAACATGGGTTATAATAGTATGTGGGTTATAATAGTCTCTGAAAAATTATATAATATTGTTTAAAATGTAAAGTTGTTTAATCTAGGGTTATAATAGTCTGTATTCAAGGTGCAGATTATTTCACATGTTATTTATAACATAGGTAATTATAATCTCTGCTCCAAATAACCCCTAAATAGTTATCCAATGGTAAATTGATTCACTTTAGGGCATGTTTGGAAATGATTTTAAAAATAGTGATTTTAGCACAATTGATTCGTTTATAAGTGATTTATAAAATTGATTTTTATACAATTACGTTGATATTTGGTTTCAAATTTTTAAAAGTGACTTTTTTATATTTAAAGGTGATTTTGAATTATGTTTGGTTTCAAAAGTGATTTTAGAATTACCAAATTACTAAAAATGACATTTTACATTTAATAAATTATTTAACTAAATAATTATAATAAATATTTGTTTTTATTAATTTTTTTATTTGTTTTATTGTTAAACTTTTATATGCATCATTAATATGTTAGGTAAGAAAAATGTGCATAATAAATGTCAAAATAAACAAAACCATATATCTCATTCAATCTACACTACAAGATTTTTTACTTTTCCCAACCCTAAAAACCGTCAGCGAAACACTAAAAAAGCGTCGGCGATTTATTTTTCGACCAAAAATAGAGCGTCGGCAATTCAATCGGGATAACCCGTCGGGCTAACTTTTTCCGACGCATTTTGTATTTTGGTTGGCCTTTCCTGGAAAGGTCGACCACACTCCCATTTTGGTCGGCCTTTCCCAGAAAGGCCAACACTTTCTATTTCGTTGGTGGTTCTCGAAAGGGAAAAAGCCGACCAAAATTAAAGGCTCGACCTTTCCCTGAAAGGCCAACCAAAATTAAAAGTGTCGGCCTTTTCTCGGAAAGGCCAACCAAAATTTTATAAATAGTTGGCAAAGATGTGTGTGGAAGCTTTAATAAATTATCTAGAATTTCATTATAAATTAAAATTTGTGATACACCTAAAAGAAATTATATATAAAAAATCAATAACCCTTTCTATTAAATGAGATTTAACTACATGGTTCATATACATAACGTCAAAAAAATAAAATATAATAATTAGTTTCACACAAAAATAAATAAATTATAAGTTGTCATCACTTAACATAAGGTAACGAAACAAAAATTTAATTACATTGTTTTGTTCGAAAATTCCCAAAAGCTAGTGTCAACCCATCCTGGCAAAACAAAGAAAAACAAAAGTAATTAAGTTACCCAACTAATATAAGAAAAGCACACATAACAAAATATTTAAACTTACATTTTAAAAGTGAACAATAATATTAAACCTTAGGGAATTAAGTTAGCAAATTTACCAGACAACTAAAATTACTTGAAATTCAAGAATATAAAGCTAATCAGAACTTATGAACAAAATCAAACAACTTATAACTAACTAAAATAATCAAATTTTGATTTCAAAAGTATATCTTATATACAAATAAACTTAACCAGAATAATCTAAACTTTAAAACAATATTAGCCACAAAAGAGAGACATACTGCTTGATTTCTTGTTCTTGGAATTCCTTCAAGAATGAAGCATGATTCACCATTCCAATAGCCTTCTTGTAGCCTTTTTGATAACCTTCTTGTAGCCTTTTTGATAAGAATATCAAAATGATTTCTTCCAAAAGCCTGACAATCTGAAATGGACGAGAGGAAATAGAGTAAGTATGACTATCTAATTATACAAATAAACAAGAAGCAATTTCACAAATTTATCTTGGAAAAGTAGTCACACATCCCCATGGTTTCACAAGATTCTTGGTTTATCATCAGAAACAAAGTTCCAAAATTGAAGAAGGAACAAGAGATTGTTACCAAAATTGCAGCCAAAATGTTGGATTTATAGCGTTGGATTTGCTATCAGAAGGCTACTCAACGATCAGCCAAAAGAAATCAATACCAGATCACGATCTGTAGTGTCGAATCTGCTATCATTAGAAATCGTTAAATGCCAAAATAAATCGCTCCTTAACGACGCAGCGACGGAGAACGAAGCTCGGAGAACTCAACTCTTCGACGACGGGCGACCAAACAGATGTGTGTTTTGCGATGCGAAGAGAAAATGGTGTGTTATGGGCGCGGTGTGTTCTGCGAAGATGGAAAGAAGGAAGAGGGGCTTTCACGATAAGCTTAACAACAAAAATGATATTTTAAATTTTAAATTACACTTTTTGCCAACCAATTATGAAACGGTGGGCATTTGTCCACTTTTGGTTGGTCTTTCTCCTCATTTTTACCGACAGATTATAAAACGGTCGACATTTATCAACTTTTTACCGACCAAATTAAGAATGGTTGGTCTTTCTCCCCATTTTTTTTCGACCAATTCGTCGACATTTATACTTTTTTACCGACCAAATAAAAAGTAGTTGATTTTTCTTCTCATTTTTCCCCACCGACCAAATGAAAAATAGTCGGCATTTATCCACTTTTTTTGCCGGCAAATAGAGATCTCTCCATTTTTTCCGACCAATTAGAAAAGGGTTAGCATTTATCAACTTTTTGCCAACTAAATAAAATATGGTCGGTCTTTATCCTCATATATTTGCTTACCAAATATGAAAACCGTCGGCATTACCCACTTTTTGTCGACCAATTCATAATTGGTCGGAAATTCTCTTCACTTTTTCCGACCAACTACTAGACCGTCGACATTACCTATATTGGCCGACCATTTTCAAAGCGTCGGGAAAAATAACGTCGGCATATGGCAAAATTCTTGTAGTGCTAGAATAACTATTGATAAATAATCATTTTACATCTAATTTCTATTAAATAGTCAAAATCTTCTCTGTCATTATTTTTGGAAGAGCTATTAGTATTATCATTATCAATCATATGAGATGTGATCTATGTTAACAAAATAATAATTTACAAATCCATTTATTACTTTTATCTTTAGAGACGAAAACAAATAATCTAAAAAGAAAAAAGAAAGTTGTGGCAACAAAAGTGGAGAAATTGCAACAATAAATTTCAATAAAATTAGTGATAATTTTATATATATATATATATAAAGATAACGGAAACCGAAAGTGATCCATGACACCACCTATGGGATGAGAGAGAAGAGAGAAAGTAGGGTACAATGGAATGAAATGAGGACAAATTTGGAAGTGATTCCCGGTCAATCACCTACCCAAAAATCACCTATCAACTTATCATTGAAAAATAAATTTTAAGTGGTTTTTTAGTTTTCAAAGTCAATTTCAACATTTGCCAAACATAAATATTTGAAAGAAAAGTGGTTTGGATCATGACAAAAGTGATTTTGACCCTACCAAAATCACTTCCAAACATACTCTTAATGTTCCAAAGAATATGTCAAAGTCTCGTTTCTTTGTAACTTTTTTCTTTTTAAAGAAGAAACAAGAAGAAAGATCTTATTCTAATGGACGAAAGCTTGGAAGTTGAGCATGGAAAAGATTTAGGTTTACATCTTAACCCTTTGAATTTTCCTATTTATTTTATTCAGCTGGCTAATTTCATTTTTTTAGTTCAAAAACATGTTGTTGGGAAATCATACCTCTAACTTCATGATTAAAGTATATACCTAAATCAGTTGAATTATGTTTTCTATTATTATATTTTCCCAAAATTTGGTTATGAGTAGCATACTTTGTTATAATGAACGGAAAGAAAATGATCAAAATGTTGATGTCAAATGTTGGAAGATAAAACAATGTATAGTGAGTTTTCAAATTCTCGATCCTATATATTGTATATATATATATATATATATATATATATATATATATATCATAAAATTAAAACATTAACATTTTTTAAGTGATTAAAACATTAACATTAAATTTAACTAACCCACCGGCAGAAATTAAAATCTTGTTTGTTAATCATTTAATTTTTTTAGTTATTAAAAATTATACTTATTTTCCCTTCATTTCTTTATAATAATTTTCATTTGTCTTAAAAATACAATTCTTAATTAAATTTCAAAAATAAAAACAAGTTGTTACAAACTACTTTTTTTTATTTTTTACAACTTTAGATTTTGAAAACATTTGTAAAAGTAGATAACAAAACAAAAATAAAATAAAATCCATGCATGAAGTAATATTATACGCTCAATTTTCAAAAATATAAAATCAAATGATTATCGAACGTGACCTAAATATTTAAAGTAAAAATGTATTTGAATTACCATTGTCCTCTAAGTCGAGTAGGGTGGGAATGAAGGTTATGTTTGGTTTTTGGAATTTTCTTTGTTCGACTTTTTGAGTTTTGATGGTAGTTTTGTGTAATTATCTTGAAACGCTCATAATTATTCAATAAAACTCTCAATTTTTTTAGTACAATAACATTGGAGGGTAGTGAGATTCGAACATTATATGATGCAATGTTGAACACAATACTCTTTACAAATGTTGAATTTTTTTTTCTTTTATAAATGTTGAAAGTTAAGAGAACCTATCTTGAAGGAAAGAAAATGTTGCATAAAAATGACCATCTAACAAGTTTTTAAAAGAATATATTTTAAATGTACAATTGAATTAATTTAATCATATTTTTTAAAAACACACACACATTAGAATTAAACCAAAGTGCTAGATCTGGCAAGATTGATTCGATTTAATTAGTGTATTACTAGTTGTTTTAGAATCATATACACATCTAAATTTTCAATTCAAAATGAATATAGTTCAATGGTAATTGACATGTTTCCTCGACCAAGACAATAAAAGTTCCCTCCAAATATAGAAAATAAAATAAAATAATCGTCCAACCTTATACCTGGAATATTCCTATAAAATGCTGAGAATAAAATTTGTATCTTATAATTTATCCAATATACCTCAAAAATTGTCTTTATCATAAAATTTTATTTTTTTAACAATTTAAAAAAAAAAAACCTCAAATATAACTTTAGGTCCGAGATTTGGAATCTACCAAAGGAATCAACTTATACAGTATGATTACTTGTGGTGATAGATTTTTATAAAAATAAATAATAAATCTTGTGGAGGAAAATTAATGAAGAGGGCACGGAGAGAATACGCATTCACTTGAGCTTTAAAAAATAAGAACTAATAACTAATTTAAAAAAATGGGCAAGAAGAATAATATCTAAATCTAACTCATTTCATTTAAAAAATGTCTAAAATTGTTTAAATTTAGAAAAATGTTTAAATCTCTATTTATATTATGATTTTATAATTATGTTGAGACTAAAATACCCCTAGTTACATTTTCTACTGCTTAACTAACTAAATAAAAGCCAATGGAGAGATAAATTAATATTAGATAACAAAATATAACAAACTTGAATAAAATCATGACTATTAAGTTAAGATCATTTAAAGAGAAGAAAATAATATATATGTTACAACAAAACAATTTTGATAGCGAGCAATTGGATTTATAACATATATTTGACATACATCTAGATTAATTTGATGAAATGGAAATGTGTAATTAGCATGCAAAAATTAAACTTAATATAAAAATCGATACCTCATACACTCATTAACCAAGACAAAAAATGTCATCATTAACCACTTGTCATAATTAATGTTCCACCTAAAACCCATCACGCCTCCTTCATTGTATTGACGAGCCACAATGTACACAAGGAGCTCTCTTGTTAGTATTTTCTTTTGTTTCCTAGTTTCTTTGGGCTTGCCTCGTCTCTGTGTAGATCGTGTCTCCCGTTGTTTATATTGTTGGAACATTGGGTATTTCCTTTTATTTACTAATTCCTCTTGATGACCCATAGTACACAAGGGTCACTATTGTGTTGGTATTTCCTCTTGTTTCCTGGCTTCTTTAGTTTGCCTCGTCCTTGTGCATATTAGTATCTACAACGCAAATGTCATCTTCGAGGTATATATTTCTATCTACTATCGTTTCTACTTTCGAAAATCGAATTTATTTGTTCGATTTTTTTCAATCTGACAACTTTTTCTTTGAGTGGTAATACACTGTATATACAAAGACTTCTTTCGTTAGTATTTCCTCTTACTTAATAGTTCCTTTAGGCTTGTTCCGTCTGAGATATATACTTCTATCTACTGTCGTTCTGTCTTCGAAAATCAAATGTGTTCGATGGACTCCTTCATATTGCAGCTTCTTTTTTTGGGTATATACAACTTAATTCAATAGTATATACAACTTTCTTGAGATCATACTTACACCAAAAAGACACACCCCTCTGAAATTTGACCTCCTTGTATTAGATCAACAATACTTCCAGGGTTAATGAAAGTGAACTTTTTATGCTCCACTGATGTTATGATTTCAACGTCCACAACTAAAGTCTAACTAGAGTACATACCCTATGATTCCCCTGTAAGCATCCAAACTACATCCCTATCCTAAAAATGGTTATGATCAGCAACTTTTTTATCTCCATTCTTGACGAGTGAAAGTCCTGCAATTCTTTTGGATCCATCAAACTTAATCTCGTTGCAATCGATATTGAGAGAGTTCTGAAAGGGTGGAAACACGGTTGAGTACCACTGACATAGACTTGTAGTCCTTGTAACCATTCTCCTCGTCCCAAACACCACAATATGCAAGTATGTAAACTCAGTAAATAATTCAATATTCAGGAACATTGAATGGTAAGAAATTACCTTTGTGCAACAGAGAGAACCTACAGTAAACAAACACAAAAAATTGGTCAATAGTAACTGCTAAAAATTAGGGAATCGAAAATTACGGAAAATCGGTTGGAATAGATTTAGGAAGAATTTGGTTTGATTGTAAATACAATTATATACTACAGGTTTGGACTTCGGCCCAAGCCCAAATCCCACTCGTGTTATTGCGCGAGGGTAGAGCCCAAATGAGGGAATCTACCCTGGTCGGCCTCGGCCTAGGCCGAGGCCGACCTCACGCTTGGGCCAAAGCCCAAGTGCGTCTTCTCGTCTCTTTTCGTCTTGATTTTGTCCTCGTTCAGTTTTGGCTTGTTTTGACTTCGTATTGGGTTATTTTATCCCATTTAGCCCTTTGTTGCAGCTATTTGTCCAACTCATTCTTGTTCGTCTAATTTAACCTATAACAAAAAATTTTAGACATTTTTCATTATAGACTATTTAATTTAAACATTTGTCACAATTTTTCTAAAAAAAATTATTTAAAATTCGAAGAGGCAACTAATCCTAAACAAGTCATTGTCTTAAAAAGTAAAGAAAATGAAATTCTGACCTCAAAATTTGATTTCACCAACTGTTTGAAAACGATTTAGTTGTTTTTTTCCCTGAAAAAGTAAGTTCATGAAAATATTTTTCCAATAATTTTAGTCAAATTTATATAAAAAAAAATACTATAAATATTGTGAAAATTACTTTTCTTTTTCTTTTAGTACAATTGGGGGTTGGAAAAATACTATAAATGTTGTGGCTTCTGAAAATTACTTTTCTTTTTCTTTTATTATAATTAGGAGTTGGGCGTGGTTGTTAACACATTCGTTATGTCAGTTGAGCTATGCTCTTTTTAGCAAAAAATACTTTTCATCTTTTAGTTTTCAAATTTTGACTACAATTTTAAATTTTATTTTTTATAAAATATGTGTCTACATTTAGAAAAATTTTAGTAAATAAGCCTAAGCTTTAAAAAAAAAAACTAAACATCAATCTAAATATAATTTAATGGATAAAGCACGTACTTTTCCAAAGTTGAAGATTCGATTTCATTTCATGTTTGTCGAACTCATAGAGAAAAAGGGACTAAAAATTCGGCTTGAGAGAGACACCAATGGGAGTTTTCTTTATTAATATTATAAGATTACAAATTTATTATAAAAAAACATTACATGTTTCAAACTATTTGACAAAATATTGTAATTTTTATTAGCTGGAGACGAATTTGTTGCGTTTTATAAAAAATCTCAACTCCACTATAGAAGACCATTCACACAACACTTGAAACGTGAATTTAAGAACTTGTAGTTGGTGAAGCTTCTGGAGTAGAAGACTTCTCTTGTTTGCAGTTTTTTTTTTCTATTCAAAAAATTAAAATTAAAATTGAAATATTCTCCTTTTTATTTATAAAATAAAATAACTATTAATATAAATAACTCTAATTAATGTACTCATTCATTTTATAGGGGTAAATTGTAGAGAATTTGTAATGGGTAGCAAGGGTGACCTTATTATTTGCATATATAGCAATATTTAAAAAGAATGGCAAATATGATAAATATGTTTAAAAACATTTTATAATTCCAGTTTTACCCTTCTTATTTTTCGCGTGTAGTTCATCTTCTTCTGCGATCAGATTTTCTTTCTCCTTCGTGTTTCCTCCTCTGACTTTTTGCAATCATTTTCTCAAGTACCGCGATTTTGTTCTTCGATTTTCAGTCTCCTTAGGGTTGCGATTTGTTCGATCAGGGTTGTGATTTTCTCATCTAATTTGTTTTTTTCGCATCCATGGGTTCAACACCACCGGGATGTTCAGGATGTGTGTGTAGGAGGACGATGGCTTTTATAGAGGTTGGAATTTGGAAATGAATTGGATGGATAGTTAGTTAAATTAAAAGATTGAAATGAAGTTTTTATGTTTTTTTAATGTTTTTATTGAAACTCTCTCAATCTTCTTTTGGATTTTTCTGAATTTAGATGAGATCCATGTTAGCTAATAAAGAGCAATGCCTTTAGCCCCAACCTTTTATCGTTAATTGTACCAAGTTACTGAATTGTTGTCTGGGTTTTGTGAAACTCGCCAATACTTTCTTGTCCTCCACAAAAATATTCAAAGCCCCAAAAGGGAACAAACACGATCACAACAAAACCCAACAACTTTAAAATTAGAAATAACGAAACGAGTCTTTTAAACTTCATCTGATTCGTAGTGATGCGTTCAAGCAAATCCTTTGGATTTTTGCAAAAATATCCGCCATGGATGGCCACAAACTCACCTCCAAATTTCTTAGAAAATCATCATATGGTAGCTCATGAGAGGTCGATTCTCAAGAAAAATTCAATCAGAGCAAATGACCTTTACTTCTACTCTTCTCGAGGACCCCTTGTCTCCATTATTGGCGATGGCATGGCGGTGGCAAGTTGCTTCAATTCCATCTTCCAATCACAATATTCTTGCAAACTTGGAGTCCACATCCCAATCAATTAGGTTTATAAGTCCACATTCTTGAGTTCACATTCCAATATTCTTCCAATCTATCAAAATCTTTAATCGATTATGCTTAGAGAAGCTTTCTTTACAATTTTTTGTTGTATGGTGATTTTCTGTTGGTTTTTTGTTTGTTTGTATGGAAGCTCTGTTTTAGAGTTTATGCTTTATGCTCATTCTGTTTTTTTGGTCTTTGTTTTATACTTGTAATCAATAGATATCAGTGATATACGTGTGAATATGCTATATACTTCTATCAATGATATACAATAGATATCAGTGATATACAAGTACTGAATACGCTAGTGATCAGTAGATGTCAGTGATATACTTCTATCAATGATATACGAGTCATTCTCTTTTCTTAATCTCTGTTTTATGCTTGTGATCAATAGATATCAATGATATGCATTTTATGCTTGTGATCAATACATATCGCTGATATACGCGTGTGAATGTTAAATATCGTTGATATACTTTTATCAATGATATATGTGAATATGTTAGTAATCAATAGATATCGGTGATCTACAATGAATATGCTAGTGATCAATAGATATCGATGATATACGTGTGAATATGTTAGATATCGTTGATATACTTTTTTAGCAATGATATATGTGAATATGTTAGTAATCAATAGATATCGGTGATATACAGTGAATATGCTAGTGATCAATAGATATCAGTGATATACTTCTATCAATGATATACGAGTGAATATGCTAGTGATCTATAGATATCAGTGATATACTTATATCAATGATATATGAGTGAATATGCTAGTGATCAATATAATTCGTGTATGTAGTGATCGATTTCTACCAATGATATAATTACTTAATGTTCTTATTACTTTTTATTGCAGTTATTTTGGAACTATGATTAAGTTTCCAATAGTTATTTTTTACATGGACAATGGAATGAGAAAATTTTTTATGAGAATTACAAGACCATTGGAATTTTGGTTGATGATATGTTATGTTTTGATGATTTTATCAATCGATTCATGAAAAGAAATTCGAATGGATACTTCTCTTTTTCTTCTATAGAATTGTCGATGTCATTAGGTTATGGGATGAATGGTGCTCGAGGATGTGGTTAAAATTCAAGAATATAAAGATGTTGCTTGGTTTTTAACTTTAGTGAAAGATCAAAATACAAGATATCTTTTAGTTACTCATATCAATGATGCTTGTTTTTTGATGGTCGCTCCCGTGCTCTTAGTGATGGAAGTGACAAGTTGTTATCAATTGCTACTTTGTCGCGTCTTCTTCTAGGATTGATGGTGATTTCCACGTTATTACATATATTTATAGAGATGTTGATGTGGAGGAAAATGATGTTTTTGCAAGTAAGGAAATTGTGTCAAAGTTTTTTTCATTCCTTGTTGTGAAGAAGAATTTTGAGTTTAGGACATTAAAAACAAATTCAAAGTCACTTGAATTTCAATGTGCCCAAGAGGGTTGCCAATGGTATGTTCGAGCATCGCGTTATAAAAATAGTAACTTGTGGATGCTTAGGAATCATTCGAATGATGTTCTATAGATGTTGACATGAATGCATTACTTCCAATTGTTAAACGTCAGCAGAAGGCCCCAAAGCAAAAGATTCATCGATTGGTGAAGCAAGAAGTCACACAAAATGTAGTCGTTGTCATCGTGTTGGTCACAATCGTAGGACATATAAATTTTCACCATTTTTTACCATGATGTAATTTTTGACAATTGGTTTTAGATATATGTTTTCAAGGCAGTAACTCAATATTTTTGTTATCATACTATCCATACTATTAATACAAGGTTTGTGATTGCTTCTATTCACAAGTTTAATTTCAATACTATGAACACAAGAACTTTGGCTACAAAACATAAACTAAAGCAGATAAGAAATCTACCAAAATGAAGAAACTAAAACCTATTAGACCTATGAGTGACATCTGATGAGAAAATATGAATTGTGAAAACAGGATCACTAATAGAAGAAAGAATTGATAAGAATTGATTGATAAGAAGTAAAACAGGACCACAACAATCAGTGATAGACAACTATCAGTGATAGTCACTTCTATCAGTGATAGACAACTATCACTGATACAAGTCTATCATTTCTATATAGACAGATGTAATAGAAGTCTAGCACTCATAGAAATCTATCAGTGATAGAAGAAAGGAGTTGATATACAAACAAAAAAGCAAGAATTGATAAGAATTGGTTGATAAGAAGTAGAACATAATCACAACAATCAGTAATAGAAGTCTTTTAGTGATAAACAACTATCAGTGATAGACATCTATCAGTGATAGAAGTCCATCAGTGATAGACATTTATCACTGATAGAAGTCTATCACTTCTATCAGTGATTTCTGTGATTTCAGACGTGGGTGTGGGTTTCGAGGGCTTTTTAGTAATTTCAATTCATCTTTTCAAATTTTTGCTATTTTTGCAAATAGATGAAGCTCTTTGCTATATGGGCAATTATGTTGGGCCTCTTTGCTACCAACCCAATTGCCCCTAAATTGTAAGTAATATCCACATATAAATACCTATAATGAAAAAAATATAAAAATATTTTATATTTGAGATGATGACTTCTATGATTTTAGGAGGAGAGAACAAATACTTTTTGTTACATTTATACCCTTAGTATATACTCGTATTCACAATCAACCTCACAAAAATATTTGTTTTTTAAAAAAGATATCCTGAATATTCTCTCATGTCTCTCATCATAACTAACATATTCACTAAATTTATGCATCTTAAAACTCTCTCTTATTTTTTAAATCGGTTCATTTTCAAATACTCTATCTAATTTTCCAATATTTTTTGTGATTTCTTTAATTTTTCAAGATGCAAAATTCACAGACAAAAACTGTGCAAGTATGCCAAAGTAAATGAAATGGAAAAAAATGCAAGGAAGAAGATGCCCATTTGATTTTGGAAAGCAAAAACGGTCGTGGTAGAAATTTGTGGTTTCTTTAATATCCTAAGATGCAGCGTCCACTAACGAAAGTTGTACTTGGGTATATGGAAGGAAAAGAAATTAGACGAGAAGTTGTAGAAATGAAGAAATTGAGTGAACACATTCAATTTAAGCAGAAACAACAGTAGATAGAAATATATACCTCAATATTAACATTTGCGTTGTAGATACTAATATGAAATAAGGATGGGGCAAGCCTAAAAGAACCGGTAAGCAAGATAAAATACCAACAAGAAAGGTCCCAAAAACGACAGCAGATAAAAATATATAGCTCGAGGCAAGCCTAAAGGAACAAGAAAGCAAGAGGAAATATCAACAAAAGAGGTCTTTATGTATACCACGAGTCGTCAAGAGGAACCAGTAAAATAAAAGAAAATACCTAATGGGTCCAACAAATATCTATGCGTACTTTAATGTAGGGTCGTTCATTCGCTAGTGACGAGAGATGAGGGACAATAGTTTACTTTATTGTTTGGTTTGGAAAAAGATAGAGGTGTAAACAACAATTGAGGCAATTTAATTATGGTGGTTAATAATGACATTTTTTACCTCAATTAACTACGTGTAATATCAATTTTTATGTTCAGTTTAATTTTTGTAGGGTAATTACACATATTTCCATATCATTAAACCAGATGTATGATCCAATATTTCTTTTTTTTTAATTACGGTCCAATATATACTATAAAGTTAGATATTATAGTTCATGTTAATGTCTTTAATTTTATATATGTAGGATTATTAACTTAACCGGCGTTCACAAGAACAATCTCATTAAGAAATAGGACTGCAATCTACTCTACCAATGTTAATGTCTTGAATATTTCTTTAAAAAATCATAAAAACAAAAAACAGACATTGTACACTTTAAATAACAATTTACCATGCTTTATATTTATATATTAAATTTTCAATAGCTCTTCCATCAATAGAGACAAATGTCCAACGACATGTCGACATGTCATTATGTTGACACGCTCGATATATTAGATGGAGAAATATTGATTTCTCCAATATCGACGATAATTGTCGAATTTACAAACATTTCGTTGATGTCGATACGCTCGATATATTAGATGGGCAAATATTGATTTATCCCCAATATCGACGATAATAGTCGAATTTACAAGCATTTCATGGACATTTTCTATATGTCAATGAAATTTCGCGGAACATAAAATTTTATACTAACAACCCTGAACCCATACTTTGAAGGCCCATAACAAACAACGGGTGGAGAAACGACACCGAAGGGGGTGAGAAGTTATAACTTATAAGTGGTGGTTAGTTGCTTTCACCTCATTCTTCTCGATGCAGGACTATCAAAATAGGGTATTTTTTTAATTTTTATTTTTCATTGCATTTCTCTTTGAAGAGTCAACACCTTGCACATCTCTCTCCTTTTAATTTTCATTTATAATCTCTTTTCCTTTTAAACTTTAGTTCTTATTTAGTTTAAATTTTTTTAATTAAATGATCCCATTTTTTTTTGTTATTCTCATTTAATCTCATTAAATTACAATATTGACATCAACGAAAATAAATTCATTTTATTTATTTTTTTTAGTATATCAACAATTGGGGGTGGGGTGGGGGATTCAAACTCGTAACTTCTTAATCATGAGTCATACTTGATGTCAGTTGAGTTATGTTTTTGTTGGAAAAATAAATTCATTTTATGAAGATGAGAAAAATGCACCAAAATATCAAATCTTGACATATTACGGTATTAGTTTAAATAATAAACTAATAGTATGAATTAGTTTTAAGATATATTTAAAGTATACAGACTATAATAGAACAAGTCTCAAAATATAGACATCAAAATGATATTTTAATCTAATTTTCTAGCACTTTTTACCATCTATATATAAATTTTTAGATATAACAATTATAAATGGTCAATTATAGTTTAATTGAACCATAATTAAAGTTTTATTTACTAATTTAAAGAATTTTCATCAAAATTTTTAAAATTTATGCTAACATTGACATTCCAAATATATATATATGATGATAAATGGCCAATTATAGTCTAATTAAACCACAATTAAAGTTCTATTTAATATTTCAAACAATTTTCATAAATTTCTATATTTTTTTCTAAGATTTCTACTGACTTCAATATTTCTATCAACATTTGAGTATTATATATATTTTTAGACTGATGATTAAAAATGGTAAATTATTGTCAAGTCACAATTCAAGTTTCATTTACTAATTCAAACAATTTCTATCAATTTCCATGATTTCCATAAATTTTCCCAAAATTTCCATTGACATCAAAATTTCCATCGATATTTCTCTAAAATTTGGACATCAACATTTCAAACTTGCTTACATCTTACATTGACATTACTAAATATGAGGTTTCCTTTCCAGATCAGTGGAAAATCAAATCCATACATCACTATCTATAACATGAAAACAAATCAAATGGCATTAACAAAATGTACTAAAATTATTATTATAACGGAAAAAACCTATCTCAAGAGGATCTGAATTGGCAGAGCCATCTACTAAACAAGGCTCAAGTTGTTCAAAAAGAGATGATAGTAGACCAAACCATTCCATTTGTTCACAACTAACCAACCAGTCTTCAACGTAAATGCTTCAACATTCACAATTAATCAAAGAAACCGAGACAAAATGGCTTCAAAGGATGATGAAAGTGATTATTTCTTCCCACTAGGCGGCTCCAAATTCAGCTCCTGAAGGTTCAGCAACAGGTCACCTGAATTGAGGTAAACCCTGTTGGATGAGTTTGCAATTGTATGTGCAATTTCTCTTGCTGCTTCAATCTTCCTCAGAGTCATAAACGCCGGGTTATTCGCAACGGCTTGGCCTATCAGCTGCCCACTCTTGGCTTCTCCCTGGTACCCAGATCAGAGAAAGTAAAAAAATTCACTTCAGTCAAAAAAGATAAATACCATCTTGCAAAACATCAAGAAAAGTTAGTATTTGATTCACCTGTGCTCTGATTATAGCACTTCTCTTGTCCTGTTCAGCCTTTTCGACGACGAATTTAGCTCTTTCAGCTTCTTGGGCAGCCACTTGTTTGGCTTCAATCGCAGCTGTAAACTCCTTTCCAAAAGTTAAAGATGTTATGGACACATCATCAAGAGCAATGTTGAAATTGGCTGCCCTCTCAGTTAAAGTCTTTCGGATTTCTCTACTTACAGCCTGAAAATGAACAGGCAATCAGCATACAATAAACATAGTGAGGCAGTTACTAAAGTATAAGCAGAAGGAACAATATTTAGTTTGGCTATAAACAGAAACAAATTGAATCGATGCAATAAACAAGGAAGATACACATTGGAAATCTAACTAGCATCGAATAAGAAATCTCACTTTACCTCTCTTTGCGTGATAAGTTGGCTGGCATTATACTGAGCGACTACAGATTTCAGAGTTTCTTGAACGATTGAAGGCAGAACCCTGTTGTTATAATCTTCACCAAGCGTTCTATACAACGTAGGTAACTCATTTGGAAACGGACGGGTAAGAACTCGAAGACCAATTGTCACCTGCACACAAACCCAAGATCTGTAATTATTCAGCATAATGATGATGAATAATTGAAAAAACTACAGAATTACCAAACTGGCAAACAAAACTAAATACGGCAAGTAATGTTCATTGTAGGCGCAGAATAATATTGCACACCGCAGTCAGAGCACAAAATGAACTCACAGACCAAAAATTAAAAACCAAGAAAGTCATCTGAACGAGGAAGTGAATTCATCAAGTCCATAATTTGGAGACAGGAAACAACAAATTTCTCACACAAGATTTCAAGGATCAAACTACCGAGATTTAAAGAATTCATAAATTTTTTTATTAGAAATGAGAAGATGATGATATTTATAAAGAGAGGTGATACAGAAAGAGGGAGAGATCTATCCCCACTACACCACCAAGGGGTTAAAAAGACTCCCAATTGGTGTAAATCAGAACTGGGTCAAAATTGGGGGAAGCTTAAATGGTCTTCGATAACACACAGTAAGAGTACTAAAAGAAGATCGATAATCATCCATTTTGCAGGAATTTAAATATCTATTGAAACTAAAGTAGAAGATATCACTAGGAATTTAAATGATCAATAAAAATCATCATCCATTTTACTTCCTCACTTGAAATATTTAGAATAAGTTTTAGAAATCAACTAAGAATAAGATATAACCCTCACTCTACACCTCTACCTTACCGAACAAATAGAAAAGAAAATAAACTAAAAACACATAGAATGGCCAGATATGAAAAAATACGAGAGAGGAAGAAAGATAAATCCAATAGAAGGATAAACTAACTTGTTTGTAGTGACTTGAATCCTCAACAAGATTAGACGGATGCTTTAAAAAAGGAATATACAACACATGTAAATCCAGCTGATAGTGATTAAGTTTAAAATTCCAAATGGGGTAAAACAAAACACATGGAGAAACACCAAAACATCTGCCTGTTCTCCACATGTAAAATCTAAACGCATGCCAAGTTTTGTGCTCATCACTAAAATGGCGAATATTGAGAGTAGTCTAAAGCAGGTCTGAGCTCCCATTCAACAACAATAAAAATAAAAGATAAAAAAGAGCATGGTATTTTCAAATAAAAGAAATATCACACCATCTGGAGGTCTCGGCTTCCAGAAGAACTCTCCACTAGTCTGGGTCGTGCACGGACATCATATATGATTGGCCTCTCAAACCAAGGGATCATGAGATGTGTTCCTTCGGGATAAACCTGAAAGTTATGACAGGCAGAAAATTGTTCAAACTACATAGCCTACAGCAACCAGGAATTTTAGGTGCTTATATGCTGAAGTCGGCAAGGAACCAGGTAAATTTTCTAACCCAATGGAGATCGAATATAAAAATGTTCCAAGTATGGACCAGATTTAACCTTATCTTTAATTCCAACTAGACGGTTAAACACAATAGCTCGATGCCCTCCCTCAACATTGTAGAGACTGTTGGAAGCTGCGTATAACCCAAGCCCACCAATAATTCCAATCTTCACCAAAGCAGAAGCTGCACCACCACCAGGTACCTTGGGAACCTTGACATTGTTCAAATTCATATTCCAAGACACTGAGAATTCCAGCAAAAAAAAAAAAAGGTTATTATGGATTTACAATAAAAAATAAAGTGATGAGTTTTGTAATCAGAAAAAACGTGCAGACAGTCTCTGTTATATAAAATGACAAGAAGCCATAAATTGTAGCAAAGAAAATGACAGTAGGTGGATGAGAAGGCAAGCATAAAATCAATGGAAGGGAGAGAATTGAGTAAAGTCAGAAGATCTATATCATACCATCTTATAGCAATAGACATTTTCTCACATCTGATTAAAATTAAAAGAAGGCTTCTAAAGGCAAACTACATGTTTTAAACTACCAGAAACAATGAAATAGTTACGTATCAACTATCATGAGATGCCTTAGATTAAATAGCAAAACAACAAATTTCGATCGATGATTTTCTAGACACCAGACATGTTGCAACAGTTCATGTATGGAAAAATAATGGGAGACCAACATTCATAGTGAAGTTTAAATAAACAATCTAATGGCCCCCATACCTGCATATACAATTTTTTATAAGAAACTGAATTTTCATTAGGAAGAAAATGAAAGAAAACACTTGATTAATACTTTTCAATGTTCACTTGCATATACATTAAAAAGCATAATGAAAAAAAAATGCCAGTAATACTCCATTTGATATATTAAAATTTGGCCAAAGATATTCTCTGCAAAAGGGAATTTGATTGGAAGGAAAGGAGACGACGTTGGATTTAATTTTCAGTTCCCAATGTTTTAGTTTAGATTTGGCCAAATTTCCCTAGGCTACTGAAGAATGATTTCACCTAATAGAAGATGCATAGTGATTAGATTTTAATAATACTTCGATGTAGATATGGACACAATTTAAAATTTTGGATGAGAGCATTAAAGCAGCACATGTGGAGGGAGCGACCTAATAGAAGATGCAGAGGAGAGATGCTGCGAAGGACTCTAGTTGCAGAGGCGCCCATGCCACTAAAAAAGGTCACATTCCAGAAACTAGAAAACCACAAGTTGGAAAAAAAATTCAATTACTCGACAAATTCCTTGCTGAGTAGAACTCATGTCTCGGATCACTCCAATCAAAATCACAAAAACAAAGACCCCATATTCGATACTAGTTTCCGTCTACGAGATTCAGAAGGAGGAATGAAAACATCACCACAGCAGATACAAGCATCTAAAAGCACAAGATCGTAAAAATCAAGTTACAAATGATCATATGATATGATTTCCTGTACCTACCAGACCGAGAATCAAGTGAGAGTGGAAATTGGGCGAGAGTGAGCGAGATTGAGAATTGAGAGAGATTGGAAACGAATTTCTTGTTCGACAAGTTTTATAGCGCATCAAACAGAAAATACCATTGAACAGAAAATTTAAGTTTTACCTCGAGGATCTTGAATGCAGAACGTTAACCGGGGGTTTAGGGTTTACCAGGTTGAATGGTAGAAGAAGATTTGATACAGGGTTTAGGGTTTTATATGGCTATCCATTGGCGGTTCAATTCTGGGCTTTCACACAAAAATAAATGAATAAATCAAATCAAATCAGTAATGGTAAGTAATTTTGCAATTGAATATAGAATAGAATCAAAATTTTACAAGGGAAAAATGAAATTCAACCCTAAACTTGGAGGTTGTATTAGACGATGAATTTTTAATTTTATCAAATTTGACTTTAAACTTAAATAGGTATTGCAATTTTATTCTTAGTTTTTCTAGTACAATAAAATTTAAGGGATTCGAACCACAAAACTTATGTTCGTTAACACATAGGTCAGTTGAGCTATGCTCTCTTTAACTCAATTTTACGCTATGTTTGAGGGATGGATTTAGTAAAAAAATGTTTTCAAATTCTGTAATTTTAAACTATAGAAATGATTTGAAATTTCTCATTATGTTTGGAACCCAATGAATTTTAATAAAATTCAAAGTCGTAGAAAGTAAAATTTTTTGTTTGGATATTTAAAAGAAAGGGAAAAAAAGACTTTTTTTTACCATTGTATCCTTATAATTATGTATAAATTTTTAAAATAAAATTACAAAGATGTTAAAATAAAATAACAACATTTTCATAATTTTATTGATATTGATATTAAAAAAACAAAAAACAAAAAGTAGAAATAATATATCTGGCCTAACAACCTTATTTGATTTCTCCTCTTCCCATTTTTTCTCTCCAATAACCTTATTTGATTTATCTCTTTCTCCATTTTTATTGTAGTTGCCATCTCAATAGAAGCTCTGAATCTTTTTTTCTTTCATGTCTCTCTCGCTCCCCGGCAACCACACACTAACTTCATCTATGATTTTTTTTTTTTTTGCTTTCTTTTATTTCCCTCTCTATTGCTCTCATCCCTCCCTTGCCACTCTTCCTTTTGTACTAATTTTCCTATATGTTGCAAACTTTTTTCGTAGACAAGCCCTCTATCAATTGACCACTTAGTATTCGGCCCGATTATTTTTTCTTTTTATTTCTTCAATCCAACCACTTTGAAAGAGGGTAAATTTAGCATTAGGCTCCTTCTAATTTGAAATCCTGCAAAATCCGAGCTATTTTGAATGGAAAATTTTTTAGATCAAAATAAGATTTCAAATTCTATTTTTTCTTTTCGTTCCAAACATCGAAAATGATTTCAAATCCATTATGATTTGGAATCCTTCCAAATCCAAGGTTTCTAAACAAATGGTTAATTCAAGTACTGCTAATCTGCCCACTAATTTTCACAAAAAAACATAATAAAAATCTTCATAAACTCATTAATTGCAATAAAATAAAGTTTGGGATAAAAATAAGTTTCATCAATCTACAAATTAACCATGGAATAACTTTGCCCAGATTCATAAATTTCAACAACAAAAAATAGCTCTAATGTGATTTTTATCTAAAATTTTATTAATTTCATATCCTACCTATATTTTATAATTCATTGAACATATAAGATAAAACTTTTTTAACGATATTTGGAGTGATAACTTATTAGAATGCTAAAATTGCAACACCTTTTAAAGTTTGAGGTTAAGATTGTAGCATTTATTTAAGTTTAAGATGCAATTTGATGAAATTAAAAGTTGAGGATTAAAATTGATACAACTGGATTAGTTTATGGTCCAAATTGTTTTTTTTTAATTGTGCTAAAGTTAAAACAATATGATTACATTGTTATGTAACCATTTTTTATTCTCAAGATCGATTGGTAATTTGTCAGGTTGTTTTTTAGTCCTTTTGTTAATTTATAAAATACGTGAATTACTTTTTTTTATTGTCAATTGATTCTAAAATTAACCTTCACATTTATCTAATATGATATTCAGCCACGAAGCCTATGGTCCAAGGAGTTATTAACTCCTTCTTGTGGGTTCCACAGATTTATTAACTCCTTCCCCCAACTTTTCTTGTGGGCCCCACAGATTTATTAACTTTTTCTCCAAGATAACTCTTTTTTCAACTCCTACTTCCTACGACTCCTTGCCCCAAACACACCTTCTCATAACTCTACACCCTAAACACAGACTTCAGAACTCCTAAGACTTCTTTACTCCCAAGACTTCTTTACTCCTACTCCCTCCAACTCCTCAATTTAAACCACCTCTAAATATGTATTTAGTCCAAAAAAATTGGTAAATCCAAAGAGGCACCTAAGATCCACATGGATATACCAAGTTTTTGAAAGCAATCAAAGTGAGCATTATCCCATTATGACCTCTATGGAATTGTTTTTATTTTTGTCTTGAACTCAACTTTTGTATAGGCATTTTAATATTGGAAACCAATATTTTTTTTTTTTTTTTGTAAAATATGTTTTTTTCCTTTTTTTTTTTCAAATAAGCTTAATGGCTTCATATGAAAGGGAAGATGTGAGACTTCCTTTTTGTGTACTAACGCTGTAAGGGACTTGCATATTCTCCAACTCCTAGAACTTTGAACTTTTTTCTTCATTTGGGAAGAAATTAGCTGTTCTCAGATAAATTAGTTGCTATATACAGAAATAGAGTGTGTAATTAACAGAGGTATAAGTATAAGTAGAGTCCTTTGTCGAACAACTATTTTGTTATACAACCAACTAATGGCTCTATCCAAAAAAATCCACAATATTCTATTCCAATCAAATGTTGATCATCTCAGGTAAAAATACATCAGTAATATTGACTAGAAGTAGAAATGAATCCATGAATGCCAGGACACCTGTCCATTTTCTACCTTTTAACAGTTGAGAATTCAAAAGTGAATTTTTTTATGTTAAAATATTGTTTTGGTCCGTATACTTTTCAACGGGGTGTTTGACCCATGATTTTGGATTGGGGTTGTTTTGGGTTTATGTTTGGTACAAAGGGTTCAAAATTCTTGGTTTTGAAACACAACCCCATGGGTTACTACAGTGCAACCATATAGGTTGTGTGCCATGTTTTCCACTTTCATTTGTCGTTTTCCATTTTCAACGACCACTTCGACAACAACTCCGACGACAACTTCGACATCAACTCCAATAATAACTCCGACGACAACCCACTAACCATCCAACAACGACAACTCTGGCGACTACTCTGTGACCTAACCAACTCCGACGACCACCAATGACAACTCCGACAATCACACCGATGACCCGACCAACTCCGATGACAATTCCGATGACCACATCGACGACCCGACTAACTCCGATGACAACTCCGACAACAGTCTGATCACTATCAATAACAAAAACTTCGATGACCACACCGGCAACCCGACCATCGCGACGATTACCTCCATCATCAATGACTACAATAAAAACTCTATAGATTAATTTAACGAGCGTCCCTGCGACTCGACCACCCCAACTTGATACTTTGATGCTCCATATGAACCCGATGACTACTTCGATGATCACCCCAACCATTGCAACCTGACTTGTCCGAACCACTGGCAACAACCATTTGACAACCACTTCGACTACTAACACAACCCATAACCATAGTTGACAACCACTTCGATGACCTGCCAACCATAGTTCGCAACCACTCCAAATATTTGACCACCTAGTAACCATTGTCATGACCACCTAGTGACCACTTCAATGACCCAACCACTCTAGCATCACCCCAATGACTACTTCGATGATCACCCCAACTACCCAAAATCATTGTTGACGACCACTTGGTGACCAGTTTAGTGATCACCCAACAACCTGACCATCATATTGACCACTCTGGCAACGAGTTCAGTGACTCGACCACCTGACAACTACTATCATAACCACCAAATGACCACTTTGACGACATGACCACCCTGATAACCACTCCAACGATCCCCCCACCCAACAACCACGTACGATGACCCACCTAACAACCACCTAAGATGAACTAACTACTGTTCAATCACCATCGACGCCCACCTCGACAACCAACCACCCCAACGACCCAACCACCTAGTCAATTTTTTACAAGATTAAAATTAAACAAAAATAGTTACTAACAATTTTTTTAATCCATTCTATGTTTGAAATAAGTTTCAAAATACTGTGCAAAATATAGTTTCTAATATTTTAATTTCTAAAAATTGCATCATATTAGATCCTGCTTAGTCCAATTCATGTGGAAAAGGAGAATTCAAATTTTATAACTCATCTATCTTTGAATATGTTTTTAAAATACAGTGAACAATTTTATTTAAATTCCATAATTTCTTAAATAAACCTCCAATATTTTAATTTGTAAAATAGAGTTCCAAAAATAGGTCTATGAATACTTTATGAAATAGAGTTTTCTCTATCTTAGATAGACTTCTAATTTTTTTTTAATCTCTAAAATAGAGTTTCAAAAATAGGTTTTTGAATACTTTATAAAATAGAGTTTTAGATTCTCTAATTTATTAAATAAACTTCAAATTATTTAATTTCTAAAATAGTTTTCTAAATATTTTGTGAAATAAAGTATTACTTATTCAAATTATGTGTCCTTACTAATATTACTTAATTTTACATTATAATGAATTAGATATTAATACGCTTGTACAAATTACACATCCATATTTAACTATTATTAAAACAGTTGATCGTGATCCACATAATTGGTTAAAATATTGACATGCACTAAACAATTATAAAGTAAAAAAATTGGATCTAGAAAAAAAAAACATCCTAAAAAAAGCTACAATAAAAAAATGGCCTAAACATAGTCCAACTCAACCCTACATCTCAAACACAGGTTGCCCAACACAACCCTCCACCCCAAACACAACACAGGAATCTAGGGTTTCTAATTCCAACCAAGAAACCCCAAGGTTCTGATTCCAAAACAACGCACCAAACAACCTCCAAATGTCTAATTTTAGTCTATGTAATTTTAATAAATCTTAAAATTAGTCCTTCAAAATAAATTTTTATCAAAATTGGTTAAATAATCACAATCATTTTCATGTAATAAACGACACCATATGAATATATTTCCAAAATTAATAAAGGAAAAACTAATAAAGACTAGATATTTGTTTTAAAAAATTAACAATGAACTAACTATTTTAAAATTTATTGACTAAAATTAAACATCTAAATAAACTAAAATGGAACGAAACACAATACAAAAACTAAAATGGTATTTTAACTGATTTTTTACGTAGGAAGGTAGAAGCTCGATCTCGTCTTCCATATTCCAATGATGTCTCTCTACCATTAATTTCTCCCATTTCTTCAACTAGCGTTGTAAGGAGAGAGAGATCTCAATGTTGGGAGTGACTTATAAATTGAGAATGAATTATGGGGAAGGGACTAATGTCAATTTGTGAAGGCAAAGGAGCTACTTCAAATCCACAGAGATTCCTTTCAATAATTTGAAGAAGTCCTCTTGAGACCATTCTGTTAGTCACACCCTCTAGTTGGTATGAAAGAGGTTGGGTGAAAGGTTTCATAGTTAGGACCTATCATAAAAGAAATTTCTAAAACATTCAAACACAGAACTTGGCTGCACAAAAAACACAGAAGAATTTGGTGAAATTTCGCTAGATCAAGGAACAATCAAGGATTAGAAATTCCTTTACTATATTTACACAAGTCAATACATGATAAATATTTTATGAACATTTTTACCACTGTGAATATAAAGAACTAAATCACAGGGGGCTATTTATGGATGCACACGATAGAATAGAATGTACAACAGATTTTTATTTATTAATTAATTTTTAATCTCATATGTTACATGTTTTTGAAATTTTGAATATGATTATTTAAGGTAAACAGAGCAAGCAGCCAAAAGCACTTCTATCAGCAGATATGAACATGTATAATTCCTTTACTCGAAAAGGCATTGTTCAAGTTAAATGCATTTTCTTTTTCATACACAACATCCCTAATTACAAAAATAATTAATGCTTACAAATAAATGCAGCAGAGAAATAAATAAGTTTTAGCAATGCTGTAAACTGTGAGACTATATAACAAATACTGTAAAAATTCGAAACATACATAGTTCAGTTTTAGTTGACCATCATATGATCAAATCCAGCGCCTGCCTGAAGTGCTGGAACTCTACTCATTCCTACATTGTGTAGCAACTGTTGCAGCCACCTCCTAGTGGTTGGATCCTCCTGTAAACATTAAAATTTGGAAATGATTCAAACAGAATGCAAAACCATGGTCTCTATTCCGGATGACTTTTGAGAACAATACAGAAGTGAAACACTTTTAGAATTGGAAAAAGCGTTGACTAAACGTGAGTTTGGGATCAATTTGAGAATAGTTTTTTTTCTCTATAAGAAATCAATATTTCATTGATGAATGAAATAAGAAAAACTCCCGTCACCTTTAGGTGAATTACAAGAAAATTCGCAAGTTGGAAATAAAGAAAGATAAACTATAAAGACTAAAAGGGTGTAAATTTTTGCACCAAAAAAATACATTAGATAAAACGTCCCAAAAAATACATTAGATAAAATGGTGCTTCTCAAAAAAAAAAAAAAAAAAAAAAAAAAAGCCCTTTTGTTTTCGAATTCTTAAGATCAGTTTTTATTATGCAACCAAACCATTCTAAACGTCATATCAAACTTCCCCACTTGGATAAATGGCATAATCATTCTACACTGCCAACGGAGTAGCAAAACTTAGCCTAACATTGAACATCAATTAAAATGGTACTTAACAGGGAAACTTCACTGATTAAATGACTCTTTTTTAAATTATTATAATATGATTCAGCGTATCGCCTCGAAAATATTGTTTTTCATCAGAAGCCCTAAATACAAAGGCAGTGCATGTAGAAAAGGCACTTACCCGAAGGCAGCTATTGAAAGTAGCATCTCTCAACATGTCTGGAAGACAGCTCCTTAAGGCATCGCAAGCCCTGAACAATGGAACAAGTTAAAGAAACAGAAAAAGCTAATACCTCAAATGGAACTCAAATCTACTTTTACCCACTTTGGGTTATCGGACAATCGAAGATAACATCGGATTATGTGTTTCAACAGACGAGATGAGGGTTGTTCAGCAAGAGCTGCTACCATATTCCCCAGAACTCGACCAACAGCAAAAAATCGCTCAGCTGTAGTACAAATATAATCCAACCCCACATCATCCAGCAAAATTTTCTGCACAATAAATGTTGCAACCTGCAGCACAAAATCATTGCTCATTGTAGTTTTGATGAAGTCAAATGTTTGGCGTAGTGAGCACATAGTATAATATTTCTAATACTTAGTTCACTAAAATTATATTAGAATTAAAGATCGGAGAGAAGTATAATTGATATTGTTTACTGCTACGTATGATCCATGGAAAAGTTGGGGAGCAAAAATTTGAGGGACCCACTCTGTGAACTTTGAAGAAGATTCTTTCGCTATGGAGAATAGGAGTGGTATTCCTACCCTCTCAAAAGGAATGAATCAGTTATGAGATTTTTAGAAAGGGCCCCACAATTTGTGAGTTGTGTGTGTGTGGGTGGGTGGGTGGGGGGCCTCATCCCTTAATTTTGGTTGCAACGGGAAAAGAATTGAAGGAGAACATTGACGTTTCTTCATTTTCATTCCCGTTGAGTAAACAAGTTCTGGAGTATCAAAAAGTAACATTTATTACAATATAGATTTTAAGTTTTTAATTCACACACAGTGCCATATAGATTTTATACTAGACAATTCGCTAATGAAATAAGGTACAAAATGAGATAAACTTGCAACCTGTTCACTTTGCTAGAAAAAATAGGAAGAAAGAAATAGAGAAATAGAAGTAGCATCAGGAAACTCAACTGTTTTTGACAACTCGCTTCCCATTTCCATGGTACGCAGGCATAAAGGAATAATTTCAGTTGACAGAAGAAAACTTATTACTTCTGTATCATCTACCTGGTAAAACAAGGAGGAAAACAGAACTTATCATACTTTCAAAAAATCAACAAGATTTATCAAAACATAGATTTCACCCCAAGTAAAACAAAATTAAAAGGATACCACCTCTTACCAGTGCCTGCATGTGCACCTTGAAATAGCGTAAGGAAAGGTAAGAGGTACACTCATATGCTTAGGTATATAGGCTTTAACGAAAGCTAGAAGAAAGTATACATAGACTACCATGTCAAATTCTCATTCAGATAGTGAAACACCAACCAATATCATGTCTGAAGACCAAAAAAGTTGTCTGTCGTATTTTCTTTTCACCTAAATATACCAAAACAGTTTCAACTTATCCAATCAGATCACGCTAAAGCCTTATACGAATCGTTGCTTAGATAAATACCAAATGACAATATGTTTTCCAGTTTACCTTGGTGCACGTATATTAGGTTTTCTTTCTTCCTTTTTCCCTTTTTTTTTTCTGGCTAAGGAAGCCTAGAAAAAAGGTCATGCAAAAACATAGGCCATCACCACATACAATCAGAAAATAACTTAGAAGTATGAGCCCATCAGAAAATAACTATAAGAAAATACAAAAAGTGCACATATTAAACCTAGTCATATAAACCAGCCTTTTGTAAAGTAAAGGATCGAGCAAGTTATATAAATATTGTGATAGTCCATTGAAAATGACATTAAACCCCCATCATTATACAACTCATTCTGATGGCTTCTTCAGTTACATACCAACGTTTCACTTGACATTAAAAGAAACGACAACAAAACCAGAAGACACTGGCCATACTTGATATTTAGAAGAAAGATTTAGATCTTTGGAGGTATTAAAAACAAAAGGCGGTGGAAATTTATTATTTAGAAGAAAGATTTAGGTCTTTATGAGGTATTAAAAACAATAATTTATGCAATTAAAGTTTCATTTCATTCTCACAATGCCTGGCATATTTTTCAGACCACATCCCACTTGCATACTGTTGCATTAATTTATAAAGGGAATCAAAACTTTGTGAGTGCCCAATAAAAAAAGGAAGAAGAAAGAAGAGAGAGAGTAAGCTCATGCTTTAAAGTGACATACCTTCACCAACGCTCCAATGACACCCAAGCTAGTGAGACGCAAGTACTCAAAAGGCCTTGACTTGCTAGTTGTGTTTAGGAAAGGATACAAATACAACGGTATGTGAGCTGCAGAGGTAAAATTTAGTCAATTCTTGAAACAGGCAACTAATAAGAATAGTGGCAAATTATGAGTTCAATCATCTTAAGGGAATAACATGACTGATAACTGCTAAGCACCCAGATCATATACGTATTCAAATACTTTGGCTAGATATTCAACCGAGAAGCACTATTGTGGCTTATGCAGTAGTAATATTTTTATGATGTCCCTTCTCCATTAATATGTGGTGACCCTTTCAAAGTGTTTGGGATCCTCATGGCTTGCTCTCGCTCCTTCCCTCCTCATATAGTAATCGGTGTAAAATTTTGTCAAGGAAACTTCATTTAGTATGTTTATTGTGTGTTGAAGATGTAACTGGGAGTATTGATGTACGAATTACCAAGCAAAAGTGTACAAACATTAACAAGATCAACAACATTACCGTTGAGAAACAACATCCTTGTATCTGGATGAGAGGCTACACACTGCAAAAGACATACAGAAATAGATATAGACAGCATAAGTTGCAGTTTCAGATAGACATGGGCATGTGTAACTAGTGACCATAAAACCATATATAATTTGATTCCATGATGAAACAAGTTCAACAAGGAGTGACCTGAAGAAGAGCAAGAGCATTGCAAACTCTATTTGACTGTGCAGGGGTTAGATTTGGGGGTGAAAGAACAGGATATATTGATACAATCTCCTGTTAGAGCCCGAACAAAAAAAATAACAAAACAACATTAGGGAATGAATTATACATGGTGACATAAGAACATAATATTTTATATCACATCAATAATTTGAAAATTCAGAGAAAGATTGACAATTAAAGCAGCATACTTGCAATAAGGCAGCAATGGTTCCAAAAGAGTTCCACAACAATGGGGCCAAATCTTGAAACAGTTCCCTCTTCTGAAAGTAAAAACAGAAACAAATTAGATCATCAGATATGCTTGTTTAACTGCACATATAATACAAAAATAATTCCAGATAATGGGCTAAACCTTTCGCAAACACTAACAAAGGATCACCCAAAACTTTTTCTTAGCTAGTAAACAGATCACGAACGGCAGACTTTTTAGTTTCTACTTTCATTTCCCATGCATCCATTGCTGGTACTTCCATACAAAAAGAAGCAGATAGAAAAGAGGAAGAAGAAGACTATTCTATTAGTCTGGGATCAAATAGTCCAATTCTTTATTTCTTTCTTTTAATCTGTTGGGGTTAAGTTTCATCTCGTAACATCTCTATCTATTCCATACAAAACAATTAATAAAAGTAGCAGTAATACGTCCAAGGATCAAAATTAGGTTCGACCTCACATCAATCCCCAATTTGGTTGCGATGAAGCACACCGCAACAAGAACTTAAGTTCAAATAAACACCGTTTGCCTAAATTTCTCCCAGCAACAGCAAGTTACAAATTCCTCCCGTTCCAAACAAAAGCCACAAATTCTCTAAATAAACCACCACTAAAACAAAACCAACGCCGACACAATACGGTTCAGCTGCAATCCCTAATTATCGCCATCACACCAAAGAAAACACCAATACCAAACCCCGAATACTCTCCTCCTCCTCTGAGTCTTCAAGGATCAAGGAATTTTACCTTCGAAAGTTCAAGGAGAGCGTTCTCCCGGAGATCCGGATTGCTGAGGTCGAGCACCAACTGCTCCGAAGAAGCCATTTTTCGCTCCTTGTTCGGTGGAGCTCCGGAGGCACTGGGGATGGACGGACCGGGACCTCCAAACGCCGCATTCATGGAGAGCGATTGGGGGAGATTCGACATTTTCGACACTCAAGAACCTTCGAACTTAAACAATACTCCTCCGATTTCACGCCGGCGACGGGAAGTATGGAAGTTTTTTTTTTTTTTTTTTTTCCTTAGTTTTATCAGAGACAAACCTCTCCAGTGGCAAGAGAGTTTTTTTAGGTGTAGTTTACATATATGGAGAGAATAAATTTTTATCTTACCTTTTTCATTTTTTTTTCTTTTTTAGATTAAAAAAAAAAATCAGTCCACATTTGTATTTGTTTACTCTAGTCTCCAACCTGGAAATGAGGTACTCAAAAAAAAAAAAAACCTGGAAATGATAATTCAAATTTCTAAGCTCAACAAAATAAATACTTTATCTTATTTATTGATTTAGATTTATGTTGATCCCTTCACATTTATTAAATTCATAAAAAATAAAGAAGGGAGTATATTGATGTATTACATATAGGATAACTTATCTACCGGTTGTATTACATATCATTTTGAGCATAACTTATCTACTGGTTTAGGTATATTTCTTCGATCGCCTCACTTAATTTTTTAATTAAAAGAAAAAAAAGTTGATCTATTGCATTATAGATCATGAAATTGAGAATTCCAACCTCCTTTTATTGGTCTACGATTTTATAATGTACATGCTTGAATTGACATAATATACTTTTCCTATACATATGTTATATAAAGAGAATAGATATAAAGTATTATAGTGACATGTATAAATAAAATAAAAGGTAAAAAAATATTAATTGTTATAATGACTATAATCTATAAGGCTCTCAAATAACTTGAAAATCTAGAACAAACTCGAACACTTGAAGATCAAGAACAAGCTTGAATACTTAAAGATTTGAGAACGAGCTGGAAAGTCATCGAGACAAATTAACCTTTAACTACACAAAATTAATACAAATATAAATTCAAGTTTATCTACATGCGTCTCATTATTATTTATTTGTTGAAACCACGTGTGCACAAAAGTTAATGTCAGTTAGGAACTAAATATGAATTGAATCGAATAACAAATTCTTAATGATCGGGTGGTTTATATAGTTTCCTTATTAAGTTACATCTCATCTATGACGTGAATGTCAAAGAGCTATTTAAGGAAAATTACGTGCATGTTTGGGAATGATTTTAAAAATATTGATTTTAGTACAATTGATTTGTTTATAATTGGTTTATTAAAAGTGATTTTCATATAATCATTTTCATGTTTGGTTCTACACTTTTAATAGTGATTTTCATACAATTAAGTGATTTTCAAAAGCATGTTTGAGAGTGACTTTAAAATAAGTGTTTTAAACTAATGATTTAATTATAATTATTTTTTAAAAAAAAATTATTTAGTTATAATTATTTTAATATTTAATTCAAACGTTGTAAAAGTGAATTTAAATTTAATTAAAAATATTTTTTAAAAAATGATTAATGTTTATTTTTAAAAGGGATTTTATAATCATCAAGTCAATGATATGGAGAAATTAAAATATTAGAGAAATAAAAATACAGGGATAAACAAAAAAAATTTGGGTAAGATGATAAAAATTTTAGGAAGAAAATTTATAATGAGGATTGAGGAGAAAAAAGGGATTAAATATATAAATAATATTATTTTAAAATTTTTTTACAGAAAAGAGGGTTTTGCAAAACTATTTATACAAAACAAGTAGAATTTTTGTCTTTATTGGAGTCCGTCAACTGGAAAGACGCACCCTTCAAACCATCTCTTTCTCTCTCTTAATTTTCTCACACATTTTTCTCTCCCTTCATTTTCTCCCACTTCCAACCACTTCATCTTCCATTTTTCTCTCCAAACATATTATTCTCTCTCAACTCATAATTTTTTTTTCCCAAATAGAATCTATATCATTTTTCTCCAAAAAAAAAATTTCATCATCATACATAAAACATTTCAAATCATCCATAGTTGGTTTTAGAATATTTCTTCTATATTTATACTTGAAAAATGTAGGTTATATTTTAAACCTTCAACATATTTAGTTGTTTTTTTTTAAATTACTAATTGATTTTTTAATTATTGATTTCTTTGCTAGATATTTTTGTGTTAATATTTCTATGTCCATTATTATTTAGGCATGTTTTAAGTTAATAACAAAATCATATTTGATTGTTATATATATTCTTTAACCAAATCAAAATAGGAATTTCAACATTATCTAACAATAAGATCAAATCTATGATTTTGCTATTATTCATGTATATTGTGTCATTCATGAAGATTTTGTTGTATATTCGTGTAAACTTTACATTCATATATATATTCATAGATAAATTATTATATTTTTTAAAAAAAAATTAAAAACTATACTTCCTAACTGAATTTTGTTGCCTATTATTAAATTGTTAGTATAAATCTTTTATACATATTTGGTAAATTTTCTTAATCCCTAAATTTGTAAAAGATAGATAAGTATATTAGAATATATGTATCTTTTAGGAAATAATTTTTGAAATAATTTAAATTAAAAAAAATAATTTGATAATATCTTAAACAAATATTTTAAAATAACAGATGAATTAGTTAATAGTTTAATTAAAAAGAATTAAAAATCAAATAATGTATTTATAAATTAAAAAAATAGCAATTTTTTTTTTGAGAAAAATGATATACATTGCTATTTGGGAAAAAAAATTATGAGTTGAGAGAGAATAATATGTTTGGAGAGAAAAATGGAAGATGAAGTGGTTGGAGGTGGGAGAAAATGAAGGGAGAGAAAAAATGCGGGTTTGAAGGGTGCGTCTTTCCAATTGACGCACTCCAATAAAGACAAAAATTCTACTTGTTTTGTATAAATAGTTTTGCAAAACCCTTTTTTCAATAAAACGTTTTTAAAATAACATTATTTATATATTTAATCCGAGAAAAAAGTTAAGCGTTATAGACAAAAAAAGTACTAGAACAAAAAAGGTAGAGCAAAAGTTAAAAAAAATTAGTGAGAACAAATTTAAAAATATAAAAAAAATGATAAGGAGGAACAAAAAAAAATTAGAAATAAAAGAAATAAACAAAAGTTAAAACTATTATAGAGAAAAATGAATAAAAAAGATAATAAAGTAAGAGATACACATTATAAAAATTTTAGAGAGAGAAAACTTGTCATTTTGTAAAAAATGACGGGTGAACTCAATGGTGACGGTTTTGAGAAAATTCATTTTTTTGATGGAAATTTATGAATTTTTACAAAACATGACGGTTTTTACCCGTCACCAAAAGTATACATTTTTCAAAAATGAAATAATAGTCATTTTAAATCACAATCACTTGATAAAAATCACTTGGGAATTACCTCTCAAGCGATTGATAGGAAATCACTTGCTCAATATTGCTAAACATCACATTTTTTAAAGTAAAGTGATTTTAGACATGTTAAAAATGGTTTTGGTCATTTCAAAATCACTTCCAAACATGTCTAATTTGTTGTTTTTGTTATTATCATAAAAATAAATAAATAAATAAAATCTCATTCTTTTAATGGCATGATATATTTGTCTTTCTATTTTTTACTTAAAGCACAAAGATCTTCATCTCTCAAGCTTTAAAATGGTAAGTGCAAGTGAAGCCAAACAGAATCAAACATTTTTCATTAGGCATATGAGTACAACTCAACTATATATGATATACATATATGATATACATAATATATCACATCGTCATGTATACTCTTAATACAAACTAATATTAATGGACTGTTAATTTGAGAATAGCTCAATAGATAAAGACTCAAATTTACCATCATAAAAGATGGTTCAATCTCCCCACCTTACCATTGTTAAACTAGAAAAAAAAATGTTGATAGTTTAAAAGCATTTTAAAAAGTTTGGGTTAATTTGTTATATTTTAAATCATATAGGGACTGTCAATTCAAATAAAAAAGACTAAAAAATATACGCTATGGTAAACATTACAATATGTAAATGTCCATTCCACATGCCTCTTTGATACCCATGACATGTGGCAAATTATCCATAGTCAAAGTGTCTCACATGTGTCCAACAAAGGCCATAGATTGGTGTCCAAATGGACCACATCATGCTCTCCAAATTGCCTATAAATAGTAGCTTTTGGTGGATAAATAAAAGGTACAATTGAGTAAAGTTCTCTCAAATTCATTTTCTTCTCTCCCACTTTCTCTCTATTTTATTCCTTATTTAATTTTGTCATATAGTTCCACTATCTTTATTTATAATATATATCTCTCATTTCCACTTTCTTTTATTTATTTATTATTATTATATATTTTGGTAAAGTTTCAGTGCCCGATTTTGCCTCCAATTTTACAACACGTTATCAACACGAACCTCTGTTATTTTCCCCGCTAAAGGTAAGTCTTATATATAAGCTAATTTTTATTATGTTACGCATTTGGTTTATGTTAAATTTCTAATATAAATATATAATATTATTTTGATAGTGTTATTATGGAAAACCTTACAAATCTAGAATTTTCGGCCCTGGATATTAATGGAAATAACTACTTGTCATGGGTCATTGACTCTGAGATCCATTTAGATTCCATGAATCTTGGAGAAACAATTAAAGACGGAAATGATGCATCAAATCAAGAAAAAACAAAAGTCCTGATCTTCTTTCGCCATCATCTTCACGAGGGATTGAAAATGGAGTATCTTACAGTAAAAGATCCCTACATTCTATGGCAAGGTTTGAAAGAAAGGTACGATCATAAAAAACAGTATTCTTCCAAAAGCTCGTTATGATTGGATGCACCTGAGGTTGCAGGACTTCAAATTAGTAAGTGAGTATAATTCCGCACTATTCAGAATTAGTTCAAAATTAAAATTATGCGGAGAAAATATTACTGATGTTGATATGTTAGAGAAGACATTTTCCACTTTTCACATCTCGAATATGCTCTTGCAGCAGCAATATCGAGAGAAGAGTTTTACAAAATATTCTGAACTTATCTCATGTCTTCTCGTTGCTGAACAAAGTAACGAGTTATTAATGAAAAATCACGAATCCCGACCAACCAGAGCAACTCCATACGTTGAAGTGAATGTTGTGAATTTCAATAATCGTGGTCGAGGTCGTGGTCGTGGTCGAGGTCGGGATCGCGGTAGAGGAAGAAATACCTATTTTTGTGGTGAACATTATAATTTTAAGAAACTCACACGAAGTGATGATCATAAAGGAAAGACTCCACAAGATAGGAGTTCGAAAGGTGATAAACATAAATGTTTCTGGTGCGGAATGATTAGGCACTGGTCACGTACCTTGATGGGAATCAGATCCCCGTGAGTAACGGAAACATGGTTTAAAGATCAATTTTGCTAATTTGTTTTGGTTTACTTCAAATACTTATACATTGGGTAAAAACAGAGAACAAGCAATAAAAACTAATTAAAGCATGGATTTAAGCATACAAACATATGTTGTACGAAACCTAAACTAAAAAGGAATGAACTATTAATTACCTTTGTAGTTTTCACACAACAATCCTTTGCTCCAACTACACAACAACACAACAAATAACAACTTCAAGTATTCCTTTGTATGTTCTACAGGACACTACCACTCAGTTAACCTTATATTCTCTGAGTTCTTTCGATCTCAACTTGGTGGGAAGGAGTTCCAACTAGTTTGGAAGAAAAACCGGGAAAATTGAGAGTGAAAGGATTTCTACTGCAATCAAGAATTATCGATCAATGACCTCTTCTCACCAGGATAAGATTAAAGCATAGAGGAGCACTTCCCCATTCCATATCGATAGAGAATCAGTGGAGAAGTGGGGAACGTGTCTTGCTGACACGTTCCTATTAATTAATAATTAAAATAATTAATTAAACTAAATTTAATTAATTATTAATTAAATATCATATATTTAATTAATATTTAAATATCATATGATTAAATCATATTTAATCAATTTCTCCTCTAACTTATAGTTTTAATGCACATCTTATATACATTAAATTTTAACCTATAGTTTTAAATATGAATCACATTCACATTTAAATTAATATTGAACTCTTTCAAATATTTAATTCTCTCATATACTTTAATATGAATCATATTCACATTAAATTTATAATATAAAGTTCCAAAACTTTATGTATCTATATACATTAAATCTATTCCCTAATTGAATTTGACCATTTCAAATTCAAACGATCTAAGAACCCTTTACGAGCTAGAAGGTGGACCTAATGGACCTATAGATCAGAAGCTCCAACGATAAGAAATTATTCGGTTAATCTCGTTAACCTCCTAATCACCATTTATTAACTGCGAGAACATTTCACTAAAGTCTCGCAGCTGCACTCTTCTCACTGCAGATATATTTCTGTGTCCACGGATATTGACCAATAACAGCAAGTCAATCCTTCACGAATGTTCAGAACGCCTTGGTGGGTCAAATTACCGCTTTACCTCGAAAGTTACATCTTTTACCTTAAGTATCAGTGCTCCTCTAATGAACAATTTGTTTGTGGTCCTACCAATAAACAGAAGTCCCTCTCGGGCCAATGAGAGGGTCGGACCCTTTGTTCAAGTCCCGGAGCACCACTTAAGGGAACATTCCTCCACTTACCTTAATAGAAGGAAATGAGTGAATTCCATCTTGCTAAGTTAAGTCTCCAGTTGCTCACTCGGTTTTGTACCTAAGAAGGTAGACATATTGAGTTGGCAAATCTGCTCACTCTCACCCATACTAGTCAAAGGACAATCCCTCGCAAACAGGAGTTCGTAACCTGCTCAGGATTGAGATCAAGTTGGCTAGGTCATCCTAGTGAAATAGAAACCTAACTAGTCAATGGAGTTACACTTAGTGGTTACTATTTCGCGGTTCGGTCTTATGCGATCTCATTACATAGGATATCCTCACTCACATGCCATCTACACGAACACGTTAGGATCACAGTGTTTGTATCATATACAAACTGGGCCACATCCATAGTATTACCAGGGTAAGGTACCCAAACCTTATCCCCTTACTATAGACCCTTTAGGCTGTACCTCGAATTGAGATCCTTTATATGTACACTACATTCAGTTCAAGAGACATTTTACAACCTTGGATGTTAGTTTATTGGATTTAGGGTTAATACAAGAGCAATACTAAACAATAACACTTTATTGAAACCAATAACTCTTTATTACATTAATTAGAACAAAATTTACAAACTACGAGTTTTAGTGCACAAACCCCAACATATCTGTCGTACGTCAAAACATCTTGTTGGTCTCTATCAAGATTCCCTGAAGAAAAAAAGGAAAAAGGAAGAAGGTGAAGATAAATCTTGTCATTCAAGAAGATGATGTGTTTGACCCCTCCAATATGATGCATCTTGATGTGGCTGATTATTTTGAATCTCCTGGAGAGAGAATTGATGCAATCAAACAAGTAAAAGATGGTTTGTATGAAAATATATAATTAAGTACTGCTTGCAGTTTGATGAGTATGAATTAATTATATTTATTATATCTAATTTCCTTACATTTTAAGTGAATAATATGTTTAATTGTTGAAATTGTGTCCAATTTTGTTTAGGTGACAAATTATCGATTTTTTAGTAGAATTAGTCTAAAAAACATATTTTAGTTCAAATCCATAAATTGAAATAAAAATTGAAAAATTAGAAAACGAAAGAATGAGAGAATTGAAAAAAAAAAGATTTAAAATTTTTTTAAAAAATAACATAAAAAGAATGAAAAGGAAAAAGAGGAAAGCTCATTATCTAATTTTTTCTTTTGTTTTTTCTTTGTGTAGGTGGCATACATGCATGAAGTTTTCCTTGAGAAATGCAAAAGAGAAATTGTCGACACATTGTGGAGCAAGAAATGACACATATAAGCGACCTATTTTTTTGTCATTTTCAAGTATAAAAGGAGGGCAATGTATTGAGCAAAGGGGGTGCATAGTTTTAGTGTTCTCTACAAAAACAAAAGTTTAGAGAGTGTTTTAGTTTTTTGTTTTTATCCTTTTTATTTTATGTTTTCTCCCCCTTACAGTTATTCTTGCTTTTCCACCATGTGTGGCTAAGCTTAATTTCTGATTTAAGGGTTATTTCATTTTCAATTGTAATTTTATGAGGCTTTAGACCTAATTGAAATTTTGTTTCTAATTTAAGAATTCTTTGTTTCTTGTTTTATTTTTATGATTGATCGTTACTAATTAAATTGACGCCTTAATTTAGTTTCAATCAATTTATTGCTATCCATGATTTTGTGATCCGTAATTGTCACAAATGATTGAAAAAATGTAGCAATGGGTGACTTATGTGTGTGTAATTAATGACTTTTCCATTTTACATAACTTGCATAATAGACTCTAGGGAAACAAAAAAACAAAATTAATTAATTTGTAGTTATCTCAATTAGTTAATTTTGGTTTAGTTCTCTCATTGCTTTTAATGCTATTATTTAATCAATATGGAACGTTATCGTACCCAATGGATTAAATTATAAGTTTTGATTTTGATGCTTGATTAAGATCAAGTAAATTAGGAGAGTTTATATTTGTTGCGACTTTTCCGAGTAAATTGACTGAGTTCTTGAATTAGCAAAATTAAAATTGATTTTTTTTTTCCCTTTTGAAGCCTATGATCAAGATTACAATTGGATGAAATTTACATCATTGAATTGGAAGTTGCATAAAATTATCTTTTTACCTTTTTTTTTTAATTTCATTTTTGTTTGACAATTCAAACCCCCCTTTATTTTTGTTATCGTTATTATTTTTAACTTTGAGAAATTAATTCGATTGGTTCCCTTGGGATTCGACCTGGTCCACTATTTCTACAAGTTAGATCTAGAAAACTAGTAAATATTTTGGAGGGTTTCGACAACCCGACCATAATTCTAATATGTTTTTGTTGTTTTGTTTGTATATATATTTAAGACTCTTTGTAATCGTTTTTCTTTTATTTTCAATGAAGAAATATGGACAATTTCAATATGTTGAGTAACTCGAAAATGAGCAATGATGATTTATGTCCGCAGATCATGCAGAATTACTAATAACACGATACTCATAAGTAGAAAATATTTTACTAAATTGACAATGCTGGAAGCAAAAGTCAATACTATATCAGGTTCTGCAAATCTGATCGAAGGTTTTGGAAAAGCAAGCCTTATTTTGCCTAGAGGAACAATATTTACAATTAATAATACTTTGTTCTCTAGCAAATCGAAAAGAAACTTATTGAGTTTTAAAGATATACGTGAAAATAATTATCATGTTTAAACTGAGTGTAAAAATAATGTAGATGTCTCTATATCACATCTATTGTTTCACATGAAAAACGTATTTTTGAAACACTGCTTTTTCTTCTGGATTATATTATACTCATATACAAATAATCGATTTTTTTTTTCTTTTCATCTTTAGTTTCTTATATTTAATCTTTCAATTTTTACTCCAAGGTGCATAAAATGAGTAAATATTTCAATTTTATCGATTTAAACCTTAAATAATTTGAATAAGTATGGGCAACTTATACATCTTTAAATTGAATTTTAAAATTATTCATGAATTCATTAATAAATGATACAAAATTTAATTTTAAAATTACTCATGAATTGACTAATAAATCATAAAAATACTTTGGTTACAAAATCAAACAAATACCAAGGTTCAAACTTAGTCACACAATATCCATTTGAAAAAAATATCTCATCTAACTATAAGAACACTTAAAGCTCATAACAAGTCTTCAAATAATTGAAACCCACAATTATGCCTTTTTATCTTATGTTATTACTTTTTCAAGTGCTTTCAAAATTCAAGCTAACTTCTAAAATCTAGTAGTATTTGTTTTTTTTTTTATAGGAAAATCAAATGTGCTCCCGAGGTGAAAAATATATTAAAAGAACTTCTTGAGCAATCTTTATTTTCAAGAATAGAAAATTAAAACTAAACTCCTGTTTGACAACCATGTATTTTGTTTGTTTTTGAAAATCGTGTTTATTTTCATATCATTTCTCTACAATAAATTCTATCTCTCTTAGGAAAACATTGAAATTCTTGATCAAATTTAGAAAACAATAAACAAGTATGTATAAAGTAGATAACAAAAAAAATAAGATTAATAAGTGAAAATAGTATTTATAAACTTAATTTTCAAAAATAAAAAATCAAATGATTATCAAACAAACCCTAAAAATCAATAGTTTAAATTATAACACTTATTCATGTTTCAGAATTTAGGTAAAATTTGATAATCACCTCTTCTATTAAGTGAAGGCTTTGATTATCAATCTCTCCTTTTCAGTCCTCTATTTAATAAAAACATTTTCAAATTTGTACACATGTTTGGTTAATTGCACACAAACTATTTATTTTTTGAAATGAATAATCAGGAATTTTTACATGGATAACCAATTTAAATATATGTATTTTCATAAATGTACAAAGATTTGAAAATTAGATTTAAGATACAATTTTGGACCATTATACCCTTTTTCCATTTCTCTCCAATTAAAACATATTGTAATTATAATGATTAGTTTAGAGGCTTTCTAAAATCCCACGATTTTAGCAAATTGACTCTCTTTTTCGTTTCTCTCTCTTCAATTAAAATATATTTATAATAATTATTTTATTTTCTTCCAAGACCATACGATTTTTTAGCAAACTAATTCTCTCAATTTAACTTAATTTTAGGATTTTAGTTACTCATCTTTGTCAATGTTCAACCAGCCATTTCCCGTTGAAAAAAATTCTATCGACTCCCCTTTAATTTTCATTATTCCCGTCGACCAATGTTTTCAAAGTATAACAAACAAATTCACTGATTATTGTTCAACCAACCATTTCTCGTTGAGTCGTAATATGTGTGTAAAACATGACAATATACCTTAGATTCTATTGTGATAACCTCATTTTCATTCCATGTTTTTCTTGCTTTTCGGCTAGCTAGAACTACCCACTGTCCTTTGACTTATCCGCATTCTTCCACTTTTTAGTGTATTTTACTCTACTTATTACCTAATTAATATATATATATATATATCTAGAATATACCTATGTTTAGATGATTAGTATAATGTCCATATATATGAAATATACAATTGTTTATGTGTTTCAAGCAGAAAAGTATGAGAAAATATTGGGAAAATATAGAATCTATTTGTTTTGGTCCAAAACATTCAATGTTGTTTTCTCCACTATTTCTTCAATCATTGGTTCAAATTTTCATAAGGAAAGAAATGTAAAAGGATGGATTATTTCATCAAATTTTTTTCCCAATTTGTTTGGTCAAATCTCATTTCCTTTTTTTGAACCTTCTCTTAATAAGGGGTTTGAAAAAATTTTGTTTTTTTTTCATATATTGTTTTTATTTTTTTAAAACAAATGGTGAAATTGAAGTTGAGAGTGTAATAGTAGGTTATTCATGTAGAAAATCCTTCTTTTTATTTTTGCTTAAAACTGTCAAATAGATGCTTACAACATTTATGTAAAAATGAGTCCAATTGTCCACTTGTGTAAAAAATAGTGAATGTGGGTCTATTATGTAAATTGGCTCAATTCCTAATAAAGCAATTATAAAAAATAGGCTCAATTTCTAATAAGGAAATTGATAAATCGTTGGGTTTTCCATATATTGATTTTATTTTTATTTAAAAACTGTTAAATGGAAGTTGAGGATATAAAAGTAAAAGGTCTACAACATTTGAGTAAAAAATAGGTCAAATCGTCCATTTGTGTAAAAAATAGTAAGTGTGGATCTATTATGTAAATTGTATCTCATAAGTAGGTTATTTATGTAAAAACTCCTCAAAGTTAATACCTTCTCAAAACTAGACTAAATAAAATTAATAGAACCCATCAACAAATCACACAATTAAATGAACAAAACATTCAAAATCAAGTTACAAAATGCCCAACTCCAACCTGAATAACACTTGAAGCTAGACACAAAATCAAATACATATTAAAAAAAGGAAAATTTTGTCTAAATGCAGCAACAAAATCTACCCATAATCATCAATGATTGGAAGAAGAAAAAAAATAGCAAATGAAAATTTTCCTTCAAAAAGTATCATGGACCAAACTTATCCTTCATGCAAAATATGTCAAAAATTTTCTTTTAGGCTACTCTCTAATTGAATGTTAAGGAAGAAAGAGAGTGAAATAATCTTTCTCATCATCAACTCAATGTACAAATCCAGCATGACTGTTTAGAACAGAACCACAATCAAAATTGAAAACTAAATTATAAGTGCTGACAATGGGAAAAGAAACCTGCAAAAAATATCAAGTGATTCCATTTCATAAATACAAGGTGGATTTCAGCTGATCTAATAGGGGCTTTGATTCAACAATTACCTCATCACAGAAAATTCTGGCTCTTGTTTGACTCTTCACTATTACAATGCCCTTTTGGTATGACATTCTAGCTGACTTAGATTAGCAACTTTGATGAATTTCTTCTAATGGGTGCAAAATGTCTTATATTCGTAATATTCGACTTAACTTGTAAACCTGCATGAAAGAGAGAGCCATCGGATGAGTATACATGAAAAATGAATTTTGTTCAGAAATTAATGAGTTGTTGGCACGATCGTAATTGCCCTTCATCTACCTACTTCTAAAGAACACATTTCATGCACAATATGATAAGCAAGTGCAATATCAATTCTTTTACATTATTGTAAACCGATGAGAAGTTTGTAATAGGTTATTGGTTGAATTACAAATTTAGTCTAATGGTTGTGTATATTAGATAGGTTCTTGAACTTTCAACCGTGATTATATTAACTTCATGTTTAACTAAATAATGATGTGACATGTTTCACAAACACTGACTGAGAAATGACAAAAAGCAGACAACAATTAGACTATTAGAGTAGCATAACATGTCTAACATACGCTCTTTGATAGACCATGTAACTGTATTTTTTTAAGCTATCCACTTTATTCTGTCATTTGATCATAGACAATATGACGAGTCAGCCAACATTATTAGACATGCTATATCATCATTTAGTTAATGACAAGAATAACATAGAATCGCCCATTCAAAATTGAAGAATGTAATTAAAACTATTTGAAGTTTTAAAATTAAACAGACAAAATCATTGAAATTCAAAACTAAATTTGTAACTTAACTAACAATAACAATATTATTATTAACAGTAGATAAGAGTCCTGCAAGAATTCTTAGTAAAATGTTGTAAATGATACATTGTGAGCACTACTTTTCCCTGAAAATGGCCAATGATAGACCACTGGCTGAAGGTCCCCAAGAGGTCAAGGACTTCAGTATTAATAGGTCTAATTCCAGCCTCTAAGAAACATTATAAGAGTTTTATCGTTTTGCATAAGCTCGTCTTAAGGCTTCTTAATGGTTTTTTTTTTAATATGAATAATTAAACTTCCATTGAGAAAAAAAAATGAAAGAATACAAGGACATACAAAAAATAGAGAGCCCAAAAAAAAAGAGGCAAACTAAGAAAAGGCCTCCAGAAGTAAAATAAGACCTAACGGGTAATTACAAAAAGACTTAACCACGAAGGCCCACAAAGACATGTTGAACCTAGTAAGAGCCCAACGTTCCTCCCGGACCTCTTAAGCCCTTACAAACTCTGTTATTTCTCTCCCCCATAGACCCCACAAAATAACACAAACCCCAACCTGCTACAAAAAACTTCCTTCATCACGAAAAGGAGGGTGTTCTATTTCTAGCCTCTTTTACAAGTCATATATTTGAATTGAAATGCTTTTATAGTTCCTTTGTAATTTTGATTCATCGTTTTAATTTTTTCTCACTCCCTCTCGGAGTTTGTATCTTTTGAACATTAGTTTCTTTTCAATTTTTCAATGGAAAGTTTCGATTCTTGTTTAACAAAAAATTATGACCCAGATTGAAGCATGTACACAACATCCACAGAATTAACAAACCTGTGCAGTTCTGCAAGGCAGAGAAACTTCTAGGCAGTTTCGGAGACCGTCAATTCTGAAAACATGAAGATAATATGATGATATGGTGAAAAGTAAACTCAATGAATCACAGGAGAGCGAAGGAAGTCTGCAAGAAAGTCAAATTATTACCTTCGGCTAATTGTTCTTTGAAGATATTGATCATGCTTTATAATCCCTTGACCTCCACATTTAATTTCATCGGTATTGAATATAATCTGTGCGCATCCCAAATATCGGACTTTAGTCTATCTTTTGGGTGTTCGGAAATGTGCAAAAATAAATTTATGCATATAAAGCCTGCAAAATTTTTGTTTCGGCAAAATGTATCTATTTGTATAAAGTTCATGGAGTGAAAGGTCATCTGTAATGTCACATTTAAATTTCATTTGATAATGATTTTGTTTTTAGCTTTCTATTTTTTAAAAGGATAAATATTTACTACCTTTTTCTTTATTTTCTAATCTATTTTAAAATTATTTTGAAATCATAACTTATTTCCAAAATTGTTTTTAGTCTATAAATTATTTTGAAATCATAACTTGCTTCCAAAATTGGTTTTGGTCTTAAAATTTTTGTTTAGGTTCCAAAAATGTTTTTAAAAAGTGAAAAACTAAATAAAGAAACATATAACTATGTAAATATTATAAACTTAATTTTTTAAAATTAAAAACAAAAAATAGAGTCGTTATTGAACCAGATCTAAGTAATTCTAAGTTTCAGAAAATATAATTCGGTAGCAAAGTAATGCTTACTTGATATTCTCCAGCTTCTTCCACACCAACACTGTATCTTTCATAAGAATCTGCGGGATGGAAGTTGAAGATGAAGAGGAAGGGACCTCGAATATAAGATATTACCTGAAAAAGTAAAAAAAAAAAATGTATTGATTCAAACAACTGATCTCTTTATCAAGATTTCCACCCAAGAATTATCTTCGTCCACCTCCCAATGTGCTTGAAAAGAAATAAAACTAACTTAAAAAGGGTAGAATAACATGGACAAACAAATAAAATTTTATGTACTAAATATTAAACTACCACTAAATCCAAAAGTTTAAGCAAAGAAATAGATATATTTAACTTTCATATTCTTATTACTCTTCCCATGTTTGGTCTTATATATTAATTTTGTAAATCACCAATTCACCCAAAAGCTTAAGTTGATAGGTTATGGTAAATTTAATTATATCAACACTAACACTCCCCTCACTTGTGCGCTTGGAAATTTGAACAAAAGCCCAACGAGTGGAAATCAAACACTCCCTCACACTTGTGGGCTTAGAAATTTGAATAAATGCCCAACAAGTGCAAATCAATAATTGGGAGAAAACGACTTCACCAGGGTTCGGACACAAGACCTCCTGCTCTAATACCATGTAAATTACCAATTCACCCAAAAGCTTAAGCTGATAGGTTATGGTAAATTTAATTATATCAACACTAACAAAGTTGACAATTGGGAAGAAAATAATATCACAAAGATTCGAACTAAACATCTATTGCTTTGATCCTATGTTCAACTGTTGCTAAACTTAAAAGCTTAAGTTGATAGGTTGGTTGTGTTTAATCTTTTACATATATTCTTAATACCAAACATAGTCACTAACTGTACACATACAAACACGGTAGGGAGTCAGACTTAGCACCTATTGCTTTAATACTATGTTAAACTACCACTACACTCAAAAGTAGTGGCGGATCCAGAATTTGTATCGAGGGGGGCTTAAATATGACATTGAAAAAAATATTTAAAACTGTATAAACCAAAGCTTGAACCTGGGACTTGAGGGGGGTTGTTGGCATAATAACCACTATGCCAGAAGACTTTTTTGTTATTTGATCGGACTTTTTCTATACATATTATTAAAGGTAAAAAATTTGAGGGGGGCTCAACCCATGGTAAATCCGCCCTTGCTCAAAAGCTAAAGTTGATAGGTTGGGTGTTTTTAATCTTTTATATATTTTTTTAATACTAAACATAGACACTAACTGTAACACACAAACATTCATTGACGATTTCAACAGGAATGCATGAAAGAATCAAAAGCACTAACACAAAAGAAGTACTAAACGTGTAAATGTCAAAGTAGACAAAATTAACTAGAAATGGAAGGAAAAGGAGAGCTTGCCTTGGTAGCTTCATTGACATGGTGAACGTTAGGTAAACTTCTTGTTAATAGTTTTTCATTCTCATCCAATTCCATCAGCTCCTAGAAAGAAGAAAGTAAATTAGCACAATTGAATTATGCTAATAGCAATTCAATTTTTATTATATCCAGCTGGGACAATAAAAATTTTGTGGGACTTCAGGTCAAGAACATTTACTTCACTTCAAATTGCATAACAAAGTTTGAAATATTAACGATGTTGAAAAATAACTACACACCTTGTCAAAGACGTACAAATCATAATGCATTTCCTTTTCTAGAAGATCCCACTGTCGGTTGGCAAGTGAAAACGAGAAGTTGTTGCTTGGCATTGGGAACTCAACTCTCTGATCGATAGACAAATATTACATATATATATTTTGACCGAAGACAAATATTACAAATACTATATTCATGCATATTGAGGAGATAGAAGCTGACCTTTGGGTGCCCAAATTCATTTCCCATGAAGTTAAGATATGCTCGTCCGCCTATAGTAAATGTGATCAATCTAATCATCTGATTCAAGGCCATCAAAAGAAAAATTACATAAATGGATAAACTAAATAAACAGTACGTAAGGATAGAAAAGAATAGAAGGTAGAACTGTTTCTGGACTATCTATCAAGTTGACCCTATGCATTTGGATGTAAGTTAATTAGCATTAAAAGTGGGCATAGGACACGATAAGGACCTTAGATGGAACCATCTGTTTTAACATTTTTTTTTATTTATTCTTTTTTTAAGAAGAAACAAAATTTTTCATTGAAGAAATGAAAAGAGACTAGTGCTCAAAAGATATCAACTCCAAGAGGAGTGAAAAATAAAAAGAAATTAAAAAAAAAAAATTACAAAGGGCATACAAAAGCACTCCACTTAAAAACAAAAATCTTGAGAGAATGATTAGCTTTCATTAAGATAAAAATGAAAGAATGCAAGGGCTTACAAAAAGCAAGTCCACAAAAGGAAGCCCCATTAAAAAATGGACTCCAATCAAGTAAGACAAGACCTAACGAGTAATTACAAAAAAAATTCATCACTGACGCCCAAAGAGAAATATTAAACCTCGCTGGGACCACACTTTAGAAGGGTCCCTCTCGACTCTCCTAAATGTTCTATTATTTCTCACACCCCAAAGACCTCACATCACAAAACACAACCCAGCTTGCCACAGAAACCTCCTTTTTTAGGAAAAGGCAAATGGAGGAGGAACTCCTCGATCGTCTCCCTACAACCTCTTTGTCTAGCACACTAAAAACCAAACTGCATAAAGAAAAAAATCCCAGATAGACGGCGGGAAATCGCAACTCCACAATTATGATCCAAGTCTTCCTCCGGCTACCAACAAAGTATACAACAGAACGGACCAACCAACGAAGGCATCTTTCTCACAAGTCCATCAAGAGGGTTCACTCTTTCATGGATAACTTGTCAGACAAATAACTTAATCTTCTTTGGACACTTTCCAAAGATGAGAAAAAATAGACTCACAAAGGGGAGAAGGATTCAACAACCAACAAAAGAACGAACTACAAGAAAAGCCCTTAGATGGGCTAGGAATCCTGCAACGAAGATCCCTCCTCCCACGCCTAAAATGAAACTTTTCAATCAAAGAAAGAAGAGACAGAACATCTGTCATCTGTCTGACCAGTGTTTTCAAAGCGCAAGGCGCACCTCAGGGCGACAAGCCATTTGATCGCCCGAAGGCGAGAGGAGACAAAAAGTCGTGGCCCGAGTGATGCGAGGCGCAATAATTAAATATATAAATAAATAATAGATACAACATAAATTGCATAGTAAATATCATATAAAATGAAAAAACTTTTAAAACTTAATACATCAATCAAATGTCTAAAGTCATCAAGAATGAAAATTATGAAATAATGATTCAGTGAACCAACAATAAAGGTCAAACTAGTCTAAAACTCTAAATCTAAAAGACTAAAATATCAATCAAATGTCATAATCATAATTTTCCTCCCCATCTAAATCTAACTCGTCATCTCCTGCTCCTCCTTGATCATTCTCCTCTTCAAGATCCAATTCCTCTACATTGTCATCATCTTCATCACTAACCGTTGTATAGTAGGTGTTGGTATTCGAATTCTAGAAGATGAAGCTGCAACAGTTGACTTCCCTTTAGACCTAATGTACTTTAGAGGTTCTCTAAAACCACTAGCATCTGCCACATCTCCCCATGTGAGGTCGTCATCATCAAAAACCAACTCATTATCAGCTTCAAGTTCATTATCTTCTTCTTCAAGTGTTCCAACCAACCATTCATTACTCTCATCAATATGATTAAGAGAAATTGGATCAAGTTGATCTTTCAAATCGAAGCGTTCTTTAAGTGCTTGGTTGTATTTGATATAAACCAAATCATTTAAACGCTTCTGCTCGAACCTGTTTCTCTTCTTCGAATGAATCTACAAAATTAATAATATGAATATAGAGTTAAAAAGTAATGTTTAAATATTAAATTAATAATGTAGAAGACAAATTAACCACTCACGTGTTCAAAAACACTCCAATTGCGTTCACAACCAGAAACACTACATGTGAGATTTAGAACTCTTATGGCCAACCTTTGTAGAATTGGAGTACTACCCCCATAAAGAGCCCACCATGATGTTGTTCACAATCACATGTTTAAAATGGTTTAGGATTAACTCTTGGAATAACTTTAGTTTAATATCCAAACATTTAAAGAATGACATTACCTGGCGTCTTAATTTTCCTCGTGTTGATAGCTAAATCGATGCCAAACATGCCTTTAGCTTCAGAATACAACTCCAATTCCACCGTGCATCGGTTTTGGTCATTCTTTGATGGTATTAGTCGTTGCACAACTTGAAGTAGACCACTCATAACTTCTACGTCTTGAATAATTCTATCTTTGTTATCATAAAAAAGAGATGGATTTAAATAATAACCGGTTGCATGTAAAGGTCGATGAAGTTAGCAATCTCATCTTCTGTCAATGATATCCCAAATAGGTTTGTATTTTGCTTCATTATCATTAAACCCGCTCTTGATCGCCTCCTTGGCTCGATCCATAGCCTCATATATGTACCCCATAGTTGGTTTGTCACCATCAACTAATCTAAGAACACGAACTAGTGGCCCCGATGCCTTTAACGTATAGACAACCGAGTTCCAAAATGATGGCATCAAGATAGTGTCAGCTGCTCTCTTACCCTTTGGATCCTTTGCCCATTTAGAAGTTGTCCATTTCTCAGAGATGAACATCTTTCTCAAATTCGCCTTATTTTTATGAATACTCGATAGTGTCAAGAATGATGTTGCAAATCGAGTGACAGCGGGTCTTACCAACTCATGTTGATTGGTGAATTCTCTTATCATGTTTAGCACATACAGGTGGTTATAAATAAAACCACTAAGTGCCACGGCCTTTTTAATACACCTTTTGATTTGATCCATCTTTCCAATATCTTCTAACATCAAATCTAAACAATGAGCAGCACATGGTGTCCAATATAAATGTGGTCGTTTCGCTTCTAAATATTTACCAGCTAGGACATAATTTGAGGCATTATCAGTAACAACTTGGATGACATTTTCTTCTCCAATCTTCTACCATTCCATCCAAGAGTTCAAATACTTTTTCACCAGTTTTGATGCATGAAGATGCATCAATGGATTCCAAAAATAATGTTCCAGCCGCAGAATGAACTAAAAAATTTATTAAAGTTCTATCTCTTCTATCTATCCACCCATTTGACATCAACGAACATCCATTTTCTTCCATTCAACCTCATGATTACTAACTATTGTTTTAGTAAATTCTACCTCATTTTTCAAACATGTAACTCTAGCCTCATGATAAAAAGGAGGCTTCAAACCAGGACCAAATTGACCAACTGCTTCTAACAATACATGAAAACTTCTTAAGCGAATTATGTTTAACAGGATACCTGCTTGATAAATCCAACGCATGATGAATTGAATCGTAGTATCCCTTCCCTCTTTGTTATATTTTTCTGTAATGCTAGATTGCTTCAACTTCTTCATTCTATTCCAATCATCAACAACTTTGGTTGGATCGAGATAAACAAATTTATCCATGGCTCCCTTTTGTCGTGGTGGCTTCAAGTTCAATTGTGATCGACTTCCACTAGATCCTTCTCCAGTGCCAAGAACTCGCTTTCTAGATGTTCCAGTACTTGAACTCGATCCTCCAATGACATCCATCTCATCTTCTTCATCAATTGCATTCAAATCATAATTCTCAAAGTTTGTTAGTGCATTACTTTCTTCTCGCTTTGCTTTTGTTTTTGTTTGATAATCCTTCAATTCTTTTCTTACATTAGTTGGACACTTTAAACATGCTTTGACATTTCGATTCCCATCAACTAAATGATGAGTTGCTCGACAAATTCCACCTTTTGTGATTTTTCCACAAAATGTACATTTGCAAGAATTTGTGTTCTTCTCATCCTCCAAAACAACGTATTTCCAAGTGGGATGCTTCCTTTTTGTCTCAACTTCTCCCATCTTGATTCCTAAAAGTTGATTTCACGGAATGTTAGATACTCAACCAAACTACAATGTGAATTGCACTGCTGAAAAAGAATAGAATGTTAGATACTCAACCAAGTTCCAATGTGAATTGCACTGCTGAAAAAGAATAGAAGAAGGATAATTGAAGAAGAATGAAGGTTGCAGCAGTGTTGAAGAGAAGAAGAGGAAGTGAGGAATGTTGAATGCATAATGTTGAAGTCCTTAGTCTTACCCGATGGAGAAGAAACAAGCAGGAGAAGAAGATATATTTTTCTTGGTAGTCAATGAAGGTTGCTTCCTTGGTAGTCGATGAAGGGAGTTGGCACTTGGTAGTCGAAGAAGGCTGCTTTCTTGGTACTGCCTTACTGGTAGTCGATGAAGCAGGAAGTCGATGAAGGCTTCTTTGTTGGTACTGCCTTATTGGTAGTCGATGAACGGATGAAGGTTGATTGCTGAAGCACGGATGAAGGTTGTCGATGAAGCAGGCGCAACCTTTTCTTCTAGATTGGATTCCGTTTGTCGATTGGAGTTCAATAGTTTGTCGATTGGATTCCGTTTTCATTAAATAAATAAAAAAACGACAACTCTGCATGCATGTAGGTGGACTTGTATATGGGCTGACTATTTAGGGTTACTTGAGAATTAAGTTAAGAGTTTTTTTTTTTTTTTTTAAAAAAGCTAAACCTGCGAAAAATCGCAGGCGATCGCCTGTGTCTGAGGAGCAGCCATCGTCGGGCGCAACAAGGCACAACTGAGGCGCACGCCTCATTGAACGCCATCGCCTCATGCGATGGTGAGGCGCATACCGGCGTAATGGCCTCGCCTTGCGCCTCGAAATCACTACGCACGACGGCATCAAAGTTGTCCTTTTGAAGTTATGGTTTGAAAGAAATCAAAAGATTTTCTATGAGAAGCAACTTTCTTGGTGTGATAGTTTTGATTCGGCTAATCTCAAGGTTTCTTCATGGTGTTATCTCTCTAATATTTTTACTCATCGTTCTTTGCAGAATTTATATCTCAATTGGATTGCTCTCATTTTTTTGTTGTAATGTTTTTGTTCTCTATTTTTACTTTCTTATCTTTCCCCTTGTGGAGTTTGTAATTTTTGGGCACTAGTTTCTTTTCATTAATCAATGAAAAGTTTTGTTTCTTGTTAAAAAAAAAGAGAAAGAAACAGACAAGACATCAATCACAGGACGATTTCTCATGAAGATAAATGATAGAAACAAGGAAATGTAAAGCAGACTTTCTATTGCATCTATTCTTTGGGTGTGTTTTTTCGCATGAGTGTTGGTCAAAGTTCTACACCACCATAAATTGCAGTGGGTTTTTTTTCTAATACAGTCAAAGATATTGTGATTCAGCTTCTTATTCGTCCTTTGTTTGCTTCAATATCGAGGGTTTTATGGTTTAATGGGGTTAACAATTTATTATCAGAACTTTGGTTGGAAAGAAATTCAGAGTTTTTTTAAAGACAAGTTGATGCCTTGGTTAGATCGTTTCACTTCAGCATGTTTAAAGACTTCTCGGTGCTCTCTTCCTAAATCTTTGGCTGGTTTTTCCTCGCATGATAATTGTTTTAATTTGGCTTGCCCTTATTTTTCCTATGTAATGGTTTGTCGTTGGCAATGGTCGTTTTTCATTTTATCAATGAAAAGTTCTGTTTTTTGTTTAAAAATTATATAAACAAGGAAACTTAAAGCAGAGGGGTGATCCCCCAGGCCCCACCCACCTATTTTCCCAAAAATACGTTTTCTTCCCATTGGCCACCTCACAATGAACTAAATCAGTAAAAAAGGGAGCTCCAAGACTATTTCTTTCCAAGGATTCCTGTGAGAACCTTTGACTCCACCCGACAACCACTCAAAAGGATGTGGACCTTGCGTACTCACTATTATCCTATACCAAAGGGAACTAAACTCAAGAGGGAACCACCAAAGCTATTACGAACCCTAAGATTCCCAGGTTCTAACCTGCCAAGGGTCACTGGCTTTCTCTTTGAACTTAGTGAGTTCAAACAAATATCTTGCAAAGAGAAGCCATTAAAAGTTAATGGAAAACAAAATGTAAAAACTGAAGGTGAGCATATCATTCGGTCTATCTTCTAATTCCCAATATTTTGGCTAACTAAACATTTGAAACCAGTATACTCATTTTTCTTGCAACTGTTTCTGAGGCTACAACCAAGTTTTGCAAACTAGAACATTTATTTTCTAAAATGTTAAATGAATAATTTACTTCAATAGATGAATCGTACTTTGTGTAAGGAACACCCCCTGAGCAGTGTTTCCTTTGATCCAGCACCATGCTCCTTGAGATCACCAAACAAAATCTCTGCATACGAACGTCCACCAGAGATGGACTAAAAGGATAAAGAAAACAAGAAAAAGATCAGGAAGATACGCAACCAAGCATGTAAAATCTGTCCTTATAAGTCATTAAGCTATGGATAATTAATAATTCAAAAACATCGGGAAGAAAACTACTTGGTTGTGATTTTCAGCATACAGAAGCATCTTGTTCGTGTAGTGTCTGTTGTTGATTAATGAGCTAACAATCTGCATGATGAAATTCTCTCTCTTTAATAAATGGAAAACCATCTAAGTGATTGAGATGCATCAAACAGGTTCACATAGAATACAAAACAACCTTATTCATGCTCCAGTCATGGTCCGGAACATTCTGAAGAAAGGACGACCACATCTCTGATGCAGAAAGATTCACATAATAATCAAAACCCAGACCACCTTGAGAGGTCGGCTCACATAGCCCAGGGTAATACGTTGCCTGACAAATAAGGATTCTTAGAAAGCTAGAATGCATATAATGTCTAAAAGCAAATATCCTAGCCAAGATGGCCCATGCCTCATGACAAAAGAAACTAGTATGCATAAGATTTTCCAAGAATTCATTTAGAACTTTGAAAGACCTTCACTGCATTAGGATTTTAACTGAAGCTACAAAAGATTTTGCACTTCGTCGTACAAAAGAAAACAAACGAGTAAAATTTTACCTAACAGTTAAAAATTAAAATGCTTTGACAAGCTAAAAGATACAATTTTCATTTTAAAAAAAAAAAATTGCATGCATGGTAAGAAAAACTAATCTATTTAACTGGCTGCTTTTCAAAATTTGCTCAATTGGTTTCTAGTATATTGACCACTGACGGTTTGCAAACAATTCTATGAAATGGCTACTTTCTTTTTTTTATATGAGTAACAATTTCATTTTTATTTATGACATTTACAAGAAAGATGACCAAAGGAACCAAAGGAGTTGCAAGAAGGATCTCTCTAATCAGAATGCATTGAAGCCATGGAACAATTTTTTTTGAGGGAAAATTACCTTTTTAGTCCCTGAGTTTTTAGGATTAGGTGCATTTGGTCCTTGAGTTTTCAAAACATACTCTTTTAGTCCCCAAGTTTTAAGAAATAAGTTTAAGAAGTCCCTACCGTAATTTCTCCGTTTGCTACATTAACGGAATTATTTTTTTTTATTAATTTTATCAAATAGAATAATGATTAAAATAAATAAAAATAATATTAAAACAAAAAACCCACTATCTCTCTTCTTTCTATCCTCTCCCTCACCCCAAGCCTTGAATCCGACCTCTACTTTCCTTGTCAGTGCCGACCCTCTTCGCAGGTGATGGCGCCAACACTTCTCCATCGGTGTCGACATCTTCTCTCCCTCTCCTCCCCGTCGTGCCTAAATCGAGGAGGTAGACCAGTTAGAAGAGTTGTGGAGTTGGAGCCATTGATGGGTGATGGTTTTTTGGGAGATGTGGAAGAGGTTGTAGCTTTGTGTTGAAGGTTTAAGTCATTGATTTTAAGATCTGAGATGGGTTTGGATTTGGAGGTGGAGGAGTTTGGAAAATGTGGCTGTTAAGCAGAGTGAAGGTGGAGTGGATTGTGGATTGAAGATGGGGAAGTGGATGGTTGGATAGAGAAGCCATGGAGAAAATAAGATCTAAAAGCCGACAGTGAGGAGGAGGGAGAGAGAATTAGTTGTTGGCACCGGTGGAGAGGATGTGACGGAGAGGAGTGCAGCGGCCGACAGAGAGGGAGTGGAGGTGGGACTGGGGGCATGAGGTGAGGGAGAGGAGAGAGAAAGAGAGATAGTGGTTTTGTTCTTTTGTTTTAATATTATTTTTATTCGTTTTTCATTTTAATTATTATTTTATTTTATGAAAATTAATAAAAAATTATTCTGTTACTGTAGCAAATGAAAAAATAACTGGAGGGACCTCTTAAACCTATTCTTAAAATTCGGGGACTAAAAGAGTACGTTTTGAAAACTCAGGAACCAAACACACTAATCCCAAAAACTCAGGGACTAAAAGGGTAATTTTCCCTTTTTTTGACAAGGCAACAACAAATCTTCATTAAAATAATGAAATGAGACTAATGCTCAAAGTACAAACCCCAAGAGGAGGACAAGAGAGAGAGAGATGAAACCAATCAAAAATAAAGGGAGAACAAAAGAGAAACATCACCTCACCAAGAACAAACAAATAGAACTCAAGAACAAGAGAAGAATATCCCTAAGATTTTCAAGAACCAAAGAAAAACAAAAGACCAAATTCTACACATGACTGAGAAAGAGAAGCCAATAACGCTAATAAAGAGAACACTCCAGAAATAAGTCATCAAAGGGACAGACTCAAACCGCACCACCCAAACCTCCAACAACCAATAGATATTCTTTGAGACCAATCATAAGCCCAGACAGAGCTACCTTCTCCCCAATTCTCCATAACAAAATCACCTTAACACACCAGGCCCCCGTAACAAGCAGAACTACAAAATCTGCCATGGCATCAGTGAAGATCAAATATATAAAACGAATACAGCCCAAACACTTTAACAAACCTCCAAAACTTCCAAAAGCTTCAACCGGTATCCACTATAAACTTGTAAACTCCACGAGGACAATATGAATTTTCAACAACAACCGAAATGTTATCAAGAATGACCACCACACCTGGGAAAAAATTCTGCTAAAGTTTATTCAAACTAAAACTTTTTAGAAGCATCATGCAGTTTCACAAGTTCCAAGAAATGATCTTCATTAAAAGGAGGAAGAACACCCACCAACTGGTACTTTTTTAAACTGCAGACCACTTGCCTAAATCAGGGAGCTAAAGCGACTTAGTTCTGGATAGGGAGCTACGAAATCTTTTATCCCTAAAAGAGAGCACTCCCTCGGAGAATTAAATAAGCTTGCAAGATTAATGATAGGAGACCCATCCAGAAAATCTTTGAGCAAAGATTTCCTGTCCGAACACAAATCAAGACTACTTAAACTCACCATAGAAAACAGATTTAATCTAATGCACCAAGAAGAGAAAACAACAAACAAATTTACATCCCAAATCTTGTTGACAGTCTTCTCCTCATCATTTAAAATTACTCTACTAAATTCAAGCCAAAATCCCCAAAGAAAAAAAAAAACCCAAAACCATTTGCCTAAAGCTGCTTCCTCCTGTCTTTGAATATGTGGCCACATAACCCTTGGACAACAAAGCCGGAGGTACTAGGAAGAAATGAAAATTAAACATATCCAATAGTCTAATTCATAAAATAGCAAAAACAGTAACATATGCTTATGTCCTCCAACTTTATTTTCTGCAAAGGTAGCATTAATTTGAGTTAAGAAAAGCCCAAAATTCTTCTAGATTTTTTCATTTGAATTTATCCCACCTAGGGATAGGCTAGAAGAAACACTCTTGTTAGGGTTTTTTTCAACTTCCATACCTTCTTATAAAATGCAGGAAGTGGGCAAAGATCGCCTCAAGAAAGGTGGTTGAAAAGGGACTTCACAAGGAAAAGATCACTTTTCAACCAGAACAGAAGGAAAGGCTGCAATGCTTCTAGAATTAGAACTAGTGAAAGGCATCACTTTGTCTAAACAGGAAATGAGTTGTGTCAACTCTTTTACCTCTCTATCAAAAAATAAGGCCTTCCAAAAGTAGAACTCCAACTGTCATTGACCTCATTCCTCACCTCTTAATAATTGAAGTTTACCCACGGACAACATGAAAAGTCCTAAGAATTTATCTGGGGACCATCAATTAACCATTTACCAAGCAAAAGAGAGGTGTTAATCCAATCTGTAACTTTAACTTCAAAGAGTAGAATGCAAGGGTTTTCAAGTATTTAGATTTTTTTTTTTTTTTTTTTTGACAAGGCAACAAAGATTTCATTGAAGCAATGAAAAGAGGCTAATGCTCAAAATACAAGCTCCACAAAGGAGATAAACAAAAAGAAGAAAAATGATTACAAAGCTAAAATATAGGCATGCCAAAACAAGCCAATATCACAACAAGAACATCCTTCAAAAGAATTGAAAAGATTGCACCAAGAAGAGACATTGAGATGTAATGAAAAGCCAGAGAACCCAAAAAGCAACTGACGAAAAAAGACCACGAATTAGAAACCAGCTTCAAAATAACTTTCAAAATAACAAGAAACCCCAAAATGAACTAGTACTCCACAAACTCATTTGCCTTCAACAAACCTTTTAGATAAACTCCATGAAATGAACCATGAGTCCCAAGAATCCAAAACCCAACCGAGGGAGACCGTAAACACCATTGCACACATTGCTATCCCAACCAATTAATTTGGCCTTGGGCTTGATCTCTCCACTGGCATCAGAATAAAACTTCACTAAGAGAAGATATCCCATATGTTCAGAACCATCCTGAATTCCAGCCAAATTCGAAACATCGAAAGAAGAGGCATAAACATCTTCATTGCCAAGAATCCAATCCAACGAAAACCAGCATGTACAGGCTCAAGGCCACTCCCGCTGCCCTTTAAAAATTCATGAACTGCAAAATAACTTTTATCCCAACCCTCCCTGTAAATTTCATAACTAAAAATTTACTATCTTCCAACCCAGGCCCCTAGTGTGCCAAGAAACTATCTTTATTAATTCGAACCAAGTAGCAGGGAGGGAGAAACTTCCTTAAATTGTAGTCCGTTGGCCTTTATTAGAGAAGCAAATTTGCTTAATTCAGGGAAACGGACCTACAGGAGACAATCCAAACAGTTTCCTTTGATCTCCCCTCCAGGAGAACTAAAGAGAAGAAACAAATCAGTAATCGAAGACTTCTCTGCTAAGTCTTCATTAAATTGTCAATGAAAATCTAACTACGGGCTGCTTAGACTAACTTCATAATCAAAATCAGAATCATCAACAAGCGTATTGGAACATGAATCTTCCCTCTTCTCTATAGAAGTTGTCCCGTCAATGGTTACTTTAAAAAATTTACACCCATTCGGTCCAATACAGTATTCATCAATGTTGACAAGATCATTGCCCGCCGCAATGGATTCAAACTCCTTATCCTAGGAAGTTTCGCCTAGAATGAGAATGCGAATGAGAATCTTAGATAAAGATTCATCCAAATGTCAGCATTAAACATAGAAAATATTTAGCATATGAAGCACAAAACCGATCCTTAACCTCTCTGACCGAAGCAGGAATAGGAGACAACACCAGTGTAGAAGAGGAAGAGAATAAAATTTCTGAACTCTTTATAATTGAATCTCTATCATCTTTACGGATTGTAGCATTCATCAATTTCTCCAAAGGACTTTCGGGAACACAAGACCCATCGAGCATCACCAGAATCGAAGAATCCGAACAATCCCCGTTAACAAATTGATTACAATCAGGAGAGGGAATCGAAGCAATGACACTCTTAAAAGAAACAACAAGTTGATTGGAGTTCACTGCTAAATTTTCCAAAGAATCCGGACCCATAAAACAAATAGAAACATTATCAGGGGAGGTTACCAAGAGAATTTCATTGATATAATGAAAAGAGACTGATGCTCAAAATACAAACTCCAATGGAGATAAGAAAATGAATACAAGACATAGAGAACCACAACAAATCAAAACTGCAACACACAAACACACAAACACACGAACAAACGACCGAGGAAGCACTAAATCCCCAAAACTCCACAACCCCTCCAAAAGAGGCCCCAACACCACCACCAGAAAAACCAATCTTCAAAGCTCTTCCAACTTGCTCATCAGAAAACAACCATTATCCTTCAACAGGAGCCCTTCTCTTTAACAATACCGTGACCAATACTTTAGCTTCCTCCCACAAATATAACAAACCCCCTGAGTTACCAAAAACTTCACCGTGAACCCAACCAAAATCATCGATTTCCAAAATGGTATAAACACCTGCCAACGAACCTCAACACCTTAAAGCTTGAATGAGGACAGTCTCTGAAACAGCTTTTTGTAGGAACTTCTTTATACTAACCCTCTTTGAACCATCTCCCTACCAAAAGAACAGAATTTCAATTTGATAGTACAGGAGACCCCCTTCCAAGGATTTCCTTAAATTGTAAGCCACTCGCCTTAATTAAAGCATCAAATTGAGACAAACCAACTAAGCAATTTAAAGATTCATCCTCGACATTGCTTCCAGATGGAGAGACACAGTCAGGAGAATCAAACAGCTTAGAGAGATTAATAACTGGGGAAAATTTACCCAAAAAATTCTGACCACCCCTCGTTATCGAGCTCAATTCCAGGCTACTGAGACTCACCTCCAAACGAGCAGTAGAGTTTTGCCATGAATCTCATAAATATCCTCCCCACCTTGACTGAGGCAAGGATCAATAAGTGTAGGAGAGTCCGCCACAATATCTCCATCAAGAAGATTAGGTGAATCCATCACAATCTCAACATCTTCAATGAATTGTTGAATCCTAGTAATATCCAACGAATTCGATAAGTCTTTCAAAAACAAGAATTTAGAAATCCAAACCAGAGGAGGATCCTTAACCTCAATATCTCCAAACTTCAGCACAAAAGTACCAAGAGACGGAGCCTGAATCTCAATTGAGGCAGGAAGAAAGCCACATAAGTTCTTCTTAACCTTGATCCGGGCAGCAGATAAATCAATGAAGTTCAGCGTTTCGGAAGCAATCTCTTCCAAATCTTCGAAATGGTAACCCGATGGCTTCGAAAGCAGCATTTTTCCAAAACTAAAGAGGTAAGTTCTTAATTGAGAGCCATCCACCATACCCACCAATGAATTCTGAATACTATGCAAATTATCTAACCATCTTTCAATTTTTAGGAATATATCCTTCACCCTCCGCCATCGACCAATGCTTGCTTAAATCTCCTCATTCAGACCTCCATCCACTAATATTATTGTCTTATCAACCATAGAAGGATTGATTTTTGAATTTTAACATCGAATAGTGATTCCAGACTATCCTTGATTATATTCCCATGGATGTGAGCGAAAAGACGAGAAATAACCAACATGTCGTCAAAATTCACGTCCACCACCTCAAGTGATTTGCGAACCCAGAAAGGTTGGTCAGCCAACTTGCTAACTAAAGAAGACGAAAGCTTACCCAACCCCGGATTAATCCCCTCTTAAAGGAATCTTGAGAATGGCCAACCAGAATACCGAGAGAAATGCCATCAGCCTTACCTGGAACCACCACAAGCCAAGTCTCAATTTCATTTTTACCCTTAGCTTCACTGACAAATTCGACAATCATACTATAAACCAACCAACCTTTTTTCTGATTACCCAAGGAAATCTTAATCACCTTTCGTCCACGGGAAGGAGGCCAAACCATGCATTCAACATAGCAGTAGAACCCCGAATGCTTCTTATACAACCCAACGGTCGCAACATCATCCTTGAACTTCATACGATTAAAGAAACGATCAGAATTCTTAACTAAAGATGAGAACACCTCTTCCAGCCACACCAAGTGGTTTAGAGAGAGAGGAATTAGCGATCTTTTGACGAAATATTTGATGAGAAAGGAATCCCCTTCCCCCCTAATGACAAAATAAGTATTGCCTATTCAACAACTTCCAATCCCCATGGCGATCCTGGAGAGGAAGAGTAAACGCCAGAAGCAAACGAGAAGAGAACCTAGGAGAAATATTGCACAAATGAGAACCAGACGGAGTAAGAAGTTGAACCGCAACAAAGAACCAAACAATCGTCGGCGAAATGGGAACCAACCGAGAGAAAAAGTCCAAAACTAGGGGGAAAGAGTTCTCGAGGTGGATAGAAAACCCAGGCGAATCGAAACTTTGGAGATGGAAGACAGAGGGAGACGACCAATGACGATGACGGAGAAGGAGGAAAATCGACGAAGATTAATCGGAGAAGGATCAAAGAGATAAGTATGCTAAAATTATATATAAGCAAATAGATTAGCAATTGTTTACATCTTCAGCAATAGTTATTATATTAGGATGAAGGCCATGAAGTATCTCATTTGCCAGTATGAGGTATAGCAACGCATCCTTGTCTACATATTGATTGCAGAACCTGTGAACAAAAAGGATTGGGTTTCAATTACCAGGAGTATAGCATAAATCAGAAATCAAAATACTAGTTAAGCTGAAGATATAGATCTGAATTTCCGTGAAGTTAGAAAAACTTTTATTCAAAAGTAGCAGTCACACGAGGATAACAGAGAGAAGATCTCTCTGGTTGTTGGGCTGGAAATTCTTCCCGTTATTTCTCAATAATAAAGGACTGATGATTTACATCCCCAAATCGTTCGCCAACCCTAGCCTTCAATTTCTATTTTCATTAATTCCTTCAGTAGTCAGTACAGTTGCTTTAAAAGCTTATCCCCAAATTTCCTTCAATTATTGTTTTAAAAAAAAAATCCTTCAATTAATTTTTTTTTTTTAATAAGAAACAGAGAGATGTAAATATTGTAAAAATCTTGTTTCCTTCTCTGTGACAAATTTATAATATAACGAAATTACCCCAGTACATTCCAAGATATTTTCTCTCAGCTCTTATTTGGCCATCCTGTTGGTGCAGAAGTAGAATCCTTGGTTATATCTGAAAAGCAACCGGCGATCCTTTTGCTACCCTTGGACCTTGATTAACGAGGTAAGGAAGTTCAGTTTTTCAGGACCTTATCTCTTGGAGGCCTAAACACCTTGGACAGAGTTCTGAAGGTTAATGTTATAGTATATATGTATATTTAGAAGCTTATTAGCCTTTTGTCCTTTATTGTCATTTTACATTTATTAGTTTAGGGCATTCATGTATTCCTATATATATTTGACTCTATTGTATAGAATGAAGAGAATATTCTCATTTTGTATCTCACAATAACAGTTAATTCGTTGATGTTGGTGTTCATTATGAAGGCTCGGAAACCAGCAACCACCTTTTTTGTCTTTGCCCCACAACTAGAGCCCTGTGGATCAGAATTGTAAAGGCCTTTAGGCTGAGTTGGTCCTGCCAAAGTTTTGGTTTTCCAAATGTTCTATGGATGGCTCTTTGATCTTCAGAAAAAGACTTTATGGTTAAAGGCTTGTACAACCTTTTTGTCTATAGTTTGGCTTGGAAGGAATAGCAGATAGTTCAAAGACGAGAAATCCCTTGATCATTTGTGGGGTGATTTAGTGTTCTTTCTTGTCTTTTTGGACTCTCAGGTCGAAAGAAATTTTGTAGTTATTCTCTTTCCATACTCTTAACCGGATGAAGATCCCTCTTGTAACTTCTCAATTCTCTCTCAATGAATGAAATGGCTCCTATGTTTCTAATTTAAATAATAATTGGATAAAAACATAAGCTGGAGTTCTTTTTCTCTTGTTGTGGCAGCTTGTAATTCTTTTCTTTTTTGAACGAGATAGGATCTTCTCATTGATGGAATGAAAAGATACAAAAAAGTGTTCAGATGAAAGAAACTCCAAAAGGAGTGATAAAGAAACAAATACAAAGGACTAATGGAAGAGGATGGAAGTCTCGCAATTCATATAACTTCTTTCTCTTTTGGTTAACCTGATTTATTTATCTTGTTATTTTTTATATTATTTCCTGTAAATCAATAGAATTACCCGTCATTTAAATTAGTCAATAGAATATCAGTTACTATGAACGGAAAAACTTGAAATATTACTTCAGTATGAAGAAAAGTCCAATAGGCACATTTTTGCTGGAGTTGTTGCCTAGTATTTAGCGAGAGTTCTATTGCTAGATTATTTTGTAACTGTCCTCTTTTTTTAGCATTACTGACACCTGTGTTAGCAATTGAGTAACTTCTATTACATCTATTTTATGATCATCTCAACTTTAGTGAGTCAGAGTACTTAATAAGCTAGTTCTATTATTCATGTCCTTTCAAAAAAAAATTATAACATTTGCTTCTTCAATTATTAAGAGGATGAAATGTAAGCAGTACAAGACATACCAATAAGTATTACACATGTGATGATGAGACATTAAACACGGTTTATATCAAACAAATAAGGATCCATCTAGACCTATTTTCCAAATTATTGTTTAATTTTGGCATCTGATTTCCCTCTGTCCGTTTCCCCTCCAATATGCTTCTTTACACTATTTATTACAAGTAGGATCCCTTGTCCTCATTATCTATAATATTGATTTCCCTTTCGAATTAAAATTTTAGTTTCATATTGTATTCAAAAGAATGAAAAAGGTTAACAGAGCAGTTGCATGTACGTAAGATTACAAGTTTCAGCAGATGCCTTACTCTTCCATGTCTCCAGTAAAAGAAGCAAAACCATTGTGAGTATAGATCATTGAAGAGAGTGAATGGAAACGGAAACCATCAATACGATACTCCACGACCCACCTGTTAAAAGGTAAACCTACATGCCGATCAATAATCACATATCTAGAAGGTCTAGGCTAACTAGTTAACATGGCCAAACCAATAAACAAAACAACGCACTACGTCTACAACAGAAAGAATACAAAAGGTCGGACTAGTTATTGTATACAAAACAGAATATGAACATGAATTCATCTCAATCGATATGATATGTACAAGGATTTATAAAGAAAATGGGGGTAATAAAATTTTGATCCTTTCCATCTAGACTGTAATTATTCACACTATTTTGACAACACCCTTTTCATAACTCCATGTTATTTTCTTTTCCATATTCCATTCTATTGTGGAGTGAATACTTTATTTCTAATTAAAAAAAAGGACTAATAAAAGCCCATTCTCTGTGGCTTGTACGAGTGGGAGGATTTCTCATCGTTCCCTATAAAATTTAATTTAAAAACATGTTCTTACACACAACACAGGATCAAAACTATTTTTTAAAAAAATTGTAAAAAAAAGGAGATGAACAATACCAAAATTGGTGTAACGAATCAATATCACTCTCAATTATAACGAGAAAATATCCTTAAGGTTTGTTCTGTACATTACCAGTTAAGATTTGAGAGAAGAAAATGCAACACATCTTGGTCACCGTATTTAAACATCCTGGTACCCCAATATTTGTGATGCCCTCTTTTACCTGTTCAAGCAAAGACTTGAAGAGGAACTAAGTTCAGAAAGAATTTTACAGATGGGTTAGCAAGAAGAAATATATTTGATTAAAAAAAGAGCATGCAAGCACAATTGGGAAAAAAAAAACAGAGCCTATTTTTCTAGTTAGAACCTGTGTATTTGACTAAAAAAAGAGCATGCAACCACAATTGGAAAAAAAAAAAAAAACAGAGCCTATTTTTCTTGTTAGAACCTGTGTATTGATGTAAACGCCTTACATACAGTAGTTTATTAGTCTCTTGTTCTTTTAGGATTACATGTATGCTTATGTAACTCATGAATGATACGGAGTATTCTCTTATAGTAATCTAGTGAATCAGAAAATGTGGAGCCTAACCATTAGAAAAGTTCAATCCAAGACTCCAAACCCATGTTGAAACCAAAGACTAAAGTCCAAGAGAAGCACACTCATGGAGGCAGCTGGGCACTGCAGCTCATGAGATGTTTACATTGGGAATTGGGGTGTAAACGACTCGGTTCGGCTCAGTTTGAGTGTCAAACCAAAACCGAACCATCAGATTTAATAAGAAATATAAAAACCCGAACCGAACTGCTCAATAGACATAAACGAACCGCTTAACCGACAGTTTAGTCGATTTGGTCTGGCAGTTCGCTGAATGAATTGCTCTGTCGCACACAAGTATCGAGCCAGCCCATGAGTTACCAATTGGGCTATGGCTGCCTTGCTTTGGGCCGCTGGAGCTGGATGAACGGAAGACTGAAATTAAACAAAAACATGCATGTCTGGCGATCGAACTCAAGACCATGGGAATAGAAGCACATTTATACTACCAACTGCACCACTGACGATGTTTGAGATGAAGTTCGAATTTTTAATTAATATATTATCGATCGGATTGGTTATTTCCGATTTAACTTTACATAACCTGAAAACAAACCGAAACTGTTTGTAAACTGGAACCGCCAAACCGAACCGGTTTCAAACCAAACCGACGTCGGTTTCGGTCCGGTTTAACCCTTGCACCCATATTGAGAACCAAATACAGCATGTAGCAAAAGAAATTTAAAGTGGTGCACTTATCACAGCATAAAAGGGGTTCACTGCAATGCCAAAAAAGAAGCAGAGGTAGTCACACCTCTGACAGGCCATGTGCAAGGGCCACACAAGGTCTTATACTTGCTTACAGAATACCTTACGCTACAGCATCACAAGGGCATGCATTACAGCACAAGTGTGAGGACAAGTCTATAAATTGCATGTATCACGTACGTTTTCTGTATACTTGTGGGGGGAAGACATGGGGTGGTTGGGAAAGGGCTAGTTGTGAGCATTTTGTAAGAACTTTAGGGATCCTTCAAATGATTTTTGCAAAGGAGAGGCATATTCTTGTGAGGGTGTGTATATTTTTTTTTCCCGACAAGCGACGAAACTTATCATTGATGTAATGAAAAGAGACTAATACTCAAAAATACAAACTCCAAAAGGAGTGAAAGAAAGTAAAGAAAACAGCAACAACAATAGGGTGTGTATTTTATATTATTCTTCCCATTTTAACTTTCATCTTTATGTTTTTTTTTTTTTATGACAAGGTAACAAAAGAGATTTCATGAATATAATGAAAAGAGACTAAAGCTCAAAGTACAAAGGAAAATCAGAAAATCAGCAATACAATGGAATAAAAGATCGTTAAAAACACAACAAAACACCCAAAGCCTTAGAATCAAAAATAGAAAACCCCGGGACACCTAGCAACCAACGCTATATAGAAACGGGCACCAAGAAAGACAAAGATCCGACAGAGTTGGAGAAGGCATCTTCCCTTGAAGCACCTCGGAAGTGTTCGAATTTCCAACCACCATGAACCACGATAAGACAGTAGCATCATAAACACTCGGTTTCAACCCTTCTTTAACCGATACCACAAGTTCATTCCACATCACCAACAAAATACCCTATCAACCGTCAACCTCCACATAAGCCCTCCCAATGACCCTCGAGCTCCAAATAGACTTTCCATGAGAGTATTTTCACTGCGAGGTCAAGAGCGTCTGCCTTGGCCCAACTTCTTTGAATTGCAGACCACTTGCTTTTATTATTTTGTTAAAACGAAGCAACTCGGTTGGACGTTCAACCCCTTCCTCAATACCTTCCTTTCCCACCCGAGTTTGGGAAACTTCTAAATCAAAAAATTCTTGAAGGTTAATTGCTGGGGAGAAGGCTTCCACTTCTTTGCGCTTTAAACTCTTAGCAAATTCTAGATCCGGATTGCTCAAAACCATCACCGATCCCGATATCGAAGACCCCAAGACAGAGAAAGGGGAAAAAAACATCTGAATTTAGATTATAAAATGTCTGAAAAGAAGCTTTAACAAAAACCACCTTTTCCGGTCCCAGACAGCACTCTTCTACGTCAACCTGTGGGGGTTTTATAAGGGATAAAGAAGATATCGAGGCCACCGGCCCTGCACAGCTAGGAAGCTGAAGACAGACTTTTGGTTGTTCTAAGAAATCTGGAAAATTCTCGTTTAAATGATCTTTCAAATTCGAAGCTGAGGTCCTCCCAATCCTTCTTGAGTAATATTTCCCGCAAAAACTGTCCCTAACCTCCTTAACAGTGACTGAGGTACTAGAAGAAAAAAGATCTTCAAACGTTGAATCTATGATTGGCACAGGTACGACATCCAAACCCAAAGCCCTCGGTTATTGAATGACCGAGAGATCACAAACCTCCCCCTCTTCAGCTTCCCGCTGTTCAACGCATCCCTCCTCCCCCATATTCACCGAAGTGCTTCTCATATTTGAGGCAAAAAAATCACCATAAACTTCCTCCTTTTCCAGGGGAACAACATCCAGGTCTGCTCCCAATTTGTCGTCAATTACCTGCTGAATTCTGGCCAAATCAATGGGATTAGTAACATCCCTTAAAGCCAGCAAATCCAATAGACTTGATGGCAGAGTAGCAACCCCCAAAACCTCGAATTATAAGGAGATGTTCCCACCAATAGGATCCACAATAGGAATTGTAGCCGGCCAAAACTACAGAGGTTCGGGGGCACCTTAATCTTTGCTCGTGATACATCAATGAAATTTAGAGTGTCTAGTGTGATCGCTTCAAGCCCCCCAAAGTGAACCCCGATTGCTTCAAAAACATCCCGCCTCCAAAATCACCATAAACTTCCTCCTTTTCCAGGGGAACAACATCCAGGTCTGCTCCCAATTTGTCGTCAATTACCTGCTGAATTCTGGCCAAATCAATGGGATTAGTAACATCCCTTAAAGCCAGCAAATCCAATAGACTTGATGGCAGAGTAGCAACCCCCAAAACCTCGAATTATAAAGAGATGTTCCCACCAATAGGATCCACAATAGGATTTGTAGCCGGCCAAAACTACAGAGGTTCGGGGGCACCTTAATCTTTGCTCGTGATACATCAATGAAATTTAGAGTGTCTAGTGTGATCGCTTCAAGCCCCCCAAAGTGAACCCCGATTGCTTCAAAAACATCCCGCCTCCAAAGTCTCAGAGGCAAATTTTTAATGGACAACCATCCGCCATATCCGATCATAACTGAAGGTAAGCTATGTCCTTTGTCCTCCCACTTTTCAATCTTCAAATGAAGATTGTGAATTACTTGCCACTTCCCAAACTTGAAATCCCAATTGTTGAATGACACCTCATTCTCAAAGATCACCAAAACTTTGTCACACATGAAGGGATTGATTCGTAAACTTAAGCCAAAATGAGTCTACAAGGCATCTTTGATCGTAACCCACTGAACATGTGCAAACAGCCGAGTAACTACCCATACTCTAGCAAAGTCAATAGGAACAACATCTTGGGCCTTACAGATCCAGTAACCTTTCTATCTTAAACCAATAACCAGCTTACTTCCTTGACTCTGTATAGGATCACTGAAGGGAGGACCAGTCTCCAACCCCTTTTCTTCTGCTACACTAGAGGGGATTACATTAGTGGAGGGAGAGGAGTAGTCTTCTGCTCGTAGGAAATCATCTAACATGTCTCTGAAAACTGTCCAACTGATGGCGAAGGAACCCAATGGCACCCTGAAAATCCAACGACCTCTAGTCTCCAAACCATGCCCTCCGCGACCCGACCAATTTTTTTTTCTAATCTTAAATAACCCGAGAGTGGCCAAATCATCTTTGAATTCTCCTTGCAAAGAAGGCCTCGACGTTCGCAGCCATTTCAACAAACCGATCATAGAACCACTTCACATGATTTATGGACAGAGTTACCGGACGGTTAAAATATCCATCTTGAATGTAAACAACGGTTGAATCCCCCCATATCCGAAAGTCATTCTCACCAATACAGCAGTTATACTCCCCCATCAAAGAAGATGGATAGACCCAAAACCAGTCGAAGACAGGGGAAGGAATGGTTGAATTCAGAGCCACAACCAAATCGGGAAAGTCCCAGGCCAAGACGAAGAAGCGTTGGGATTGCTTGGGTTGATCGAAGCCGAAGGGTCAAGTCAGAGGCAAAGGAAAGTTGAGAGACGAATGGGCGAAACAGGAGAGGTTGGTCGGAGGCGAAGGAAATTGCGAGGTGAAGGGAAAGGGTTGGTCGGAGGCGAGGCGAAGGACGAAACCAAGCTGGGGGCTGGAAACAAATTGGGCATTGGTCGGAGGCGAAGGAGAGCTTCCTCGCAGGAACCCGAATCGGGAAGGTCTGGGCGTTGGTCAAAGACGAGGCGAAGTGGTTGGTCGGAGGCGAGGCGAATGGGAAAGGGTTGGTCGGAGGCAAGACGAGGGGGAGGTCGTAGGCGAAACGAAAGGCGCTTCGAGGGGTGGTCAAAGACGAGGCGAAAGACGAAGGCGTGGGTGATGGTCGAAGGCGAAGGAGAGCTACCTCGCCGGAAGGGAGAGAAGGCTCATCGGAGTCATTGAAAGCTTATTGGCGAAGGCAAAGAAGAAGAGTCGGGAGGAGAGAGAAGAGAGAATCGGGGGGAGGGGGGTAGATCAGTACTTCCATCTTTATGATAGAATCTAAAGAATATGCAAAATAATCTTTACTTTACTTTTCTTCTTTTCTTTTACTAAAAAATTATTATTGCTAATGTGAATGGAATTTAGGATCTTGCAAACCTTCAAATTTCCCACAGTAACAACCTACAGACTCCCTTCAAATTAGTTTTTTTTTAAAGGAAAACTCCCTTCAAATTAGTTGGAAGCCCAAATGCTCGTAGTAGGAGGTAGAGCACTTAATATGGTGGGTAATGGTAGGTTTCAATTAAAATTGTGAAATATCAATTTTTGACAAGGCAACAAACGAAATTTCATTGATAAAATGAAATGAGACTAATGCTCAAAATACAACAAAAAGAAAAGAACAGACAATATCCAAAACAACATGAGACAAACTTAAACAAGAGAGAAAACAACACCTCTTCGAAGAACAAACCAAAAGAAAGAGGAGAATAACCATAAAGATACGAGAACCAACTAATAAACAAAGACCAAAAGACTAAAGAGGTTGAAGAAAAGAAGCCAATAACGCCAGCAAGGGAGAACCCTCCAGATCGAAGCCCTCAAAGCGACCGCCCCTCAACGCACCACCCTAACCTCCAACAACCATTCTTTTTATGTCAAGTTGGCATTCTTTCTTGTAACTCACCTTTAGGTGCTCGGAGTTATCTCCATTTCATTTATCAATGAAATAGTTTCTTACACCAAAAAAAAACCTCCAATAACCATTAGCTAATCTTGGAATCGATCATAAACCCGAACAAAGCTTCCAACATCCAAAATTTCCGTAACTAAGACAAACATTGGGGGAAACCTTCAAAAAGCCCCCACCCCTGCAACTACTTCAAATACCAACACCACAAAATAGACAACAAAAAGTCGTGGAGATCTCACCCAACTGAGCTACGACACTTCCTTCAAGATTTTGTGTTGAAACAAAACCAACTAGATCAACTCCATAAGGATTTAACCACATTATCAACCATTATCCCCAGTTTTGTTTCTCGAAACATAGCCACTTCCGGACAAAGCTTCAGAAGATACCTCTTAAGAGTAACTGCAAGGCTACTAACAAGACACACACTCACAACACTAGTGAGAACACAATAAGAGCGAAACAAAGAGGGAAATGAGGACCCAACTCCTTTAATATCGAGAGTGCTTCGATATTAAGGAGGGGTTATTTCATTAGAAAAGGGGAAACAAGATACAATAACATTCTCGAGCTAGCCGAGAGGTTGGTTCTCTCCTTTACTCAAAACTTGTCTTACAAAAAAGATACCCTTCCCCCTGAAACCCGACAGCCTATAAAACCCTCACTCTCAAGCTCACCAGACGCGTCAGCCCTCATTCCCCTGTGGTCCCTTGTTCTCCCGATACAAATACTCTTTTGCCCCTACTAACATACTTTTTAATAATAGGGGGCCTTACAGTAACTCTCTTTGAACCATCCCCCAACCCTCTCGTGTTCCACAGTAACACATTTATTGCAAATTTACCGGATTACCTCCTGCTACAATTGCTTTGAATTGTAGCCCACTTGCCTTGATTAGATCACTAAAGCTAGACAACTCCACCGGGCACTCTACCCCGATCTTCTCAAGGTTTTCCTTTTTTCCCCCAAGGGAGATTGATGGGCTGCAGATTCAAAAAACCCTGCCATGTTAATTATCGGGGAAAAAAACTTTGAAGTTTTAACCCCAACACTTCTCACCGAACCGATATCCGGACTGCTTAGACTAATTTCAGAATCAGAATAAATTGCCAAACTTCGATTACCCTTTGGGAAAGATGGTGCTACGTTAATACTCGAGTCTAGACCGGGTTGAAATGAGGTTTTAAAGAATGAAACCCCTTTTGAACCAAGTTGGCATTTTTCAATTACAACCCCCGAGATGTTCGGAGCATTATGAGCCCCTTCCTCAGAAAAGGAATCCATAGGACAATGTTGATCAAAGCAAACTGCTTGTTCCAGAAAATCAGGGTAGACCTCCCATTGAGCTCTTAGATATTGCACCTCCACTCTTCCTTATGTAATACTTCCCACAAAAAATGTCCCTTACTTCTTTAACACTAGAAGGAACACTATGGGAAAAAGAGGCTCGTCAACATAACTCAAATCAATTTCATCATTAATTAATGATCGAGACTTCTCCCCTTCCAAATTACCCGAAGATGTCTCCTTAGAGGCACCCCCCTTACGATCAGAGGGGGCTTGTAAATTTTCCAGCACATCACAAACCTTTGGTATCCCCTTACCACCATCATTAAAGATCTCACTCCCTTGCCCCTCTGTTTTCTTTCCCTTGTCCAGACCCATAACCATATCAGATTGAATTAACTGGCCTCCTTCACTCTCTCCAAAGTTGTCAATCTCAACCCACCCAATCTTGACACCCCTATCCAAACCGCAACCCCTCCTATCCACATGTTGCCCCGTAAATAACTCCTTTGTTTCCTCTACCGTGGCCAATGAAAGGTCCTCATTACCGTTATTGCTAGATTGGATGCTTCCCAACGGAAGAAAATCATTTGAAAGGACATGGCCAATCCTCTGCTCACTTCCTACAACAACTCCTGCCGAATACTCCTCTCCAAATCCAGCCCTATCAACATAAACCGAAGTTTGTTTAAGGGCATGGGAGGAGATGTTCACAGATTCATCTTCCCATACCTGTAGAATCCTGGCGAAATCAATCGGATTAATAACATCTTTCAACACAAGGGCTCTTTCCAAACAACTAAGAGGGGCCAATTCTTCTAGAGCTTCAAAGCTTAGAAGAAACCTTCCACAAGAGGGATCTTCAACAGGGATGTTCGTCGGCCAAAAACCACAAAGGTTTGTGGTTACCTTAATTTTTGCCACTGATATATCTGTAAAGTTCAACATTTCCAATGAAATGTCGTTAAGCCCCCCCAAAATGCCATCCGATCGCCTCAAAAACTCTCTTCTTCTAGAGCCTTAAGGGTAAATTCTTAATTCCAATCCATCCACTGTATCCTTTTATCACCGAGGGCAAACTATGTGTGTTGTCATCCCATTTTTCCAGTTTAAAATGAACACCCCCAACAACTGTCATCTTAGTCATTCGTAAATCGCTCTTCCTCCACAACATTTTCAAAATCCTTCTCAAATAGAACCATAGCCTTATCGACCATGAAAGGGTTGATGCTGCTGTCGCCGCTTGAAGTAAGACTCCATTGCATTTTTAATAGAACCCCATTGCACATGTATGAACAGTCGATTAACCACCCAAATTCTGGAGAAATCAACTTTAACCACTTCATCATCCTTGCGAATCCAATACCCCTCATGGCACAAGTCCTTCGGGTGATATCCCTTATCCTCCAAATCCCTTCCTTTTTCAGCATAATCTATATCAACTGAGGGAGAAAACGACTCACCAAACGAGTGAATGAAATCTCCCAAGAAGTCTCTAAAAACTGCTCATCCCATGGAGAAAACTCCCAAAGGAATTCTAAGCATTTTTCTACCACCCCCCCCACCCCCCACCCCCCACGGTGGCCAGACCACCACCTCCGCAATCCATTCATTCTTCATTCTCACCTTGAACAAGCCCAGAGTAGTATTTTCATCCCTATATTTTCTTCTCAAGAAAAATGAATTTGGCTTCTCAGCTAGTTCGATAAAAAGCCCAAAAACCCTTTTCACCTGGATGGCAGTGAACCCGATCGGTGAGTTCCAAAAATCTTCTTGAATGAATACCTGCGAATCCTCCTTCCAAATGCAAAAGCCTATCCCTTCAATGCAGCAACTACCCTTCTCCATTTCAGACTAAATCAACCAGACCGCTAGGACAGGGGAAACTTTCGAAAAGAGCGTTCACGCTCGAAAAAGCACCGGAGGGCCAGGGACAAACGCAACCAAGTCAAGAAGATGAATCGACTCAATGTAGGAAGAAGAGGAAGTCGAAACAGAGGAGGTCTCAACGAACACGGGGGAGACTGGCAGAGGACAGGGAGGAACGGGGAAATGGTGCGAGAGAGGAAGATGAAGAAGAGGTGGAGGACGAAAGGGTTGGATGGTAGAAGGCGACCGGATGAGAGAAGAGGAGACGAAGAAAGAAGCAAAGAGGGAGGGAAGACGGAAAACTAGAAGACTGCGGCACAGAAGGAGAAGACGGAGAAGCCAGAAAGACAAAACGGCAGGGAGATGAAGGACGAAAGGGTTGGACGGCGGAAAGAGATGTCGGAGGAAGACGCCGGAGACAGGGTCACCAAAGATCGGAGACATGGTCGGCGGTGAAGGGCGAAGAGATGCGGGAGGAAGAGAGCGGACGAGGAGAGAGAAGAGAGAGAAAAAACCCATCGAAAACCCTTGCTGATTAAATTGTGAAATATCATTTCAATAATCGAACAGTTATGCCAAATATCGATTTTGTAACAGCTTTGAATGCTCCTTATACAAAGCACGACACACTTTTGGGGGTGAGATAGACAAGAAAAAAATGTAAAAATAAGAAAAGATTAATCTAAGTAGAAGTGGATGAGAAATCCACTCACAAAAGAGAAAAGGTACAGTTAAAAGAATTAAGTTAAATACCAATCATAATTTTTCCATTAACAACCCTGAGTAAGAACGTCACTTAAAAGCAACGTTGGCATCAAGAGGCAAGGTAGACTGACAGACGACCAAGGCTTTCAAGAAATAAAGTGTGTAATCATGGCTCAAAAAATACCTACCAGTATGAAAGTAGCAATCATTTGATCCATCAAATGATGACAGTCCGACCATCTCATCAGCAGCAGCATATGAATGAACAATATCTAAGAAGACAAGCAGTCCAAGGCCTGTACCAAAAATAAATAATAGTGTAAACTAAAAGTAGTAAGCTTTTACTTGTCATTAAATTAAAATTACAGAAAATTAATGGAAAATGCGTGCAAAATGCATGCAAAATTCACATTCCAAAAGTAAGAAAAGAAATAGAGACAGTGACTTGCGTCATGAATGTCAAGAATGATTGTAACTTAACCTGACTGCAATCTAAATTATAAAGGCAGTTTACTTTGAATTTAAATAAGAGAATTCTATGAGTTCGCATATCTCTTTGCTTATAAATGCCTATTTAAGATTTTTGACAACACCGTATCCTTACACATTGTATAGGACTCTTAGCCAGCAGCCCAAAAACACATCAGCTTTGGGAACATACAAATTCTTTCATATTATATAAAACTCTCGAAAGCATCTGAAGACATTTTGTTCATAGGGATATGCAAATTGTTCCACTTTTTAGGGGACTCTCGACCAGCATCTGAAAACACTTTGGCCCATCTGTCAACAACATGATCTATACTGTCTAGTAAGCTTAGAAGCACTTGCAAATTCAATTGCAAAGAAAATGATAACCTTTCTATTTAACACAAGAAGAAGTGCAAATAGTAGAACCAACAAAATATTTAAAGTAAATAAACAAAAAGAATTATAATAGATAACGAATGATAACCATGAGCTTCATCAACCAAGCGCTTGAAGTCCTCAGGGGTCCCATATCTACTGCTGACAGCAAAGAAGTTAGTAACCTGCATAAAGATGCTTAATCATTCATAACGCTAAAGGCAATTTTAAAGATCCCCTGTTGCTCCCCCTCCACCCACCCCACAACAGAAAAATAGGAAAAAGAACCAATTTTTCGATGTCAATCCACCCACCAGTCAGTTAAATAGGATCTGTAGACATCTTAAAGTACAGTTCACCGCCAACTTGTGTTAGCATAATTTATTTGAACGTCTTTTTAACCAAAAAAAAAAAAAAAAAAGTGGCTGCAAGAGCTTTAGCTTCTTTATTGTCTTTTATTTGTCTGGTCAATCTTTATTTTTAGCACATGACTGATCGAACATGATTTCAAACTAGTAGCTAATTAACATGGTATTAAAGCAAGAGGCCTTGTGTTCAAACTCCTAGAATGTCATTTCCTCACCAATTAATATTTTTTTTTGACAAGGCAACAAACGAGATTCATTAAAATAATGAAGAGAGACTAATGCTCAGAATACAATCAACAATAAAGAACCGGAAAAACCCAAACAACATGAGACATAGCCCAAAGAAATCCAAATTAAAGGCATCTAAACCTTGTACAGAACCAGTACACCAAAAATAGCCTACAAAACAACTGATACAAGACAAGAAGGGCTTCCAAGAAAAGCGTAAGTCATAAAAAGAATAATTAACAAAATCCTTGGAAAGAACACACAAGGTAGAAACTTGGAAAAGAATTGCATTGAATTTCCTATCCCAATCCATCTTCTTATCCTCAAACAATCTTTGAAATCTCGCAAGCAAAAATCTGATAACAGTGTCTTGACTCCAGTTCTCCACAACCAACGAGCCATTGGGACCGCCCTTTTAGAGAAAACCTCCAATCCCCTGGAATTCCATAATAAAGTCACCATTTATCAAATGGAAGAGTACCACAGGACCATCCCCACAAAATGGAGCCCACTGATCTCAGTCTGTGGTCATAAGGATGATACTACTTATCTAGTTACAATTTCTTTGAATTGCAGCTCACTTGCTTTTATTAAGTCATTAAAACGAGCTAATTCAACTGGGCAATCAAGGTTTCCTTTATTACTTTCCTTTTCCAAACAAGGCGGAGAGACTTCTAAATCAAAAAATTCCTACAGATTAATTGTTGGGGAAAAATCTTTTAAATCCTTATGCTTTAAGCTCTTTGCAAACTCTAAATCAGGGCTGCTTAAAGCCACAACCGAATCTGGTATTGAAGAATGACCAAGAACAGGGGAAGGGGAAGGCGTTCCTCGGTTAAGAACTGTTGGGGACCGAAAAGAAGCTTTAACAAATGGCACCTCTTTCAGCCCAAGGTGGCATTCTACAACAGCAATTAATGGAGCTTTGAAAAAGGGAGCATAAGTAACCTGGGACTTTGATACTACACGGTCCGAATGCTGAATGAAGGCCTCGGATGGCTCGAGGAAATTTGGAAAGTTTTCATCCAAGTGTTCTTCTAAATTCATTGTCGAGTTTCTCCCACCCTTTCTTACATGGTACTTGCCACAAAAAGTATCTTTAACTTCCTTAACACTGATTGGGGTAGTAGAAGAGAAAAGAGGCTCATCAATCACAGAGTCTTCAATCCGCGAAGGCAAGTCTTTTGAAACCAATACCCTCGGTTGTTCCGGCCTCACATTTTCATGACCTCTCGACAAGCTCCCACTCCTCCAAAATTCCTTCTCACAGCCATTTGATTCCCCTGTTTCCAACATCTTCAAATAAGAGCAAGCCTCATTTAGATTCTCATTAATGCCATTAATCTGCTGATGGAAACCCATATCCAATTCAATATCGGAAAAGTCATGATCCTCACTCACCCTCTTCGTAATCTCCAGCTTCAAGGAACACACTTTCCCCTCCATTCCCAGTAGCACATTTCGCTTTGGAGAACAAGGGGACACCAATAGATACATCCATCTCCAAGGGAATCCTAGCCGAATCAATTTCCAGTTCATCTTCTATTACCTGGTGCATTCTGACCAAATCTATTGGGTTGATAATGTCCCTTAAAACTAACGAATCCAACAACCTTGCAGGTGGATTTATAGTCCCCAGAACTTCAAAATCTATCAAGAATTTTCCCACAACCGAATCCTCGATAGGAATTACAGTCGGCCAGAATCCACAAAGATTTGGGGGCACCTTGATTTTTGCCTTTGATATATCCACAAAGTTCAACGTGTCCAATGAGACCTCTCAAGCCCTCCAAAGAATCTTCCCATCACTTCAAAAACCCTCCTCTTCCATAGCCTCAAGGGTAAGTTTTTGATAGCAAGCCAACCTCTGTATCCAATCATTACTGAAGGAGAGCTATGAAGTTTATCCTCCCACTTTTCAATCTTCAAATGAAGGTTATCGATAATTTGCCACTTCCCACCTTTGACATCCAAATTCGTATTCAAAAACTCCTCACCAAAAAGAATGAGAGTCTTGTCACTCATAAATGAATTAATCCGTAAGGTTGTCTTATAATGAGTCTCTAATGCGTTCTTCACCATCGCCCAATCAACATGTGCAAAAAGCCGAGTATCTACCCACACTTTGGAGAAGTCAACCGAAACAACTTCTTCAGCCTTTCGAATCCAATAACCTTCTCGACTAACTGAATTACAAGGGAAGGTTTTGTCCGGTGCAAACACCTCAACTACCTTTTGATTCCAATAAACCTTCGAAGGTGAATTTGAAAGAGGTTTATTTATACCACCCATACTTACATACTTGCCTGAAGAACTCAATGTGATAGAAGGAGAGGGGGAATGGTTGGCAGAGAAAATGAAGTCCAACATATCTCTGAAAACAACCCATCCAATCGAGAAGTAACCTAAAGGCACTGTGAAAACTCTTCGTCCTCCAGTTGGAGGCCAAATCATACCTTCCGCGGCCCAACTGAAACTTTTCTTGACCTTGAATAACCCGATCGTGGCTTCGTCATCCTTGAATTTTTTCCTTGCAAAGAATGAATCGACCTTTGTAGCCAAATCGATAAAAGAATTATGAAACCACTTCACGTGATTGAGAGTCAATGAAACCGGAAGATTATGAATCCCATCTTGGATATAGATCGTAGACGACTCACCCCAAATGTGGAAAACGTTCTCACCAATACAACAACTGAACTCCCCCATTGAAGGGAGTGCCAAGTCGATGGAAACGAGACGAAGGATAGGCAGAGACAGGAAGCCTTACTGCCAGAAGAAGAAATCGTTTGAAAGATCAAAGCAAGGGGAGGTGATAGATGAAAATGGCGGCGGGGGGGTAACGGGGAGAATGAACAGACGCAAGCGGTCGGTTAGGAAGATTGAACAGACGCGGGCGGTTTCGCAAAACAGGGGTGAGGAGGTTGCCGACGAAGGCTGAGACACGGCGGTCGGTGGGGATCGAAGGCCCGACAGCGGCTGACTTCAACGGAAGAGGAGAGGAGAAAGGGAAGGGGAAGGGATAGTCGAGCAGGGAGAGTGAACAGACGCCAGCAGAATTGCAAAATGGGAGAGAGGAGGCACGGTGAAGGCTGAGAAAAAGACACGGCAATCGGTTAGGGTGGTCGTCGGTCGACGGGGATCGACGGCACGGCAGTGGCTGACTTCGGACGGCGGACGAAAAAGGATCGAGAAGGGGAAGGGTTAGGCGAAGGGAGGAGAGAGAAGAATTTTCTTTGAGTTATTTTGGGAGATATTCTTTCCTCACCAATTAATATTAGTAGTCACTATTGGGTCTAAGCCCACAAGTTAAAAGAGAGTGTTGAGAATATATATAAAAGATTAAATATACCATAACTATGTGCTTAAGCTTTTGAGTATAATGGAAGTTTAACAAACTCTAATTATTCCATTAAGAATCTAATACATGGGAGCCGGAAAGAAGCTTAATTGTCATTATACAGGAAGCACTGATAGATACCAAAACAGCCCAGAAGCTTGACCAAGAAGCAAAGAAGCAATGAAAGAAAAGTGGTTTGGTCTTCTGAGTTTCTACACGAGATATAGATACCCAAAGCATGTGTTTCACACCTAGGCAAAAGACAAGTGCTTCACCTCATAATGGCAAGGCAGTCTCACTCAGGTTCACACACCTTTCTTTCTTTTAAAATAAAAATAATAAATAATAGAGAACTATCTTTCTTCTTTTTTTTAATCAAGAAATGAAACTCTCCTTGAGAATTTATATCTTCTGAGAATTAGTCTCTTTTCATTTATAATAGAAAACTATCTTTAGTATAGGTTACGAATAAAAAGGAAAAATGAAATAAAAGTTCAATGAACAAGAGCTATTGGTCTGCTACTCTGTTTGACAACATCACCTGCAGGCTGCAACGTGCAAGCTCTCTCTCTCTCTCTCACACACACTCATTTTCCTCCGTTTATTCTACGCACTCCCATTTCCTATCTATTGCCCATCTTTCTAAACCAACAATCCTCTCTCTCTTTTTCTTTCCTCTGCCTTTTTCTCTCTCAATCACTATCTTTGTCTCTCCTCTCCGACCACCTACTTCTTTCCCTTTTTGTCCATCTCATATAGCTTTATCATATTAACAGCAGAATACTCACTGTGCGGTGTGCATTTCACGAGGAAAAAGATTTGCTGTCCGCTTGAACTTCAAAGACAATGGCTGAAATCTAAACATATCCAAAGCCCAATTACTTACTAAAATATAACTTCTACAGACCAATACCTTTCTGAAACAAAACTTCTACATACATATGAAAAAGTCACCTACATGATTGCCCAAAAATGTGAAAACTCTAGTTCAGTAACAGTAGAGATCTAAGAACAAATATCTTACCTTATAACCAACTGTAAAGTAATCTTTATGTTCAACCACCCCAAACAGTTGGATTGCGTTGTATCCAGCTTCCTTCACATGAGGAAGAACCTGGGAGATAGAACGTAGTGCAAAGTGAAAATGAACCAACGTCATGTAATGTTAAAATGCAAATGAAAGCGCAAGTATAAGTTAATATTGGGTGAATTGCTGTTGACCATATCTGTTTTTGGATAATAAACTGACGTACTAAAATACCAAAGGAAGTGAGAGAAGATAAAGTATTCCCCCCACTCTACACCAAAAAAAATTACCAAAAGAATCCTTAGTTGATGTGAATTTTTTTTTTTTTTTGACAAGGCAACAAAAATTTCATTGATATAATGAAAGGAGACTGAAGCTCCAGGTACAAATCCTTACAAAGAAAAAATAACAATCATAAAGAACAATAAGAATAAAACAAAGAGAAGACCAAAAAACTCCAAAAAGAAGAATAAAACAAAGAGAAGACCAAAAAACTCCAAAAAGAACCAGGCTAAACTAAGAACCAAGAACCAGCGGAAATTCTTAAAAAACAATAACACAACAACTTAATCAACTGTCATCGCCGCCAAAGAGACAACAAAGAGCCAGGGAAGCCACGCCCAACCAAGGCAACCAGAGGAAAATCTCAAACAACACCAACACAACAACTATTTCAACTACTTCAACTATCAGCAATGCCAAAGAGATAACAAAGAGCCATGGATCTCACACCCAACCAAGACAAGGTCTTCCTTCAAAAGCTCCTTCAAAAAACTAACTCAACAACCAACCAAACCCCAGCGTGATAGCCAACACAAAGTAACAAACCAAACTGCTAAAACAACCGCCAACCAAAAGTGCACTAAGCAAAACCATCCAATAAAGCACTCAAACTCTCAAGAGGCTTAAAAGACTACCAACCATCTTTCGAGCCAGCCCCCCACCCTTTAAGAATCAAGAAAGAGAATCATACACAAGAGGAAGAACCCCTGCCTGCCACTACTTTAAACTGGAGACCACTTGCTCTGATTAAGGAACTAAAACGACATAAATCAAGACATGAAGAAACATCCACCCCAACATTCCCCCTCAAAGAAATGTCCTCCCCTTGAGTAGCAAAGAAATTTCCCAAATCAATTAGAGGCGATCCAACCAAAGAGTTATTGTGCAAAGAATTCCTGCAAGAACCAAATTCAGGGCTACTTAAACTGACATCTGAACAAAGTCTGAACCTTCTATCTTCCCAGGGGAAACACAATCCACAGACCGAGGCTTTCCTTCCAAAGGCTCAAAAGAAGCTTTAAAGAAATGAGCTCCTTTCGGGCCTACCTGACACTCTTCAAAAACAAATGAGTTATCCTTTCGATGAACATCAACAGCCTGCTTGGAACCCAACAAAGAAACAATCAAGGGTGGAGGAGATGGCAAAGCATCTCCAAACAAATCCAAAGAGGAATGGATCAGACTATTTCCATTTGTTAAGCACAGCTCCTTATCACCCTTTCTTGTGTAGTATTTAGCACAAAATTTTTCCCTTACTTTCTTAACCGAGGTTGGAATCGGGGAAGAAGACAGATCAACATCCTTTTCTTGAAAATCCGCAGGAAGACCTTCTAAAGGGAATTGAGAGTCCCAACCACATCCTTTTCTACCCGCGCATCATTCAAATAAACGTTAGAAACAGGCCTAATATGAGAGGGTTGAGCCAAATCAAGACAGCCATCAATCAAGGGATCCAGATTCTTGACCAAATTAAGGGGCCTATCAAGCGCCAGATTATCAATCAGTGGGTCAATCATAGAAAAATCCTCCAAACCTCCCTTCTCCATGCCCTCAAAATTCAAGACTCTCCTTATATTGGGAACCTCATCCTTCCCAAAATCACCCTGCAAGACTTGAGCAATTCGAGCCAGATCTACTGAATTAGAAAAATTGTCCAACACAAGAGAATCAAAGACCTTATCGGAGGGAGAAACAACTTCAATATCCTCGATCCTCAATTCAAACTTACCAAGAGAATCAACAAAAGCCTCAATGGAAGCTGGGAGGAATACACAAACATTAGAATTAACCCTAATGCGAGCGGCCGAAAGATCAATCAAATTCGGGGTATCATTAGCAATTTCTAACAAACCTCCCAAATGAAAACCAATTGCCTCAAAAGTAGCTCTCTTACAAAATTTTAGAGGGAGATTCCTAATACAAACCCAACCATCCTAACTAGCAATATACTCTTGCAAACTATGCTCCTTAACCGACCACCTCTCAACCTTGAGAAATGAGTCCTCCACCCTTTGCCATTTCCCCCAATGAGTCATAACTGCCCCTAGAGAGCCTTCCACCACCAGAACTAAAGCCTTATCAGCCATAAACGGGTTGATCTGAATTCTAACTCGAAAGCATTTTTCAAACATCAACTTGATATCCGTCCAAGGAATATGAGAAAAGAGACAAGATACCACCAGCAAATCTCCAAAATCTAGGTCCAAAATGTAAAATACAGAATTGAGAAAGAATAATATTCGTTCTATTCACATTTGAGCTCTATGACAAATATATATAGGTGTACAGAGAAACCCTAATACTAAAGGATGTACAATTACGATAAAGGACAACAATATATATATTATAACACTCCCCCTTAAGTTGGAGCAAATATGTCAAACATGCCCAGCTTGTTACACAGATAATTTATTTTTGCTCCATTTAAAGCTTTAGTAAGAATATCTCTCAATTGCTCTCTCCAGTCTTCACATATCCTGTGGACACCAAACCTCGTTGAATTTTCTTGCGAATAAAGTGACAATCCACTTCAATATGTTTAGTTCTCTCATGAAACACTGGGTTAGAAGCAATGTGAAGTGCGGCTTGATTATCACACCACAATTTAGCTGGCATAGACATACTAAATCCAATCTCAGACAGAAATTGATGTATCCATACTATTTCACACACAGACTACGACGTAGCTCTATATTCTGACTCAACACTCGAACGTGATACCACATTTTGCTTCTTACTCTTCCACGATACCAAATTTCCTCCTACAACAACACAATATCCAGATGTTGATCTTCTATCTTCTTTAGATCCTGCCCAGTCAGCATCAGAAAAACATTCAATCTTTGTATGACCGTGATCTCTATATAAAATCTCACGTTCAGGTGCAGCTTTTAAGTAGCACAAAATTTGTTCAATCTGCAACCCAATGATCCACGATAGGTGAAGACATATATTGGCTCACAACACTCCTTTGAATAGCTATATGCAGTCGTATTCATTGTCGGATAATTCAACTTTCCAACCAATCTTCTATATCTCTCAGGATCTTTAAATGTTTCTCCTTCTTTGGTGAGTTGCAAATTTGGTATCATCGGTGTACTACATGGTTTAGCTCCTAGTTTTCCTGTCTCAGATAGCAAATCAAGTACATATTTCCGTTGCGATAGAAAGATACCTTTCTTGCTTCTCATTACTTCAATGCCCAAGAAATACTTTAATGTTCCTAGATCCTTAGTATGAAACTGACCCTGAAGGAAAGTTTTCAAAGAGGATATACCTGAAGTATCATCTCCAGTGATAACGATATCATCGACATACACTACAAGCAGTGTAATACCCTTCTCAGATCGTTGATAAAAGATGAATGATCGGATGTGCTTTTCTTCATTCCAAACTGCTCAAGTGCTTGGCTAAATTTACCAAACCATGCGCGTGGGCTCTGTTTCAATCCATACAAAGATTTTCTAAGACGACAAACTTTATCACTCTCCCCCAGAGCAACAAAACCAGGTGGTTGCTCCATATATACTTCTTCTTGAAGATCACCATGGAGAAAGTCATTCTTAATATCAAGCTGATACAAGGGCCAACCAGCCATGGAAATAAATAATCGTATAGAAGTCAATTTAGCAACTGGAGAGAATGTGTCAGAATAATCTATCCCATAAGTCTGAGCATAACCTTTAGCAACTAAGCGGGCTTTCAAGCGAGCAACAGATCCGTCGGGATTAACTTTAATGGCGAAAACCCATTTACATCCAATAGCCTTCTTTCCTGCAGGACGAGATACCAAATCCCAAGTACCATTATCATCTAAAGCATGCATCTCTTCGATCATTGCATTACGCCAGCCAGGATGAGATAAAGCTTCATGAACAGAGTTAGGAAGACAGGTAGAATCAAGGGATGTAACAAAAGAATATGTAGGTTGTGACAATTGGTGATAAGAGACACAAGAAGCAATAGGGTAAGTGCAGGTGCGTTTACCTTTACGAAGGGCAATGGGAAGCTCATCACAAGTTCTGGATTAGATGTCGAAGAATCTTTCGGCATAGGACCTGTGTCCGAAGGTTGTTGTTGGTAAACGTCTGGTGTAAACTTGGGTAATAGGCGGACGCTTGATGGGATGGAAGTCTTTGAAGGAGGCGAAGTAGAGAGAGATGAAGGAGAGACGATTTCATAGATAAGTGTGTCGTCCTCCCCCTGACATGAACTCGACGATGATGGGGTAAAGGGTAAATCTTCAAAAAACGTAACATCAGGAGAGACAAGATACTTGTTAAGACTAGGACAATAACAACGATACCCTTTTTGAACCCGAGAATAACCCAAAAATATGCATTTTAAGGACTAAGGATCTAACTTCGTACGATGAGGACTAATATCTCGAACAAAACAAGTGCAACCAAATATTTTGGGTGCAATTGGGAACAAAGATTTTGTTGGACAAAGAACACGATAAGGGATCTCACCATGAAGAACTGAATAAGGCATTCTATTTATCAAAAAGCAAGTTGTGGAAACTGCATCTCCCCAAAAATGTTTTGGTACATTCATTTAAAAGGACAAAGCTCTAGCTGTTTCAAGTGAGTGTCGATTTTTTCGTTCAGCAACCCCATTTTGGGATGGAGTATCAGCGCAAGAGGATTGGTGAAGAATGCCATGTGTACACAAGTAGGATCCCAACATGTTAGAAAAATATTCACCCGCATTATCGGTTCGCAAAAATTTAACAGAGGCATTAAACTGATTCTGAATGTCAGCATGGAAATTGCAAAAATGAGTAAGTAACTCAAATCGACTTTTCATTAAATATAACCAAGTCAGACGTGAAAAATCGTCTACAAAAGTAACAAAATATCGAAATTCAGTTTTGGACATTACAGGACACGGACCCCAGACATCAGAATGGACTAATTCAAATGGAGCACTAGCTCGTTTATGGATCCTAGAACTCGAACTAAGACGATGAAATTTTGCAAACTGACACGACTCACAATCCAATGAAGACAAAGAAAGAAACTCTGGATACATTTTCTTCAACACGGGTAAGGATGGATGACCTAAACGACAATGGACCTCAAATGGGGATGCAACACCAGAGCATGCCACAACTTCTGTTGATCAAAAATGTAAAGACCTTCAGACTCATATCCTTTACCAATAATCTTCTTCGCCATACGATCCTGAAACAAGCAATAACCAAGAAAGAATGAGATAAGACAATTAAGGTCATGAGTGAGTTTACTAACAGAAATCAAATTAAATGAAAGTCGAGGCAAGTGTAAGACAGAAGATAAAGATAGTGAAGGCGTGAGTTTAATGGTTCCAGATCCAAGAACAGAAGACGTTGAACCATCTGCTAAAGTAACAGATGGAAAAGGTGCAGAGGACAGAGAGGTACAAAATAGGCTAGAATTACCTGTCATATGAGTTGTGGCACCAGAGTCGATGACCCATTTGGTGGAAGATGTAAGGAGACAATGATTTTTACCTGAGTCAGCAATAGTTGCAATAGGATTCGATGAAGAAGATGCTTGTAGTGAGTCCTGGTACAACTGGAATCTAGCAAAGTCATCTGCAGAAATAGTTACCGTTCTCTCAGGTGTATCATTTGTTGATGCAATCTGAGCCACTTCAGGTCTTCGCCCCCTATTCAACAACTTCCAACAGTCACGTTTCAAGTGACCCGGCTTACGACAATAGTTACATATAATCTCTTGTGGCTCTTGTCGTCGATGATGATCAAAACCAGGTTTCTGATGGTTCCTGGCAGCGGACCCATGTCTCTGATAATCAGAACCAGGTCTTTGATGACCTGGCTTACCATTCATTCCTTTAGTGACCTTAGGATCATTGCAACTAACTAAAGCAATCGTTGGGTGAGAAGCGAAGAGCGGGCGAAGAAGAATTTTCTCATGACGGAGAATTCTACTAAAAACTTCATCCAAAGAGGGGATCTCGGAACTTGAGAGAATTTGTGATTTGGCCATATCAAATTCAGAAGAAAGCCCATTGAGAAAGCTCATGACACCCATCTTTTCTCTTTGAGCTTGTTGAACCTTTATGTCTGTACTAAATGGGAGTAAAGTGTTCAATTCTGCACATGTCTTCTTAACCTGCATAAAATAATTCGTGACTGATCGGTCTCCTTGTTTACTTTGATAAAGAGTTGTGCGGACTTCATACATTCGGTTAACTTGCTCTTTTCCTGAGTATAAGAATTCTAAAAATTCGAGCAGTTCTTTTACAGAGTCACAGTGAATTATCAATCCAACTACCTCACCCTCAATTGAATTCTTGATTTGAATATACAAACGAGCATCATCACGCAACCAAGTCCTCCTTGTATCATCCTCTGGTGGATCCTGATCGATGTGATCATCCATCTCGATTAACCCGTAAATAGAGCCTAATTGTCGACTCCAATCATAATAGTTTGAACCATTCAACTTATGCTCGTGATCTTTGACGAGAGGGGAACCAAATTGGGTACAACTATAAGCTTCATCTCAAAACCATTGTTAAGACAAAGCAAGTGAGGTTAATCTTCAAGGAAACAGAAAATCGAGATCCGAGCAGTACCAAAAAAGTGCCCTAATCTCACCCAAATGAAGAAACCGAGACAAACCAAGGTTTGGTGTCAAATCCGAGGTGACAGACAGGCCGGAAATAATAAACGGAGACAAACCCAGGCGGCGGCTCGCTGATCGGAGCTCCCACGCGCCGGCGCATGGCGGCGGAGGCAGAATGCTTGGGCGGCGCGTGAGCCTCACTCGCGGCGCGCCGCGAACCCGGCGGCGGCGGCGGTTCTCCTTTTCTCAGCGCGCTCCTCCTCAGGTAGGTGGTGTCGACAAACGGCCACCCTAAGATGATGACCCAAACTTCAAACCCTAACCTTACTTGGGAGGAAGAAACCCTAATTTTCAAATGCAAACCCTAAACCCTAGGGTGCTCTGATACCAAGTAAAATACAGAATTGAGAAAGAATAATATTCGTTCTATTCACATTTGAGCTCTATGACAAATATATATAGGTGTACAAAGAAACCCTAATACTAAAGGATGTACAATTACGATAAAGGACAACAATATATATATTATAAAACAAAACATCTACTTCTTTCCTAACCCAAAAAGCTTGACTAAAAACCTTCCCAATATGGATGTCTTGAAACAAACCTTCAGAACAAACGAGTTCCTTAGCATCTCCTTCCTTTGCCGACAAGAAAAGCTCAGAACGAGTTTCTTCAAGATTAGAATCAAACTACAACAAAAAATCAGCCAACATTTCCCCAAAAACCATCCAACCATTTTTATATTGTCCTAACGAAACCCGAATTTGTTTTCGACCACCAGAAGGATGCCAAAAAACACAATCCGCGAACCAAGACGAATTAGAACGAACTTTAAAAAGCTCAAGCGTTCCATCCTCATCTCTAAACTTTCTTCTCTGAAAAAAGGAAGTTGTATGTTGCCTTAACACATCAAAATCCACCTTAAACCAACGTAAGTGAGACAATGAAATCACAAGCAAAGACCCCACAGTCGTATCCTCCAAAAGAAACGAACCTCCAACACCTCGGACACAAAAATGGGAGCTTTTGATACTACAACTGAGAGAGTCCATAGAGAATCCAACAAAACGACCGAATCCACCAAAATAACCCAATCGTTGCTACAAAAGACAACTAAAACAGAGAATCCAAATGAAACAAAACTTCCAACGAAACCGAGAAGGAAGCTCAGCGAAGAAGAAACAGCTAAAGGCAAAAAGGAAGCAACAGCAGACTACAAAGGAAAGACCAAATGACGAAGAAGCAGCGATCAACAAAAGGGGAGACAGTCGACGAAGAAGAAAGACGGAGAGAATACCAAAGGTCACCGAGGAGCCAAAGAACATAAGCCCTCTATTAGGAACACCACACGACGTCGAGGGAAAAAATGACATCCTAAAAAACCAATCGAACACCCTAGACGGCGTCGAAAACATCAATCGAAACAAACCCACACGACGTCAAAGAAAACGAAATGGTAGAGACCCTGGCCTCTCGAACAAACCTAGACAACCCCGAAGATGCCAAGCGAAGAAGACAGACGGCGAACCCTAGATGGAGAGGAAGGACGGACGGAACCAAAGAGGACGAACTACGGGAGAGTTGACGGTCGGCGAGAGGGAATCGACAAACGGGAGACTAGAATGGAGACAAAGAGAAGAGAGAAGAGAGAATCGGGGGGGTCTTTCCGTACCAAGAGCACTGTAATCCCTCAGTTGATGTGAATAATAAACAGAGAATAAGTAAAAAGGTTCTGAGGAACTCCAAAAAGAGGCTAGAAATCTAATCATACATACATACGTCCATATTATATATATACATCACATATTGCCAATATTAATGGAAATTTTTAATTCAAAATTAGGGAGGGAAAAATATTGTTCCCAGATCTCACGAAGATTTTTAAAATGGTGAAATGGTATTGAGAAAAAACTCAGAACTATTAAGAAAAATTACAAAACTATTAAAGTCATGAAAAACATAAGTGAGTGTCTGACTGATAGCTTAGGTTTTTGTAACTCATTGTTAACAAGTCGAGCTAATGTTTAGTATATAGATTTGCTTATCCAAGTTACAAATTTGTCAACTCTACAAGCTATAAAAACCTAATGTTGTATTAAATATAATCCTTAATATTTTCATGACCTGTTGGAAACCCTTTGTTGGAATTTTTGTTACTTAGGAATGTTTGTGCATAAATATTAAGTGTAAAATATTTTGTATTAATTGTATTCATTTTATTTTCATATTTATTATAGGTCTTTCTCTTATATAAGTGGACCTATATTGCACATATTTTTTTTTATATAAAAAACAATTTCATTGATAAATGAAATGGAGTGAACTTCGAGCACCCATAGATGAGTTACAAGAAAGAACACCAATTCGAAATAAAAAACGATAAACTATAAAAGCCACAAGATGGTAAAAATTTGCACCACAAATAAACTATAGAAAGAAGATGGTCCATAAAACGTTCAAAAGTATAAGAAGCATCCCTGAAAAGCCAACCATTTCTCTCCATCCTAAGAGCCCATAGGAAAACACGAACAAAGGCCAGCCATAATGCCTTCTTTGTTCCTTTGAAAGGATGGCCCACTAGGACGGAGGAAAGGAAAACGAAGATATGTTGCGGTAGAGCCGTAGACCAATCAAAAGCATCCAAAAGACCGCCAAAACCTCTGAGCAAAGAACAGTGCACAAATAGATGACACGCTGTCTCTGAATCACTTCCTTAATCAAGAATTATGGCTCACTCCAAAGAAATAAAATTTCTCCCGCAAAATTAACAACAAGTGCAGTCTAACCAAAATGTGATGAACTCCAAAAATTCTTTAACAGATGACGACTAACAGAAGCTAACTTGGTCTCTTGTAAAAGAACAATCCCTGGGCTATGCTTTAAGATAGACTGCTTGATCAGTGATTGTTTTTTCCAAGAGCCAAAACCCCGAACGTTCCAAGTCAAGAACTTCAATTAACAACTGAAGGTCCCTCCAATAAAGCCCAAGTGGCGGATTTGTCATAATGGACGGTGGACTTTAAATTCTGCAACTCCCTTTGTAATTTATTCCTTTTTCCTTTTGTTGTATATACCTTTTTAGGCTTCAAAGGTGAAGGGGGTAGTGGCGGAATTGGCATAATACATAAGTCATGTTGTGTAAGGAATTGTGCAATGTCCCTTAATTCAAAAGGATAAGAGCCCGAAGATTGGTGTTCACCTGGGGAAACCGGTTTAATGGGAGAAGAAAATTTAGTCGATTCCATCTATATAGTCTGTGGGTTAATGTCAATCGGTTGAGGATTAATATCCTCTGGAACAGGCGGTAAAAGATTTAAGGGAAGGGTAATTTCAAGGGAGGGGTTATCGCCAAAAATTGCCAAATCAAAAGGTGCTGCCTGAAAATCAGAAAAATGGCTCGATTTGTATGAGTTCGGGCTAGATAAATAAGCTTTTGTATCTGATGCATTAAAAGCCACAAAAGATTTCATATTTGCGGTTGATGTAGAGTGAATTTTCCCAATTTGGAGAATAGGGGGTTGATCTGTTGTGGGGCCCTCAGTAAAGGAAATAGAAGTTAGGGTTGGTTGAAGTGCTGGAGAGAGTGGATTTGATGGCCCACAAAAATCAAAAAGTTTTGAGAGAACTGGTTGGATGGGCAGCTTGGGTAACCCTAAATTTAATGTGGAAGTTGTTGAAATGGTGGGATCAGGAGGAAAATCAGGAATCAATTCACCCGAGTTCAAGACCCCTTTTCCTTTATTGATCGCCAAGATATCCGACTCCCTTAACTCTAATTTTGCCGCATTTAAAGCTTCTAAAATCCCCACCTTAATTGGCTGCGAAGATGGAATTAAAACTGCCATATTTAGAGCCTTAATATTCCCTTGCTTATGTGGTTGTGAAGAGTGAAGAAAATCTCCTGATTTTCGAGATCCCATACCTTCCAGATTCTCTCAAGACTTTCTGATTTGGAACCATCGCATTCAAAGCTTCTAAAATCCCTTCCTTATTTGGCTGTGAAGATGGAAATAAAATTGTCGTATTTAAAGGCTCAATATTCCCCTCCTTATGGGGCTATGAAGAGTGAAGAAAATCTCCTGATTTTCGGGATTCCATACCTTCTAAATTCCTTGATTCTCTAGGGACTTTCTGATTTGGAACCATCGTATTTAATGCTTCTGAAAACGCCTCATTAAATGAGTGTGATTGATTCCTTATCGTTACCGATCGAATTTGAACGGAGATGGGAACTCCGACGGTGGATTCCGGCAAATCTATAATCGTTGGTATGAAGCCAATGGTGTTAGACTTGATTTTCACACGGGCAGCAAGAAGAAATAACCATTGATCCGTGTGGTTTGAGGTTTGAAGGAAGCCTCCACATTGATCTCCTATGTACCTGAAAATTTCGTTAGTCCAAAGACACAAGGGAAGACCCAAAATTTCTATCCAACCACCATATGAGGCAATTATCCGATCCTTCAAGAAAGAAGAAGTAGAGAACACATGGAATTTCAAATTGATTCCTCGAATCGAATGCCAAATAGAGACGTCACAATACTTCTCAGGTAATTGATGATCATAAATATTAATCACAACCTTGTTGTCCTGGAAAGGGTTAATGGTAAATCTTGGAGAGAAACTTTCTTGAAGGGTCGACTTAATAATAGGCCAAGAATCCATTTGGGAAAAACGTTAGCATATAAGGATCCCACTGGAAAGAGCAGAGGAGGCATAATTCGGAGAGGAACTGGTCGGGAGGGAACCACAAACATGCTTGGGATTCTCCCGTTGTTGTGGGTTCTTGACAACATCACAGTAAGATTGGGAATTTAACCTCTTTTGTGCTTCTCCAGGGTAATCTGAGATGAGAGAATAAAAGCAGAACCATCCTTGTTTATTGTCTTCTGAAGGGATGAGAAGCTTCTTCCTTATCCCAGAGTGACTAAGTTGTGTAAGTTCCACATAAAAACCAAACTTGTTTTTTAATTTTTCCAACCAATAAGTAATTGTATCGGCTTGATACTTCTTAAAAAAATTGTAAGAGCATGGATCTTTGTGTAGAAGTTCAAAGGAATTGGCTAACCACATGAGAGAGCTCCAAGAGATGGATAAAGAATGAGATGAGGATCTCCCAAGTTCAATGATTTTGGCTTTGCTTCCCCCTTCATGAATCATCAAACCCAATTGTGAAGGTCTTTCGGCCAATAAGAACAGAGCGGGTAGAATAATTCCATAAGGGAAGGGGTTTCGTGTAGGCAGGAACCATGGTGGTCGGAGGAGATCGGTAGGGGCCTAGGTGGGGGGATTTTTAGGGGAAGGGAAAGAGGAGAGAGAACAGAGCATTTTCACTTTCTTCTTGACCTTGAAACTCAAAGTTGATATTTTGTTATTGGCTTTATATTGCACATATTTGTGAAGTAATAAAATATTTATGCTCTCAAAATTAGCATGGTATCAGATCAACCCTAATTTTTTCAAAACCCGAACCCTATTTTTTCCGCCGCCGCCGACACTGTTGTCGTCCTTCGACGACACCGCCAAGAACTCCTCCAACCTTCGAACGCCAATGTCCGCCGCCAACCCTAAACCTATTTTTTACACAGCGCCTCCCGCGAACTTCTTCAACCTCTGTTCGTGACTTCGTGCAGAACAAGTAATAACTAGGCTCCTCGTCCTTCGCGCAGAGATTCGATTCGTGACTGCCAATTTCGACGACCACCAGTGCTACCTTCGACGCCGATGTCGTAAGTCCCGTCGACCACCACTATTTGTACCGCCAGCCAGCCACGTCCTCTCCGCAATTTCGACTTTGACTTCGACTTGGACCTATTTTTTCCTTTTTAGTTCTGTTTTTTGTTGGTTGTTGTCGATTTCCTTTGTTGCCGAATTTTTCGATTCCTTTCACGCAAAGGGAGTTATCTCTCGGGGCACAGAGGTTCTTTTTATTTTTTAAGTGGTTGAATACTATAATGTGTTTTTTGGAGTTTTAACGACAGTGTTATTATTCGTTCTCCGTTTGTCCAGCCACATATATTGTCTTTGCGGGTTGGTTAAGGTTTGTTGACATTGTGCCTTTGGTTTCTTCACAAATCAAGACCATTGATACCCAGTTGTTTGGAGGTTTGCGAATTGCAGGCTTCATATTCGTGGGTTTCTTCCTGGTGGATTCATTGTTGGAAAATCTCGACCAGCCTGGACAGTAGGTAACTTTGGTTTGTTCAAAAGTTCTTAAATTTTTGAGCTAGTTGTTGGAATGGCTAGAAATTCTGATGTAACTCAAATACCAAAGATTTTATTATATCCAAAACAAATCACCCCAAAGGGTATTTATACAAGAGATGGCCAACTAACCATAGAATAACCCCCCAAGGTAAACAATAATAACCCCAAGGTAAAAACAACTAATGAAGAGGTAACTTTCCTAAATAACAAGCTATTTAAAAATAACAGAAAACCCTTGGGTAAAAACAATATAAAACACTCAAGACACTCAAGTAGTTACATCATAATCCACCCTCCCTAAGATAACTCGACCACGAGTTTATGTGGCCAAAGTGAAAGAATCCGTGCAAAATAAGGATGGATATCCGCCACATTAAATACTGGATTAATATGAAACTCTGAAGGTAGCTCAATCTTGTAACTTGTAAGCATTATCACCAAACTTCTTCAAAACTCTAAAAGGTCCAAGTTTTTTACTCTTCAACTTATTATAAGTTTCTACAGGATGTCGAGATTTGCGAAGATGAACCATGACCAAGTCTCCAATTGCATAATCAACATGTCTTCTATGTACATCCGCCGCATCTTTATACCGTGAAGTTGCCTCCTCCAAATGTGTCCGGACTTCTTCATGTAAAGTTGCAATCTTTTCAGCCATTATTTCAAACTTACGATTGACATTTATAGAAATAGGGAGGTTAGCTAAGTCCTGAAGAAGTCTAGGGACACGCGTGTAAACAACCTCGAATGGGCACTTCCCTCGTGGATCGATTCCTCATGTGATTGAATGCAAATTCGGCTTGGGCCAATGCCAAATCCCATTGTTTTGGGCGAGAGCCACTTAAACAACGAATCAAATTACCAAGAGTTCGATTGGTGACCTCGGTTTGTCCATCCGTTTGTGGGTGGCTAGTAGTGCTGTATTTTAGCGTTGTGTCGAATTTTTCCATAAAGTTCGCCAAAAATGGCTTAGGAATTTAACATCTCTATTCCGAGACTATGGTTTTAGGTATTCCATGTAATCGAACCACATCTCGAAAGAATATGTTTGCTATATAGACCGCATCATTAGTTTTTTTACATGCGATAAAATGTGTCATCTTACTGAAGCGGTCAACAACCACTGAATCAAATCTGTTAAGATTCTTCTTAACTGTTTCCTTTTCCGAACAGAAATAAACTTATACAAACTTGGAAATGAGAATTACGTAGATAATATGATTGCATTCATTGTGATTCCAAAAGACAAATCCCACCATTCGAGAGGGCGGAGCTCTCCACAACACAGAGTGTTTAACCACAATCAAAACTAAAAGCATAAAAAACATCAAAAGACAAACTTCCCTCACTTATACAACCAGGAGATTAACTATGGGATGGTCCTGCAGGCGAAAAGACCTTTTTGCCCTTCCTAACATAAACTTGAGTAATTGGGGGCCTAACAAAATCCTCTTTGAGTTTTTGGTAGGCCAAGTATAAAGTCCATGGATAAGTCTTCCCATATATTGTTAGGGATAGGTAGAGGTGTATACATTCCAGCATTGGTCGAAGAGCCTTTTGCTGTTTGACAAACCATAAAATGTTTGACAAAATTCTGGACATCTTTTCTTATTTGGGGCCAATAGAATCGAGATGTGACCAATTCCAATGTTTTATTCTGACCAAAATGGCCAGCCAAGCCACCCGAATGCAATTCTTTGATTAGGGCTTCTCTAATTGATGTATGGGGAATACATAATTGATCCCCTTTGAATAGAAAGCCTTCCAGTATGTGAAAATCATTGAACGATGAATTTGTTGAACATGTTACCCATATTTCTCCAAAGTCGGAATCAGTGGCATAAAGTTCCTTAATGTGCTCGAATGCCACAACTTCTCCTGCAAGTAAAGTTAGCAAATGTTTTTTCCTACTCAAAGCATCAGCCACCTTGTTAGATTTTCCAGATTGATGTCGAATAACAAAATCAAATCGTTGTAAAAAAGTAATCCATCTAGCATGCGTTCTACTAATGGATTTTTGAGCTTGTAAGTATTTGAGAGAGAAGTGATCAGTGAGCAATATGAATTCTTTATAAAGAAGGTAATGTTCCCACTGTTTTAATGCTCTCACAAGAGAGTATAACTCCTGTTCATAAGTGCTCCAATTTTGCCTTGAAGGGCTAAGTTTTTCACTAAAAAATTCAATTGGGTGTCCATTTTGAGAAAGTCCCCCTCCTATTCCTATTCCACATGCATCCACAGCGACTTCAAAAGGTATTGTAAAGTTTGGAAATTGTAGGACAGGGCTTTGACTTAATTTTTCTTTAAGTTTTTCAAATCTTTGTTGTTGTGGATAATTCCAATTGAACGAATTTTTCTAAGACAGTTAGTCAAAAGAGCAGAAATAGTGTTGAAATTCCGAATAAACTTTCTATAAAAAGATGCTAGACCCATAAAAGCTTGAATTTCTTTTACTGACCTAGGTTCTTGCCAATCGGTAATTGCTTTTATCTTCCTAGGGTCCATTTTTATGTCATAGGCTCCAATTAGAAAACCTAAAAATGATATTTCTTGGACAAGAAAAGTGCACTTTTTAGGGTTAATATATAATTTATTTTTATCCAAAGTTTGGAACAGCTTAGTTAAATGATCAAGATGTTCGTCATAGGTTATGCTATAAACTAAGATGTCATCAAAGTATACTACAATGAATTTATTGAGAAAATGATGAAGTACCTGATTCATTAATCTCATGAATGTGCTTGGAGCATTTGATAGTCCAAACGGCATCACCAACCATTCAAACAAGCCTTCATTTGTTTTGAATGCAGTCTTCCATTCATCGCCCGGTTTGATTCTTATTTGATGATAGCCACTTCGAAGATCTACTTTGGAAAAAATTGTTGCACCCCCCAATTGATCTAAAAGATCATTAATTCGAGGAATAGGGAAGCGATATTTAACAGTTATTTTGATAATCTCCCTACTGTCCACACATAATCTCCAAGTTCCATCCTTTTTTGGTGTTAATAAAGTTGGAACAGCACAGGGACTTATACTTTGTTTAATATGTCCTTTCTCAAGTAAATTTTGAATATGTTCATGGAGAATTTCATATTCTTTGGGGCTCATCTTGTAATGAGGAAGATTAGGGATGATTGATCCTCGAATAAGATCAATTTGATGTTGGATGTCCCTCAGGGGTGGCAAATCGCATGGCTCTTTTGTGAGCTGTGGAGTTTTTGACAACAGTTCCCTAATCTCATTCGGAAAACTAACTTGTTCATCTTGTTTTGATTGCCCTGAAACTACTAATCCTTTTTCTGATTGAGCCATGAACTGTTTGCCGCTAAGGACTGTAAATAATTGTCCTTTATTGCTGCCAAGATGTCCTTTTGTTTTTTCAGGGAGTTTAGGGATTGGAACAAGTATTACTTTCTTATCCATCCACTGGAATTCATATGTATTTTCACGTCCTTTATGTAATGTTTGTCTATCAAATTGCCATGGTCACCAAGTAAGATGTGACACACATCCATATCAAGAACATCGCAAACCAATTGATCTTTATAGAAATTTCCCATGGAGATAGGAACGGTGCAAACTTTCAAACCAAAGTTTCACCTCCTTTCTTAATCCAACTAACTTTGTATGGGTTTGGATGTGGATTTGTCTTCAAATTCAAAGATGTCACAAGCTTTTTGATACTATATTTTCGCTACTTCCACTATCAATAATTACATTACATACCTTTCCATTTATTGTGCAATGAGTTTTGAATAGGGAATGTCTTTGAGGGTGATTTCTTTCTTTGGTGTTAGTTAAGAGTCTTTGAATGATACAAGAAAGTTGTTCTCCTTCATCTTGAGGATTATTGTTTGATCTTCTTGGTAGTCTTCTCGTGTCATATCCGTCTTGGTCATCTTCTTCCTCCTCTAGGATTGCAATTGCTCTTCTCTCGAGGGCATTCATTGGACAAATGTCTGTTTGACCACATCGGTAACACTTACCCATATTTGGTCGACTATACGCATTTGTCGCCCTTTTCCCTTGATTTTCTTGTTGTTTTCTAGGTTGTAGTTCTTGAGCTTTCTTTGTTTGTGGTTCTTGTTCTTGATCTGAGTCTTTTGACTTTGTATTTGATCCACTTGAACCACGGGTTGGAGTTTTTGAAGATGATGCCATAGTTTTCTGAACTGGTTCCCACGAAGATTGTCTTGTGTTTCTTCGGTATTGATTAATCTGCATTTCTTCTATTGTTTCAGCCAGGGTAATTGCATCCGATAAAAAACTAACCTACTGTAATTTGATTTTTCCCTTAATATCTGTTCGAAGGCCACCAATGTATCTTGCCACGAGGTGGTTCTCACTTTCGGCAAGGTTTGTGCGGGCTCCTAGGCGGTGAAATTCTTCAGTATATATATCAATGGAGCGATCACCTTGTCTGCAATTTTGATACTGATCATATAATATTTGTTCATAATTGGCAGGAAGAAATCGATCTTTTAGTAGTCTCTTCATTCTTTCCCAAGTTCTAATAGGTCTTTTCCCGAATCTTTTTCTATTACCTTCAATTTGTTCCCACCAAGCCGAGGCTCCCCCTTTTAACTTGAGAGCAACTAATTTTACTTTCTTGTGCGCCGGCGTATTAGTGAAATTAAAAAAATTCTCCACATTCTTGATCCAATCAAGAAAAGCTTCAATGTCCCTTTTGCCATTAAAGCTTGGAAGTTCTATCTTGAACCTATAATCACTTGCATCACCTTGAGCTTGATGGTTGCCCACGAATCTTCTTTCTTCTTCTTGTGCCATAATCTCTTCTTCTTCACTGGACGAATCAAAATCTTGGGGGTTTCTTCTCGGGAGAGCTTGTTCTTGAATTCTTTCTTGGTTGTTATTCAGTCGTTCTTGGAAATTTCCTTGGAACGGATGTCTCCTCTGCTAGTTTCTTCCTTCTTGGTTGGTTTCCCCCTGGTTTCTTGGTTCTCCTTGTCTGCCTTCATTTTTTTTTTTTTTTTGACAAGGTAACAAAACAATTTCATTAAGATAATGAAGAGATACACAAGTTCAATCAACCCTACACAACCAAAGGACAAAAATGAAAACCAAATAGCTAACTGAACCTAAGCAGGAAAAATAAAAGCATTCCAATTGGCCTGGATGTCAGAGATTGAGAAGCCTGCAAACCCCCTGAAAGAGAACTCCAAGCCGATGCCTTTAGGTGAGCAGCTTCAAAGCTGAATTCCCAAGACTTCCTAACATCATGAAAAACCCTTTGATTTCGTTCAAACCAAATATCTGACAACAACGCCCTTACTGTGTTTCCCCACAAAATTGAGGCCCTTAGCGAAAGCGGAGGGCCTGACAACAACTGAAACACACTCTCCTTGAGGTTTCCTGCTAAGACCCATCCTAGGTCGAACTCCTGGAAAAGCTTCGACCAACAATTCCCAGCAAAGGAGCAGCTCACAAACAAGTGGAAACCTGTTTCTGCTTCTTCGAAACATAGGTGGCAGACCGAAGGATGAAGACACATGTGCGGCAGCCTTCTCTGAAGAATATCGGTTGTATTTAAACTTCCAAACAACAGAATCCATGTCAACACCTTAACCCTCTTTGGACACTTCACCTTCCACAGCAATCTGTACGTCAGCTTGTCCAAAGAGGGGTGGGGGCACAAGTGCTTTGAAAGGGACTTCACAGAAAAGCTCCCCAAAGGCTCAAGAACCCAACTCCTAGTGTCCTGCGCCTGGGAAGGCTTGACACTGCCGAGGACCCCCAAAAGCTTTGCAAGACTTTCTATTTCTTCTTCCTTCAATGGTCTTCTAAAAGATAAAGCCCAGACGTCCAGCTGACTGTCCCAAACTTCAACAACCGAAGCCAACTTATCCTTTGCTATCACAAAAAGGCCTGGGAATTTATCTTTGAGGGGTGTGCCTCCCAGCCATGGTTCCCACCAGAATCTAATTAGTCTGCGCTTCCCAACTTGAACAGGGCCAAATGGTGCAATTGCCTCCAAACCCTTACAATGTTGACCCAGGGGCTTCTCAAGCTGCACTTTCTGGAACAGCCAGGGTCCCATCCGTTGTCTGACAGGCCGTGGATGCTGACTATCACCCTTCGCCAGAAAGAAAATGGTTCCTCTGAGAACCTCCAGCCCCACTTGGCTAGCAGGGCCTGATTTTTGCCCTTCAAAGCCCAGATGCCTAACCCTCCCGAGGCACGGGGCTTGACGACCTCCCTCCATCTAACCAGGTGTTTGAGCTTACCCCCCTCGGATCCTTCCCAGAAAAAAGCCCTGATGAGCCTTTCCAAAACCAAACAAACTCTCGCTGGAAGCTGAAACAGGGATAAAAAATACAGAGGGAGGGATTCCAAAACCGTATTACAGAGTGTCAAACGGCCCCCTCGCGACAAGCTAAACCTCTTCCATCTATCCAGCCTTTTCTCAAAACTATTTACCACTGGCTGCCATAACTCGAGGGAATTTGGGTGACCTCCCAGCGGAAGCCCCAGGTATGAGAACGGCAGCTAGACAGCAAGTTGTTCTATTCTTTGTGTCATAGTTCCAATCATTTGATGGATCTCGCCCACATTCCTTTGAATGTTTTCATAAACATTCTCAACCCGATGCGACAAGCGTCTAGTTGTGGAGTTAGGTGAGAGGCGGTGCTTTGGGCCTCGCTTCTTGTCCTGGGCGATCGATGCCTCTCCCGATAGTATGGGGTAGGTTTCCTTCCAGCCATTGATGCCCCGAATCTTGGAGCTCTGATACCAACTTGATGTAACTCAAATACCAAAGATTTTATTATATCCAAAACAAATCACCCCAAAGGGTATTTATACAAGAGATGGCCAACTAACCATAGAATAACCCCCCAAGGTAAACAATAATAACCCCGAGGTAAAAACAACTAACAGTAGGTAACTTTCCTAAATAACAAGCTATTTAAAAATAACAGAAAACCCTTGGGTAAAAACAATATAAAACACTCAAGAACTCAAGTAGTTACATCAAATTCAATGGCAGCAAGTAAAAGCAATCACAAGCTTGATAACTCGCAGCCATTTTGTACGAAGAAAAGTAATCAACTTTTGCAATTGCTACCGACCATTGTTTCTACTAATATTTCATGTATATCCTTGGCACAAACAGGTACTAATTCTAAAGCTTTCTCATGTGGGAACCTATCTTCGTTGATCATAGATTCCAGAGCTTTTGATCATATGACTAGTTCCCCTCATTTTTTTAACTCATATTCTCCTTCGTATTCTAATGAAAAAATCAGAATTGTCGAGGGTAGTTTTTCTTCTGTCGCAGGAAAAGGAACGATAAAACTGACTGAAAAGATCTCTTTAAAGTTTGTTCTCCATGTTTCAAAATTAGCCTGTAATATTTTATCTGTCAGCAAACTCTCTAGAGATTCTAATTGTTGTGTTATATTATTTGAATCTCATTGTATTTTTCAGGATCAGAAATCGGAGAAGATGATTGGGAGTGCTAGGATGTTTGATGGCCTCTATTACTTTGATAAAGGTTCTTTTAGCAATAAAATAACTCCGGCCTTCAGTAGTATTAGTTCTCTCTCTGGTAAAGAACAAATTATGACTTGGCATCTTAGACTAGGACATCCTAGTTTTTCATATCTCAAGCATTTATTTCCAAATTTATTTAAGGGAATTAATTGTTCCTCCTTTGATTGTGAAAGTTGCATTTTAGCAAAGAATCATTGTTCCACCTTTTTACCAAAACCTTATAAAGCTTCCAAACCTTTTTATTTAATTCATAGTGATGTTTGGGGTGCTTCTAATATTAGGACTCATAGTGGGAAAAGATGGTTTGTTACCTTTATCGACGACCATACTCGTTTATCTTAGGTTTATTTAATGGAAAAGAAATCTGAGGTGAAAGACATTTTTATAAACTTTTACAACATGATTGAAACTCAATTTCAAACAAAAATTTGCATTTTACACTCTGATAATGGAACTGGGTATTTTAATGAAGTCTTTGGTGAGTTTTGAAAGATAAAGGTATTGTTCATCAATCTACTTGTCGGGATACTCCTCAACAGAATGGGATTGTTGAAAGGAAAAATAGGCATCTACTTGAAGTAGCTCGTGCTATAATGTTTTCCATGCATGTAACGAAGTATTTATGGGATGAAGCAATCCTCACAGCAGCTTACCTAATAAATAGAATGCCTAGTAAGATCTTGAATTTTAAAACTCCCATTGATTGCTTTAAAATTGTTTTTCCTACATCTCGCATATATTTTGATTTACCTCTCAAAATTTTTTGGTATACTACTTATGTTCATATACCTAGTCAATTTTGGTCAAAACTTGATCAGAGAGCTATTAAATGTATTTTTTTGGGTTACTCTTCAAGTAAAAAAGGATATAAATGTTTTGATCCCCAAACAAAAAAAACTTTTTGTAAGTATGGATGTGTCTTTTGTAGAAAATCGACCATACTTTACCCAAAGCTCTCTTCAGGGGGAGAAACAAAATTTGGAAGATAACTTTTGGGATACCTCTATTCCTCTTCCTAATCTCGTTTATCCTAATGTTACTAGACTTTCGATGTCAAGTGTAGAAACTTCTCAATCAGGGGGAGAAATACTACAGAATGATCCTACTGATCAAGTTCCTGAGTTTAAGTTTTATACTAGAAGAAAATTCAATCAAAGGAGCCAGGACCAGATAGTTGATCCTTCACAAAGCCAATCTGAGACTCCGACGAATGAAACTGAAAATCTTGGTAATCCTCCTATTCCTACTCCTTTAACTATTAAATACTTTGTCAACGGTGTCTGATCTTGATGTTCCTATAGCCATTAGAAAAGGTACTCAAAGTTGTACCAAATATCCTATTGCAAACTACATGTCATATCATAATCTGTCAAATAGTCATAAAGCTTTCACATCTAGGATAAATGACTTAGTTGTTCCAAGGAATATACATGAGGACTTAGAAGATCCAAATTGGAAAGTAGCAGTTCTGGAGGAGATGAATGCACTAAAACAAAATGGGACTTGGGAAATAGTAGAGGTGCCAAAAGATAAGAAACCAGTAGGTTGTAAATGGGTATTTACCATAAAATGTAATCCAGGTGGTAGTATTGAGAGATATAAGGCCAGAGTGGTAGCTAAAGGCTTCACTCAAATATATGGGATTGATTATCAAGAAACAATTGCTCATGTTGCTAAAATTAACTCTATTAGAGTTCTTTTGTCACTTGCAGTCAATTCAGAATGGGACAATGGCCACTTTACCAATTGGACGTGATAAATGCATTTCTCAATGGCGATCTTGAGGAGGTTTTTATGAGCTTACCACCAGGTTTTGAAAAAGAACTCGTATGTAGTAAAATTTGTAAATTAAAGAAATCCCTTTATGGTCTTAAACAATCTCCAAGAGCTTGGTTTGAGCGTTTTGGAAAAGTTGTGTCTAACTATGGATTTCTTCATAGTCAAGCAGATCATACTATATTTTATAAACACTCTGAGAATAAGAAAATCTCAATTTTGATTGTCTATGTGGATGATATTATTCTCACAGGTGATAATGAAATTGGTCTAGTTGAACTTAAGAAAAATCTTGCAAGTGAATTTCAAATTAAGGACTTGGGATCATTGAAATATTTTTTAGGGATGGAGTTTGCAAGATCGAAGAAAGGTATCTTTGTTAATCAAAGAAAGTACGTCCTTGATTTACTTGAAGAAACCAAATTACTTGGTTGCAAGGTCGCAGAAACTCCTATTGAACCAAATCTAAAGTTACAAGTAGCAAAAACAGAAGAAATGAAGGATAAAGAACGATACCAAAGACTGGTTGGAAGGTTAATTTATCTATCTTATACACGCCCTGATATTGCATATGTCGTAAGTATGGTAAGTCAGCTTATGCATGCACCTGGAACTACTTATTTTGAAGTTGTCTATAGAATCTTGAGATATCTAAAAGGGACTCCTGGAAAAGGAATTTTATTCAAAAAAGCATAATCACTTCCAAATAGAAGTTTATACTGATGCAGATTGGGCAGGAAGTACTACAGATAGAAGATCCACCTCGGATTATTGTTCCTTTGTTGGAGGAAACCTAGTTACTTGGAGGAGTAACAAACAAAATGTAGTGGCTAGGAGTAGTGTTGAAGCAGAGTTTAGAGCTCTAGCCCATGGAATTTGTGAGGGGATATGGATCAAAAGGATACTTGAAGAATTAAAGGTTCCTCTGAAGATGCCCATACGAGTTTATTGTGATAATAAAGTTGTCATCTCTATAGCTCATAATCCAGTTCTACATGATAGAACAAAACATATAGAGGTTGATAAACATTTTATTAAGGAGAAGATTGATGCAGGTACAATATGCATTCCTTATCTTCCTACTTCAGAGCAAATTGTTGATATACTAACTAAAAGACTTCCAAAGAGGCAATTCGACATATTGATTGGTAAGCTGGCTATGGAAGACATGAGTGTTGGAATTCCTGTTATTTAGGGATGTTTGTGTATAAATATTAAGTGTAAAATATTTTGTATTTATTGTATTTCCATATAAGTGGACCTATATTGCACATATTTGTGAAGTAATAAAATATTTATGCTCTCAAAATTAGCACCCTTTCTTATAACGCCAGGAATTTTGTGTAAATTATATTTTCTCATCGAATGAATAGCCTCACACACACATTTGATATTATATAATCTCTTAAACCAATGCATGTATACATTATTGATTATTTTCAAACTGCAAATTTGATATCATAAAAAGTTACTACTTCCACCAAAAGATAGTCAACTCAAACTGTCACAAGTAAATAGTTCAATTAGCTATCCCTTATTCATACAAGCTACAGAAGCTTAAATCCACTAATAAAAACCTTCACATCTTTTTAACCAACAATGTCGACGTACATAATATTTGTTTATTGCTATGTGTTTCACATGTATAAAAGCATTAGTATATCTAATGGTACAAGAATCCAATGTACTTTTATTATGAGCATTTGATTTTCTTGTGATATTTCAAAATCTGATACAAATTTCTATATCATCTACACGGTTTTTCTAGAAACATCAACTGACATCAAAAAATTGGTAAAAGATCTCGACTGTTTACTATTTTCATCATGCACATGCATATATTTGAAGCAGAGAAGACTTACCTTCTCTATAAAGTAGTTGAAAGATGAAACTTTTGGTTCTGATCCACTAATTCCTACATGACATTCATATATTTTCAAGGCCTTTGGTACATTAGGCTTTGTGTTTTTCCATTTATATGCATATTCTGGTGGTGGCTCCCAATGGATTGCAAAAGCTTGCTTCCCATCAGCATCTGAATTTTTTAACCAATACACCAGTTAAGATAAAATTTACCAAAACATCAGTTAACATGGAAAAATTCATCAAAACTTCCTAGAAATTGCCTCAGGATAGGTTGAACTGTACAGCCTGCATAGTATAGCACTGATAGTAATGTAAATATCATAGTTAAACCCTATTAATTATTTATCCTTCATTACCTGGCTGCACATAAGTAGCCCAAGCAGGAATTCTTTCCAATGGCCCATTAGGAGTGTTGAAATATACCCTATATTTGCTTCCATGTGGAATAGTAGGACTATACTTTTTTAACCAAGCTTTCCTTCCCTTACGTGTTTCTAACCAGTAAGCTATAGGAGGCTTCTTAACCTTAAATTTCTCCCTTGTTATAGGATCAATCACAACATTAAAAATATCGTACTCTTTTCCACTATCAATCACATCATATGAAGGTAAGCCACTAGATGGATCATCTTTATGTTTTTCTTTCCACGCCTTGTATCTTGTTTCTGCATCTGGTATTTCTTCTAGCTCTTCTAATGTTTGAGGACCATTGGGGCCAAATAATTCCTCATACAGCTTAGCTGGAACTTCAAAACGGTTTTTGATGAACCTGTCCTCTCCAGGCTCCCAATATTCATCGTTCGCTCTTTTGAAGATTTCATCAATGGTGATCCCGCTGTCGCCTTTATCATAATCATCCACGTAATTATACTGTTGAAAATAGAGTTCATCTGTTTTCTCTCCTTCCTTCAACCTATCTTCGAGGATAATAAACCAGTAACCATAATCATCGTGACCGAGATGTCCCTCTCTGGCAACGTTCTCTGTGGGTGACCAATCATTGAAGTCACCAACTACTGCACAATAGCGAGCACCTACAAAAAGAAAAGTTAACTAGCTATTAAAATGAGAGGTAAATCAAAGCAAGAACAAATAGGATTTGGGTTTCTCTAAAACTTTAAAAAGATGGTTTGCAGTTTCAAAATTTGAGACTTCAAGCTCTTCAGTGATTTTTTGTTATTTTTTATCTTTCATAGCTTAGAGAAGAAACAAAATCAATGTTTGAGTTGAAGATCTAGTTAGGTTGAAGAAATAAAATAGAGCAGAAAGAGAAACTTGTCTAACGAAGTACTTCTCAAGCAAAAGGCAAAATCAGTGATCTCCACGAAGGCAAAGTATGCAGCAGAAATGAAGGCCAACGACCAACGAAGAACTTCTCAACCAAACTTCAGCACAGCTAACAAATATAGAACTTAGAAGCATATAACTGATTGTCGAAAATGCACTCCAATTAGCACTACTAAAATAAGAGAGTAAGCAAAATAAGACAAGGAGGCTCAATAAAAAACTAACAAACAATCTGAGTCCAAAACTCCATCCACATCTCCAGACTTCCATCAAAATTATAGTCATGTTGAGCTAAAGATTAGACCATGAGAAGGATGTCCAGTGAAAATCTGAAAATGGAGATTAAAAGGCTGGTTGGAATTTCTATTATTTAGGAATGTTTATATCTAAATATTAATTGTAAAATAATTTGTCTTTATTGTATTCATTTATTTTCATATTTGTAATAGGTCTTTCTCATATATAAGAGGACCTAAGTTGCATATATTTGAATATATACAGAATACTTTACCTATATTGTTTACATGGTATCAGAGCCAAAACCCTAGCCGCCAGTTTTAGTCGCCACTTAGCTTCCGACCTTCTTAATTTTTCAGTCGTTCAGCTCTTCCGACTCCCTGGGTTTCTGTAATCCGTAATCCCTCAGTTTCGACTCATGCTCATCCAGCCGGTGTTTGACCCTTTCACGCTCATCCAACTGGTGTTGGACCCTTTCACGCTCACCCTCACGATATCCCTTGCACCCGCGACGTAATTCCGGTAATCCGCCAGTTCGAATCCGTAATTTCAGTGACCCGCGCTTTTCGTGCGTATGGGCGTTGGTAACCCGACAATCCGCGAACTCCCGTGAATCGCGACCCGACGACTCGCGATTGGTTTCTGTGACCCGACGTGATCTGCTACCCGCAACCCATGATCTGCAAACGCCTCTGTGTTCGCTAGTATTCGATTGCCATTGCCGTTTTGTTTGGAGGTTTATTGCATCATTGCCATTTTGTCTGGAGGTTTGTTTGTCGGGTTTCCTTTTTTATTTGGTTGTGGGCTTCTCAGTTGGGCCTTAAGCTGGGTGGACAGTAGGTAAAATTTGGCTTGTCGAAAATTTTCTTAAATTTGTGAGTTATTGGAATGGCTAGAAATTTGATGGCAGCAAGTACGAGCAATTTCAATGACAAATTTGATAAATCGCAACCATTCTGTACGGAGCAAACCAATCAACTTGTGAAATTGCTACCACCCATTTTTTCTTCTAATCATTCATGTATATCCTTGACACAAACAGGTACTTGTCCTAAAGCATTCTCATGTGGTAACCTATCTCCATAGATCATTGATTCTGGAGCTTCTGATCATATGACTGGTTCCTCTCATTTTTTTTAACTCATACTCTCCTCCGTATTCTAATGAAAAGATTCGAATTGCGGATGGAAGTTTTTCTTAGGAACAATTAAATTGACTGAAAATATCTCTTTAAAGTTTGTCCTCCATGTTCCAAAATTAGCCTGTAACCTCTTATCTGTCAGCAAACTTTCTAGAGATTCTAAATGTCATGTTATATTATTTGAATCTCATTGTATTTTTCAGGATCATGAATCGGAGAAAATGATTGGGAGTGTCAGGATGCTCGATGGTCTCTATTACTTTGATGAAGGTTCTTTTAGCAATAAAATAACTCAAGGTCTCAGTAGTATTAGTTCTCTCTCTGGTAAAGAACAAATTATGATTTGGCATCTTAGACTAGGACATCCTAGTTTTTTTAATCTTAAGTATTTATTTCCTAATTTATTTAAGGGAATTAATTGTTCCTCTTTTGATTGTGAAAGTTGCATTTTAGCAAAAAATCATCACTCACTTATTTCCCAAAACCTTACAAAGCTTCCAAACTTTTTTATTTAATTCATAGTGATGTTTGGGGTGCTTCCAAGATTAGGACTCATAGTGGGAAAAGATGGTTTGTTACTTTTATTGATGATCATACTTGCTTATCTTGGGTTTATTTAATGGAAAAGAAATCTGGGGTGAAAGACATTTTTATAAATTTTTACAATATGATTGAGACTCAATTTCAAACCAAAATTTGCATTTTGCACTCGGATAATGGAACTGGGTATTGAAAATGAATTTTTTGGTGAATTTTTGAAAGATAAAGGTATTGTTCATCAGTCTACTTGTCGGGATACTCCTCAACAGAATGGGATTGCTGAAAGGAAAAATAGGCATTTACTAGAAGTAGCTCGTGCTATAATGTTTTCCATGCATGTTCCGAAATATTTATGGGGTGAAGCAATTCTCACAGCAGCTTACCTAATAAATAGAATGCCTAGTAAGATCCTAAATTTTAAAACTCTCATTGATTGCTTTAAAACTATTTTTCCTACCTCTCGCATATATTCTGATTTACCTCTCAAAGTTTTTGGGTGAACTATTATATTCACATACCTAGTCACTTTCGGTCAAAATTTGATCATAGAGCTATTAAATGTACTTTCTTGGGTTACTCTTTAAGCCAGAAAGGTTATAAATGTTTTGATCCTCAGACAAAAAAAAAATTGCGAGTATGGATTTATCTTTTGTAGAAAATCAACTATATTTTACCCAAAGTTCTCTTCAGGGGAGAAACCAAATTTGGAAGATCACTTTTGGGGTATCCTCATTCCTCTCCCTAGTCTTGTTAGTCCTAATGTTACTAGTTCTTTGATGCAAAGTGTAGAAACTTCTCAATCGGGGGAGAAATACTACAAAATTGATGTAGGCTTATGTTTACCCTAGTTACTATGTTTTATTGATAGTTACTGTGGGTTATTTTTAACCTTTTAACTCTGTAAAGCTACTGGTTAACCTATTATTTGGTTATGGTTAGTTAGTAGTTGGTTATGACTTGGGTTAGTTAGTTACTAGGGTTAGTTGGTTCATTTGTATAAATATGGCCCATTGGCCCCTTCATTGAATTCATTAAATAAAGTTTACAGTTCTTGAAGAGTTTTCTGCATCAATTGGTATCAGACCGCCTGATCCAAAGCGCGAATTCTTTTTTGGATCAACAGTATGGCAGCGGAAGCTTCCTCTTCTTCTTCTCAAGATCAACGGCTTGCAAAGGTTGAATCAACAATAGATGAGATCAAGTCTGAATCAGGTGAATTACGTCAGATGATGGGGCAAATTATCCAACGATTAAATCTGGTAAATGTCAATAATCAAGAATTACCACAAGCTCCCGCAAGAAGACATGTAAACCAGCAACAAACAACATTTCCTGAAGCACAAATGCCCGGTTTTATGATGCAAGATTCTGAATCCTCGAGTGAAGATGAAATCCTTCCTTTTAGAAATCAAGAACGGGAAGAAAGAATGCCTAGAAGACAACAATACTTTTAAGAAAATCCGGAATTCAAAATGAAAATTGATCTTCCTTGTTTTTATGGTAAGATGAACGTGGAAAGTTTCCTAGATTGGGTTAAAAATGTTGAGAACTTCTTTGATTATGCTAACACTCCAGAAGACAATGCTTGGAAACTCCATATGGTGTCAGTTTCTTTCTGTAAATTTCTCGATATTAGGAGTGCTTGCATGATTTTTTCAGCAATATGGGGATAAAACACTTTGTTTGGATTTGAAAGACTAACTCAGGGGATCTCTTTGAAAATTTTTCGGTCCTTTCAGTTTTCGGCCGGTTTCTTCTTCTGGAGTCCGTCGGCTTCCCCTGCCGATCCTCGATTCGTGCCGCCGATCTTCGGTTCCTCTTCCGGCCAGGGTGTCCTTCCTCCGGTAGCTTCTCCGGCCACGTTTTCCTTTCGCCTCTCCTTTCGGTTCGTCCCTCGCCATTTCTCTCTTCTCTTCCCCTGATTGAGGTGTTTCGTCTTCTGTTGGAGTCGGTCGGCCGCATCCCTTGTCGGTGTTCGTGCCGCCGGTCTTCGGCTCCTCTTCCGGTCAGGACTCTCTCCGGTAGCTTCTCTGGCCACCTTTTCCTTTTGCCTCTCTCTTCGTTTTCATCCCTCGCCATTTGTTTTTCCTTCCCGACTTCCCGTTTCGCCTCTCACCTCCCTTTCCTTTTTGGTTTTGCGTTGGGTTGTCTCTCTTTTGCTCCGTTGTTTCTGGGCGCTTTGTTAGTGTGGATTTTTGGGGTTGGTGGCTGCTCGGCATGAGGCAGCTCAGTTGTTGTGTGGGAGGCAGTGTCTTTTGGGTTTCTTTGGATGGGCCGAGGGTGGTAATTGAAGATTGTGCTCGGAGGGAGACGTCGTTTTGCTCCGTCGATCACGTCCGATGGTTTGCGGTTCACTTTGGTACATTGGGTCGGGATTTCAGTCTTCCTTTTAAACGGAAGAAGTTTAAAGATGAAAAAGCTACGCTGGGTTTGTTTAAGGTAAGAAGGGTCGACGGTTGGTTTGCGGAATGTTGCCTTTGGCCGCCTTCGGGGGGAATGAGCTCCTTCAGAGTGCCGTTGGGAAGCTTCGGGCTGGGTTGGAGGGTGTTCAAGGGGTTGTTAGAGGATTTTTTGAAGCTTGTGGACGGTCAGGTAGGGTTGGAGGGTTCTGAAGTTTCTGGCAGCATCGAAGTGGCTGATGAGGTGGGTTTGGACAGAAATGTCGTTGATGTTCGGCTTTCTAGAGTGGGTTGTGGTGGAGTTGCTAGCTATTGGGTAGGGAAAGGGAGGATGCAGTGGATTTAAATTTTTGAGAGTGTGGGTGGTCTCCAAGTTATTTGCATGCATCTTGGTGGGGAGTGGTGAAAAGAAGTTTGGAGGCTTTCTTCAAGAAACAAGTGAGGTTGAACCTGCGGGTAGATAAGGCTATCCCGGCCTTTGTGGGACGATGTTGATGAGGGTTTGGTTCCATTTGTGTGGAAAGTGGCGGATTGTAGGGGCCTACATTTGAAGCTTGAAAAGTGGAATCATGAAGTGCACAATTTGCTGAATATATTGGGAGCTATGGTGGTTGGATAGCCATTAGAAATCTCCCTCTCAGGCTTTGGAAGAGGCAAGTGTTTGAAGCAATTGGGAATTGTTTGAGGGGTTGGAGGTTATAGCGTCGGACACTCGAACTTGATTGATATTCAAGTGGCCAAGTTGAAAGTGGCTAAAGATTTATGCGGGTTTCTTTCACCTTCATTCTTATTAAAGATCCGTTGGTGGGGAAGTGAGGTGAGTTTTGGTGATGTGGAAGCCTTGGATCCTCCTATTTGTATTGTCGCAACCTCTAGTCTTTAAGGACTTGTTCAATCCTCTGGATGTGGCAAGGGTGAGGCAGGTCATGAAAGATGAGCATTTAGGGTGGGTGGATCATGGGTGGTTGTGGGCGAAGGAGGCTGGCGATTTGTCGCATAAGGAGTATCTTATGGGAGATAACTGGGTGTGGTGGAGGAGGACGATAGCTTGGGAAAGGCTTGGTGAGGAGGTGGGTGATGGGGGGCGGGAGTGCATCGCTTTGAGTGTTGGTTTGGCGACAGGGCGTTGACGCGGGGTGATTCGGTTTCAAAGGGTCGATGGAGGCCGAGATGGCTTCGCTTTCTTCCCTTTACCGCAACTGTGTAAAGGTAGTAGGAGAGCAGTTTTGGGACAAGGTTTACGTAAGAAGATCAAGCCGAGATTTGGAGGTGGAGAAAGGGTCTTGATCGGGAGTTTCTTGAGCAAACCGGATGAGGGTTTGGAGTTTCACAGCCCAGCAGCTTTGGTAAAGCCAGGGTCGAAAGTCAGTCCTTGTCGTCCCCCAAGAGGTACGATTGGCATTGTCGAGAAGTGTCAGTTGGGACCTAAGGAGGTTTCCTTTGTTAAGGTCTCTTTCAAGAATTGTGTCAGCCAGGTTAAAGGGAGTTGCTTGCTCTCCCCAGTTTTTAGGCAAGACTCTACTGCTCTTTCGGAGGTGAGTCTCAGTAGTCCGGATTTGAGCTCGATAAAAAGGGGTGGCCAGAATTTTTCGGGTGAACTTTCTCCAGTTTTTAATCTTTCTAAGTTGTTTGATTCTGCTGTCAGTGTCTCTCCCTCAGGAAGCAATAACAAGGATGGATCTCCAAATTGCCCTGTTGGTTTGTCCCAGTTCGCTGCTTTAATTAAGGCAAGCGGATTGCATTTTAAGGAAATCCATGCAAGGGGGTCTCCCGTGATATCAAATTGAAATTTCCTTGGTAGGAAGTAGTTCGACGAGGGTTGGTTTTAAGAAGTTCCTTCAAACAGCCGTTTTAGAGGTTGTTCTCTTTCAAGCCGCGAGTGAGGAGGCAAGTTCGATGAAGTATTCTTCCGATTTGGAAATCGTGGAGTGTAGCTGGAGTCATGGTGAGGTTTGTGGTAAATCAAGATTTTGTTATTAGTGGGAGGAAGCTAAAGTATTGGTTACGGTACTAGTATTGCAAAGGGCGCCTGTTGAAGATTAATGTTTGTTTTCTGATAAGCAATTTTGAAAAGCTTTGAAGTTTGGGTTTTCAGATGGTGATGTTGGGGCCTCTTTTGGAGGGGTGGTGGGGTTTCAGTGCTTTCTTGGTCGTTGGTTCGAGTGTTTGTGTATTGCAGTGTTGTTTTGTTGTGATTCTCTGTCTTGTATGCACTTCTTTTCTCCATCGGTAGTTTGGGTGTGTGTTTGTGTGGTGCAGTTGTGATTTGTTGTGTTTTTCTATGTCTTGTTTTCTTCTCTTATATCCTTTGGACACTGTATTTTGAGCATTAGCCTCTTTTCATTATATCAATGAAATTCTCTTGTTACCTTGTCAAAAAAACACTCCAGAAGACAAAAAAGTCAAGTTAGTGGCTCTAAAGCTTCAAAGTGGTGTTGCAGCAGGGTGGGATCAACTTCAAAACAACAGGAGATGCTATGGTAAACAAATTATCAAGAAGTGGCCAAAGATGCTACGATTAATGAAGAAACGCTTCCTGCCACTCAATTTTCAACAAATTCTTTATAACCAATACCAACAATGTAAGCAAGGAAGTCGTTCTATAATTGATTACATGGAAGAATTTCATCGATTAGGGGCAAGAAATAATCTCCCTAAAACAGAACAACAACAAATTTCTAGATTTGTGAAAGAAATGGTGAATTTACACCCACTTGCTTACCTCGCGGATGCCATTACATTGGCTTCAAAGATTGAAGAAAATGAGGAGATCAAACCGGTTAGAACCTACCAAAGGCGGAGTACATGGGATAAACAACAATATAATCCAAGAAAAAGTGCAAATGATTCTACAAGAAACATCATTCAAGGAAATTCTTCAACATCCAACCAACCGACCAAGAAAGATGATGATCAAACCAAGAATGTTGCTAGTAACAAAGGTTTGGATAATTCTACTTCTAAACGACATTCAAACCCTTACAATCGCCCTTCTCTTGGTAAATGTTTCAGGTGCGGACAACAAGGTCATCTCTCTAATGAATGCCCTCAAAGACGCACTTTACAAATTCGAGAATTGGATGATAATAACTTAGAGGAAGAATCCGAGGAAGATTCTAACGATGTCGATTATATTGCTGCGGATGATGGAGACCAACTATCTTGTATCCTTCAAAGGGTTTTTCTCACACCTAAAACAGATTCTTCCACTCAAAGACATTCTCTATTTCGTACCCGATGTACAATCAATGGCAAAGTTTGCCAAGTCACAATTGACAGTGAAGTAGCGAGAATATTGTCTCCAAAAAGTTGATTACATCCCTCAACCTTAAACCAGAAGCTCATCCTAGTCCATACAAGGCAAGTTGGATCAAAAAAGGTGGGGAAACTAATGTTACTGAAATTTGTACCATTCTTCTTTCTATTGGCAGTCATTACAAAGACCAAATAGTTTGCGATGTACTGGACATGGACGCATGTCACATCCTACTGGGTAGACCGTGGCAATACGATAACCAAGTCATACACAAGGGTCGCGACAATACACATGAATTTTTCTGGATGGGGAAACGAATTGTCCTTCTTCCTTTGGGCAAAACTGAGAGTAAGAAAAAGGTATGTATGGACTCTAACTCAAAGAAACAATTTTTCTTACTTTCACAAGGCAAAGATTTCTTAAATGCAAAACCTAGTACCCTGTTAGCTTTCATAGTCAAAGGAGATAGTTTTGACAATAACACACTGACGATTAATAATCAGATTTCTCAACTACTTAACCAATTTCCTACCATTATTGAACCACCAACTTCTTTACCTCCATTAAGAAATATTCAACACCATATTGATCTAATTCCAAGCAAAGACACTCTCCTCACCTCCCCACTCACCGAATGAGCCCCAAAGAATACCAAATCCTCCATGAACAAATTCAAGAACTTTTAGATAAGGGCCATATCCAACCTAGCTTAAGTCCATGTGTTGTTCCTGCCCTCCTTGCACCTAAAAAAGATGGGTCATGGCGACTTTGTATTGATAGTAGGGCTATTAACAAAATCACAATAAAATACAGATTTCCAATCCCTAGACTTAACGACCTATTAGATCAATTAGAAGGTGCTTCCTTTTTCTCTAAAATAGATCTTAAAAGTGGTTATCACCAAATCCGAATAAAACTCAGAGATGAATGAAAAATAGCATTTAAAACCAATGAAGGCCTTTTCGAATGGTTAGTAATGCCTTTTGGACTATCCAATGCACTCAGTACTTTTATGAGACTCATGAACCAAATCTTTTTACCCTATCTTAATAAATTTGTAGTTGTTTATTTTGATGATATATTGATTTATAGCAAGTCTCATGAAGAATATATTTCTCACTTAACGTCGGTGTTTACAACTTTAAAGGTAAATGAACTTTGTATCAATATAAAAAAATGCAACTTTTTGAGCCCTAAAATTTACTTTTTAGGATTTTCAATTAGTGAAAAAGGTGTAGCTGTTGACCCTAGAAAAGTTCAAGCAATAGTTGATTAGCCAAAACCTAAAACAATTCGGGAAATACAAAGTTTTCTTGGTCTTGCTTCCTTTTATCGAAAGTTTATAAAACATTTTAGCAATGTTGCTGCACCACTCACTGAATGTTTAAAGAAAGGGAAGTTTAATTGGGGAAATTCTCAAACAGAAAGTTTTTTACAACTTAAACAACTTTTAAGCTCCACTCATGTCCTCAATTTTCCTGACTTTTCCAAACCTTTTGAGGTAAGTGTGGATGCTTCAGGTGTGGGAATTGGTGTTGTCCTATGCCAAGGTAATCACCCAATTGAGTTTTTTAGTGAAAAATTGAGTGAGGCACGACAAAAATGGAGTACTTATGAACAAGAACTTTACTCTTTAGTGCGTGCTCTCAAACAATGGGAACAGTATTTGCTTAGTAAAGAATTTATTTTACTTACTGACCATTTTTCTTTAAAGTTCTTACATTCCCAAAAGACTGTTAGTCGCTTGCATGCTAGATGGGTTCAATTTCTCCAACGTTTTGACTTTGTCATCAAACATACTCCTAGAAATCTAAACAAAGTGGTTGATGCTTTAAGCCGTAAAGGTACTCTTCTTACTTTACTTCGTGGACAAATTGTAGCTTTCTCACATCTACCCGAACTTTATGATTCGAGAGCCGATTTTAAAGAAATTTGGTATAAATGCATCAATCACGTACCATGCAAAGATTTTCATATTCTCGATGGTTTTTTATTTAAGGGTGATGCTCTTTGTATTCCTTAAACCTCTTTACGGGAATCTCTTTTAAAAGAAGTTCATTCGGGGGGATTGGTCGGTCATGTTGGGCGTGATAAAACTTTTACCTCCCTTTCTGCCAAGTTTTTTTGGCCACAAATTAAAAAGGATGTTGCTAATTTTGTTAAACGGTGTTTTATCTATCAAACTTCAAAGGGATCAAGCCAAAATCAAGGGCTTTATTCCCCACTTCCCATCCCATGTTCCATATGGGAAGATCTTTCAATGGATTTTGTACTAGGTTACCTAGAACTCAACGTGGTTTTGACTCTATTTTAGTAGTGGTTGATCGTTTTAGCAAAATGGCTCATTTTATTGCTTGCAAAAAAACTAATGATGCTTTGAATATTGCTAACTTGTTTTTCCATGAGATTGTTAGACTCCATGGGATTCCTAAGACTATTGTTTCGGATAGGGATGTCAAATTCATGAGTTACTTTGGCGATCTCTTTGGAAACGATTTGGAACAGACCTTCTTTTTAGCACCACCAGTCACCCACAAACGGATGGGCAAACAGAGGTCACTAATAGAACTCTTGGCAATCTCCTACGTTGCTTAATTGGTGATAAACCACGACAATGGGATCTTTCTCTCGCCCAGGCAGAATTTGCTTTCAATCACATGGTCAACCGATCCACAGGGAAGTCCCCATTTGAGATTGTGTATACCCGAATTCCTCGTTTAACTTTTGATCTTGCTAATTTACCTTCTTCCATTGATATTAGTGTTGAAGCATAACTTATGGTTGATCGAGTTAAAGAACTACACCAAGAAGTTCGTCGTCATCTCGAGGAGGCTAATGCTTCCTATAAGGCTCGGGCAGATGAGCATAAACGTGCAGTTGATTTCTGTTGGTTATTCTCTTTATTTATTAATAAGGAAATATTAGCTATTCCCTTATTTGTCAATAAATATTTCCTTGTATTTACCATAATATAGATGCTGTGATTTTATTTCCTTGTATGTAAATATAGGTTTCTCCTATATAAGAACCCTTGTACCTTCATTGTAAGATATAGAAAATATTTCTACTCTTATTATTTTCTACATGGTATCGTGAGCGTAAAACCTAAATCTGCTCAAAGAAAAACCCTAATTCCTTTTTCAAAACCCTAAATGGTTGCAACCCTAAATTGGTCGCAACCAAGTCCCTCACGACCAAAGAAACCCTAATCGGCCGTCGGACTGACTCTCCCTTTCTTGCAACCCTAAATCGGTTGCAACCCTAAAGTCTACCGTCGGACCCCCTCTCCTTTCGGTTTCCTTCCTTTCGGTCTCTGGAAAAAAACCCACGCGAAGCAGACCCACGAAGCTGCGAAGACCCACTGTCGTTGGTCGGATACTTCCTTCAAAGGTCGCCGCTGGACTTCCCACTGCCGTTGGACCCACTGTCGTCGAACCCACCGCCGTTGGTCGAATTTTTCTGCCGGAACCATCACCACTGCCTTTTGGTCTCCGCTGTGAATTAACCGGAATTTGACAGCCTCCGTTGCTGGACTCATACGTTTGTTGTTTCTCTACACCTTTACGTATAGTTTTTTCTTTTGGATCAAAGGAAGTTTCTATTTTTTGCTTTGCTTGTTGTTCTTGTGTGGTGCTCTCCAATGTAATGTCGGACAATAAGTTGTCGCCCATTGTAAAAACCTCGAGATAGTCGGATCCACTCCAATGATTCTGTTGTCCAAATTACAACCATTCGACTTAATGGCGATAACTTCCTTCGTTGGTCGCAAAGTGTTCGAATGTACATCTGGGGACAAGGGAAGATTGGATACCTTACAGGAGACAAATCCATACCTACAGAAGACGATCCCTCGTTCGCTGTATGGGATGCTGAAAACTCTATGGTGATGACCTGGTTAGTAAATTCCATGGTAGAAGAAATAAGTTCTAACTATATGTGCTACTCTACTGCTAAGGAATTGTGGGAAAATGTAACTCAGATGTATTCTGACCTGGGAAATCAATCACAAGTGTTTGAACTCAATCTTAAACTGGGTGATATACGACAGGGAAATAATTCACACAATACTTTCATTTGCTAAAACGAATTTGGCAGGACTTGAATTTATTTGATACGTATGAGTGGAAGTCAACTGATGATCAAAGGCATTACAGGAAAGTTGTGGAAGACGGGCGGATTTATAAATTCCTCGCAGGGCTCAACGTTGAATTCGATGGGGTTAGAGGACGAATATTGGGAAAAACTGTACTCCCAAATATGAATGATGGGTTTTCTGAAGTTCGCAGGGAAGAAAGTCGTAGAAGTGTTATGATCGGCAAGAAAGTCATTGATTCGGCTTGAAAGTTTGGCTCTAGCGATTGAAGCTACAAAGACATAAGGCATCCAATCGGTACCGAAATAATGAAAAGCCTCGAAGTCCGGTGTGATTATCGCAACAAGCCTCGACATACTACGTGAAACATGTTGGAAACTTCACGGAAACCCGCTAATCGAAAAGTAATAAGCATGGCTCCACTTCATCCGATGACAGAGAGTGTAAATCAACACCCATCCGTAATCAATCATCATTCTCTCGCTAATATTGTCGATTCTAATCCATTTAGCAAGGAACAAGTCGATCAACTCCTCGGAAGTCGCTAAAGGTCAATTCATCATCGAGTAATCCCGGTGTTTCTTTGGCACAAAGCAGTACACGCCTCAAGCCCTTTCTTGTCTTACTTCCTCCCCATGGATCATAGATTCCGGCTTCGATCACATGACCAGTTCCTCAAAATTATTTGAATCATACTCCGATGTACTATAATGAAAAATTCGAATTGCAGATTTGTAGTTTTAATTCCATTTGAGGAAAGGAACTATTAGACTATCCTCAAAAATTAATCTATATTTTGTATTGCATGTTCCAAAACTAGAATGCAATTTGTTATATCGTAAGTAAAATATCTAAGGATGCTAATTGTCGTGTCATCTTCTGTGATTCCCATTGTGTTTTTCAGGATCGTGGCCTGGGAGATGATTGGGCGTGCTAGAATGCTTGAAGGTCTCTACTATTTTGAGGAACCCTCGACTAGTCATAAAACAGTTCAAGGCTTGAGTAGTGTTAGTTCTTCCTCCGTTAAAGAAACTATAATGCTTTGGCATCGTAGAGATTAGGGCATCCCGCTTTTTCTATTTAAAGTATCATTTCCAAATTTATTTAAAGGTCTTGATTGTTCCATTTTTCAGTGTGAAAATTTGTATTTTTGCAAAAATCACAGATCAACTTATTCACCCAACCTCACAAAGCATCTACTCCTTTTACCTAATTCATAGTGATGTTTAGGGACCTTGAAAATTTTAACTCATAGTGGAAAACGGTGGTTTGTTACCTTTATTGATGACCATACCGAGTTAACTCGGATTTATTTGCTAAAAACAAGTCAGATGTGAAAGATATTTTTATCCAGTTTTATAACATGGTTGAAACTCAATTCCACACTAAAATTAGCATTTTGCATTCGATAATGGAAAAGAGTATTTTAATGAACATTTAAATGAATTCTTTAAAATCAAAGGTATTTTTCACCAATCGACGTGTCGTGACACTCCCCAACAAAATGGCATTCTTTGAAAGAAAAATAGACACCTACTTGATGTTGCTCGTGCACTTATGTTCTCTATGCATGTTCCTATTTATTTGTGTGGGGAGAAGCTATTCTCACGGCAACAGTATCTTATTAATCGAATGCCTTCAAAAACTTTGGATTTTAAGACACCTGAATCATTTTAAAACTTTTTTTCCTCCGTTTCGCTTATTTTCTCGATTTGCCTATCAAGTTTTTGGGTGTACAATATATGTTCACCTTCCTAACATGTGTCGGTCTAAACTTGAGCCTAGGGCTTCTAAATGTATTTTCGTTGGATATGTTTCAAACAAGAAAGCATACAAATGTTTTGACCCCATGCAGAAAAAATATGTTGAAAGCATGGATGTTTCATTCTTGGAAGATCAATCCTTTTTCAAACCAAATTATCTTGGGGAGATGGTATCTAACTTAGAAGATAATTTTACAGGATACGTCTCCCTACCCAAACTCATTAGCCCCGAGGTTACAAACTCTAATTCTCCAATGCCAAGTGTGGAAAACTCTTCTTCGTGGGGAGAAACACTACAAAATGGTCTTATTGATCGAAAACTTGAGCTCTGAGTTTATACTAGAAGGGGTGTAAATCAAAAGAACCAAGACCAGAGAGCAGATTTGTCACAGAACCAATCTAAAACTCCGACAATTGATCCTGAAGATCCAGGTACTTCTATTTCCCATTCTGCTTCAAATCACTTATCTGACATATCCGATCTTGATATCCCAATAGCCCATAGGAAAGGCACTCGTAATTGCACCAAATATCCTATATCAAATTACCTTTCCTACCATAGACTATCTCGATAATCATAGGGCCTTTACCTCTAGAATAATGAGACTTATTTGTGCCAAGGAATATACAAGATGCCCTAAATGATACGAATTGGAGGAAAGCGGTTATGGAAGAAATGAATGCTCTTAAACAAAATGGCACCTGGAACATAGTTGAACTGCCAAAAGGTAAGAAGACTGTAGGATGTAAATGGGTGTTTACTATAAAGTGTAAAGCCGATGGGGGTATTGAGAGGTACAAAGCCGACTCGTTGCTAAAGGTTTCACTCAAACCTATGGAAATGACTATCGGGAGACATTTGCCCTCTGTTGCTAAAATTAACTCTATAAGAGTATTATTATCTCATTCTTTGTCAATGCATTGGCCCCTTTATCAACTTGATGTCAAGAATGCATTCCTCAATGGGGATCTTGAGGAAGAGGTATTTATGGAACCTCCACCTGGTTTTGAGAAAGAAATTGGGATTACAAAGTGTGCAGATTAAAGAAAGCTCTATATAGACTTAAACAATCTCCGAGGGCATGGTTTGAACGATTCGGGAAAGTAGTTATGAGCTATGGATTTTATCAAAGCCAAGCGGATCATACTATTTTCTATAGACATCTTGAAAATAACAAAGTTGTTGTTCTAATAGTATATGTTGATGATATTATTATCACAGAAATGACGGCAGAGTGACTACCTTGAAGAAACAACTTGCAAATGAATTCCAAATTAAAGACTTGGGAAGTTTGAAGTACTTTCTAGGAATGGAATTTGCGGATCAAAAGAAGGATTCTTGTAAATCAGTGGAAGTATATCGTTGATCTCCTCAAGAGACAAAGCTTACTTGGGTGCAAGATATCGAAACTCCTATTGAGCCAAATTTAAAATTGCAAGTTGCAACAGGAGGAGATGTAAAAGATAAAGAAAATATATCGAGACCGTGGTAGGGAGACTCATTTATTTGTCTCATACACGCCCGACATTGCTTTCTTTGTAAGCGTGGTGAGTCAATTTATGCATGCCCCAGGACAATCTCATTTTGAAGCGCTTATGAGAATCCAAAGGTATTTCAAAGGCACTCTCGAAAAGGTATACTATTCAAGAAACATGATAATTTACATGTCGAAGTATACACCGATGTCTTTGACAGGCGTGGAGTATAACAGATAGAAGATCTACTTACAGGTATTGCTCGTTTGTTGGAGGCAACCTAGTCACATGGAAAAGTAAAAAAACAGAGTGTGGTGGCTAGAAGTAGTGCTGAAGCCGAATTTAGAGCCTTGGCTCATGGAATTTGCGAGGGCATATGGATAAAACGATTATTGGATGAATTAAAATTTAGTCAGGATAGACCAATGCATATCTACTGTGACAACAAGGCAGCTATTTCCATTGCCCACAATCCGGTTCTTCATGATAGAACGAAGCATATTGAAGTAGATAAACACTTCATAAAAGAGAAGATTGATGCTGGTGTAATATGCACTCCTTATCTCCCTGCAACAGAACAGATAGTTGATGTGTTAACAAAGGGACTTCCCAAATTATAGTTTGACAAGATGATCTCCAAGCTGGCGATGGAAGATATATTCAAACCAGCTTGAGGGGGAGTGTTGGTTATTCTCTTTATTTATTAATAAGGAAATATTAGCTATTCCCTTATTTGTCAATAAATATTTCCTTGTATTTACCATAATATAGATGCTGTGATTTTATTTCCTTGTATGTAAATATAGGTTTCTCCTATATAAGAAACCTTGTACCTTCATTGTAAGATATAGAAAATATTTCTACTCTTATTATTTTCTACAATTTCAAAGTAGGCGACCTTGTCATGATACATTTAAAGAAGTCTCGTTTACCTTCTGGGATTTATTCTAAATTAACCAACAAGAAGATAGGTCCATTCCCTATTTTGGGCAAGATTGGCCCCAATGCTTACTGTGTAGAACTTCCATCCTCGATGTGCATCAGTAATACCTTCAATGTTTCAGATGTCTTCCCTTATTTTGCATCTGACGAATTCCAATTAACTCATTAAACTCGAGGACGAGTTTGGTTTTAGTGGGGTGGATTTGATGTAGGCTTATGTTTACCCTAGTTACTATGTTTTATTGATAGTTACTGTGGGTTATTTTTAACCTTTAACCTCTGTAAAGCTCTTTGGTTAACCTATTATTTGGTTATGGTTAGTTAGTAGTTGGTTATGACTTGGGTTAGTTAGTTACTAGGGTTAGTTGGTTCATTTGTATAAATATGGCCAATTGGCCCCCTTCATTGAATTCATTGAATAAAGTTTACAGTTCTTGAAGAGTTTTCTGCATCAAAAATGATCCTACTGATCAAGTTCCCGAGTTTAAGTTTTATACTACAAGAAACTTTGATCAAAGGAACAAGGACCAGAGAGTTAGTCCTCACAAAGCCAATCTGTGACTCCGACGAATGAAACTGAAAAATCTTGGTAATCCTTCTTCTTCTATTCCTACTCCTTCAACTACTCAAAATACTCTAGTGTCTGATCTTGATGTTCCTATAGCCATTAGAAAAGGTACTCGAAGTTGTACCAAGTATCCTATTGTAAACTACACGTCATATCATAATTTATCAAATAGTTATAAAGCTTTTACATCTAGGATAAATGACTTGTTTGTTCCGAGGAATATACATGAGGCCTTAGAGGATCCAAATTGGAAAGTAGCAGTTATGGAGGAAATGAATGCTCTAAACCAAAATGGGACTTGGGAAATAGTAGAGTTTCCAAAAAATAAGAAACCAGTAGGTTGTAAATGGGTATTTACCATAAAATGTAATGCAGATGGAAGTATTGAGAGATATGAGGCCAGATTGGTAGCTAAAGGTTTCACTCAAACATATGGGGTTGATTATCAAGAAACGTTTGCTCTTGTTGCTAAAATTAATTCCATTAGAGTTCTTTTGTCACTTGCAGTCAATTCAGAATGGGACAATGGCCACTTTACCAACTGGACGTGAAAAATGCATTTCTGAATGGCGACCTTGAGGAAGAGGTTTTTATGAGCTTACCACCAAGTTTTGAAAAAGAACTCGGATATAGTAAATTTTGCAAATTAAAAAAATCTCTCTATGGTCTTAAACAGGCTCCAAGAGCTTGGTTTGAGTGTTTTGGAAAAGTTGTGTCTAAATATGGATTTCTTCAAAGTCAAACAGATCATACTATATTTTATAGACACTCTGAGAATAATAAAATCTCAATTTTGATTGTCTATGTAGATGATATTATTCTCACAGGTGATGATGAAGTTGGTCTAGCTGATCTGGAGAAAAATCTTGCATGTGAATTTCAAATCAAGGACTTGGGATCGTTGAAATAATTCTTAAGGATGGAGTTTGCAAGATCAAAGAAGGGTATCTTTGTTAATCAACGAAAGCACGTCCTTGACTTACTTGAAGAAACAAGATTACTTGAGATTGCAAGGTCACAGAAACTCCCATTGAACCAAATCTAAAGTTACAAGTAGCAAAAGCAGAAGAAATAAAGGATAAAGAACGATACCAAAGACTAGTGGGAAGATTAATTTATCTATCTCATACGCGTCCTGATATTGCATATGTCATAAGCATGGTAAGTCAGTTTATGCATGCACCTGGAGCAACTCATTTTGAAGTTGTTTATAGAATTTTGAGGTATTTAAAAGGAACTCCTAGAAAAGGAATTTTATTCAAAAGGCATAATCACTCCCAAATAGAAGTTTATACTAATGCAGATTGGGCAGGAAGTACTACAGATATAAGATCCACTTCTGATTATTGTTCCTTTGTTGGAGGGAACTTGGTTACTTGGAGGAGTAAAAAACAAAATGTAGTGGCAAAGAGTAGTGTTGAAGCGGAATTTAGAGCTCTAGCTCATGGAATTTGTGAGGGGATATGGATCAAAAGGATGCTTGAAGAATTGAAGGTTCCTCTGAAGACACCTATACGAGTTTATTGTGACAATAAAACTGCCATCTCTATGCTCATAATCCAATTCTACATGATAGAACAAAACATATCGAGGTTGATAAGCATTTTATTAAGGAGAAGATTGATGCAGGTATAATATGCATTCCTTATCTTCCTACCTCAGAGCAAATTGTTGATATTCTAACTAAAGGACTTCCAAAGAGGCAATTTGATAGATTGATTGGCAAGCTGGCTATGGAAGATATATTTAAACCAGTTTGAGGGGAAGTGTTGGAATTTCTATTATTTAGGAATGTTTATATCTAAATATTAATTGTAAAATATTTTGTCTTTAATGTATTCATTTATTTCCATATTTGTAATAGGTCTTTCTCATATATAAGAGGACCTAAGTTGCATACATTTGAATATATACAGAATACTTTACCCATATTGTTTACAAGGCTGCTATGGATGCACTAGGAATCAGGAAACTCCAAAAGTCTGGAATACACCCATGACCCAACTAGAATTAGAAAATAGCAGTTGGGAGAAAAATGGTCGCAGTCATCACCTCGGTGATCAAAATAGGGGAAAGGTGGAATTTTGAGTTTCTCTCTTGAATTTTTTGATTCAGCCAAGATCCAGAAGGAAAAAACTTCATTCTTTTAGGAGTTCCCAACCAATATTTACAAGGATAAGAAGGAGGATATTCTGACATTGATGTAGTAAAAAAATTATTAGCAAGAGAATTCTCCCAACTTAAGAAACGCAGCAAGCTAAGTTAAATCTAGATTCGGGCTACCCACATAATTCGGATGGCTTTGCATTTACAACATGATGTTCATCACATATATTCCAGCATCATATATTATCTAGAGCAGGAAAGTAGAAGCATGGAATCCAAACCTGGAGCCCATTCCATAAAATCAACACGATGTTCCACATGGCGATGCATACCTAAAAACATAAACCTATATCCAAAATATCACACATTGTTAGGTTCATGTGAGCAGATGTAATTCTAGTAAAATAACAGCCGTCACGACTACGACAACCAGAAAATCTATTTTCACATATATATCCGTAACAAAAATGCACTTATACCAGTATTTGCAAAAAAAAAAAAAAACTAAGAACATGCTGTAAAAAGAGTGGAAATAACAATCGAGCCAAGTTCCACACACAAAATTAAACCACCAAGGGAAAAGTAATAGATAATGATAGAAATGAAAATTAAAATGCAGAACTCAACTAACCCAGAAGACAGGTCCTGGAGATTTGCATGACGATCGAAAATTTCATCCTTGAGGTCCTTCAATGATTTATGTCTACAATCCCCACACAAAAAAACGATCATCATAATCTTCAGAATCTTCAAAAGATAGAAGAATAAACCAAAAAGTAGCCCCTGATTCAAGTACCGTCATATTTATCCAAAAATTAACTTAAAAGTAAAGAAAATAACCATGTCGGCGATATAATTAGAATGAAATGGAACATTCCTCGAGTCCCTTGTAACGAAATTTCCATGAATGAGCATTCCACACTCGTTTCAGCTTCCATTTCCAAGCCCATTATCATAGAGACGAAACAAACCAAGAAAAATACCTTTCACGGAGATACTGAGCGAATTGCTTGTGAGAAATGCCGAGTTTAGTGAGAAAACCTACTGGGTCGATCCCTTTCTCGCCATCTGAGACGCTTTGTGTCTTCTTAGACTGCCGGTGCTTCGATGGCTCTGCATGTTGTGGGTGTTCGGATGCTGAGCAAATTATCTGTACTTTTATTTTCCTAGACAGAGCAATGGATTGAAGCGTGGAGCGGGGCTGAGGTAGAAGGAGATAATTGCCTTTGGTAGGAGAGAATTTGATCGAATGTGAAGATGAAAGGGCGTTCATGGCGGAGAAACCGTGCCGGTTCATGGCTTACTGCAGGCGAAATGGACTCCTGGGGTTTAAGATAAGAAGGCGGGTACTCCTGGGGTTTAAGATAAGAATGCGTGTACTGCCGGGGTTTATGGGTTCAGTCGTTCACACCGTTGGAATTTGGCTGAGTTAGTGGTTTTTTTTTTTTTTTTTTGAGTAGTTAGTGGGTTTTGGAAAAAGTTAAATAACTTTGTGGTAAAAAAGCATTTTGACTCCTAAACTTGTTATGTTGTATCAATTTTAACTTTAAACTTAAACCTTAAACTTGACCGATTGTGTCAATTTTAACCTTAAACTTTCAATTTAATCAATTTAAACCTCAAATTTGGTAAATTGTATCAATTTTAACCCTGAACTTTTAATTTTATCAATTTAAACCTCAAACTTGAATAAGTGTATCAATTACACCTTCGGTTAAGTTTTTGTTTCCATCGCCGTTAGAAAGGTTCTTCACACATGCCCAAAATCACGTATTGCTTAATAATATGTACTTGTTTGTTATTTTTTAAAGCAAAAAAAACCACCTAAAAAATTATTAAATCATTTCATATTGGGTTGCAACTATCATGAAACACACAAACTTGACTATTGAAAGTAGGACCCACACAAAAGCAAATGGCTTCTTGTGTTCCTCTGGCATATGGTATTGATACTAGCAATGACAAGTGTGAAGAAAATCCAGGTGGTGATGTCATTGAATCCAACAATGACCATGGTGATTTCGTTGAAATCGATGGTAAGGGATTTCAGCTAGATTAAAATGCATAAGAGAACAAGAAAGGCGGTGGTGAACATAGTGACGCCCATGAACACGATAAAATGGTCATAACCGACCTTGTTAATCTCATCAATAGCCTTGTGAAAGGATTAAAATGACAATAGTGTTGGAGATGAAGGAAACAAATATTCTAATGAGGGCGATTTTGAAATCCTTACTTCTATTGTGGTAGATGGATATTAAATCAAGCTCGAGGATGACGAGAAATTAATATATATATATATATATATATATATATTCAAGAATGAATGTAGAAATTTAGTGCAGATAAGTTTTAATTGATTGTGTAAATTGATACACTTATTCAAGATTGATGTTTAAATAATGAAATTTAAAGTTTATAGTTAAAATTGATATTGCCAAGTTTGAGATTTAAATTGATTAAATTGAAAGTTTAAGGTTAAAATTGATACAATCTGCCAAGTTTGAGGTTTAAATTGATATAATTGAAAGTTCAAGGTTGAAATTATACAACCTGCAACGTTCAGTGGTAAAAAATGTTGTTCTCCCTAACTTTTTCTTTCTTTTTTTTTTTTTATTGGAGATTCAAATTTTGATACCTTTACATTTGTGGTTTCTAGTTAAAGAACCCATTTTGTCCCACATGATTGGGACTTAGTGGAGAATAATTTTTTTCAGCTAAATTGGATGTGACCCATTTAAATAGAAATTTTAAAATATATATATTTTTATTAAATCAAATTTAGAAAATAAAAATCATAAACATATAATTATTCCTTTGGGAGAATATTCGATCCCCACAAATTTCTCACATAATTCTCACGTCGTTTCCTACGAAATTAAATAGATAATTTCGTGGAGACGATAAATGAAATGGGAGCGGGAACGAGAAAGCCATTCTCCGGCCGGGTTAGGGGTGTACATAAGTCGGGTTGGGTTAGGGGAGTTTTTTTTTTATCAACCCAAAAATTCGAGTTAGTCATTCTTTCAATCCAACCAATCCTATTTATGAGAGTAACTCAATCCAACCCAACCCAATATTTTTGGGTTGGGTTGGGTTGTCGAGTTAATTTTTTATTTTGTATATTTTTTTAATTATTTAAAATATTTTTTCTTGAAGTAATAACTAAAACCACATAAAATTCAAATATCAACTTCAAATTTCATAACATCTTAACATTTGTTAGAGGTCTATAAGAAAAACATAAAAATTAATCAATAATTCATTTATTAGTATATATGTAATTAAAGTAAAATTAAAAAATATATAAACAAAACTTTGGATTGGGTTGGGTTGGGTTAGGTCAACCCGAGCCTAAAAAGCCCAACCCGAGAATTACTCAAACTTTTCGGTTCTCCAAACTTCTAACTTAATCCAAACTGAAAAAAAAAAAATCTAAGGGTTGGGTAGTCCGAGTTGCTCGAGTTATTTGTACACCCTTATGCCCCGTCTTATGGACATCTCTATTTGTTGTACTTAAAAAATAAAAACATCTTTGAAGCTTTACTTTACATCTCACCCTCCTTACCTGCTCGATTGAGAGACATGAGTATTAGCTTTACGAGCTTCCATTATACGACCTTATATCTTGATGATAATTAATATTTAAATTACCAATGCTTTTAGTGTTTTAAAGTGTCCATAGTATAGAGCTCGAAGAGACAATTTCAATACATTTTGAATCACTAATCGGACTTCAAACGAGAAAGTTATGACCAAAAGAAGATTGAGAAAATTGTTATTTTGCAGTAACGTGGACGAATAACATTGCGACAAGTGCCATTTTTAAAATACCGTTAGAGTATTTTTTATAAAAAAAATCATTTTTAATCATTCTTTTACCATTTTTATCCCAAAATTTCTCCACCCTTAATTCATCTTAACCTAAATCCAATGATCTAAAATTTGCTATGAGTTTAAACTTGATTTACATTTTTTTCTCTCTCATTTCATACAACTTTCATCTCTAAATTACTGAAATCTTCTCTCCAACATTCTCCATTGTTGTTCATTCTTCAAAGGTTCATCATTTTCTATTCTTCTTATGAGAGATTTTTATACGAGAGATTAAATTAGTTCTTTATAGCTACAATTTGTAAATCTACTATTGTGAGAGTTTTTATTTTTGTGGGGTTTTCAATTTCATCTCTTAATTGAGTTTTGTATTAAGGTGTCGGTACACCTTGGAATTTTGAGTGAGCGATTTAATCTTGAACCTGAAAAATGATTTATAGTGGTTTGATCCCGAACCCGTTCAAAAGGATCGTAGTGGTTTGATCTTGGACCCGTTTAAAAATATCGGTTAAATTGGATCATGAACCTGCAAAATGATCGGTAAGTGGTTAACTCTTGAACCTTTAAAAATAGTGGGAAATCGGCTTAGTTTTCACTCGTAAGAAGATCGTCACAATAAAATACCCAAGAACGTGTGGCTTGGAGAGTGGAATATGGATTGTCAAACCACTATAAAATGCTCAACAAGCTCGATCCTTCAGCTATTGCACAGTTCCAACAATTCAAAGCAGAATTTCTACACTTAACAAATTTTAAACTTCCAAAAGCTCTTGTACAATGGTCAAAATAACATAATTCATCGCTGAAAAATCACTTTAATGTTCTTAAGGTACTTCAAAACTACTTTGTGACAATTAACACACGAAAGTACCTAAACAAGGGGTTTCTAAAGTTAAAATAGTAAAAAAAAAAAAAGCTCAAAATACCAAGAAATAATTACAATAAAAACTCAATCATAACTCTTGTTTTAAGAACTAATACGCACCCCACATGGTGCATGCATTCATTCAAACAAATTCAATCATTTGACAGGTTAGTTATGTGGATGGTCCAATGGAGGAAAAACAACGACTCCAACAAGGGTTTGACTGTTGGGTTTTATGCTCTAAAACTCGTAGTTTGTAATATTGTTCTATACAATTCAATAAAGTGTTATTGTTTTCTTCATGTTTTCTCTATATTGCATTATATTAACCCTAAACCCAATAAACGAACATCCTAGGTTGTTGTATGTCTCTTGAACTGGATGTAGAAGACATATTAGGATCACAGTTCGAGAAACAGTTTAAAAGGGTTTATAGTAAAGGGATGAGGTTGGGTACCTTAACCTTGTGATACTATGGATATGGCTTACTTTATATAAGATATATACACAGTGATTCAACATGTTCGTGTAGATGACATGTGAGTGGAGATATCCTATGTGATGAGATCACATAAGACTGGACCACGAAATAACAACCAATAGATGTAACTTCGTTGACTAGTTAGGTTTCTATTTCAATAGGATGACTAACTTGATCTCAATCTTGAGAAGGTTACGAACTTCTGTTTACGATAAATTTTCCTTTGACTAGTATGGGTGAGAGTGGCCCGAGACGTCGATTCAATATTGAAGGAATCGATTTCCCACAGCGGAAGCGCGATGTGAATCACATTGTTTCGTTGTGGTTCTAAATCTCTTAAAATCGAAAGTACAACTTACAATCTAGGCTAAGCATGTTATGGAATAAGGAGAAACAGTAAGTATAAAAGAACCTACCTCTTGAATAACAATTCTTCACGTTTTCCTTTTCCAGTCACGAACTCAACGGATTATCCACAAACGAACCGCGAACCGATCCAAGTGACACCTCCACTTCTCGGTTGTTATCCGGTGGATAAGGGAAAGTGTGTAGGACTTTCTTTGGATTTAGGGGAAGGAGAAGTGTAGAGAGAATTGAGAGAATTCTATAGAGGACTTGTGAGATCTCTCAAGGTGAAATCCAAAAAATTAATAGTTGGAATCTCAAAAGCCTTTGATTCCACTAATATATAGTGTTATGTGGTTTAGGTAAAATCTCCACTAATTTACCATTTTACCACAACTATATAATATGCAAATCATATTTGCATATCATATAATATAAGGCATGACATACCTTATTATACAAATCTCATTTGCATAATTATGGAATTAAAATTGAATCACATTAAATTTAATTTCTCTCAATTCAATTTCTCCAAATAAGCCTTAATTTCATAATTAGACTATACTATAGTTTATTATGAATCTCATTCACATTAAACTATATATTATGATAATCATATCTCATATAAATGACATAAATACCCTTTTCATGAATTTGACCACTTCGAATTCACTCCAAACTGTATACCCTCATTAAGTCCAAATTGAGCCAACCGAGAGACCTAATGGACCTATAGATCATGAGCTCCAATGATTCGAGATTAACCAATCAAACTATTTGACTTGGTTAATCAACATTCATTAACTACATGGATGCTCCATTATAGCCTCGTAGCTACACTTTTCTCATTGTAAGACAAGTTGTGTCCATCGTAACCAATGCCCATGAGTCGACCCTTCACAGGTTGTTCGTAGTCACAACTAGGTCAAATTACTGTTTTACCCACGTGCCTATTTTTTGCTCCTTAAGTCCCACTGCTCCTCTAATTAACAACTTTGTTGCATGGTCTTACCATAAACAACATCTCTCTCGGGCTAGTTAGAGGATGGGGCCCCGTTGTTCAAGCTCTATAGACAACACTTAAAGGAACAACCCCTTTAGTTTCCTTAGCTCGATAACGAGTGAATTCCATCTTGCGTAGTTAAGTTCTCAGCTCCCCATGTGGTTCTGCCCCTGAGAAGGTAGGCATATTGGCCGAGCAACACAGACCACCCTCATTCGCCCGTACTAGTTAAGGGACAGACTCCCGCAGAAAAGAGTCTGTAACACGCTCAGGATTAAGGACGAGTCATTAATGGTCATCTATGAATTTATTAGTCTTATACTATTAATGATGTTACATCAGTAAGTCTAATAATTAACGGTCAAGTCTTGTACAATCTCATTGCAAGGGATGCCCCCACTCACATGTCAACCACATTAACGAGCTGGATCGCCTCATTTGTATCTAATACAAAGCGGGTCGCATCCACAGTGTTGTCAGGATGAGGTTTCCAACCCTATCTATATACTGTAGACCGTTCGAGTCAATAACTCAAACGTGATCCTCCCTATGTGTCCACTACACACTGTTCAAGTTCTCATAACTATGACCTCAGAGCTTAGTTTATTGGATTAAATTTATAAAATGTGAAATTCAAAGTTTGAATAATAAATAACCTTTATTCAATAATTCAACAACTATTACAAACTACACGAGATTAAGGCATACACCCCAACAAAACCTCACTTGAATTAAGCTAGTGGAGTACAAAATACATTTCCCAAATGTAAAGTAATACAATAAACTAGGGCATTGAATACCCTTTTACAAATATGCCTACCTTTTTGGGGACAAAACCAAGCAGGCAGTTGGGGACTTAAGCTAGTAAAATGGAATTCACTCTTTCCCGACTTTAAGGTAAGTAGATGAGTGTTCCCTTAAGTGGTGTCTCCGAGACTTGAACAAAGGGTCTGACCCTCTCATTGGCCCGAGAGGAAAATCTGTTTATTGGTAGGACCATAAACATGTTATTCATTAGAGGAGCATTGGTACTTAAGGTCAAAGACGCAACTCAGGGGTACAATGGTAATTTGACCCAACTGGTGTTACGAACATTCGTGAATGATTAACTTGTTGTTATTGGTCAACATCAATGGACACAGAAATATATTTGCAATGAGAAATAGTGCAACTACAGGACTTTAATGGAGTGTTTATGCAGTTAAGGAATGTTGATTAGGAGGGTTAATGGGATTAACCTAATAATCTTGTATCATTGGAGCTTTTGATCTGTAGGTCCATTAGGTCCACTTCCTAGCTCGTAAAGAGTTCTTAGATTATTAAATAATGATTAGAATTTGGAATGTTCAAATTCGATTTGGGAAATAGCCTAATGTATGGAGATATATTATAATATAAAGTTTTTATGTACATTAAAACTTTATAGTATAAATTTAATTTGAATATGATTTAAAGTAAATTATTTGAGAGAATTAAATATTTGAAAGAGTTCAAATATTGTTTAAACGTGAATATGATTCATTTTTAAAACTATAAGTTAAAATTTAATGTGCATAAGATGTACATTAAAACTATAGGTTAAAAGGGAGTATGATTAAATATGATTTAATCATTTATAACCTAAATTAAATATATGATATTTAATTAATTAATTTAAGAGTAATTAATTGATTTAATTAAATAATTAGGTTATATATATATATTAATTAAATTTGATTTAATTATTATATTAATTATATTAATAAAATTAATTTTGTTTATTTAATTAATAAATGGGAACGTGTGAGTGTCACACGTTCCCCCACTCCCCACTTGCCACTTCATTCTCCCTCCTTGTCGATAAGTATAGAAAGAGGGAGATGAAGGCAATGGAGTGCTAGATTGATTAAAAACGAGTTGATCTAGATAACTGCATTTGGCTTCCTCTCTCAATTCTCTTTCAAATTTCCCTCTCCCAAAAGTTGGAAGCCTCTCACAAGGTTTTGATATGAGATCTCAGAGAATAGGTAGTGTTTTTCTACTGGCGGTGTCCTGTTGGAAGAAGAAATACAGTAGGAATATTGTACGAACAAATTTGTGAGGTGTAAGGTGTTGCTACTCTGAAAAACTATAAAGGTAATTTACTTTTCTCTTTAGTGTAGAGACTTTGTTTAACATGTTTACTGTTTTCTCCATGCCTAATTGCTTATCGATATATTATTTGCCAATGTACTGGTTTTTGTATTTGCCAAACCAAAAAACGAGTTATCGATCTAATTTCATTTCCGCTGTGCATTAGGGATCTAGATTCCTACATTGACTAGGACAAGGTTTAAAGCGCACGATGGGAGCGATGGATCCCTCGATAAATTGACATACAAAGGAATGTTTAAGGTTTATGGTTCTGGAAAAAATAAATTAGAAAAATTTAAGGTCAAATCGAGGGGCAAAAAGTAGAATGAGGTTGCAAGGGGTTACGGATCTAAGAAGATGAGATGAGGTAATGGTGCGTGTATAATACTGATCAACGCTAGACACACAAGTGCACGTGATCGAAGTACTTGAGTATTCCAGAGTATCGAACCCACATGGAACGGGTTTACAAGTTAAATCAGAAAACAAGGGAATGCTAGTGAAACTGCAAGAAAGGTAATAAAAATTGAAAAGTTGTTGAAATTGAGGTTTTTGAGTTACTGAAAATGAAAGGAAAAACAATAAAATAAAAGAAGGGAATTCAGGTGTTTTTGCCTATTCAGAGAAAATGCTGCAACAATTGTGTCGGCAAATCCAAATCCAAGTAAATTGAGTTTAATTCCTATTCGGTTTTTCTCCCAAATCCTTTAGGAAACTAAGCAATTAAACCTAGTTGTAGCTAATTGAGCTTAGATGGTTCTCGCACACAACCCTCTCATTTCGGAGTCTCGCCTTATGTCTAGAGTCGAAGGTTCAGATCTTATGTCTAAGTCATTTCCTCCGTTGTTTTTAGAATATCTACTGTTCCTTGACCCTTTCGGTATCAAGTTCGAGTCTTGTTGAACATGACCTCCCCGTAGCTAAGGACTGCCAATTTTATTCCCTAAAAACAAACTTTGATTTGGTTGTCAACACAATTACTTTATTACTTTAAGTTACACATCTCTCTTCTAGGGCATTCCCACTTAAACCTCTAAAGAGGAAATTAGCTCATGTTTAAAATAAAATGAAACATGATTTAAGTTACTGAAAAATAAAAGGGAACAAAAAACGAAAATAACGGAAAAGGAAACGTGAAAACCGAAAAGAAAATAAAATAAGTAAGGGTTAAAGTTCTTCCTCTTTATCCACGAAAAAAAGCAAGAAATCAAGTTGTTGTAATGAACCCAATGGAATGGAAATAACAGAAAAGAAACAAACAAAGACAAAAGAAAGAAAGATAGTAAAGGGAGCTCTCGGTTTCTTGTATTCTCGTTCCCAAAAACGGGGTTTTCCAACTAAGCATAAACACTGCAAGGTAAAAGGAAGGAAAACAAAAACTTCATTAATCTTCAAAGTGCATAAACAGTGATGATAAATCGAAAATAAAGAACTATTCTAACCCTCATTGCTTATCGATTCTTCCCACACTTAGGTTAGACTCTTAACCTCTAAAGCTCTCACAAGGGAGGGATGGGCTAGGGTTTTACAACTACATAAAGCGATTACAACGTGCTAGAAAATAGTAACTAAACTGTTGTAAAAAAAAGTACAAGAATGTGCGGAAGAATAGAGGAAAACGAGAATAAAAACTGGAGAAAAGTCGCTAACTTGAACCCTCGATTGCAACCTTTTTTATAGATGAAGAAAGTAGAGTTTTCTTCCAAGAAATCATCTTAAATCGTGGGTAATTGATTGAGTATAAGTTCATGTCATATTCTTTCTAAAAACGGGTGAAAATCTCCCAGAATCTTGCAAATCCGAAATTTGAGGCATGCTCCTTAAATCTTGAACTTTGCCAATAACTTTGTCCAGCATTGTGCCTAGCATTTTTTTGCTGGCAACAATGCAACCTGCATTTTCTCTGACATTTTTTTTTCTGCTCTTTTTTTCCTACAAAACAGCTCAAATTAGTTTGTTTTCACTCATTTTTTCTTCAATTCTTTATTTTTCTCATAATTTAGCAAACTTTAGAAATTTTACTTCAAAAGATAATTTAACCTTGCTAAAACATCAAAATTTGATTACATCAGACAAAAAATGACTAAGTAAAGAACTAAATAATTTACATAAATGAGGATTATCAAATACAAATCGTTAAACCAAGACCTTAGGCTTTTGGTATATCAAAGAAAAAAGGTTTTATCCAAAGATTCAAGGTTTAATATGAAGGACAAGGAGGGGGTTAGAGTTTTGGTTTTTGTAGACAACAAAAAAGAATGACATGGGAAAGAAGATGGGTGGGAGGAGGTGAAGAAAATAGCAATTGAACATACTTTGAATAAGCAAAACCCTAAATTGCCCATAAAACCCTAGATCTAACCCATCTCTACTGAAGAAAGGAGGACGTTTGAGAAGTCAAAGAGAGAAAGCTGAGGAGACGGAGAGTTTTGGGAGGAGCATAAACGTGCAATGAATGAGGGAGAGATGGTAATTTGAGAAATGAAAAACGTGTGGAGTTCAATGGTATTTGTTGTTGAACTCCACTGAGGTTTTTATGAGGAAGTGAGTAGTTTGCAACTCAGTGGGACAAACACCAGCTGGGCATTTTTTCAACTCAACTCCTCTTCCCAAACGCCCCCTAACAAAAAGACGAAGAGAACAAATAGTGAAAACAAAGAGAAAAGTTGTATAAAGAATGTTCTATGTATTGAAGTGAAAGACATTACATGTATTTATAGGAAAATAAATAATTAACCACTAACTTTAATAATGCGATACAGTAATTGAGTGGTATAAAATATGTACTCTCGACCAAGTGATTAAAGGTTGGAACCCTGCCCATATTTGTGAAGAAAAAAAAAACTACCACAACACGACTAAGCCATGTCACTCTAAATTAGAAGCCACTATCACATAACTCCTAACTAAAAGATATAACATCAATTTCTAATGGGTAAGGAAAAAAAAAGACTAAATTGTAGAAAATACCCTTGAACTTTGTACATTGTTTCAAAAACGCCCCAGACTTTCAAAAGTTTCATTAATCTCAAACTAAAAAAAAAATACTCCTATCTTTAGTATTTTCTTTCAAACATACCTAAGGACTTTCAATCATTTTATTAATACCCTTAAAACTTAACAAAAAAAAACGAAAATACCCTCACTATTAGCATATAAACATAAATCGTTAGTATCTCGTTTTAAAATACCCTTGAATTTTCAAAAAGTTGTATTAATACCTTTAACCTTCAAAAACGAAAATTAAAAAAATGTCTTTATCATTAATATATGGATTATAATTGTTTATCTACAACACATTACCTCTCTCTTATATTTTTCTCTCTCGTCTGATTTGCTTTAATCTATAGCTTAACACTTCTTTATTTTTTCTTTTTTTCAATACCCTCTTACTCATTTCTTCCATTTTTCAATCTCTGAAGCTTCTCTGATTTCTCCTATCTTCTTAAGTATTAGAACTATAAATAAACAAAATGAACTATCTCTCATTTTTAAGCTTGCCCAAACAAAAATATAAGAAATTTCAACACCTAAATAGTCAATGTTTTTGAAGTTGTCATGAGCTGGAGAAGATCGATTTGAAGTTAATAACTCGTATACATAACCTCATTTTTTATACTCTTAGTTTTCTTCCATTTATCCAGTTTTCAATCATGGGAACCTTTTCAACTGACCACAATAAATAAACTAATTTGAACTACAAAAACGATTGATAAAATCTTCATCCAATTTAAATTTAGTAATGCATATGCTTTATTTCTTTTTCCTCCCACTAGATGTCTTCGAAATTATGATCCAAATTCTCAATATGTCTCTCTTTTTACGTATTAAATCCAAATGTACTAACTCAAATTACTAATGTACAATATTTATTAATTAATTTAAGTCTTAAGGCCCTTTTTTATTTTAATATTCTCCTTTTTTTTCATGTTGTAGTTTATATAGTTTGATTGAATGTGGTAGTTTTAAAGATTGGGAAATGGAAGAAAGGAATAAAAAGAGTATAGAAAAAAGAAAGGAAAAAAGAGAACAACTAGATGAGTGTTAGTTCATAGATTGAAGCAAATCAAGGGAGAGAATAAATAGAAGATAAAGGTAATGAGATGTAGATAAATGTTTTTTTCGTCCATATACTAACGCATTTTTTAACCTTTTTTTTAATGTTAAGAGTATTAATAGAACTCTTGAAAATTTAGAGTTATTTTAAAACGAGGTACTAACTATTTCTGTCCATATGCTTGTGGTAAAGGGGTTTTTTTTTTTTTAGCGTTTAAGTGTATGAAACTTTGAAAGTTGGTATTTTTTAAACAAAATACTAACGGTTCCATATAAAATCAACGGTAGGGTATTTGTTTAATTTATTTTGAAAGTTAAAGGTTATTAATAAATTTTTTGAAAGTTAAGAGATATTTTTGAAACAGTGTACAAAGTTGACATATATTTTTTTATAATTTAGGGGTTGATTATTTTGATGAGTTGGGTTTTTAACCTAACTCCCATGACCCACCAATAAAATAAAAAGAAAAAAATTAATTTGCCAACCTCGTCGACTTCTACAATATTGAGTTAATAACTCCACACATTTTCTTCTCTCATCTTTGTTCTCTCTCATATGTGTTATCTCACGAACATTTTCATCTTCATTTGTTCCTTCTCTCATGCAACTGAAGTATTATTCTTAGTTCTCTCCATCTTCTGATCTTTGTTTGTTCCTTCGAAGGAAGTGACTATTTGTTCAACCTCCCTTCTCGTTCTTCATCGATGTAAGTATTCTTTTTATTTATCCTTATTCGACTTCAAATCTCCTCCCATTTTCATATTCCTCGACTTTCCTTCTCCAGATCTGGAACCTTAACTGCCCATGCAACTAAATCTACCTCCTTCTTACCCCTAAATCGTTTCCTTCTTGCTTATTTCTCCAAAACCTCCCATAAATGGTTCACGATCTAACCAAATTTGTGACCCTAACACCTTTTTTCTTTTTTTTTCTTTTTTTTTCATAACCATAAACTCAGGTTCCTAATTTCTATTACCCACCTCTCACCACTTCAATGCCCATGTCAACCCCTTTTTTTACCATTCCTGCATTCACTTGTATACTTTTCTACTTTTTTCGGTTTATGCAACTGAAAAATATGTTTAGTGAAATATGAAGAAATTGATAGGGACTTGGTGAGGGGCTTAGAACATGGTGGTGAGGGGGGGTATGCCTTACCGTCAGCCAATGATGAGTGTTATGTATGTCACTTTTGTTGGGATTTGTGCCCTAAAACTCATAGTTTGTAAATATTGTTCTAATTAATGTAATAAAGAGTTATTATTTTCAATAAAGAGTTATTGTTCATTATTTACAATATTGCCCTTTTATTAACCTTAAATCCAATAAACTAACATTCAAGGCTGTAAAATGTCTCTTGAAGTGAATGTAGTGTACATATGAAGGATCTCAGTTCGAGATACAACCTAAAGGGTCTATAGTAAGGGGATAAGGCTTGGGTACCTTACCCTGATAATACTATGGATATGACTCACTTTGTATATGATACAAACACAATGATCCTAACGTGTTCGTGTAGACGACATGTGAGTGGGGATATCCTATGCATTGAGATTGCATAAGACCAGACCACGAAATAGTAACCACTAGGTGTAACTCCGTTGACTAGTTAGGTTTCTATTTCACTAGGATGACATAGGTAACTTGATCTCAATCCTGAGCAGGTTTACGAACTCCTGTTTGCGAGTTATTGTCCTTTGACTAGTATGGGTGAGAGTGACCAGATTCGCCGACTCAATATGCCTACCTTCTTGGGGACAAGATCGAGTGAGCAGCTGGGGACTTAACTTAGCAAGATAGAATTCATTCCTTCCCGCCTATTAGGGTAAGTAGATAAATGTTCCCTTAAGTGGTGTCTTCGAGACTTGAACAAAGGGCCCGACCCTCTCATTGGTTCGAGAGGACTTCTGTTTGTTGGTATGACCACAAACAAATTGTTCATTAGAGTAGCATTGGTACTTAAGGTAAAAGATGTAACCTAGGGGTAAAACGGTAATTTGACCTAGTTGGTGTTACGAACATTCGTGAAGGATTGACTTGTTATTGGTCAATATCCGTGGACACATAAATATATCTGCAATGAGAATAGTGCAATTGCGGGACTTTAGTGGAGTGTTCCCGCAGTTGACGAACGTTGATTAAGAGGTTAATGAGATTAACCGAATAATCTCGCATCGTTTGAGCTTTTGATCTGTAGGTCCATTAGGTCCACCTTTTAGCTCGTAAAGGGTTCTTAGATCGTTTGAATTTGAAATTTTCAAATTCAATTAGGAAATAAACATTAATGTATATAGATACATTATAATATAAAGTTTTGGAACTTTATATTATAAATTTAATGTGAATATGATTCATATTAAATTATTTGAGAGAATTGAATATTTGAAAGAGTTCACATATAAATGTGAATGTGATTCATATTTAAAAACTATAGGTTAAATTTTAATGTGCACGTGATGTACATTAAAACTATAGGTCAAGAGAAAAAATTGATTAAATGTGATTTAATCGGATTTTAATATAATTAAATTAGTTTAATTATATTATTTTAATTAATTTGATTAATTTTATTTATTAAATAGTTTTTTTTAAAGGGGAACGTGTAGATGACACGTTCCCACTCCCTTCACCTTCCCTTTTTACCTCCCCCTCTTATCGATACATACAATGAGAGTTGGGAGAGGAGGTAAACGTAACACTTGAAGCAATTAGAGAATTGCTGGTAAAAATTTCTCTCTGAAAACATCCTTTACCTCTTCCAATAGTTGGAATCCTTCCCACAAAGGATTGATCGATAGAATTCAGAGGCATAAGAGGTTTGCCAACTGGTGGTGTCCTGTAGAAAATACAGAAGATTTTTGGCTTACTGTATTGTTGTGCATTTGGAGCAAGGAGTTGCTGAATAAGGAAACTACAAAGGTAAACTTCGAAATTCCTTTTAGTTTTAGGTTTTGTACAACATGTTTATATGCATAATCCATACTTTAATTATTAGATTGCTTATCTCTGTTTAATTTTTTCAATGTACTGGTATTTGAAGTAAACCAAAACAAGCAAGCAAATCGATCTTAAATCACGTTTTCGTTGCTCACGGGGATTCAATTCCCTTCAACTTTTCCAACAACAATCTTCTATTTTTTTTAAAAAAAATTGTATGATATTGTGTATACAAATTTTATATATTATCATTGTTCTTTGGTCCTTCCATTATTATTTTTGGTGTATTTGTACTAGGTTGTAATAGTTTGTTTTATTGATTTCTATTTTTCCCAAAAATTTCAAAGATTATATTTCATATTTGTGGCTTTTGTTTTTTTTTCCCTAATCGTGGTTTCTATTTTTTTTGTTCCATTGTTTGATCAATGCTTTCTCCTCTGTCTGTGCCATACTGTCATTTATAGTTTGATGCTCTCTGATTTTTCTCGACTTCTAATTTATGTTAGGTTATTCCACAATGACTTCTACTTTATTTTCACTCTCTATTTACGTTTCTTGTGTCACATGTCTTCTTTCTTCATGACCATTTAGGTCCCGTTTGATAACGTTTCGTTTCCTATTTCCTGTTTCTCGTTTCCTATTTCTTGTTTCTTGTTTCCTATTTTTTAAGAATGAGAAACAAGAATGTGTTTGATAACTATTTCTGTTTCTTGTTTCTTGAAAATGAGAAATAGGAACAGAAACTTGTTTGATAACTATTTTCTGTTTCTTGTTCTTGAATATTTTTTTTATTTTTTTTCTCATTTTTTATAGATTAAAAAGAATTTAGGGCAAAATACATTTTTGGTCCCTCGCTTTATGCTTAGTTCCCCTTTTAGTCCTCGGTTTTCAAACTCAACAAATTTACCCCCGAGGTTTGCATTTGGTAGCACATTTGGTTCTTTCTCACAACTTTTAGTTAATTTCTAACGAAAAGTTGATCTGACACATTTTTTTATTAAAAATAATATATTTTTATTTTTAATTATTAAAAATCTTATTTTATTAAAAACATTTTTAATATTTTTTTTTTTTCTCTTTCTTCCTTCTCCCTTTCCTCTTCTTTCTTCTTCTTTCTTGTTCGTCTTCTTCTCTGTCCTCTTCGCAAAACCTCAGCGTGCATTCCGACGATGTGCATCCCGTCGCCGTCCTCCTCTTCGCCGAACACTTTCACGTTCGAATCGTGGCGGGGAGAATGTTGGGACTCTCAACTCGAAATCCACCACGACCGACCCGATTCGCTTCCTCTTTCGATCGAATCACCACCGCTTTCGTCAGAGTAATCGAAGTTCTCACGAAATCGACGAGGAGTGTCAACAACGATGATTTGGGGCACATTGTTCGTAATTTGAATCCGGGTTCTGATTTTTTTGGGTGTCAAACCCTAGCGGGTTGAATCTGGCTGCGAATCTTTGTGGGTGTTGAGGATTTTGGGTTTCGATGTTTGGAGGGGGATTTGAGCGGTTGGGAACGAACCCCTTTGCGCAAAACGGCAAGAAATTTGCGTGTTGTTTTGCATTTGGGAGTTTTGGGTAAAACCGGATGCGAGGAGGTCCGAAATTTGAATTTGTATCCTGCTTTTTCTTTGATTAATTCATCATTACATGCAATGGAACGCTATCGACGACATTGATCTTCGTGATTTGGGGTTTGCTTCGAGATTTTGTCGCTTCTTGTTGAGGCTTAGACTCAAGATGGAGCCAATTCTTCTCTCTCGCCGCCGTTTTTGTCGCCGCCTGAGGTTTTGCGAAGAGGACAGAGAAGAAGACGAACAAGAAAGAAGAAGAAAGAAGAGGGAAAGAGAGAAGGAAGAGAGAGAAGAGAGAGAAAAAGAAAAAATATTAAAAATGTTTTTAATAAAATAAGATTTTTTAATAATTTAAAAATAAAAATAGATTATTTTTAATAAAAAGATGTGTCAGATCAACTTTTTCGTTAGAAATTAACGAAAAAGTTGACAGAAGGACCAAATGTGCTACCAAATGCAAACCTCAGGGGTAAATTTGTTGAGTTTGAAAACTGAGGGACCAAAAGGGAACTAAACGCAAAACTGAGGGACCAAAAATGTATTTTACCCAAGAATTTAATTATGTACTAAAAAAAGAATTTAATTATATAATATAAGATAGATAACATGCATTAAGGGTGAGCAAAAAAACATAGAAATTTGACACGACCGTTCAAAACCGATCGAGTCGATTTTAAGAGAGGTGGTCAGTCAGAGTCAATTTGTCCAAACTCAATTATATTGCTAAATGTTGTGGTTGTAAAATATCAAAGTGGATGCATGTAGTTCTTTGAGTGAACAAATTTTATTTATGGCAAAATCTAATGAGTTCTTAGTGTACTAAAAATTACAAAAATATATATTACAAAAATAAAAAATAAAAATTAAAACAATATATAAATATTGCAAAATCAAAAATTAAAATATTATATAAATATGTATGGCAAAATTTATATATATATATTACAAAAAATCAAAATTAAAGGAAAAAAGCAGCATAATTGGGAATTGGGTGTACATGGGATTCGAACTCGCGATCTATCATTTGTTAATAAATTATAAAGAATGATTTCCCCAACGGGCCAATAGATGTATATGGCAAAATAGAGGAACGTTTAAATCTAAAAAGAAACGGAATAAAGAGAAACTACTATTTATAGTTTTCAATTTTTTGTCCAAATTTTGGGAACGTTTCTCAAATTTTGAGAACAAGAAACGGGATTAATTATCAAACAAGTCCGTTTCTTAAAAAATGAGAAACAAAAATATGAAACAGGAAACGGGAACGTTATCAAACGGGCCCTTAATGTTTAATATATTTTTTTTCATGATGAATGTGAATGATCTTTAAGGTCGATTTGAATGTGAATTGCCCCATTTAACTTGATACATGTGTTATTATTATTTTTTAATAAATAAATATTATTATTGTGGTACTTCATTTAATACTGTGCTTTTCAATGGTCACCTACCCGAGGCTACCATAAACTCTCTTCAACCATCCTAGTAATTGTTACACTTCTTAATGTTACCGTAATTTTTTTTATCTTCTGATGCCTTAATGGAAAACCTATTGCCTTATGGAGTAATGGGAGTTAGGTGCACTTTGCACCGACTTCCTAATGTCAACTACCACTCTCATATTATATATAGATGCATCTCGTGCTTATATTTTTTTAGAATAACTCCATTGTGAATATTCCCTATTGTCAATCGCGAGTACCTTCTATTCCCTTGATTTATGATCTTCTCCCATTCCTTTCTTATTGAACTTCATGGGTTTAGGTTTCACTCGTCATACGTGGCATAGTTGGTTCAAAGGTAACATGCATTCCAATCATTTGGTTTGTATTTTTTTCATCCACTAACGTTGTTTTGTGTTCATATTCAGTTGGACAACCTCCACATCTGATATCTCTAGGTCCAATGACTCCTCCCATGTCATTTTTTCCTATTCAATGTAAGTCGGTCAATGTTAATGCAATTGTACACGTTTTTTAACATGGTCATTTGGTTTGTTTTGTAGTTTACTTTTATTTTTTCCCTTTTTGCAAACCCAAACTAATACTCTTCCACAAATTAGTTTGAGGTTTGTTAGTCTCATGTTTATAATATGTTTGTATTTATTCCCCTGTAAGTTCATGAATATTAGTGTGGACTATGTTAATTTTTGTTATTTGTTGGACATTACTGTGTTTTCATTCGTCCTTCTCATATTATTAACTTCTTTTGTTCTTATTGGACCTTATTCCTTGAAAGTTATTTATGACACTATAAATTTTCAATAAATTATTCTATTGATCTTGCTTTGTTAGAGTAGAATATAGTGCATGTGGATATGGTTTTAGTTTGAGTTTATGTACTAAAAAAAGTGCTTTTATTTTAAATTTGGACCATGTGGCCATTTTTTTAAGGAGTGAATATCACGTGTGATTTTACAATAAGTTAATGGTAATCCATTCTCCATAATAAGAATGTTCGATGATCCATGCGTTTTAGAAAGCATATGACATTCTCATAATACAAAGTTACAAAAAAATCATCAATAATGTTTGTTTTTTATTTTTTTTTAAATATGGCATTAAGATTTCTAAAAAAAATGTTCACAAATATGAACATTTTGAAAAAAAAAAAAAGAAACAAAAATCTGATTATGTTAAACTTCAATTGAAGCAAATAAAATAAAAAAAGATACATTGCCTTTTTTTCAATTGAAACAATTGCCTTGTATTTTATAAAGAATAATGTTACATTGACTATAATTTTAAACAAGTAAAATACTAGCATTCAATGCCATGTGTTTAGACAAATATAAATAAACAATGGTCCTTTGCAAAGTAGTAATAATAAATAAATAATATAAAATAAAATAACTAAGTAATGGTCAACATGTGCTTACAAAAAAAGTACTTATTGGTAATGAAAACCTTCACATTGATTGAAAATAATCTTTGTTGTTGCCAAATTTTGAACAGAAGAATGCACCTGACATCCACGTGACAATGCCGGTAAATTTGTAATTCTTGGGGGAAGAATGCAGCCTGCAAGACAAGGAAAACCTGGACACCGGTGTGGTGTAGGCCACATCGACTCTTATGCTTAAGTCAGAGAGAGTTTCAAGAGAATTTTAGAGTTGTAGGGAGTTTTGATGGCTGAAATGAACTTACGTTGCTCTCCCCTCCTCAAAAGCTTAAATAACTCCTCCCTAGGATTTTTCGTGGGTTTTCGTTGCTTAATGGGAAAAGAAAAGGTCTGGTGGTAATAAACCGAAGTCTACAAATCAAATGGAACCGGCGTGAGGCCCGGTGAGCCTCACAGCCGGTCGGCCAGGCTTGGGCCGAGTCCCAAGCCCGGGTCTCCCTTTTGGCTTATTGGGCCAAGGTAGAGCCCAATTTGGAGCTCTACCACCTAGTCGGCCTCGGCCGAGGCCGACCACGTGTTTGGGCCAAAGCCCAAGCACGCCTTCACATCCATTTTCGCCTCGGGTCAGTCCTTGTTCGATTTCGGTCCATTTGGACTTCGTATTGGGCTTCTTTCCTTGTTCGGCCTTTCGTTGTAGCCCTTTAACCAACCTGTTCATTGTTGATCCAATTTCACCTATAACATTAGCCCCACTCCCTAGTTAGGATTCTAGATTAAGAGCATGTGAAGTAATTGTATGGAGTCTGACTTGGGAGTAGCCTACTAAGCTTTTTTGGAGTCATTGTCGATCTTTCGAGGTGTGTCTCGAATTCTCTCTAGTTATTGTTGTCCATCCTTATGAGGGTATTAAGTCTTCTAGAATGTCAATTTCTCTGGAATTCTTCTCTGGATTCACGATCTATATCGTTTTCCTGGAGAGTATGTGTAGTTTTGAGGTGGTCTTCAAATACGTAGCTTCAGGCAGCCTTGTAGCTTCAAGCTTTTCATAAGCATTTCTGGACAAATGTCACCTTATCTCAAGTCGATATCGAGAGAGGATAAGAGAAAATGAGCAAGGAAGTGGAAATTGAGGGTTGGGCAATGGCCTAGATTGGTCAGCCTCGACCTCGGTCGATTTGGTCGTCCTCGGTCGATTTGGTCGTCCTCGGTCGATTTGGTCGACCTCGACCGGTGTGGTCTTCCTCAGCCGGTCTGGTCAACTTCGATCAGTGTGGTCGTCCTTAGTTGGTTTGGTTAGCCTCTGCCAGCCTGGCCGCCAAAACCCTTGTGCGCGTCATTTTGTCAACTGTGAACAAGTTCTCCTCAGCCTCTGCATCTTATTTTGGTGATCCTGGAATTTTCTGAGCGAATCAGCTTGATCTCTGCTTCTCAATTTTATGCTTCTCATTTCATTTTATGAAACTCATGCGAGACTTAGCTCAGATTTTTAGGATGCTCAGATTATTAATCAAGTCCCTCTTACGGACCTAACTAATTTTCTGGGTGTGTTCAATAAGGACCCATCGTGAGATTTTTCTCAGATTTTTGGGTTGCCAAGATTAGTTAACCGAACCCTTTTGTGGTCCAATCAACATTCTGGGTCGCTTCCTCTGCACCTAAGTACTCAAGAGTTTTGCGTGTTTCGTGATTTGTCCGCACGACATAATCTGCCGTATTTGGAGTAGGCTCCAGATTTTGGCTTTAATTCTGATGATCGATCTTGTCTTCCTCGTTTTTTCTTGTGATTGAATGCTGGAAAAAACTCAACTATAACCACGAGAGTATGTTCTAATGACAGTGGTTAGCCTCGACTAGGGTGGTCAACCTTGTCCAAGGTGGTCGTCCTCGATCGACCATATAAGGTCAGCCTCGGTCAAGGTGGTCGGCCTCGACTAAAGAGGTGGTCGACCTCGGCCACATGAGTTCGACCTTGACCATGTGATTAGTCTCCCTTTTCCAGCCCCCTATCTCGTTTGTTTTTTCTAGCTCATGATTATGTTGCTTCTATTCTCCAGATATCTAGTATGGTCGACCTCAGTGCTTCCAGTCTCCAGATATCTAGTATGGTTGGTCTTAGCCTATGGTGGTCGGCCTTGCCTGTGGTGGTCGGCCTCGCCTGTGGTTGTCGGCCTCAGCCTGTGGTGGTCGGCTTTGGCCTCTCCTTGTCGACCTCGACTCTACTAGAATTGATCTCTTAGGTTTGTAATGTATGTCTTCCATTTTTTGTTCGCTAGAGATGCATATCTCTTATGTAGCTTTTGCTTTTTGTTCAACAGAGAGACATATCTCCTATGTAGCTTCTGCCTTTTGATTAACAGAGAGGCATATCTTCTATGTAGCTTCTGCTTTTTGTTCAACATAGAGACATATCTCCTATGTAGCTTCTGCCTTTTGTTTAATATAGAAGCATATCTCCTATGTAGCCCCCTACTCAAGTGAGAGTTTTTGTTGAACTCATGCTTGAGTGACACCACTTGTAGCTTGAAGAAGATAAGTCTATTGCTAATAGAACTTAAATCTTACATGAACTGATGGAATTAACAAAATTAAATCAACATAAGGAAAGATAAGCAAAAAAGAAGCCCCCTACCAAAGGAGAATATTGAGTGTAGGAAGATTTATTTTGCTTGAGTACAAATTTATTTTCATAACTCGTATCAATCAACTAAAATTATTAAGTAATCACTAACCTAGTCTATAACATGATACTTTTGAAATTGAATTTAAATAATATAAACTCTAACAAATATAAATTGATAAAAAACAAAAAGTTAAACTATTTTTATAAGAAGATTGAGGTTGGTCTCGACCTCGACCTTGGCCTTCAATGAGGTCTTGACCTTTTTTGGCATGCAGATTAGTGTATTCCCTCAAGAAATCATTTTGGATTAAAGCCTCAATTTCATCCTTTAGCTGGAAACAGTCTCGAGTCATATGACCATGATCTTCATGGTAAAGACAATATTTTTGTTTATCCCTCTTGTTTGATCATGTTTTCATCTTTTTAGGTTGCTTCAATAAGTTTGAATGGCGTACCTCCATTAAAATATGTTCAAGGGAAACTGATGTTGGGGTGTACTTTTCAAACTTTCTGGACGGGTAACCAAATCGAAGTGGTCTCTGGTTGTATATCTTCTGTCTCTTGGCTTCTTGGTGTAATGTTTCACTTGATCTTTTTTCAAGCAAATCCGTTTTCTTCTTCGTATGAAGTAATTCTTCTGCACGCACGTACTTTTGAGCTCGAGTGATAAGCTCTACATACGATGCAGGTTTTCTTTTTCCCAATTATCGAATGAGTCTTCGATCTCTTAGTCCATTAAATATGGTCATTAATGCTGCTCCATCAGTGCAATCTTCAACGCGTAAGACTTCACTATTGAACCGAGCAATATATTCTCGCAGAGTTTCTTTGGATCCTTACTTGATGGAAAGTAGATGAGTTGTTGGCTTGCATTGTTTTGTTCCTCCTAAGAACTGTGTCACGAATGCTCGAGCCAATTCCTTGAACGAACCTATAGATCCTCTTTTTATGTTGCGAAACCAATCTCTTATTGGTCCTTCTAGAGTGAATGAGAATGCTCTGCATCTGGTTGCGTCATCCACTCCATGAAGCTCAATCCACGATCTATACATATCTAGATGCACCATAGGGTATTTGTTTCCATCATAGGGTTTGATTTTTGGAACTTTGAATGTGGGAGGTAGTTTTACATTCATGATTTCATCAGTAAAAGGTGGATCTACCTGTCCTATTAAAGTTTCAATGTCAAACCCTATGTCACTCACCTGGTGTAAATTACCTCGTACGTGGTCTAATTCTCTTTGAATCTTCAATAATTTTGCCTTCCATGGTGTATTGTTTGATTCACCTTTGACTCCAGAGCTGGCCTCGGCCTCGGCCTCAAGGTTGGCCTCGACCTCGACCTCAATGTCGGCCTCAACCTCGACCCTCTGTTGCTTTTTCCACTCGATGACGCTTTTTAGATTTGTCGCTTTGATACTTGGAGAATTGCTCACCTCGGCTTCGACCAAGGTCCTCTGTCGCTTCTAATCCTCGATTACGCTTCTTAAATCTGTTCCTTCTTCGTATTGATCAAAGGTTAGGGTTTTATTTTTGCCTCGGCATCGACTTCGACTCTGTCCCCTACCTTGACTTTTCGATCTCGTGCACATGATGGATTTCGATCCGTTTTTGCTTCAACAAGTAATTCGACCTCGACCACGTACTGTTCGGCCTCGATATGAGGCCGATGAGGCTTGTCTTCCTGCGATCGTCACAAACGACGGTCTTGATCAAAATTGCGTTTCTTCTCGTTCCAGTGCTTGTTTCCCAGAATTCTGCTCATCTTTAGTAGGATAGACCTAAACACAAGGGTTTCCAAGCAAGCATTGTCATTCCCCACAGACGGCGCCAACTGTTGTTGCCAAATTTTGGACAGGAGAATGCACCTAACCTCACGTGACAACGACGGTAAATTTGTAATTCTTGGGAGAAGAACGCAGCCTGCAAGATAAGGAAAACTTGGACACCGGTGTGGTGTAGGCCACACCGACTCCGATGCTTAAGTCAGAGAGAGTTTCAAGAGAATTTTAGAGTTATAGGGAGTTTTGATGGCTGGAATGAACTTACCTTGCTCTCCCCTCCTCAAAGAGCTTAAATAACTCTTCCCTAGGATTTTTTCGTGGGTTTCCGTTGCTTAATGGGAAAAGAAAAGGTCGGAAGTGGGCTGGAACCGAGCCTACAAATCCAATGGGACCGATGCAAGGGCCAGAAGTGAGTCTTCCGAGGCCAACCACGAGCTTGGGTCGAGTCCCAAACTCGAGTCTCCCTTTTGGCTTATTGGGCCAAAGTCCAAGCACGCCCTCTCGTCCCTTTTCACCTCGGGTCAGTCCCTGTTCGATTTCGGTCCATTTGGACTTCGTATTGGGTTTATTTCCTCGTTCGACCTTTCGTTGTAGCCCTTTAACCAGCTCGTTCATTATTGATCCAATTTCATCCATAATAATCTTAATTAAGACCTTATCTGAATATTCCACTTATACATTTCACTAGTCTTGAAATATATTTTCATTCTGGCCAAATAATAAAATTTCTAAAAAACGTAAGATAAATAATGAAGTTTATTTGTAAAGAAAATTGATATTAATCCCCCAAATCCATTACTTTTGCGAATATTCTTAACATAAATTTGACTAATGTTAATATATATTGTCATTTTGAAATTCATATCATAATTGAGTATTGAAAACCCACCTAAATGTGTTTGTAATTGAATTATTGAAAAAAAAACAAGCAAAAAGAGCCAACAAAAAACCAAACTTATTTAGTTTACAAAAAACTGCATCAGATACCCTTACAATTTTTTATTTTTTGTTTTTTTTCATATATAAAAATCAATTTCATTGACAAATAAAATGGAGAACCTTGAGCACCAGTAGGTGAATTACAAGAAAAAGCGCCAATTGAAAATAAAGAAAGTTAAACTATAAAGGTCAGAAGGTGGTAAAGATTTGCAGTACAAATAAACAATAGAAAGAACATGGTTCATAAATCAATCAAAAGTATAGAAAACGTCTCTAAAATGATGACCATTCTCCATCCCAAGATTCCAAAGAAAAACACAAACAAAGGCCAACAAAAGAGACTTTTGTACACCTCTAAAAAAATGTCCCACCAAAACGGAGGAAAGGAAATTAAAGATATTGTTTGATAAAGTCGTTGACCAATTAAGACATCCAAAATACACCACCAAAACTTATGAGAAAAAGAAAAATGCACAAATAGATGACCTATTGTCTCTGAATCTAAACCACATACGATACATCACGAAGGAGAAAGACTCATGTAAGGCATTATTTTTTGTAACCTATCAACAATATTAACAACTCCCAAAGGAAGATCTTGATATTCTTAGGAAACCGATCCTTCCAGATAATAAAGTATGGATCGATTAACCTCATATTACCAAACTCAACAAACAATCAGTAAGTGATTTAACAGAAAAGCATTCAGAAGGCTCCAAAGGCCAAACCCATAAACCATGTCTCTCCGAAGGCCTAATATGCGATAACAAGTGAGAAAAACAATCCCATTCACTGGTTTCTAAATCAGTTAAATTTCAACGAAGCTTTTAGCTCCCATGCAAAATCGGTGAAATTCCACAACCCGACCACTGAGGAATCAAGGTGGAAAGTAAGCCAAAAGAGACGTGGGAAAGCAACATCAAGAGAACCACAACTGAGCCAAGAGTTCGTCTAAAATGTCGTAGCATTACCATTTTCAATACGACTAACAAATCGAAAAGAAACCAAATCTCGAACATTACAGATATATTTACAAGGTGATTTATAAGAAGTGTTCATAATGGGTAATGACCAACTGTCTATTAACGTCCCCCTATAGTATTTAGCAACTATAAGCTTTTGCCAAAGAGAATTTGGTTTGTGCGTGAAACACCAGATCCATCTAGCCAATAGGGTTGAGCTCCGATGACCAAAATTGTCAATCCCAATACCTCCCATAAGTTTAGGAAGTCGTGTTGTTGCCCAATTAACATTATGAACTCCGTCATCACCCCTCGAACCTTCCCAAAAGAAATCATGAACCATCTTATACAAGACTTTAATAACCTTTGAAAGTAGTTGAAATAAGGACATATAGTAAGTAGGCATGTTAGACAAAGTAACCTGAAGTATAGTATGTCTCCCACCTTTTGAAATGAAAACATATTTCCAATTATGAAACTTTTATCGCGAACATTCGATTATTGCCTTCCAAAAGGAAATAGTTTTTGAATTGCCTCCTACAGGCAAACTAAGGTAAGTGGTTGGCCAAAACCTCTGTTTATAACCAAAGGTCGACAAAATTCATTCCATCTCATAACCATCAATGTTAATTTTCAAAATCTCACTACTTACCAAATTAATTTTTAATCCAAAAAGCATGTTCAAATATTTTAATCACTTGAAATAGGTGTTTTAGTGTAGTTCAATCAGAAGTATAAAAGAGCAAAGTATCATTTGCAAATTGCAAGTGGTTTAAACAAAACGATGATGCACCCATTGGATGAGCTGATTTATGACCCAAATAACACTATGAGTTAGTAGTCGACTTAGACCAACAGAGACCAAAATAAAGAGGAAGTGGGATAAAAGGTCACTGATGAGTATGAATTAATTATATTTATTATATCTAATTTCCTTACATTTTAGTTAAATAATATGTTTAATTGTTGAAATTGTGTCCAATTTAGTTTAGGTGATAAATTATCATTATTTAGTGAAACTAGTCTAAAAAGCACATTTTAGTTCAAATTCGTAAATTGAAATAAAAATTGAAAAATTAGAAAACAAAAGAATGAGAGAATTGAAAATAAAAAAGAATTAAAGAAATTGGGAAAAAATAACATAAAAAGGAAAATGAAAAAGATGAAAGTTTATTATCTAATTTTTTCTTTTGTTTCTTTTTTTCTTTGTGTAGGTGGCATCCATGCATGCATGGAGTCTTCCATGAGAAATGCAAGGGAGAAATTCTTTTGTGGCTTGGCACACACTGTGGAGCAAGAAATGACACATTTAAGGGACCTATTTTTGGTCATTTTCAAGTATAAAAGGATGACAATGCATCGAGTAAAGGGTGTGCAGAGTTTTAGTGTTCTCTACAAAAATATAATTTTAGAGAGTGTTCTAGTTTTTTGTTTTTATCATTTTTATTTTATGTTTCTCCACTTTACAGTTATTATTGCTTTTCCACCATGTGTGGTTAAGGTTTAATTTCTGATTCAAGGGTCATTTCATTTCCAATTGTAATTTTGTGAGGCTTTAGACCTAATTGAAATTTTGTTTCTAATTTAAGAATTTTTTGTTTCATGTTTCATTTTTATGATTGATTGTTACTAATTAAATTGACGCCTTAATTTAGTTTCAATCAATTTATTGCTATCCATGATTTTGTGATCTGTAATTGTCACAAATGATTGAAAAAATGTAGCAAGGGGTTGGCTTATGTGTGTGTAATTAATAACTTTTCCATTTTACATAGCTTGCATAATAGACTCTAGGGAAACAAAAAAAATAAAATTAATTAATTTGTAGTTAACTCAATTAGTTAATTTTGGTTTAGTCATCTCATTGCTTTTAATGCTATTATTTAATCAATATAGAACGCTATCGTACCCAATGGATTAAATTATGAGTTTTGATTTTGATGCTTGGTTAAGATCAATTAAATTAGGAAAGTTTATCTTTATTGCGGTTTTTCCGAGTAAATTGACTGAGTTCTTGAATTAGCAAAATTAAAATTGATTTTTTTTCTTTTGAAGCCTATGATCAAGATTACAATTGGATGAAATTTACATCCTTGAACTGAAAGTTGCATAAAATTATCTTTTTACCTTTTTTTTTAATTTCATTTTTGTTCGACAATTCAAACTCCCCTTTATTTTTATTATTTTTAACTTTGAGAAATTAATTCGATTGGTTCCTTGGGATTCAAGCTGGTCCACTATTTCTACAAGTTAGATCTATAAAACCAGTAAATATTTTGGAGGGCTTCGACAACCCGACCAGTCACCTTGACGAATTCCACGAGTAGGAATAATTGTTCCCACGTGGTCGACCATTGATGATAATAGAGCAACTAGCACTAGAAAAGGCAACCTCAAATCCATTTCATCCATAGATCCCCAAACCCTCTTGCATGTAGTACCACATCAAATAAATCCCAATCCACTGTATCAAAAGCTTTTTCTAAATCCAGTTTCAAAATCACGCCCTAAAGATTACGAATGCTCCAATCATCAATCAATTCATCTGCCATTAGTGAAACGTTAATTAACTGCCTATGTGATACAAAAGCAAGTTCATTTTCAGCAATAATGGTGGGCAAGACCAACTTCAACTGATTAGACATGACTCGTGCAACAATTTTATAACATACAAGAGATAAGGTTAATGGGACGAAACTCTTTAAGGATCAAGTAGATGTATATCTCATTTGTAGATGCATTAATAACCCTATAAGCAAAAAAAAAAAAAAGGTCATGGATCATGGTGAGAATATCAGTCTTGATATCCAATCAATATTAGATGGAAGAAAACGAAGGCTAGCATCTTTCTTTAATAAATTATAGTAGAATTCGATAAACTCATGTTCAATATCATTGACTATTAGAAGACTGACATCATTCCTTGAAATCACTTTAGTAATCAAGTTCTTTTTTTTTTTTTAACTCGCATCTAAAATTCTATGAAAAAATTGTATGTTATCATCACCCTCCTTAAGGCATTTCAATTTGTATCTCGATCGCCAACAAATATGATCTCAGGCTATCAAAACCTCAATCTCTTTACAAATCAAAACCTTAAACTCAATTTGGGGGGTTGTTAAAATGTACTATCTAACACCCATCCTATAATAATTCAACTAGGCACCTTAACACATATTTCGTTATTCAACTAAATTCTACCCCTTAAACCCATTATCGTCGAACTCACTGAGGGGGTGTTTGGATCGCAGAGTTGGGTTGAGTTGTTCAGAGTTGTTTTGTCAGTGAGTTCTGGAAATCAGTGTTTGGTTTGTAGAGTTGAGTTGAGTTGAGTCAGGAAGTCAGTGTTTGGTTTGCAAAGTTGAGTTATTATGTCATGGGTATCTGGTGCAGTTTTTTTGTAAAGCTAATAAATCTGTTTTTTTGTGACTTTTTTTTCTTTACTTTTTTTGTTTCCACCAAATCAATTGCAAACATATTTGTCTACAATTTCAAAACTTCATTAGGAGATCAATTATAAATTTACAATATATATTACCATTTGCAAGATGTATGAGATATTTAGAACAGTACTGGATTTTGAGATTGATATCAATTTTTCTTCTCCCTTAAAAATCATTTTTATCTTATGTAAAGTGAAAGATCTGATTTTTTTATGATTTTTTTTCCTTACTTTGTTTTCACAGCAAATAAAATACACACACATTTGTCTACAATTTCAAAACTCAATTACGTGATCAATTATAAAATTATAATATATATTACCATTTGCCAAATGTATGTTAGGGATATTTGCAAAAGTAATGGATATTGGGTTTGATATCAATATTTTTTTTTTTCAATAAAATTCATTATTTATAACTTTTACTCTTCAATATGAACTTTATTCCTTTTTTTATGCACATGTTCACCACTATTTTTTTTTATTTTAATTTTGGTAGATATTAATTTAGTATTAATATTTTGCATATGAAGAGTGTTTATTTAAATTTGTCCAAACACATGAATTGTCTATGGACATCTTTAGAATGAAATAAATAATTTATCTTGTGAAGATGTTAAAAATATGCCATCATACTTAAATATTTTATGTCATATTGAAGTTGCATATGTACAAAATATTAGATATGTCATCAAGGTCCTAGCAACGCCATTATGCTACCGAAATTTTTGGTGCAGGCGGTGTTGTTTAGTAACGTCCCTATGAAATTTTGAGTTTGAAAAATTAGGATCGTTACAGTCGGTATCAGAGCATAGGTTTTTAGATTATGCATACTTGCCTACACGTAGGCAACAATGCTTATACTCTCTCACAGGAAGTCACCTCGTTATCTCCAAGTTTGCTTTTTATTTTGTAAAGTAGTTACAGTTATTTGAGTTGCTTGTGTGTTGACACTTGTTATGCTATGCTTTTGACTTATTTGTTATTGTGCTAAGGTAGTTTAGAGTTTAAGTTTAGATTATGGCTCGAGGACGTGACCGTTGTAAAATTCTAGCAACCTTCAAGGGTGAAAGTTTTTCTTAGATAGGTATATTGTGACACCCCGTAAAATTAGGTGTTTTAATTGTATTTGTTTTAAATTTGAATCTTTGGATAATCAGATCAAGATTAGGAAATGATGTTTCAAAGTTTAAAAAATGATTAAGATTTCTATTTTAAAAAGGTTTAGGATTTCTTTTTCTAAAAGGATTAGAATTACTTGTTCTAAAATGATTATGATTCTTTGGTATCTATTTAAACTAGAGTATTAGCAACTTAAAAACACACTTCAAAACTCTCCTCATCATCTTCTTTTCTCTACTTTCTTCATCTCGTCGGACTGTCGTCGGAGAGTCATTGGACCATCGTCGGACTGTCGCGCGGACCGCCATCGGAAAACCGCCGGGCCGTCGTCGGAAAGTCACTGGACCGCTGCCGGAAAGTACGAATTAATAACTCAACTCCATGAGATTGGATTATTAAACCACATGTTAAAATTATTGGTGAACCAAACAAGAAGTTGAGCTATTAACCCAACTTAACCCAACCCAACCCCATAAACCAAACACTCACAAACACTCCCTAACCAAACATTTGTACACAACTCACACTAAAGTCAAATGACTTGCCCGATAGGCTTTCACTGTTTTTGAACAAGTACGAATAACACTTTCGACTGAGTAATATTTTGTAGTGCCTGGTTTGGATCGGATGCACAATCTCTATCGTGTGCGGAAAAATTGGAATTTCAAGTCTTGAATGGAGTTCAGACCTCGGGATTACAGTGGTGAAGCAAAGCTGTTTTTGCTTCATCGTGATCGCGCAGAAATTCATCCCTTTTCTGTTCCATCGCGTCAGCAGGTATAGATATTGGATTTTATTTTTTCCAGTTCTCTGTTATTGAAGCTTACTCAGCTGGCTGATACGAAAGTCAGCTTTTAAATTATCTTCAATTCATGCATGTGAAAGTCTTGTGGAGTTTCCACTGATATTAGAAGCTAAGAAACATGCTAATTGGTGCCTGAGCGTTGCGGGGAGGGAGATGGAGATAATAGGATTGAATGGATCATGAAATTTAGTGGGCACTGGACAGAGCAATTGACACAACTCAGAAGTCGTATCTACGAGTGGACAAATGGAGAAGGAAAACCCATGTGAGTATCAGTTGTTGCTGTGATAGGAACAAACTAAGAGTATATGTAAGGGAATTCGTTACACTGTACAATATCAGAGCTCGGTGAGAAAACTCAAGTATTGATGCGTGCGTAAAATTTTGGTGAACACATCAGCTAGGTGGTATTTCGGAATGGAGGAAACTGAATCTTAGGAGGTTTATCAATAGCTTGTTCTTGGATGAAGTATAGCTCATCTATACATGTTTTATTGTGTGTACCTCTGGGTTTGCAGCCAAGCAAATGGGATTTAGACCATTACTTCAGAGCCGATGGGGAGGAGGCAATGGAAGCATGGTTCCTTAAGATTCGAGACTAGACTCCACGCAAGAAATTTCAGTAACGACCCTTACAAAACCATGGTGTTCTGACTTTGTACCATAATGTGTCTCTACCTGCTGTTTTGATGATGCACAAAAAATTATATTGAGTCCAAGGAATGTGCAAGAGCCACCCGTACCTTTACAATCATAACGATAACTTGTTCAATTGCTATCAGTGTTACAATTGTTAGGATCATGTTTAGATAACTGAAATGTAAGACTCGAATAACAAGTGTCTTTTAGGTGCCTCAAGTTTCTTTTAACAATGGTAAGATAATGTAGGAGAATATAGAAAATCATTCACGCACTCCAACTGAGAGCCTAGGAAAATGGAGATATATAGGGTTTCATCAATGAAATAGTGAGAATTCATAGATCCATTCAAGCAGGCGAGCTATAAAGAGCAAGGATCATGTTTTGGATGTGGAAAGTCGGAAATTGGTTACAAACATTGAATGATTGAAACATATAGTCCACATAAACCATAACAATAAATGACCTGAAATCATTGTTTATAACTAAACAATGAAGTGTCAGTTAACAAGCTTTAAATTTGTAGTAAGTGTACCAGAATTGAGTTGGGTGTTTCATATCACTAGTGATAAATAGATCTTTAGCTCCTGCCAATAAGAGCATAACTCAACTGACATCAAGTATAGACTTATGACCAAGAGGTCATAGGTTCAAGTCCCCCCACCCCCAAATGTTGAACTCAAAAAAATAGATCTTTAGCTCCTGAGATGAACGTAAACAAATGCTTTAGTTAAGTCTTATCTATTCCATGTACCATCCGAGCGCAGACAAAAATTCTTGTAATTTAGCCAGTTACTCTGTGGCACATGTACTTTACATCTTTAGCGTTTTAGAAGTCCAAAAGTACTCCTTCATTAACTAACTTTCGATCATGGCAGTGATGTTACTGTTTAGTCTCATCCTTTCATTTTCTCTACGAAAGCTTGATTTTTCTTTTTTTACAAGGAAACAAAGCAATTTCATTGATATAATAAAATGAAACATTACAAGAGAAAATCACAACAAGAACCACAACCAACTAGAAAACAATAAGCAAAATAAAGACAAACATAAGGAAGAAAACTAAAGATTAACAAGAAAGGGGTTCCATGAAAAACATAAATTTGAAACCGAGTAGCCCTCGAAGTCCTTAGAAAGAACACACCAGGAGGACGCCTTCATGTGAATGAAATCAAATCTTTTGGCCCAATCCACCGCTTTTTCTTAAAAAATTCTCTGATTCCTCTTGTACCAAATGTTTGACAGCAAGGCTTTGACTCCGTTTCTCCATAAGATCCTTGCTTTGGTAGGTAATGAAACTCTGGATAAGAGACTTCCCTTGAATTCTGGCAGCCAGTGGTTAGCAGCTTCGAGAAGCGTTTGGACAGATGGGAGAGGTTTAGTTTATCTCGAGGGGGTCGTTTGACACTTTGTAATGCGGTGCTGGAATCTCTCCCCTTGTATTTTATGTCTCTGTTTCAGCTTCCAGTGCAAGTTTGTGTGATTTTGGAAAGGCTTATCAGGGCTTTTTTCTGGGAAGGGTCGGAAGGGGGAAAGTTCAAACATCTGGTAAGGTGGAGGGAGGTAGCCAAGCCTCGTACCTCGGGAGGGTTAGGAATTGGGGCATTGAAGGGCAAAAATCAGGCCTTGTTAGCCAAATGGGGCTGGAGGTTTTCAGATGAAGCATCTTCTCTCTGGCGAAGGGTGATTGTTAGCATTCACGGCTTGGCGGATAATGGATGGGATCCTAGTGACTCGGAAAGTGCGGCTTGAGAAGTCCATGGGTCAACATTACAAGGGTTTGAGGCAAATTTGCTGAGATTTTGCCCCTGTTCAAGTTAGGAAATGGCAGTCGCTTAGGTTCGTGTGGGAGCCGTGGATAGGGGCATTCCTCTCAAAGACAAGTTCCCGTGACTTTTGGGGTAGCAAGGAACAAGTCGACACGGTGGATGAAGTCAGGGACGATCGGTTAGAGTCCTGGGCTTTAATTTTTAGGAGGCCGTTGAAGGATGAAGAGATTGAAAGCCTTCTTTGAGCTTTGGGGGTCCTCGGTCGCGCTAAGCCTTCCGGGGAGCAGGACTCCGGATCTTTGGGCTCTTGAGTCCTCGGGGAATTTTTCTGTGAAGTCTCTTTCAAGGCACTTGTGCCCCTACCCCTCGATGGATAAGTTGGAGTATAGATTGATATGGAAGGTGAAGTGTCCAAAGAGGGTCAAAGTGCTGATTTGGATCTTGCTGTTTGGAAGCTTAAATACAATTGATGTTTTACAGAAAAGGTGGCCGCAAATGTGTCTTCAGCCTTCGGTGTGCCCCCTTTGTTTTGAAGAAGCAGAAACAGGATATCACCTTTTTGTTAGTTGTTCTTTTGTTGGGAATTGCTGGTCAAAGCTGCTATGGGAATTTGGAGTAGGGTGGGTCTTTGCAGGAAATCTAAAGGAGGGTGTGCTTCAGTTGTTGGCAGGGCCCCCACTTGCGCGAAGGGCCTCAATTTTGTGGGGAAACGCGGTAAGGGCATTGCTGGCTGATATTTGGTTTGAGCGAAATCAGAGAGTTTTTCACGATATCAGGAAATCCTGGGAATTATGTTTCGAAGCGGCTCATCTTAAGGCTTCGGCTTGGAGTTCTCTTTCAGGGGAGTTTGGTGGTTTCACTATGTCAGACATCCAGGCCAATTGGAATGCTTTTATTTTCCCTTTTTAGGATTCACTGCTGTCTTCTTTTATTTTATGTTATGGATGTTAGGGTTGCCTTAACTTTTGTACTTCTTCATTATCTTAATGAATTCATATTGTTACCTTTTCAAAAAAAAACATTATTAGAGAAGGCCCAACTGATATTGAAAGTATTAAACAACTTTGCCTAACTACATCGAAAGAAGAGATGGAATGAAGATTCCTCGGAATTATAGCAAAGGCAACACACAGAGGGCTGCAACATCATTGAGGCTTGCTTTTTTTGCAAAACTTTTGAAGTATTAAGCTTTCCAGCAAACAGAATCCATATCAACACATTCACCCTTCTAGGGCAAAAAGGGCACCAAAGAGCCTGAAACAATGACTTAGCCATAGCCAACCCAAGCCCATAGTGAGAGACTAATGAACAACTGAGAAATGACCCGCGGGCTCGATGGACCAATACCTCCAATCCTCCTTTAGTGACAGATTTTGGTCCCTAAGAGATCCCAAAAGGGATACAAGCTCCTCCTCCACCTCCTTCAGATTTCTGCGGAAAGATAAATTCCAAGCTGAAACTTCAGAGTCCCAACAATCAACCACATAACTCTCTCTATTGTTAACGAAAGCTTGATTTTTCATTAAATAATAATAATAATAATGCTACGTTGTCATGGAAATGAATTTGATAATCTTGTTCATCCATGTCTTCATTGATTTTATTCTACGTTTCTTTGTTTAAGATTTTAAGATGTTTGAATTGGTTGGATTTTTGCTATATTTATCATTTTGTTGCCTTATTGGGGTATGATTGGACAAGTCTTGCAAAAGGATATTTGTATGACCGATTCAAAAAACCTCTAGTTGGACTTGGACTTATAGGTGAAACACTCTTGAGGAATTTGCTTTTCGTTTATTGTATGACAATTATTGATATGTTCTAAGGAACTCTTTGCATGTTCAGCTCGTAATTATCTTGTCCTCTGGCCTTTATTTTTTCTAATTAAATTTTTGCTTAATGAAACAAAATATGTTTCTTGGTGCAACAACAGTTATTTCTTTCTATTTTAACATTTCAATTAATTGACCCAAGTGTTGAAACAATTCAGTTAATATCCTACTCTAGGCCAACATTGCTGACGATCAAATTGTCAAATATGATGATCCACTTAGAGCGTCAGATGGTGATGCAACTGTTTCAGGCGTCTATTTGGAAGATATAGAAAATTCTTCTGTCATAGGAGTGCCTTCTGAATCTGTCTTTCTACCTGCAGAAAAGGAATGGTCTTCTTTCACAAAATTCATGACTCAGAGATTTCCTGTCTCTAAATTGGTCTCAATTTCTTCAGTAAGAACTTTACACGTCTTCTTTTACGTTTAAACGTATGATTTGTTCTTAAATTTAGGGGAATTAAGCACTTTACGTGTAATGATGGATTTTTCTATGTAGCTTATTTGAATTCCTGAGCCATTAAATTGTTCAAATTTTGGCATGCCACGAATATACATTTTCAATTTTAATTTTAATTTTAATTTTAATCCATCTCATAGTAGGTAATAATTGATTTTTTTTCCCTTGATTATAGGTGTCCAATGCAATAATAAAAGTTGGGAAAAGTATGGCACCTACTTTTGTTATTTTACTTTTGTCACGTTTGATTTCATTGGTCAGTATGATGCTATATAAGTGGCATAGAGTTTGCTAGAGCAGGTCATTTTTTCAGGTTACACTTACACATTGTATGGCTCGTGGTAGCAGCATATGAGAAATCTTCAACTGGTATGCAATTGGAGGACCTTGAAGATCCTCAGAACATTACAGAAAATGAAGTCAAGATTATTACCCGACAAGATTATATTAACCGTTTGCGTGAATTCAAAGATGACTTGGTTCGTGCTTGGAATGCAAGTGATCGTGTTACATCTTTGAAGATATCCGTGAAGGTTAGTTTTGCTTAAAGATGTACTACATTTGTGTTCATTTCATAATCTGTTGTGCACATGACCGTGCCTCTTTGGTAGTTACAATCCATTTCTTGGTATTGTAATTCGATCAACCATATCATTAAACTTTATTATTGCAGTGTGACTCTTCATGTTAAATTGGTTAATTTTTCCATTAAATGTAATTTTTATAGCTCATTCTTAAGCTATGAAAAAAGTAGGAAAATAAAAGAAATGAGAGGAGGGCCTCTCTCTCTCTTCCAAAGTTTACCATTTTGAAACATCAAAACTGAAAACTTGTAGATTTAATTGAAAAGTTATCGGATTCAAAGCATCACAATGGTGCTCTCTTTCTAATTTGTTTGTCATTATCCTCCTAGAAATATATGTATGAATGGGATGATTTTATATCCCTTCCTTAGCATTTTGTTCTCTCTTTCTTTTTATGTTTTCACTCCCTTTGAGAGTTTGTTTCCCATGAACAGTGATTGTATAATGAGGAGTTCCTATCTTGTAAAAAAAAAAATTCGAATGATATCAAATTCAACAACAAGAGTTATTCTACAGTTCAAACTTTTTTAATCGTATAGTGATTATTTGGAAGCTTAATTGATTTTTTTTTCAAACGTATAGTGATTATTTGGAAGCTTAATGCTGTGTATAAGGTTGCCAAGCTTAATTTTTGTGAGCTCCATTTCTCTGGATTTCTTGTTCCTCTTTTTCTTGTACTCGTCATCATATTAATCAAAAGTTTGTCTCTTATCATTTTTTAATGATTTACTCAAGCCTATTCTTGACATTTTATCGTAACTGATGAATATTAGAGAATGGCAGCCAATTTGTATGACAATACATTTTTCAATCTTTGTAGTTAGTTGTAGACTAGGAGTGGGAAAATATAATCATATTCTTATACGAAGTTTGAATTACAATATTGTAGAATACCAAGAGTAGAATGTATTATTTCTGTATATTTACTATGAGAAGGAAGGGTTTCTTATATAGGAGAGAACCCTTATTTACAGAAAAGGAAATAATCTTCCAGTATATGTAATTCAAATAATATAAAAAATACTAGATAATATCAAATATTCTCATCAACAAATAAGAAAATAATCAACACTCCCCCTCAAGCTGATTTGAAGATATCTTCCATTGCTAGCTTGGTGATCATCTTGTCAAATTGTACTTTAGGAAGCCCGTTTGTCAGCACATCAGCTATTTGTTCTGTCGTAGGGAGATAGGGAATGCATATGACTCCTGCATCAATCTTCTCCTTTATGAAATGTTTATTAACCTCAATATGTTTTGTCCTATCATGAAGGACTGGATTGTGGGCAATGGAAATTGCTGCCTTATTGTCACAATAAATACGCATTGGTTGTTTCTGAGGAAACTTTAACTCTTCTAATAATCTTTTATCCATATACCTTCACAAATTCCATGAGCTAAGGCTCAATTCAAACTTCAACACTACTCGCCACCACATTTTGTTTTTTGCTACGCCAGGTAACTAGGTTACCTCCAACAAACGAGCAATATCTAGAAGTAGATCGTCTATCTGTCGTGACTCCTCGCCTGATCAAGATCGGTGTAAACTTCAACATGTAAGTTATCATGCTTCTTAAACAAAGATACCTTTTTCCGTGTGTTCCTTTTAAGTATCTTAGGATCCTCGTAGACTACTTCAAAATGAGAAGATCCCGGGGCATGCATAAATTGACTTACTACGCTTACTGTGAATGCAATGTCAGGACGTGTGTGAGATAAATAAATGAGTCTTCCCACTAGTCTCTGGTATTTTTCTTTGTCCTTAACCTTTTTTACCGTTGCAACTTGTAATCTCAAGTTTGGTTCGATAGGAGTTTCTGCTGTTCTGCAACCAAGTAGGCCTGTCTCTTCAAGTAAATCAATGATATACTTCCTTTGATTTACAAAAATGCCCTCCTTTGACCTAGCAAATTCCAGTCCTAGAAAGTACTTCAAGGTACCCAAGTCTTTGATTTGGAATTCATTAGCCAGGTTTTTTTTCAAAGTTGTCAATCCTGCCTCGTCATTTCCTATAAGAACAATGTCATCGACATATACTATTAACACAACAATTTTGTTATTTTCAGTATGTCTATAGAAGATAGTATGACCTGCTTGACTTTGACAGAATCCATAATTCATGACTACTTTTCCAAACCGTTCAAACCATGCTCTAGGAGATTGTTTAAGGCCGTATAGAGATTTCTTCAACCTGCACACTTTGTTAAGTCCCAGTTCTTCTTCAAATCCAGGTGGTAAATCCATAAATACCTCTTCTTCAAGCTCCCCATTGAGAAATGCATTCTTGATATCAAGTTGATAGAGAGGTCAATCTGCATTGACAACAATTGATAACAAAACTCTAATAGAGTTAATTTTAGCAACAGGAGCAAATGTTTCCTGATAATCAATCCCATAGGTCTGAGTGAAGCTTTTAGCAACAAGTCTAGCCTTGTATCTTTCAACATCGCTGCCGTCGACTTTACATTTTATGTTAAACACCCATTTACATCCTATCTGTCTTCTTACCTTTTGGTATTTCGCTATGTTCCATGTGCCATTCTGTTTAAGAGCATTCATCTCCTCCATAATCATTTGATTTCCAATTCGAATCATTCAGGGCTCTCTGATATTCCTTGGGACAAAAACAGATTGGTTATCCTAGATGTGAAAACTTTGTGGTTATCGGATAGTCTATGGTAAGAGAGATAATTCAAATAGGGTATTTGGTGCAATTACGGGTACCTTTCCTATGGGCTATCTGAATATCAAGATCGTGTAAATGATTCATACTAGAAGAAAAATTGGGAATAGAAGATGTGTTACACGGATCTTCGAGAATCATTCATCGGAGTATCGATTGGTTCTGTGACAAGTCTACTATCCGGTCCCGGTTCTTTTGATTCAATGTCCTCTAGTATAAACTCAAGCTCGAGTTTATCTTGTAGTGTTTCTCCCCACGAAGAAGAGGTTTCCATACGTGGCATTGGAGAACTAGAACTCGTAACCTCGGGATTAATAAGTGTGGGAAGAGGAGACGTGCACTTTAAATTATCTTCTAAGTTAGGTGTTATCTCCCCCTCAAGAGAATTTGAAAAAAAAGGTTGATTTTCCAAAAAGGAGATGTCCATGCTTTCAAAGTATTTTTTCGTTATTGGGTCAAAACTTTTATAGGCTTTCTTGTTGGATGCATATCCTAAGAAAACACACTTAACAACTCTATGATCAAGTTTAGACCAAGAAGGACTCGAAAGATGAACATAAGCAGTACACCCAAACACTTTGAGTGGTAAGTTAGAAAACAATCGGACTGAGGGAAAGAAGGTTTTAAGTAAATCCAGGGGCATTTTAAAATCCAACACTTTTGTGGGCATTCGATTAATAAGATATGCTGCCGTAAGGATAGCTTCTCCCCAAGACAGAGGAATTTTTTTCCCTGATGTTAGATGGACTAGTTTTGTTATTGGAGGTTCCAATGGCTGTAATCTTTTTCTTTTATTACCAAAGTTTTAAAGGAAGATCAGTCCTTTGGATGGGCAGGTTTTGTGTTGTCTCTGAAACTAAAGAAGCTGAAGGGGAAGTTAAAGTCTTGGGCTGCGGACTATGATCGGGCTTCTAAAGGAAAAGAAAAGAATCTTATCGAAGAAATCTCTTTATTGGATGCAAAGGCAGAGACTTCCTCTCTAACATCCCAAGAACTGCTGATCCGGGCCATTGCCAAAGGGGAGTTACTGGAAGTGTATATGGATAACGAGCGGAAGTTAATTCAGAAATGTAAGCTTGTGTGGCTCAGGGAGGGAGATGAAAATTCGAGCTTTTTCCACAGATATTTAGCAACTAAGAAGCGGAGGTCGTTGATTTCCAACATCCTGTCATCATAAGGCATTTCATTGGTAAAGTTCTCAGATATTGAATCAGAAATAGTGGGATTTTTTTTTTTTTTTTTTTTTTTGACAAAGTGACAATCAAGATTTCATTAAGATAATGAAAGAGACTAGCGCTCAAAGTACAAAAAAAGACAAAACTCAAAAGAGAAGGGTACAAGAAAAGATTCATAAACCACAAAGTCATGACCATAACCCACAATACCCTCAGAAAACAACTTCATTTAGCAAACCGGGACCAACCACCAAGAACTATCCCTATAACAACACTACATTTTGAATAAGAAAGGTTTGCCAGAAACGGTTAGATCGTAAATAGAGTAGCACTGTAAACTCTTTGCTTTGGGAGCTCAAGAAGAGGCTTTGATAATAGTGAGTCAAACCTTTGCGCCCACACCCAACTTTTTCCTCAAACAATCTCCTATTTCTTTCGAACCACATTCGAAAGAAGTGCTTTCACCCCTGCCAACCACAGCACCTTTGCCTTCGAACCAAGGGCCGACCCTACCAACAGCTGACACACGTTTCCGTCCATCGAGCAACCAAAGACCCAACTAACATTAAACACTCCAAAAAACTCCTCCCAACATTTACTAGCATACTGGCAATGAAAAAATAAATGCACCGCTGTTTCCTCATTCCCCAACATAGCCCATGGATGGATGGTGGAGCTTATATTTGGGTTGTTTTCTTTGGAGAACCTCTCGCCGTGTTCAACTTCCCTTTATCGTAATCCACATAAGGATGTTTATCCTCTTAGGACAGAAGGAGGACCAAATTGCTTTGAACAACAAATTGTCCATCAACTCTCCATTGCCAAGATAAGCCACAAGAGATTTAACTGAAAAGACCCCCGAGGCCTCAATTGTCCACCTCCTCCCATCCACCCCATCTACTGGCGTTAAATGATGAATATGCCCCAGCAATCCCATCAACTCTTCAGATTCTTCATCCTTCAAGTTTCTCCTAAAAGAGATACTCCATGACCTTGTGTCGCCATCCCAAAAATCAGAGACGCACCCCTGGGGATTACACGCAACCCGACTCAGCAGAGGGAATTGAGCCTTGAGAGGGAGATCCCCGGCCCACACATCATTCCAAAACAAAATTCTTCCGCCATTTCCAAAGTGAAATCGGACTAAAGACTCGCCATCCCCACTGTTTTGCTATGCTCACCGGGGACTCCTCAAGCTTCTTCCTCTATTTACCAACGCCGCCCACCCTCCGAGGAGACACCATGTATGCTCGCCACAACCCGACACCATAGGGCTTAGGATTAACGCCAAACTTCTGTGCCCATTTGGCCAACAGAGCCCTTCTTCTTCTTCTTAAATCACCCACCCCAGGTCCTCCAACCGCACGATCCCGCCTCACCACGATCCCATCTCACTAAGTGATTAACCTTGACCCTGCTCTCCTCCCGCAGAAAGTTCTGATGAACTTTTCCAATTGAAGGCACACCCCTGCTGGGACCTCAAATAAGGAGAAGAAGTACAACGGAAGAGCAGTCAAAACCGACGAACATAAGGTCATCCTCCCTCCTCTAGATAGGTTGAACTTCTTCCATCTATCAATCTTTTTCCCAAAATTATCCACAATTGGTTGCCAGAATCCAATGTGCTTCGGATGGCCCCCCAAAGGCAGCCCTAAGTAGGCAAAGGGAAGAGTCCCCGCCACACAACCCAACTTGCTTGCCATTGACTGTACCTCTGCTTTAGCAATATTAATACCAACCACCGAGGACTTCATCCAATTAACCTTTAGGCCCGAACAAGACTCGAAGAGTGCTATTGTTTTTATCAACGCATCCATCATCCTATCATCAAACTTGCAAAAGAACAATGTGTCATCCGCATACTGCAATATTGATATATGAACCCTTTGCCTTCCAACCACAAATCCCTCTAACAGACCCTGCTCCCTCATCCGCCGAATGAGGTAATTTAGGACCTCTGAAACCAATAAAAACAGAAGGGGGGAGAGAGGGTCCCCCTGTCGCAACCCCCTAGAAGCCTTAATTCTCCCCTTCGGACTACCATTGATGTAAACCGAGAAGATAGGCTCTCTAATGCACCCCATAATCCATCGAATCCATTTTACATCAAACTTTTTTAGAACCATTACCTCCTGCAGAAAGTCCCAATCCACACTGTCAAAGGCCTTTTCCAAGTCAATCTTCAGAATCCATCCCTTCTGCTTCTTAACCCCGAATTCCTCCACCACCTCACCGGCAATCAACACAGGGTCTAAGATGTTTCTCCCCATCGATGAAAGCACTTTGAGTATCCGCAATTATCGAGGGCATGACATCTTTCAATCTTTCGCCAATACCTTTGCAAGGATCTTATATGAAGAATTAACCGGGCTTATTGGCGAAAGTCCTTCTGATGCATCTATTCGCCTCCTTCTTATTGATTAAACAAACAAAGGTCTCCTTTGCGCGCATTAATTTGCCCATTAACATAGAATTCTTCAAAGAATCTCTCAAAGAAGTCCCCTTTAAAGGAGCTCCAAAATTTACTATAGAACTCCATGGTGAACCCATCAGGCCGGAGCCTTATTCTTACCCACCTTTTTAGGGCCATACTAATCTCCTCCAGCGTGAAAGGCTTAGTCAAGGCCATGTCTCTGCTCCATTGAAACCTCCTCCCGAACATAGGCACTGGCACCTCCGCACCCCTCCGGTATACAGCGAGTATAAAGCGCACAAAATAGCCTACTATTTCTTTTTCAATGTCACCAGCCAACAAAAGGCTTTCCCCCTCAGAACCAACCATTTCCACAATGATACGCTTCCTTTTCCTAGCTGCAAGAAATCTATGGAAGAATGAGGTGTTTTCATCCCCTGCTTTTAGCCAATTTAGCTTGCATCTTTGCATTAAATCCCTCTCTTCCTTAAGATATAACTCTGCTAGCTCTCCCAACACCGCTTTCCTGGCTGATTTTTCCACCACTGATAAGGCAACTGAGTCGGCCTTAGCATCCAGCCAGTCAATCTCATCTAACAAATCCACTTCCTGCTGCTTTCTGCGCTTCTCCACCTCCTGAATCCACCTCTTCAAGGCCCTCTTAACGTTTTTTAGCTTGCTAGCGATAACAAACCCTGCCCAACCGAAGGACGAGTCCTTCAGCAAAACATTCTCCACTGTACTTACACACCCCTCTATTTGCATCCACGAATTAAAGAACCGGAAGGGGGAAGGCCCCCACTTGATCACCTGACCTCCAAAGAATAAAGTGGAAAGTGATCAGAGAAGATTCTCACTTGCCTACTTGCACTAGTGTTCTCCAATACACTATCCCAATTTGCGTTAATGAAAAAGCGGTCTAGAAGCGACCGAGAACAATCATCACCTGGCTTTGACCACGTGAAGGAACCGTTGTCGAGGGGAACCTCCATCAACCCTGTTTCTGCAATAATCTGGTTGAACTTCCTCATTCCTTTGGTTGCTCTTCCCTGCGGCACCCTTTCGTGAATCCATCTAATGACATTAAAGTCCCCTCCTAAGCACCAAGGCCCATCCACGCACCACCTCGCCAATGCACGCCACTCCTTCCTGTGTACCTTCTTTCAAACTCGTGATTAGGCCCATAAAAGTTTGAGATCCGAACACCATCCCACTCATGGAAGCAACCTTTACAGTAATGGAGTAACCTCCTTTCAAAATTTCCGTTACCTGAGCCTTGGTTTCGTCCCACATTATTAATAACCCCCCTGACCTACCATAAGCCTCTACATGAGCCCACCCTACATCCCTCGAGCTCCATATCGATTTGATCACCTTCTCCTCCACTACCTGTAGCTTGGTTTCCTGGATAAGCACAAACTCAGGACATAACCTCTGAATCACCCTTTTTAACTTCAATCTCTTCCCCCCATCACCCAAACCACAAGTATTCCACGACAGGATTTTCATTATCAATTCAGAAAAGCCCCTCCTACCGGGACCTCTTTCAGCTGCAAGCCACTTGCTCGCAAAATTGAGTCAAAACACCTTCCAGACGGCTTATAAACAGCCTCAACCTCACCTAGTTCCTTTTCAGTAGCCGAAATACCTCCATCTTCCTCTTCCTCAAACAATCTCGCAATGTTAATCACAGGGGGGGACTTTACAACAGATTTGCCAGATGCCTTTCTTACTGAAGAGACCTCCGGACTACTGATACTAACGTCTGAATCCTCCTCTTCGCCCGCCCTGTGCTCCGAAAATGGATTGGAGGCCTCTTGCAGCCCCCTTCTTGAACTAAGGAACGAAGCACGAACAAAAGACACCTCCTCTCTTCCCAGACCACAAACTTCCACAGACCCGATCCTTCCCGCTGTCCTCCCTGTCCTGACTTGTGAATTGCTCACAGAAATAGTGGGATTCTTTAGTAAGCTCTATGGGCGTATCCCAGGACAACGATTAGTGCCGGTAATTGAGACTTGGAAGAGTGTTTCGTCAGCTGAAAATTGTTCTCTCACAGCTCAGTTTTCATTGGAAGAAATAAAATTGGCTCTTAAACATTTGGGAAGGAATAAGGCTCCGGGGCCCGATGGTTTCACAATCGAGTTTTATCTCAAGTTCTGGTAGGTTCTGAAGCTGGACCTTTTTCGGTTTTTCAAAGAATTTCACAGCAATGGTCACATCAATTCAGTACAAAAGGAAAATTTTATTTGTCTAGTGCGAGAAGAAAGGTCTTTGCAAGTTCGATAAAGGATTATAGACCTATTAGTTTGGTTTCTTCAACTTATAAAATTCTCTCCAAAGTCCTAGCAGATCGTTTAAAGAGAGTAATGCCTTCTATCATCTCGGAAGTCCAAAGTGCATTCATCCAAGGTAGGCAAATTTTAGACTCTGTCTTAATTGCTAATGAGGTGATTGAGGAGTATAGAGTTCATAAGAAGAAGGGGTGGGTTCTCAAGCTAGATTTCGAGAAAGCTTTCGATTGTGTGGATTGGGGGTTCTTGGAGGAAGTGCTCAGGCTAAAGAATTTCAATGCTAAGTGGATCCAGTGGATGAGGGAGTGTGTGGTGGATCAGAAATTCTCCATTTTGATCAATGGAAGACCTAGAGGAAGGATATTGGGCTCTCGAGGTTTGCGGTAGGGGGATCCCCTGTCACCCTTTTTGTTCATTTTGGTTGTGGAAGTGCTAAATGCCCTGGTGGAAAAGGTGTATGGGCAGGGCCTTTTTGAAGGATTCAAAGTGGGAAAGGAGAAGGTCCATGTGTCCATTTTGCAGTTTGCTGACGACGCAATCATTTTCTGTAAAGAGGAAGAGGGGATGCTGGATTGTATATTCAGTGTGATAAGGCTATTCGAAGTTTGCTCGGGCCTGAAGGTTAATTGGTCAAAGTCAGCCATCTGTGGGATTAATATTGCGGAGTCCAAGGTTGAGGAGGTTGTAGCAAAGGCAGGGTGCAAGGGAGTCAAGCCCCATTTACATATTTGGGGCTTCCGTTGGGTGGTCATCCAAAATCTCTTGAATTCTGGCAGCCAGTGATAAGTAGTTTGAAAGAAAATTTGGATAGGTGGAAGAGGTTCGATTTGTCACGGGGAGGCGCGCGACTCTTTGCACCTGCAGTTGTTGGAAAGCCTCTGCTGTGTATTTCTTTTCACTTTTTGACTTCCGGCTAAAGTCCGGTCGGTCATGGAAAGGCTAATCGGGGCCTTCTTCAGGGGAAGGGTCCGAGGGGGCAAGCTCAAGCATTTAATAAGATGGAAAGAGGTTGCTAAACCGTGACTTCGGGAGGTCTCGGCATTGGGGCTTTAAAAGTAAAGAATCAAGCATTGCTAGCCAAGTGGGGTTGGAGATTTTCAGTTGAATCCTCTTCCTTTTGGCGGAGAGTGGTAGCTAGTATCCATGGTCTGGTGGACAATGGGTGGGACCCCGGTTTCTCCAGGAAGAGCAGTTTGAGAAGCCCTTGGGTTAACATAGCGAAGAATTGGAGGCAAATGCAGCATCTGGCTCCCTTTAAGTTGGGCAGTGGTAGGAACTTAAGGTTCTGGTGGGCCCGTGGATGGGGGGCACCCCTATTAAAGAACAATTCCCAGCCCTGTTTTTATTATCAAGCAACAAGTTGGTTTCGGTGGCTGAGTCATGGGATAGCTCGTTGGAAGCCTGGGGTTTCTCCTTCAGAAGGTCTTTGAAAGAAGAAGAAATTGGGAGTTTTGCAGAGCTTTTGGCAACCTTGGACAGTTTCAAACCCTCCCATGTTCAGGATTCTAGGCGCTGGATTCTCGAGCCTTCAGGGACATTCTCTGTAAAATCCTTGTCAAAGCATTTATGCCCTTATCCCCCGATGGACAAATTAGTTTACAAGATGCTATGGAAGGTGAAGTGCCCTAAGAGAGTGAAGATTTTGTCCTGGATTCTCCTGTCTGGAAGCCTTAACACTGCTGACATATTGCAAAAAAGGCTGCCGCACATGAATCTTCAACCCTTGGTTTGTCCTCTCTGTTTGGGAGGGGCAGAAACAGGTCTTCATCTGTTTGTGGAGTGTCCTTTTGCTCGGAGCTGTTGGACGAAACTGTTTCAGGAGTTTGGCCTCGGGTGGGTCTTTGCAGGCAGTCTTAAGGAGTGTGTTTATCGATTCTTTGGTGGGTCCTTCTCTGTCGATAAGGGCCTCGGTTTTGTCAGGGGTAATGCGATAAGAAGAGCGCAATCTATCGGATATCCTGGTTTTGAACGAAACCAACGGGTGTTTCAGGATCTTAGTAAGTCTTGGGAAGCCATCTTTGAAGCCACCCATCTTAAGGCTTCGGCCTGGTGCACTCTCTCAGTGGCTTTTGAGGGTTTCTCTATCTCTGATATTCAGACCAACTGGAATGCTTTTATTTCTCCAGCCTAGTTTTTAGCTTGATGTTTCTTTTGTTCAGGCCTTAGCCCTTGGTGGCAGTTTTTTATTTGTCTACGTAATAGCTCATTTGGTTCTCAGTTTCTTTGGTTTTTGTTTTGCTTATTTTCTTAGAACACTGGTCTCATTTTGTACTTTGAGCATTAGACTCTTTTCATTACATCAATGAAATTTTTGTTACCTTTTCAAAAAAAGGATAGCTTCTCCCCACAAATAGGTCGGAACGTGCATAGAAAACATAAGGGCACGAGCAACATCAAGCAAGTGTCTATTTTTTCTTTCAGTAATGCCATTTTGTTGTGGAGTATCCCGACATGTAGATTGATGACAAATCCCTTTAAACTTTAAAAACTCATTTAAGTATTCGTTGAAATACTCTGTCCATTATCAGAGTGCAAAATGCTAAGGACATGTTTGGGAGACATTTTGGAGTGACCAAAATCACTTTTGACTGTCTAAAATCACTTTGCTACACAAAGTGTGATGTTTGACAATATTAAGCAAGTGATTTCGGAAGAATCCAAAATCATTTGGAGTGATTCCCTTTCAATCACTTGGGAGGTGATTCAAAGTGATTTTTGTTAAGTGATTGCAATTTAAAATGATTATTATTCATTTTTGAAAATAGTATACTTTTAATGATGAGTAAAAATAGTAATCTTTTGTCAAAATTCATAAATTTCCATAAAAAAATGATTTTTTTCAAAACCAAAATCACTATTAAAAGTATAGAACCAAACATGAAAATAATTATATGAAAATCACTTTTAATAAATCAATTATAGACAAATCAATTACACTAAAATCAATATTTCTAAAATCATTCTCAAACATGCACTAATTTTTGTTTGAAATTGATTTTCAATCATGTTGTAAAACTGAATAAAGATTTCCTTCACATCCGACTTTTTTTTCCGTAAATAAATCCAAGTTAAACGGGTATGGTCATCAATGAAGGTAACAAATCATCGTTTTTCACTATGAGTTAAAACTTTAGACGGATTCCAAACATCACTATGAATCAAGTAAAAAGGAGCAGAAGCACGGTAAGGTTTGGGCAAATAAGTGGATCGATGATTTTTCGCAAAAATACAGCTTTCACAATGAAGAGCAGAACAATCAATTCCTTTAAATAAATTTGGAAACAAATACTTTAAATAGAAGAAACTAGGATGTCCTAATCTACGATGGCAGAGCAATATAGTTTCTTGAACATGAAAAGAACTAACCCTACTCAAGCCCTGAGCTTTTTTATGACTAGTTGGAGATTCCTCAAAATAGTAGAGACCTTCAAGCATCTTAGCACGCCCAATCATCTCCCCCGATTCCTGATCCTGAAAAATACAATGGGAGTCACAAAAGATAACACGACAATTAGCATCTTTGGAGATTTTATTAACAGATAACAAATTACAGGCTAGTTTAGGAACATGCAGAACAAAGTGTAGAACAATTTTTGAGGACAATTTAATAGTTGCTTTCCTGGGCAATTGAGTTAAAACTACCGTATGCAATTCAAATTTTCTCATTCTGAGACATCATCGGGAGTATGATTCAAATATTTTGGAGGAACTGGTCATATGATCAGAGGTCCTATAATCTATGATCCATGGGGGTGAGTTAAGGCAAGAGAGGGCTCGAGGGTAATTACCTGTTTGTGCCAAGGAAACACTAGGATTACTGGGTGATGAAGTGGTCTTCAACCGCGTTTGAGATTTGATCAACTTGCTCCTTCTTTGAATGGATTAGAGTCAACAATATTAGCAGAAGATGAGTGTATTCATACCCTTTTCACCTTGCTTGCCACTCTTCCAATTAGCAGGCTTTCCATGAATTTTCCAACAAGTTTCACGAGTATGTCGAGGTTTGTTGCAGTAGTCACACCAGACTCTAGGTTTATCATTTGTCTTGGGTGTGTGGTCTAATGCCTTGAGAGCTGAAACTTCAACTATTAACGCAGAACTTTCAACAAGATCAGACACTTTCTTACCTATCATAACATTTCGACGACTCTCTTCCCTGCGAACTTCAGAAAACACATCATTAATAGTAGGAAGAGTAGTCTTACCAAGTATTTTCCCTCTAACCTCATCAAATTCCACATTGAGGCCAACGAGAAATTTATAAATTCGACTGTCTTCCACAACTTTTCTGTAGTGTTTTTGGTCATCAGTTGACTTCCATTCATAAGAATCGAATAGATCAAGATCTTGCCAAATTCGCTTCAACAAATGAAAATATTGTGTAAACGAATTATTTCCCTGTCTAATGTCACTCAGTTTGAGATTGAGCTCAAATACCGTGGATCGATTCCCTAAGTCGGAATACATCTGAGCCACGTTATCCCATAATTCCTTAGCGAAGAGAATAACACATATAATTGCAACTAATCTCTTCTACCATGGAATTTACTAACTAGGTCATCACCATGGAGTTCTCAGCATCCCACCCAGCAAATGAAGGATCATCTTTGGCAGGCATGAACTTATCCCCAGTAAGGTAGCCAATCTTCCCTTGTCCTCGGATATACATTCGAACGCTCTGCGACCAACGAAGGAAATTATCGCCATTGAGTCGAATTGTAGTAATTTGGACAGTAGGGTTGTTGGAATGGATCCGACCATCCGAGCCTTTAATAACGGACAAAGATTTATTTTCTGACATCTTTCCTGAAGATCAATCAAGGACAGAGAAGTAGAGATAAAAATCACCAAAAGAAAACAAATAGTGCGATCCAACAAAAGGAGATCCAGTAATCCCGTGCAAAGGTAATCCTTTTTTTTTAGAAAAAACAGAGGAAATCGGCCGGCGACGGCGAGGAGGCAACCGGAAAGGGAGACGGCGGCGAGAAAGGAACTAGTGGGCGACAATACTACGAACAGGCTCTCACTCACGTGGGTCATGGGTCGCAAGTTCGCAGGACGCGGGTCACGGATTGCGGGTCGCAGACGTTCGCGAGTTTGCAAGTGTCGGATCGCAGGCGTCTATTATCTCCGGCAAGGATCCTAGGGTTCAAAGCACCGGTCGGCCGACAATGTCACCGGCGATGTGGTGTCAACGGAGGAGGCTAGGGTTTTTCTTTGTGGCGGCTATGGAGGAGGCGACGGGAAATTAGGGTTTTTCTTTGTGGCGGCTAGGGTTTTTCTTTTGGTGTTTAGAAAGAAAAGAAATTAGGGTTTTGACAGAATTTAGGGTTTCTGCTCTGATACCATGTAGAATACCAAGAGTTTTTTTTTGAACAAGGTAACAATAAATTTCATTGATATAATGAAAAGAGCAGAAGCTCGAAGTACAAGGCGAAACGAGCAACAACTCAAAGAACAGGACAAAATAAAGCCAATAAACAGAAACCCCTTTCAAGAAATTAAAAACAAAGGCACTAAACCCCACAAAAAACCAACCAAACCAAAAACCCAACCCAACAACAGAGGTCAAAAGAAAGTCATGAAAAAACTCGAAGCCCCAAACATTCGAATCCTCTAAAACGAACAACGAAAATAGGAAATTGCCTTCGAAAAATCTTCCATCACAAAATTAGCTCCAAACTGCCAGCTAAACCACCCACTAGAAGAGCCTGCACACCCTACTTACAACAGCTTTCTAACCACCGCTTTTAATTTTGTCTCCCTTTTAGCTCCATCATCCAGACCTCTCACAAACCCGTAAACAACTTTCAAATTGCAGAATGAAACCTCCCCCCAACTTTCACCCCCTTGAATTGCAACCCACTTGCCTTAATGAGAGAGGCAAACTGAGACAATTCCGTAGGGATAATAGGACTAGCCACCCTTTCTACCTCTGCCTTTCCCTGCTGCCCCTGGGGTGACTCAAATAAACTTGCCAAATTGACGACAGGGGAATCTGCCCTCCACACCTCCACCATTCTCCTTTTCCCCGACTCACAATCTACACTACTCAGACTCTGAATCGACCACCCATCTGACTCATGACACCCATTGACAGGGCTAGCAAAACCCTCAGCACACCCTTGAACCGATTGGAAAGAAGTTCTAACGAAAGAAACCCCCTTTTCACCTAAGACGCACTCCTCCATTTCAACACTAACCGGATGATCGGATTCTCTTGTGAACTTCCTTGATCTTTGCATCTCAGGAGTAAGGCCAGCGGGCTGCTCAAGAAAATCTGGCCAAACATCTTCAACTAGAGAAGATTGATCTACAACCGCCCCCTTCCCATGTCTTCTTACATAAAATTTCCCCCACAATTTATCGGTCTCCTCCCTTTCCTTCCCCAAACCAGTTGAAGGAACCAAGCAATCGATATCCATCACTTCTTCAACTTGAACAACATCGCCCCCTACACTCCTAGCCAAATCAATTTCCACCTGCAAGCTATCCCTGCTCTCTTCTTCCACTGTTGCCTCCTCGGAATTGGAAACCAAACAAACTGAATCACTAAAGACCCTATCCTCGACAAGGCACCGCTTCACCACAACCCCTGACACTTCCCCCGAACAACCCCCCTTCAAATGCAACTCCTCCAAGGCAACTTCATTAGTCGACCCAAAAGATGGCTCCAACCCCTTTGAAACACCACAACTCGCCACAGTCAACATTTCACTACCCATAACCACACCCCCCACACTCCTAACTTCCCTTAAGAAGCGAGAAGACCCCCTAACTTCCTCCTGAGGCAGAGACAAACCAGCCCCCCTCTCATCCTCAAAGACCTGAAGAAATCGATCCAAATCTAAGGAATTGGAAGCGTCCTTTATCATCCATGGCATCTCCAACCCCACCGAAGGCACTACCCTACCAAGAGGTTCGAAACTCAATGAAAAATCCTTTAAATTCAACCCTGAAACCGGAATAGATAAAGGCATAAATCCGCAAATATTAGGAGCCACCTTGATCCTTGCCTTTGAAATATCCAACAAATTCAACGTTTCTTGAGCAATTTCCACTAGTCCTCCAAAGTGATCTCCAATTGCCTCGAAAACGTTCCTTTTCCACAGTTTAAGAGGCAAATTCGAAATGGCCAACCACCCCCCATAGCCCCCTATGAACTCCGACAAACTATGAAAATTTTCGTCCCATTTTTCAATCTTCAAACGCAACCCCCCAACCACCTGCCATTTCCCTTCGATCGGCCTCCAATTAGCAAGTTCACTAACAACAATGCAAATGGCCTTATCAACAAACATAGGATTAATTTGGATGATCACTCCAAAATAGTCCTCCAACTCCTTAATCAACCCCCATCAATCATGGGCCAACAACCGGTTCACCACCCATACCTTGGAGAAGTCCAGCCCCACCACATCAAAATCTTTTTTAACCCAATGGTACTCAGATTTAGGATGAAATAGGGATCCAGTAGGACCAAACAATGGCAAACTCAACTCTCCATCAACTTCCAAGTCACCACCAGCAGAAACAAAGCCAACCGACTCCTCAGCCACCCTGCTACTCAAACCTAAATCATCGAAGAAGCCGAGAAAATCCTCTAACATTTCCTTGAAAATTAGCCACCCTTTCAAGAAACTTCCATTCGGTACCCTGAAAATCGACCGCCCCCCATGAGAAGGCCAAACCACACCTTCCACCACCCAACCCTCCTTCCTTCTGAATCTGAATAGCCCCAGCCTAGCATCACCCACCTTACCCTTCAGCCTACTGAAAGAGGCAACTCCCCGCGCACAGACCTGTCGGAGTGCCACCCAGAACCAACGGACTTGTTCCACAGAGAGTCGAATCGCCTCCCTCGTCCAACTGGCCCGAATAACAACTGTCTCACCCAACATTTCCAAACGAAAATCACACCGTCCTACACTGCAGCTGAAAATTCTCATCCTCAGAACCAACCCGAGCTTCAACACCCTACTAAACGCACGAAGCTTTGGACAAGACCCAATGTCTTACCGCTTGACCTAACCAAAGAGAAGGAAAGAAAAAGAAACAAGAGGTCGAAAAGAAAGAAAGAAATGACCGGAGAATCAACTGGGAGGCCGAACCAGACGAAAAGACAGCCAAACAGCCGTCGGAAGCAAGAACAAAAACCCGCCGACGACACAAGAGAGGCGCGACTCCGACAACAATGAACGATTGAGAGGTTGAAAAAGGAAGGAGGAGACGACCGGAAGGGAAAGCAAGCAGCGAAAACGAAGAAGAAGACGAACGGTCCGACGATCGAAAAGGAAATAACAAGGGAAAGGAAGAAAACGACGAGGGAAAAGTAGAAGACGACGCCGAAGAAAAGGCCGGGGAGAAAATGGAGCGAAGAAAGTCACTGGAAAACGGTGACATAGCCGGCGGTGAGAGGCGAGGAGACACGAGAGGTAGGGGAAAGGACGAAGAGAGAGAAGAGAGAAATCGAACGGCCCATACCAAGAGTAGAATGTATTATTTCTGTATATTTACTATGAGAAGGAAGGGTTTCTTATATAAGAGAGAACCCTTATTTACAGAAAAGTAAATAATCTTCCAGTATATCTAATTCAAATAATATAAAAGATACTAGATAATATCAAATATTCTCATCAACAAATAAGGAAATAATCAACAAATACACCATCTTAATTGAACATGATCTGTTTTATAGGTTGTTCATCTGTAACCTTGAGTAGGACACAGTTCTAAAGTTTGAATTACAATACGAAGTTAAAAGTTCTCTCCTTTGATGTTGAGTGATTATCTGAAAGCTAGGCTGTTGATTTCTTAGGTTGCCAAGCTTCTGAAGGATACATCTGTTTTGCAATTTTATCCCACACTTTTTGTTCTAGTCACGGATATTTTGGATATGCTTGGAAATTTTGTGTGGGATCGCATCAAGAGAAAAGCTGAGTTCACTGAAGATGGGGTTAGATTTTGCTCCTTGCCAGGTTCTTTCTTGACACACACATATTGTTTAAATATCTATCCTTTCAATTCAAGCATAATTCTGAGTTTGACTATTGCCAAAAGTTCTAATAGTATTAAGGGAGGTAGGATTTACATAAGTTGCCATCTTCCTATTGTTGGGAGGACTAGGGAAGTGAGACAAATATTATGATCTCCACATTGAATAAAAGCAGTTCTGTCTTGAGAAAGACATAGAGGCGGTCATGGGTATTTATTTTAATGAATAACCGACCTTTCATTTAGAAAAAATGGAAGAATACTTGTTTTTTTTTTTTTTTTTTTTTTATGCGCTTGTATTCTTTCATTTTTCTCAAGGATCTTTGGCATAAAGATAACTTTTTATTAGAGAAAAGGGCAACGTATCTTACTAATAAGAAAAAGGTGGTGAGATAGGCGATGGGTAACTTAAAACTGCAATTTCTTAAAAAAAAATGATGTATAGTTTTTAGTAGGATACACCAGACAAATGTTAGTTATTTATTATTTTAAAATTTCTATATAATCAGCTTGATTTTCTTTTTATTGGGATTTTGATGCAGAGCACTTCAAAATAAAGGACATTTGCCAAAACGCAAAGGAAACATGTCATAACTGGTTTTGCAAAATTGGTGCCGTTCAAGAACTTCTTCCACGCATGTAAAGTCATTTCATTTTGTTGGTTTATCTGTAACTTATCAAGATTTCCATTTTCTTTTATTTTGAGTAGATATAAGGATGTCACTTCGCTTTTATGCAAAGTGGGAATTTTGAAGATGGGATAAATTCTATTTGATGGGGTAAATGATTCATAGAATATTGAAAAGGCTTTCGATACGGTTGATTGAGATTTTCTTGAGGAAATCCTTAGAGCAAAAGGTTTTGGGGATACTTGAAGGAAATGGATCATAGGTTGTACCTCTTATGTTAATTACTCTATCATCATCCATGGTAAACCAAAACCTTGAGGTAAAATTTTTGCTTCTAGAGGGCTCCGTTAGGGGACCCCTTTCTCATTTTTTATTCATCCTTGTGGTGATTGCCTTAGTAGAATGCTCCTTTTGGCGGAACAAAAAGGCTTCATAGAAGGTTTCTATGTGGGTATGCCACCAAAATCTTTATCCATTACCCATATGCAATTTGCTGATGATACCATCTTGTTTTCCTCACCTGATGGAGACCATCTTGGTAATCTCTTTCAAACTATCCATGCATTTAAAGAAACATCTGGTTTGAATATCAATTGTCACAAAACTGAATTTTTGGGTATTGGAATAGATGCACAACGAGCATCTCATCTTGCTTCATCCTTTGGTTATAAGCTTGGTCATTGGCCGATTACATATTTAGGCCCCGCTTTCAATAGAAATCCTCATTCAATGACCTTTTGGACATTGGTGATAGAAAAAGTGGAAAAACGATTGCAAAATTGGGGAACAACTCACATATCAAAAGGAGGGAGATACACTCTTATAGAAGCCACCCTAGCAAATTGGATAGATGGGAGAGATTTAATCTTTCTAGAGGGGGAAGATTGACTCTTTGTAATTCGGTGTTATCCAACATTCTCTATATTATATGTCCATTTTCTCTATGCCTCTGGAAGTTTGTTTAAATATTGATAGGTTGCTAAGGAATTTTTTTCTGGGAAGGCTGCGCTGGAGGAAAACATTCTCACCTGGTCCGTTGGAATTGGGGGGTTAAAACATAAAAATGAAGCGCTGCTGGCAAAATGGGGTTGGAGATTTATGTTCGAATCTAATGCGCTTTGGCGTAAGGTGGTATTGAGTATTCATGGCGGTTCAACTTTTGATTGGCATACTTCTGGGAAGTGTAATATGAGCCTTAGAAGTCCCTGGATTAGTATCTCCAAGATTTGGAAGAGGGTGGATTCTTTTGCTGCTTTTAATTTGGGTGTTGGTGACCGAATGTCATTTTGGAAGGACAATTGGACAGCTACTTCGCCTCTGAAAGATCAGTTTCCACAATTATTCTCTTTATCTTCATCGGCCAATGCCAAGGTAGCAGAAATGTGGGATTCAATTACGTTGTCATGGTCTATTGTGTTTCATAGGCTCCTAAAAAATGGCAAGATTGATGCTTTTGTGACTTTATTGGAGGTCATCTATCCTTTGAAAGTTGGGTTCTCATCGGACTCGAGGACTTGGTTTTTGGAGCCCTCAGGTGCTTTTACAGTGAGATCCTTGAATAGAAGGTTGGTCTCTTCCGTGCCTTTGGAAAAGGATCTTTATTGGGTCATTTGGAAAACTAAGAGTCCGAAGAAAATTAATGTACTAATATGGATCATTCTTAATGTAAGTCTTAATATATCAGAGGTATTGCAAAGGAAGGTGCCATGTTCTTCATTAATGCCGTCAATATGCCCTCTGTGTATGAACGATGGGGATCATCTTCATCATCTTTTTTTTGGGTGTTCGTAGTCGAGGAATTGCTGGTTCAAGCTGTTTTCAAAATTTAACATGCAATGGGTGTTCCATTTTACCTTAAAGGAGAATGTTTATCAACTCCAATGGGCCTGTCTGGTCTTTTAAGCCTTCTCTTATTTGGTGCAATGCGATTAAAGCCTTAGTCTCAGAAATTTGGATGGAAAGGAATTCAAGGATTTTCGACAACAAATTTCTTCCATGTTAGGATCACTTTGACTCAGCTTGTTTAAAAGCTTGCTTCTCCCTGGTGCAAGCTCTCCAAATCTTTTGATGCTTTTCTCCTTAATGATATTTATCTACTTTGGGATGCTTTTATTTTCCATTAATTGTTTCCGTTTATGCTTTGTTACTTTCTTTATTCATTCCCTTGTGGAGTTTGTATCTTTTGAGCGTTAGTCTTTTTTTTTTTTTGACAAGGCAACAAAAGAGATTTCATTGATAAAATGAAATGAGACTAATGCTCAAAATACAAAGAGAGAAGGAAAATCAGAAAAAAAGCCAACAAAATAAGTAACAAAGCTTTAATATCATTTCTCCCCAACAAACAAGCTTTTGGAGATAACAAAAGCTTATCTAAGGCCGACCCAACTCTATCATAACTAACCAAAGAACAACCAGAAAACCTTCCTAAAGATTCGAAGGACCAAGATCTCCAACCCTCTCTTAAAACAGACTTCAACTCCTTTAGTAACATCAAAATGATCAAGGACTTAGAAAATCCATCCACTTTCAAACTTCTTTGAAAGGAAAAACTCCATGCCAACACCCTAACATCCCAAAAAACCGCAACCTAACCTTCCCAACCTTTTAACACTCCCACAACCGATAAATTTGATACATCCCATATTTTTTTAGACAAGATAACAACAAGTTTTCATTGAAATAATGAAACGAGACTAATGCTCAAAGTATAAACTCCAAGAGAGCGATGAAACTATTCAAAAATAGAGTGAGGACAAAAGAGAAAACAACACCTCTCCAAGAACAAAAAAAAAAGAAATCAAGAACAAGAGAAGAATAACCATAAAAATACAAGAACCAAAGAAAAAACAAAGACCAAAATCTATAAAAGGCTGAAGAAGAGAAGCCAATAATGCCAACAAAGGAGAACACTCCAGAACGAAGCCAACAAAGGGACATACCCAAACCGCACCACCCAAACCTCCAACAACCATTAGCTATTCTTGGAACCGATCATAAGCCCCAACAAAGCTACCATCTCCCAAAATTTCCATAACTAAGACAAACAATGGAGGAAACCTTCAACAAACCACCAAAGAGATAACAAAGAGCCATGAAGATCTCACCCAACCGAGGCAAACTCTTCCTTCAAGATTTTGTTTTAAAAAAAACCCAAATCAACTATCAAGAATCAAAAACAAGATGATGAACCCCCACCAGCAGCCACTGCTTTAAACTAGAGACCACTTGCTTTGATTAAGGAACTAAAACCACATAACTCAGAACATGAAGAAACCTCCACCCCATCATTCACCACCAAAGAATTGTCCTCCCCTTGCAATGCAAAAAAATTCCCCAAATCAATCAGAGGCGAACCATCCAGAGGCTCGTTGTGCAAAGATTTCCTAGAAGAATCCAATTCAGGACTACTCAAACTTAACTTCTGAACCAAAGTCCGAGCCTTCTATCTTAATAACATGCCTTCTAGTCTGCCAATGGCTACCACATGCTCCCACCCAACTTCTCTTGAGATCCATAAGGACATGATCGCCTTATCCACAACAATCACCAGTTTGGTTCCTTTTTTAGAACCATCTCTCTACCTTATGATATCCAAGAAATGACCTTCATCATAGAAAAGACGACCTACCACCAACTACAACTTCTTTAAACTGCAATCCACTCTCCTTTATCAGGGATTCAAAACGAGCCAACTCACGGGGATAATCTGGACCATCCTCAACCTGCCCACCCATCAAAGGGGATTTACCAATAGGAGGAGGAGAAGCAAATAAGGCTTCAAGATTAACCACTGGAGCGTCTTCCTTCAGCAAATCAGTCCTCACCCTCCTAGCTGAAAACGAGTCAGGACTACTTAAACTAACCATGGAGCACACTTCCGAACTTTGACCAAAAACAGGGGAAGGTAGTACGGGCCCACTCGCTTTGTTATCTTTCATTTGGAAAACAACCTTAAAAAAGGGGATCTCGACCAACCCAACTTGACATTTCTCAATTGTGAAGGAAGGAGAAATAGATAAAAGTTTAGAGTTAACTTGGGAGTCTGGCACCAAGGAAAGACATTTTGCAGGAAAACCTTCTTCCTGTTCCAAGAAATCCTGAAAAACTTCTTCCTCCTGAACCTCAAGTCCTGCAAGCGATTCCTTTCCTTTCCTTCTAGAGTTGTATTTTCCACAAAAAGCGTTTTTAAACTCCTTTACACTTAACGGGGCAGAGGAGGAAAATAGTAGAACCTCCACATTCCACTCTCTAGCAAGGTAATCGTCTTCCCAACTGTCTCTTCAGCTTCACATCCATTCAAATTACTGACCAAGGGGTCCTTACCAATCTCAACAAACTGATCATCTCCCCCCCATTAAATCCTCCACTGAATCACCCACCAATTCTCCATAGGCCGCCACCACCATTGGATTTAAACAAATCTGTGAGGAAGAGAGATCGACAACAGGGGTAGAGGATTGGTTAAAACCAATCTCATCATTCATAATCGGAGAAATCCGAGCCATATCTACTGGATTTGAGACATCCTTTAAAACCAAAGGGCCCGATAACAAGGGAGGAGGATCTACACACTCCACATCGCCAAAATTCAAAGAAAACTCACCAAGAATTGGATCAACCACATTAATTGACGCCGGGAGAAACTCATAAGTTCTGAGCCACCTTAATTCTAGCCCCCGAAAGATCGAGAAAGTTCAAGGTATCTAAAGAAATATCCACCAATCCCCCAAAGTGCAAACCAATTGCTTCGAATACCTCTCTTTTCCATAGCTTTAAAGGAAAATTCTTAACCACTAAACAACCTCCATATCCCCCTATTACTTCTGGCAAACTATGAAGTTTATCCGACCACCTCTCAACTTTTCAAATGGAGATTACTAATCACTTTCCATATGTTAATATCAGAAAAAGAAGCCCCACCCACACTACTATCAACCAGGAGAAGGGCTTTATCAACCATGAACGGATTGATTTGAAACTCCATTCGAAAATGAGTCTCCAATCCTTTCTTGACAATCGACCAAGGAATGTGCGTGAACAAACGAGTCACCACCAGGATTCTTGAAAAGTCAATATCCACTACCTCACCAGACTTTCGGACCCAATGCCTTCCCACCAGATTGGAAAAGGAACCCTGGAGTAGTCGATCCTTCCCACCAATCAAAATTTCCCCATCGCTTCCTTTAACATGAAGTCGCTTCCCCTTAGAACTAACAACATCTGGCACAACACAACCAGGACCGAGAGAGCAAGACTTCGTAGCACCAACACCCTCCAAAGCGTCAATGAAGTCGCCAAGCATATCCTTGAAGACTTTCCAACCGTTCAAAAAACTCCCCAGAGGAACACAAAAAGACTTCTTGCCGCCCGAGGGAGGCCACACAATTCCAACCGCATCCCAGCTTACATAAGAAAGCACCTTGAATAACCCCAAAGTCGCAGCATCATCCCTGAATTTCCTTCGAGCAAAGTAAGAAGAAGAACTTGCAGCAATCGCCTCGAAGGATTTCAGAAACCATCAAACATGAACCAGGGACAAAGAGACCACTTAATCGTTTAAACCATCTTGAAGAAGGACAATCGGTTCATCCCTCCAAATCCTAAATGGATTATTGCTGATGCTACAAGTGTGACAAACCATCGGACCGTACGGGAGGCGAACCATTATGAACCAAGACAGATTTCCAGCTAAAACTGAAGCGACAACAAAGACACGACGCCAGGGAGATTAGAGAGGGGCAACTAGGGGTGTGCAGAAACCGGTCCGAACCGAGGAACCTGACCGAATCGATGCCATCGGTTCGGTCTTATATAAAGATTTCGGTTTTTCGGTTCAAAGGAAGGAAAACCGAGTTGGTCGGTTCGGTTTTTCGGTTCACAACATTAAAAAACCGAAATAAACCGAACCGATATACCCACTTAATTTAGAATTATAAATAAAGGCCCATTACACTGCCAAGCCCATTTATCCAATAAATAAAAGTTCATTTTAATATTATAAATAAAAGCCCATTTCAGAGAAGCCCATTTAATGGATGGAACCCATACAAAACCCTAATGTAATCACTATTCTTCTTCTCACTTCTCAGTCGCCAGCCTTGCCTATCTTCTTCCTCACGAATCACGATTCTTCTCAACTTCAAGTTCTCAGCCGACAACCAGTCATCGATCACCCCTTCTTCCTTCAAAGTCCTCGTCAGCCAGTCAGCCGGTCGTCGGTCGTTTCTTCCTTCTTCCTCACGATTCTTCGTTTCTTCTTCTCGATTTCTCACTCCGTCACTCGCACACCGGAGAGCCACGCCGGCCGGTACCAAATAAACCAACTTCCTTCGTTTCTTCTTCTCACTCCGTCACTCGCACTCCGACGACCGACCGACCGACACAACCTGCCAAGTTTAATTTTCGTTTCTTCTTCTCAATTGACACAACCTCAGAGACAAGTACTTTTTTATGTTTAGCATTTCACATTCATTATTTCAGTTTTTTTAAGTTAATCAGAATGAGATTTTGTATTGTTTAATCAAAATTTTATACTTATTTAAGTTAATCAGAGCCCACTGTATTATTAATTTGATCATGTTTAGGTCTCAAATGCTGTTGGTTTGAGCTGTAGGAAGGAAGGAAGGAAGGAAGGAAGGAAGGGAAAAAAGGGTTTGATCGAACCGAATCGACCAGACGGTTCGGTTCGGTTCAGAAATCGAAACAAAAAAAATTGGTTCCTTTTGATTTCGCATTCTGTCGAACCAAGCTGGTCGGTTCGGTCGGAAACCGGACCGAACCGAATTGTGCACACCCCTAGGGGCAACGCCGAAGAAGGAGGGCTACACCAATGTAGGAGAACGGCGAAGAGGATGGCTCCGATCGGGGGAGGAGGCGAAAAGGCAAGACGCAGGGGAGAAGAGAGAGAAGAGAGAATCAAGGGAGAAGTCGAAATGTTTTACCAAATCTTCAAACTGTTCAAGGGCCCAAGGCGACACAAAGGTCCCGGCGAAGTCGTTGAGGCAAGGTAGAGAACGGAGAGAGATGCGGAGGCAAGGTACCTAGTAGATCGGGTACTACCGGAGAATAAAGAAGGGTTGTCGGGGACGAGAAAGGGTAGTCGGGAGGGCGCGATTAGGAAAAAGAAAGGAGAAGAGGGCTATGGTGACAAAATCGGGGGCTACCGGAGAAGAAAGAAGGGTTGTGAAGGGAGACGACGGTGCAAAATTAAAATCCTTTGTGCATTAGTCTCTTTTCATATCCTTAATGAAAAGTTTCGTCTCCTTTTCAAAAAAACAAGCCACCTTGGCAAATTTTCCTGTTTATTATTTCTCCTTATTTCTTGCTCCTTCAAAGGTTACAAAGTCCATTGACAAATGGTACAAGATCTTCCTTTGGAGGGGACGTCAAGATAAGAAAGGAAGCCATCTTCTAAAAAGGTCATCTATTCAAGCTCCCATAGGAAGGTGGTCTAGGGATTTATGATATTCATAAGAAAAATATTTCGCTCTTGGGCAAGTGGATTTGGCCTTTTTATCATAAAAAGGAGGCACTTTGGAGAAGATTTATAGCTACTAAATATGGTGCCATGACCACCTATTATAATCTCAAACTGAGAAGGCGATCATTGCACACATCTAAGGGCCATTGGAAATCAATTGATAAGATGCAACAATTGGTCCACAATTATGTTCAATCCATGGTGGCAAGGAGAAACAAGACATTGTTTTGGGAGGATGTTTGGCTTGGATCTACAAATTTACACACTAAATATCCTATCTGTAGTTTTGGGAGAAAAGAATTTCTTATTTCTTATTCTCAAGCGGGAGATATATTATAAAGAAAAATACAGAAAAGGAAAGATATAAAAATAGAATATTATCTGGCCAACAAGAGCCTAGCTCAATTGACATAAGTATGAACCTATGACCAAGAGGTCATAAGAAGGTTCTTTGGCTTGCCTTCACTCATGCTTTCTTTTGGACCCTATGGATCGAACAGAATGGTCGGCTTTTTAGGGAAGTTTCTTCTACTTTTGCACGGTTTCTAGAAATGGTTCTTCTTAATGCCTTTTTGTGGTGTAAAATTAAATGTCCCTTTTTGTTAATGTTGATATAATTAAATTTACCATAACCTATCAGCTTAAGCTTTTGGGTTGATTGGTGATTTACATGGTATTAGAGCAGGAGGTCCTGTGTTCGAACCCTGGTGAAATCGTTTTCTCCCAATTATTGATTTGCACTTGTTGGGCTTTTGTTCAAATTTCTAAGCCCACAAGTGTGGGGGAGTGTTTGATTTCCACTTATTTGGGTCTTTGTTCAAATTTCCAAGACCACAAGTGAGGGGGAGTGTTAGTGTTGATATAATTAAATTTACCATAACCTATCAGCTTAAGCTTTTGGGTTGATGGGTGATTTACACTTTTCACTTTATTGGTGATTTACCCCTTTGTTTGTGGAAGCTAATGTCTGTTTGTAGGGACTTGGTTGATTCTGTCTTATGGGGTAGTTTCTGTTGTTGTTAGGTTTGTTTTTTACTTTCTATACTCTTTCTTGTATTATTTCATTATATCAATGAAATCGCTTGTTTCCTTGTCAAAAAAAAAAATTTCTAATTGGTAAGTCTTCTTGTAACTCACTAATGGGTGATCGGAGTTCTTCTCCCATATTTCATCTATCAATGAAATTGTTTCTTAAACGAAAAAAATAAAATGATTTTTTGTTTCCTATAAAAAAAATTATCCATAGAATATGGGTTTTATCAGATCAAAATTCTTTTAGAAGGCAGGGTTGGTGGGGTGGCCATGACTAATGGACTTGTACTTGGTCAGTTTTTGCATTTTAATTGTTCTGGTTTTCTGTAACTAATTCACTTGTAAAATAAACTTTCAAGAGAAAAGGCTGAAAAAGAATAATTAAACGATGCACTTTTCTTGGCCAGTTCCACTCCTCCCACCCATTAAACTCGCACACACACATTATTAGGTGAAGTAGTGGATACTTAATTACTTACTAATTGCTCAAATGATTTGGTTGTTCCCTCACATTTTTGAAGATATGTTATTGGAATAGATAAATAGAATTAGTTATTATTTCTTGGTGCTTTCTAGAATGAATTAATTTCTTTATCTGATATTGGATGATGTTCATCTCTGATTTTAATTCTTTATTTGGTTTGAGAATAATTTGAATTCAGACAATTGTTTTGTTAATAGTGTACATCATTTGGCTTCATGGTGATGCTCAAATTATTAGGCTTTCTTTTGTAATTATAGCCTATTCATGGTTATTAGCAACTGGAAGGCTCTTTTGTATTAGTTCCTCTTTGGGATGGGGTTCTCTCTACCCCACCCTTAGGTTGTCAAAAAAAAAAAAAAAAGACTAAAATATTCTAAATGAGAGATCATCAAGTATTTTAGTTAGATCTAATTTTTAAACTTGTCTATTTAAATTACTGAGGCCTAAAAGGAAAAATGAATAAGTGGTGTGTGATCTCTTACTCACTTTTGTGGTATCAAAGTTTTATCCGTTAACCTTAGATTAACCCCAGTTACTCAAACCTAAAAAAGAAGGAAAATCTAGATGTTGTTAACCATCTGATGACCTATGTATTTGTGAGTCTTCCTTTTATGTATTAGAGATTACTTTTTTTGTGTATCTTAGTTTAGTTTGAACTATTAAATTGTGTATTTAGATCATTCTGGGGGCTTGAATAAAAGTAAAGTGAGAATTTTTAACCAACCTTTTTGCCATTGAGTTTTGTCTTGATCAGATGATCTGATTATGACAAACCTCCTTCGCATACATTGGGTGTTTTGTTGAACTAGGCCTTTTGGTGAGCTAACTTCCAGGTTATCGTCAGTAAAATTGCAATAACCTTTTGTTTTACGGAATATTATTTAGGTAACACTAACAGTTGGTTGTTTCTACTTATTTCAGTTATTTGGAGTTAGCATTGTTGCCTTGTTGGCGATTCTTGTGTGATCAACCTGTAGTTGTCATACAGCGCTTGGTGATGATGACTAGAGGATTAGCTGATCCTTTGGCATCTGCTTACTGTCGTTTGTACTTGATTCATTGTGCACAGAAGTTGCCCTCGTGTGATGTAGGTACGTCATACTGCCATAAAATCAGTTTTCACAAATTTGTTGTTTGCGTGGCTTGGAGGGGGTGATTATTACTTATTCCTGCGTGGTTATTTTGCCTGTTCCTAAGTATTGAGTTTATTGTGTTCAACCCCATAACATTTTTTATAGGGTTTTATACATTTTCCTGTTGCCTTTTCCCATATAACTGGAGACATTTCTTGTAATTTCTTTGGCTTATACTTTTATACATTTTATTATAGCTTCCCTGTACTAAAAAGATATGTATACATGAATTCTCTAGTAGCCAATTGATGGATTTTTCGTAACCTCCCTTGGTTTGGGGTTTAGTTTCTTATCAAAGAAAAGAAAGATTTGATATTATGGCTGCTTCTTTTGAAAATGTTTATCTGTGAGTTTGGCAAGTGGATGCTTATATTTTTAGTGTAATTGCTGTTAGATGTATAACATTCTTACTAAATTATGCTAGTTTTATATTCGACATCACATGGATTGGAAAGAACACGTTTATAAGCCAAGGCAAAGCTTTTAACCCTGGGCATAAGATTTCCTCCAATTCTCTAAGTCGGGTTTCTGGTTGATGCATATAGGATATTGAATTGGCCAATTTTTTTTTCCTGGATGTGTTAATAAAATGATGATTTCATTCTAATAGTGAGAAATCATGCACTTTTTACCAGGATTGCTAGTCTCATGTGTCAATGACATGAATACTCAATTGAAACATTTCATACCTGCAAAAGAAACCAAAACTGGCAGTTCTACAGATAACAAAGTCTTGCTTGTTGGTGTGGTGGAGCCAACGATCGAATATACTGTAAAATGCATATTTCAGGATGTCTCTCAGGTATGCTATATTTGAGTATGAAATGAGGTGTTTGCAGTTTTTACATGTGGTTACATTCTGTCCTGAAATAGACACAAAACCAGTTTGATTAAGTTTGGATGGAGAAATTTTGATCAAACTGGATCGATTACTGTATACATATTTGATATCAAAATACCAACCACGACTCTTTTGTTTTGATTGCCTGATTTTGGGAGGACAGAATTTTCAAGAAGACGGAAGAAATTAAAATGAAAATGTAAAGTGCAGATGGTGACTTATTGAGATTTTCTATTGAGTTGATTCACAATGTTGGAAGAAAGAGGAGAAAAGTAATTTAGAAACAGAATTAAAATATAATATGAGATTTAAAAGAGAGAAGCGAGAAAGGATAAGAGAAAAAATGAGGAAGAGATTCTGTAAAACAAGGGCATTCTTCGAAAATGGAAAGAAGAAGACTAACCTTCACTATTTTTTCTAACGACCAACCTATGAAAATTGCTATAATAGAAACCAACCAACTTGTCCATTTCGGTTGGTTTGTCATTTCACCCCAAGGGGTGGATTTAAAGGCCCAGAGGGTGCTCGAGCTCCTCCTCAAATTTTTTACTGTATATAATATTAATATGTATAGAAAAAATCAAATTAAAACTCAAAAAAGCCTTCTGGCTTAGTGGTTAGTGTGTCTCCAACCCCCTCCCCTCAAGTCCCAGATTCAAGCTTTAGCATGTCCCACTTTAAATATTTTTTTTGAATTTCATATTTAAGCCCCCCTCGATGAAAATTTTGGATCTGCCACTAACCCCAATTACGTTTTCTGATTTCTTTTTTGAAAGAAGAAGCGGAATTGAAAAGTTACAAAGTATCATCCAAAACATGGTTTAAGAGAAATCAGCAAGCCCTTTAAAACCTTTCCAAAAACCAAAATACTCATGATACCCCCTATTACGTTATGTTCAAGCAACAAGAATGTGATTGGCTGATATTCTTCATCTTTCCAATGTCTTGTTAAAGAGACAATTAGACGGAACACTTATAGCACTTGGACTGGGGAGGAATATGGAGAATTCACAGTGTGTCTCAATCTTTCTTCATCACATACTAAAGGAACTTCCAGCTGAAGTAGTTACCTCGAATGCTATGGAATTTCTCCAGCTCATTGATCGCAGCAATGATTCATCCTTCCGTCAGGTATTTTTATCTGGTGATATGCTACAAATTAATTCTTCTGCAGTTGGAAACCATCAAAACCAGTGCTGCAATATTTACTAATTTGCATATTTGCCATTTAAGTCTTTATATTGACTTTTGGATCTTTCAGTTTCTTCATCTTTCTTTTGGTTCAGTTCTTGAATTACAGGTTACTTGGGCTCAGGCTTTGTGAAAGGAGACCTCCGGTCGATATTGTGGATGCTGTAATGAATAATGTACTTAAGGTAAGAAATTATATTTAGTTTCGTTTTAATTTTCTCAATGAAAGGTTTTAACATATGAGAGTTATTTTTATTATTGTTAAATTCAAAAGATTAAGCTAATAGATTGCAGTAAATTTAACTTTTTCAATATATCATTAATACTCGGCTAAAAAATTAGCTAAGGTCTTACATGGAAATTATTGGTGTTGATATAATTAAATTTGCCATAACCTATCAGCTTAAGCTTTTGGGTTAATTGGTGAATTACATGGTATCAGAGCAGGAGGTCCTGTGTTCAAACCCTAGTGAAGTCGTTTTCTCCCAATTAATATTGATTTGTACTTGTTGGGCCTTTGTTCAAATTTCCAAGCCCACAAGTTAGGGGGAGTGTTTGATTTCCACTTGTTGGGCATTTGTTTGGGGGAGTGTTTGATTTCCACTTGTTGGGCATTTGTTTAAATTTGTAAGCCCACAAGTGAGGGGGAGTGTTGGTGTTGATATAATTAAATTTGCCATAACCTATCAGCTTAAGCTTTTGGGTTAATTGGTGATTTACAGAAATAATATTGTGAGGCTTGAACCCCATACCCTTTGTTGCGATACCATGTAAACTAGCAAAATGTATTAATAGATAATGCCGGTATATTATTTCATTCACTAGTCATATATATAATTCTACCTAGGAGTATAATAAGTATACATAGGAGCCCTAAACTTGTAGTTTCTCAGTGGATATAATATGTAATACTCTCGACCATTGAAAGTGAAACAATTTCTTTGATCCAATGTTGCGACTTAGGGAAGAAGGTGGGTTATTCTTTCTTTCTTACCCTTTTTTTATATCTAGCCAACAATACCTAGTTGCTTGAAGTAGTTTTTTTTTGGGTTTTGCAGCACAATGTTTTTGCTCCTCTTACCTCATGAATTTATTTACTATACCAGGTTATTGCGCAAAATGAGAGCCTTGATGAGTATCTGACAGTCATTGATGCCTATTTGGATATTGTTCTTCAAGATCATTTGGTAAACTTGAGTCGACATGTGATCTTCTTGATTAGAATTTAGGATCATTTATTACTTCATTATCATTTTGCTTACAGAGTATTTCCTCTAGCCTTTTGCATGAACTGTGTCGTTAATCTTTTTCTGTGAAAAGAGAAAAGAGAGAAAAAAAAAACATTGGTGTAGTATGAGGCTTTATTGTTGTAATTAGCCAAGAGTTAGTTGGAATGGTTAGTTGTAGTTATGCTTTCTTGTTATAAACAGAACTATTGTTCTGTTTAAATAAAGGCCATCTCCTCTCATTTTGAGGTAGAGATTGATATTCATTCAAAGTTAAGACTTTGGTATTACACCAAGAACTGTGGTAAATCTTTGTCACGTAACTTCTTTGGACTGGCATATCCCCTTTTCTTGGGAGGGTTAATCTTTGTCAGATTGAGATCTTGGACTTCCGGTTTGTTCATTCTTCTTTTTAGAATAAAAAATGAGACCACAAAGCGATAGCAGCGGTAGGGTTAAAAATTACTTTTGGTCTCTGAATTTTCATGTTAGTAACAATTTAGTCTCTGAGTTTAATTTGTAACGATTTAATCTCTATGCTTTTATTTTTATAACAATTTAGTCTCTGAACTTTAGTATATAATAATTTAATCCTTGTACTTTAAAATTTGTAACGATTTAGTCCCTATTGTGAAAATTATTATTAAGCTTTAATGTGATTTCTTACATAGGTAGATTAATAAACTAATTAGGGACCCAATATGTTTATAAGCTACAAAGTCTACACCGTTAAATAATAAAAATTGAAATTTAATTTTGATGGATTTTTTTATGATTGGGATTAAATTGTTACAACGTTGAAAGTATAACGATTAAATTGTTACGGAATAAAGTTCTAGGGGCTAAATTGTTACTTTTATGAAAGTTTAGGAACCAAAAGTATTATTTAACCTCTCTAGAAATGCCTTTTATTTACACAGTACCACAGTTCAAGTTATGATTTTTAAATTTGATGCAACTGTTCAATAAACAAAATAAATACTTTTCATCAGTTTTTGAAAATTAATTGACTACATATTTTTCTTCAGCTGCTTTGACATGTAATTTTGTTCCTTTTTATGAGTTTATCTTGATGACATAAAAAATTGAAGTTTTCCCTCGCATCTTTCAAAAGCTTCTTCTCTCCCCTGATGTCACTTTTTGTTCTATAATATTGTGTTTCAATGCATCAGAATCTGAATTATAATATACTTAATTCCAGGATAGCTGTGTAAAAACGATTTTAGAAGCTATTTCACAGCGAACATGCAATAGAGGGATAGATGAGAATGGACTCCTCAGTTTGCAGTCAATTATAGGGAAGCTTCTTTCCCATTACCAGCATTTGGAAGATATATTTGCTCTAGTATGGATCCTCAGTTCTTATCAAACTTCTACATAACATTTTCTCCATGTTTCTATTCTTTGTATAGTTTGTATTAAAACTACTATAAGTGAAGTTATAATAATCTAATTGCTTTTAGATTCATATATGCAAATTGGGAGTTTGAGAACCTTATTAACTTCGGAGTCTCTTGGATTTCTTTCTTCTTAGAGCCATTTTCTGGAGATTTTGGACTTGCTTGTTGGGAGACCAAGGAGCATTATCACCATTAATATTCTTAAAATGGCTACTAGGTATCTTCATATTTTTTTGTTATTTATTTATTTTTCTGTGTATATATGTGTAAATGTCATATATCCTACTTCCTGAACCACAGTTTTAGCATTAGTCTTTGCATTCTATTTCTGGTAGTACTTATCAAGTTATTATTTCATTGGGCAGGAACTCTTATATACGTGATCCAGCAACAATAGAATTGCTTTTTGAAATTTCCCAGGCTCTTAATGATAGCTTTGATTTTGCCAACATGAAAGATGATGATAACCAACCAGCACATTTGCTTTCTCGTTTTGTCCAACTGGTACTTGAGTTAAGTTGATATGTACGGTTCTTAGCTTCCATTTTCTATATGCTAAGGGTTTTTGGTGGCTTTGTATGAATTTCCATTGTACAGGTGGACTTTGGGATAGAGAGGGAGCGCCATCTAGCATTCCTAGTTGAGTGTCGTGGAGCATTTGGTACCATAAATGAGCTTAAGGTGGTGCATATTTCCTTCTAGTAAAGTGATTGTCAATTTCACCTTTTTCTATTCTGATAGAGTCTTGCAGTTTACTGTATAATCTAACTAATTTATTACCTCATTCAATCTTCAGTCTCTATTCTAGCATTTTCTTGTGTCTGCCATGTAGAACCAAATCTCTGAATGTTACTCAGTTTTCACAACTGTGGCCAATTTGCTAAGCAGCAATTTAAGTAAAGCTGCCAGTGTGGAATTTACAAATTCAAGTATAAAAAAGTGTTAAGACGTGACTCTTTACTGTACTCTTTCTCTGTGTTGTACTCTTTTCCTGTTGCTCAACAGTTGGTTTAGGTGGTTGGTGGTTAGTGGTTACAGTATTGGTCTTGTCAACCATTTATTTCCTTTGTTGGTGGTTTGCTTATATACTCTGGTCCTTGTTGTATTTCAAACATACGGAAATCAATTAAATCATACAACACACCAATCGTTTGTCTTCTGCTCTTTCTTCTTGTTCATTTTTCACTTTCTGAAAAATCCTCAAACCTTATCTTGGTATCAGAGCACCGATGGCTAACACCGATAAATCTCCTACCTCTTCCAAAACACCAATGGCTGAGAAGCCTCTCAGTCATTCACCTCTTCTAAAGACTCCGAGTCCTGTCCACATCACCAAACCTCCTGGCTTACCAGAGGTACGTTACAAGGGCACTCCAATTGGAACTCCAGCCTTCATGAACCTCTTAAACCAGTCTACTTCCATCAAGCTGGATCGCAACAAGAAAGTTTTGGCAGAACATAGCACTACCTCTCCTCAAGAGCTACAAGCTCGAGGAACATTTGGCCGAAAAAGAACCTCGCCCTGACATGTCCATAGTGATGCCTCCTCCTGAAGATGAACCTCAAGGTTTGTTAATTGCCAACCCTGAATATGATCTATGGGAAACGGCAGACCAGTTGCTGACAGGGTGGCTATACAACTCTATGAAGGGTGGCTATACAACTCTATGACAGCAGAAGTTCTTCAGGACTTCTATGGAATTCAAGCTGCAAGTCAGAAAGACTACCTCAAACGATTAATGCAGCAGACTAGAAAAGGGAGTATGAAAATGGCAAAGTATCTTAGTATTATGAAAAGTTACTCAGACAATTTGTGGATGGCAGGTTCTCCTGTTGAAGAGAGGGATCTTATTTCCTATGTTACCACTGGGCTTGACGAGGAATACACACCCATTGTGGTAGTGATCCAAAACAAAGATATGACTTGGAACCAAGTTCAATCTCAATTTCTAAACTTTGAAATTCGTCAAGAACAACTTTCAGCCTTAAAGGGGATTGTTTCTATCAATCAACCAACAACGAACGTAGTTATTGCACTCTCTCAGAATATTCATTTTGGACAAACAACAAGAGGATACAATCACAATCAAGGAAGGTATGTTCGTGGAAGAGGAAAAGGGAGGTCCTCGAGAAACTCTAAACCAATCTGTCAGATTTGTGAGAAAACATGGCACACAACATCTATATGCTATTTTCGTTATGAGAAGAGTCTGAACTCTTCAAACTCTGAAAGCTCTCACGCCAAAACTTCAGTAGGCAAACCTTCCGCTCTAATAGCCACTCCAGAACACGTAGAGGACAACACTTGGTACCTAGACAGTGGGGCAAGCAATCACCTCACATCGGATCTGAATAATCTGTCTCTCAAGACTAACTACACAAGTATGGATCAAATTATGGTTGGTAATGGTTGTAAGAAATGATGTATGTTCCACAAATTAGCAAAAACTTGATTAGCACATCTCAATTAACTATGGATAACTCAGTTGTCGTTGAATTTCATGATTCCTTTTGTGTTGTAAAGGACAAGACAACGGGAAAGTTCTTTTGGAATGAAGTCTTAAGAATGGCCTTTATCAAATCAAGTCGTTGGAAGCCTCATTATCCAGTCAAAACTCTGAAGTTCCAAGCAGGAAGTTTGTTTTTGTTGCTTTTGTATCAAATTTGACCACTAAAAATCAGGATGAGTCTATGCTATTAACATCACCTGAAGGTCAAGTAGCTTTGTTTTGTACTAAGAGTGTTTGGCATAACAGACTTGGCCATCCCTTTTCTAGAATATTAAATCAAGTGTTGACTTCTTGTAACCTAAAGACTGATATGAATAAAAAGGAAGTATTTTGTGAGGCTTGTCAGTATGGAAAGGCTCATCAATTACCCTTTTCTTTATCTAAATCTCATGCTACCCAACCTTTACATCTTATTCATACCGATTTATGGGGTCCAACCCCTGTGGAATCTATAAATGGTTTTTGATATTAGATCAGTTTCTTGGATGATTTCTCTAGATTTACATGGATTTATCCCTTAAAATAGAAGAGTGATGCGATTACTGTGTTTAAGCAGTTCAAAAATCAGGTTGAGAATCTTTATGATAGCAAGACCAAGATAATTTGTTGTGATGAAGGAGGAGAGTTTAGACCTTTGATAAGTTTGGCTTCAACTGAAGGCATTGTGGTTCAGTTAACTTGTCCATATACCTCGGTACCGAATGGTAGAATTGAGCGCAAGCATAGGCATATTGTGGAGACTGACCTATCTCTTCTTGCACAGGCTAAGATGCCCTCAACATACTGGTGGGATGCCTTTCACACCGTTGTCTATCTGATTAATCGCATGCCTACTCCTGTGTTGCATAGCAAGGTCCCGTTCACTGTTTTAAATGGTCAGCCCCCTGATTACAAGTTTTTGAGAGTTTGTGGTTCAGCTAGCTATCCCTGTCTCAGACCTTACAGCAGCGTAAATTTGTTTTTCATACAACCCGTTGTGTTTTTCTGGGGTATAGCAATAACCATAGAGGCTATTGATGTCTTAGTCCCACGGACAAAGTTTTCTCTCGACATGTATGTTTCAATGAGGATACTTTCCCCTTTAATGATGGCTTTCTTGATCAACCTTCACCTGATTCCCCTACCTCCCCACCAACAATTCTGTCCTGGCTCCCTATCACCCCTCCCTCTATCTCATCTTCTGACTTAGCCACTCCAATTGTTCCTTCTTCCCCTGAGCTATCTATTACTGCTGCCTCTCCACCTTCTGCTCCTCATTCTGATTCCTTAATTCATGATGTCTCCAACCTCAATACCTCTCCTTATTCTTTGTCTTCCCCTTCTTCCACCCCATCACCTTCTACGGTTTGTAACACAGAATTGAGAAAGAATAATAATCGTTCTATACACATTTGAGCTCTATGACAAATATATATAGGTATACAAAGAAACCCTAATACTAAAAATGTATAATTAAGATAAAGGACAACAATATATATATATTATAACACTCCCCCTCAAGCTGGAGCAAATATGCCAAACATGCCCAGCTTGTTACACAGATAATTTATTCTTGCTCCATTTAAGGCTTTAGTAAGAATATCTCCCAATTGTTCTCCAGTCTTCACATATCCTGTGGACACCAAACCTCGTTGTATTTTCTCGCGAATAAAGTGACAATCCACTTCAATATGTTTAGTCTCTCATGAAACACTAAGTTAGAAGTAATGTGAAGTGCGACTTGATTATCACACCACAATTTAGCTGGCATAGACATACTAAATTCAATCTCAGACAAAAATTGATGTATCCACACTATTTCACGCACAGACTGCGACATAGCTTTATATTCTGACTCAGCACTCGAACGTGATACCACATTTTGCTTCTTACTCTTCCACGACACCAAATTTCCTCCTACAAAAACATAATATCCAGATGTTGATCTTATATCTTCTTTAGATCCTGCCCAGTCAGCATCAGAAAAACATTCAATCTTTGTATCACCGTGATCTTTATATAAGATCCCGCGTCCAGATGCAACTTTTAAGTAGCATATAATTTGTTCAACTGCAACCCAATGATCCACAGTAGGTGAAGACATATATTGGCTCACAACACTTACTGAATAAGTTATGTCTGGTCATGTTACTGTCAGATAATTCAACTTTCCAACCAATCTTCTGTATCTCTCCGGATCTTTAAATGCTTCTCCTTCTTTGGTGAGTTGCAAATTAGGTATCATCGGAGTACTACATGGTTTAGCTCCTAGTTTTCCTGTCTCAAATAGCAAATCAAGTACATATTTCCGTTGCGACAAAAAGATACCTTTCTTGCTTCTCATCACTTCAATGCCCAAGAAATACTTTAATGTTCCCAAATCCTTAGTATGAAACTGACCCTGAAGGAAAGTTTTCAAAGAGGATATACCTGAAATATCATCTCCAGTGATAACGATATCATCGACATACACTACAAGCAGTGTAATACCCTTCTCAGATCGTTGATAAAAGACAAAATGATCAGATGTGCTTTTCTTCATTCCAAACTGCTCAAGTGCTTGGCTAAATTTACTAAACCATGCGCGTGGGCTCTGTTTTAATCCATACAAAGATTTTCTAAGACGACAAACTTTATCACTCTCCCTTTGAGCAACAAAACCAGGTGGTTGCTCCATATATACTTCTTCCTGAAGATCGCCATGGAGAAATGCATTCTTAATATCAAGCTGATGCAAGGGCCAACCATGAGTAGCAACCATGGAAATAAATAATCGAATAGAAGTCAATTTAGCAACTGGAGAGAATGTGTCAGAATAATCTATCCCATAAGTCTGAGCATAATCTTTAGCAACTAAGCGGGCTTTCAAGCGAGCAACAGATCCGTCGGGATTAACTTTAATGGCAAAAACCCATTTACATCCAATAGCCTTCTTTCCTGCAGGACGAGATACTAAATCCCAAGTACCATTATCATCTAAAACATGCATCTCTTCGATCATTGTATTACGCCATCCAGAATGAGATAAAGCTTCATGAACAGAGTTAGGAAGACAAGTAGAATCAAGCGATGTAACAAAAGAATATTTAGGCTGTGACAATTGGTGATAAGAGACACAAGAAGCAATAGGGTAAGTACAGGTGCGTTTACCTTTACGAAGGGCAATGAGAAGCTCATCACAGTTCCTGGATCAGATGCCGAAAAATCTTCTGGCATAGGACATGTGTCTGAAGGTTGTTGTGGTATCCGTCTGGTGTAAACTTGGGTAATAGGCTGACGTTGAGAGGATGAAGTCTTGTGAGCGCGAATAGGGGAGATGAGGGAGAGACGATCTCATGGATAAGTGTGTCATCCTCCCCCTGACATGAACTCGACGATGATGGGGTAAAGGGTAAATCCTCAAAAAACGTATCATCAGGAGAGACAAGATACTTGTTAAGACTAGGACAATAACAACGATACCCCTTTTGAACACGAGAATAACCCAGAAAGATGCATTTTAAAGACTTAGGATATAACTCCATTGATGATGAGGGTGATATCTCGAGAGCAAAACAAGTGCAACCAAATATTTTGGGTGCAATTGGGAACAAAAATTTAGTTGGACAAAGAACACGATAAGGGATCTCACCATGAAGAACTGAAGAAGACATTCTATTTATCAAAAAACAAGCTGTGGAAACTGCATCTGCCCAAAAATGCTTTGGTACATTCATTTGAAAGGATAAAGCTCTAGCTGTTTCAAGTAAGTGTCGATTTTTTCGTTCAGCGACCCCATTTTGGGATGGAGTATCAGCGCAAGAGGATTGATGAACAATGCCATTTGTACACAAATAAGATCCCAACATGTTAGAAAAATATTCACCCGCGTTATCAATTCGCAAAGTTTTAACAGAGGCATTAAACTGATTCTGAATCTCAGCATGGAAATTGCAAAAATGAGTAACTCAGATCGACTTTTCATTAACTATAACCAAGTCAGACGTGAAAAATTGTCGACAAAAGTAACAAAATATCGAAAAGTTTTGGACATTACAGGACACGAACCCCAGACATCAGAATAGACTAATTCAAACGGAGCACTAGCTCGTTTATGGACCATAAGACTCGAACAAAGACGATGAAATTTTGCAAATTGACACAACTCACAATCCAATGAAGACAAGGAAAGAAACTCTGGATACATTTCTTCAACACGGGCAAAGATGGATGACCTAAACGACAATAGATCTCAAACGGAGATGCAACACCAGAGCATGCCACAACTTTCGGTATCTATTGATAAAAAATGTAAAGGCCTTCAGACTCATATCCTTTACCAATAATCTTCTTCGTCATACGATCCTGAAACAAGCAATAACCAGGAAAGAATGAGATAAGGCAATTAAGGTCATGAGTGAGTTTACTAACAGAAATCAAATTAAACGAAAGTCGAGGCAAGTGTAAGACAAAAGATAAAGAGAGCGAGGGTGTGAGGTTAATGGTGCCAGATCCAAGAACAGACGATGTCGAACCATCTGCTAAAGTGACAGATGAAAAAGGTGCAGATGACAGAGAGGTACAAAATAGGCTGGAATTACCTGTCATGTGAGCTGTGGCACCAGAGTCGATGACCCATTTGGTGGAAGATGTAAGGAGACAATGATTCTAGATCGTCTGCAGAAATAGTTACCGTTCTCTCAGGTGTATCATTTGTAGACGCAAGCTGAGCTACTTCGGGTCTTTGCCCCCTATTCAACAACTTCCAACCTAAGAAGCATGGACACTTTAATTTGGTTAGCGTGTCTGTGTCGGATACGTGTCAAACACTTGGACACTCCAACACTTGTTGGACACGTATCAGACACTTGTTAGCATTATAGATGTGTTAGAAACTAGTTGTACAAAGTCAATATAGGTCCATTATTTGTTAGACACATAATTAACACTTGTCAAGTATACTAGATAGGTACATGTAATATAGGAAAAAAATAAAGAAGTTTGAGAACGAAATACATCAAAATCATTTTTTTAAGTATATAGATACATAAACTTATTAACTTTAAATTTCTTTCAAATATAAAAATGTATATTTAATAAACGTGTCCTAGCCGTGTCCGTGTCGTATTGTATCCGTGTCTCGTATCCGTATCCGTGCTTCTTAGCTTCCAACAGTCACGTTTCATGTGACCCGGCTTACGACAGTAGTTACATATAATCTCTTGTGACTCTTGTCGTCGATGGTGATCAGAACCAAGTCTCTGATGGTTCCCGACAACTGACCCATGTCTCTGATGATCAGAACCCGACTTACCATTCATTCCTTTAGTAACCTTAGGATCATTGCGACTAATTAAAGCAGTGTTGGACTAAGAAACAGAAGAGCCAGATGAAGAATTTTCTATATGGAGAACTCTACTAAAAACTTCATCCAAAGAGGGGATCTCGGATCCTGAGAGAATTTGTGATTTGGCCATATAAAATTCAGAGGAAAGGCCATTAAGAAAGCTCATGACACCCATCTTTTCTCTTTGAGCTTGTTGAACCTTTATGTCTGTACTAAATGGGAGTAAAGTGTTCAATTCTGCACATGTCTTCTTAACCTGCATAAAATAATTCGTGACATATCGGTCTCCCTGTTTTGCATGATAAAGAGTTGTGCAGACTTCATACATTCGGTTAACTTGCTCTTTTCCTGAGTATAAGAATTCTAAAAATTCGAGCAGTTCTTTTACAGAATCACAGTGATTTACCAATCCAACCGCCTCACCCTCAATTGAATTCTTGATTTGAATATACAAGGAGAAAGATATATAGAAAGTGTGCATAAAGTAGTCAGTCACTAGGTAGCCAGTCTTTACTGAGTGTCATCACGCAACCAAGTGCTCCTTGTATCGTCCTCTGGTGGATCCTGATCGATATGATCATCCATCTCAGTGCTTCGTAAATAGAACTTAATTGTTTGACTCCAATCATAATAGTTTGAACCATTCAACTTATGCTCCGTGATCTTTGAAGAGAGGGGAACCAAATTGGGTACAACTAGAGGCTTCATCTCAGCCATTATTAAAACAAAACAGTGGGTTAACTTCAAGGAAACAGAAAACTCAAATCTGAACAGTACCAAAAAATGCCCTAATCTCATCCAAATGAAGAAACCAAGACAAACGAAGATGCTAGTGTCGAATTCGAGGTGACAGATAGGCCGAAAAACACGAACAGAGACATACCCGGGCGGCCGCTCGCTGATCAGAGCTCCCACGCGCCGGCGGAGACAGAATCTTCAGGCGGCGCGTGAGGCTCACTCGCGGCAGCTTCCGGCAAACGGCGACGGCGATTCTCCTTCTCTGACGGTGGCACTCCTCCTCAGGTAGTTGGTGTCGATAAACGGTCACCCTAAGATGATGACCCAAACTTCAAACCCTAACCTTACTTAGGAGGAATAAACCCTAATTTTCAAATGCAAACCCTAAACCCTAGGGATTCTCTGATACCATGTAACACAGAATTGAGAAAGAATAATAATCGTTCTATACACATTTGAGCTCTATGACAAATATATATAGGTGTTGGAATTTCTATCATTTAGGAATATTTATGTCTAAATATTAATTGTAAAATATTTTGTCTTTATTGTATTCATTTATTTCCATATTTGTAATAGGTCTTTCTCATATATAAGAGGACCTAAGTTGCACATATTTGATATGAAATACCGATTAAAAACCCTCAAAACTAAGATGGTATCAGAGCAACCTTTTTTTTTTTTTTTTTTCAAAAACAAAAGACAAAACCCTAACCCTAATTGATCGCCGCCGCTGCCGCCTAACACGCCGCCGCCACGCTCTTAATCAACGCAGACATGAGAGCCGCCGGTCCACCGCCGCGAGTCGAGTCGACGCCGCCACTAACGCGATTCACGCCGCAGATCCAGAGCCGCCGGTCCACTCCGTTCGCGAAGTCGACGCCGCCACTACCGCGATTCACGTCGTGCGCAGCAGAACCACAAGCCGCTTGGAGCAACAACCCATCTTTGAGCTGTTCGGATAAAGCGAGAGTCGAAAACGGAGATTTTCGATTTGCCTGCTCGCCCAGCCAGAAGATTCTCGCGCTTCACATCGCGGTGAACGACGCCATTTTCGTGGCAGAATTTCAGGTCGACGCTTCATCGCGGCGCGCGTCACGCCTCGACGCCGACGCTGCTTTCACGCCGACGCTTCATCAGGCGTGACCCCTCCACCGTTGACCGCCGAAGAATCCCTAATTGGTAGCTCTCGGTAAAAGTGGGTTTCCCATATATAATCAGTGGGCTTCTCAATTAGACCAGAGAACAAATTCAGTTGTGGGCTTCTCAATTGGGCCTTTGGTTCGGTAAGTTATTACTGGGCAGTAGGTAAATTTTGATTAGTTCAAAATTCTCTTAAATTGGTGATTTACTGGAATAGCTAGAAAGTAGATGGCAACAAGTACGAGCAACCTGAATGAAAAATCGCGACCATTTTGTATGGAGCAAAACAATCAACTTGTGAAATTGCTACCGCCCATTTTGTCTTCTAATCATTCATGTATATCTTTGACACAAACAGGTACTTATCCTAAAGCATTCTCATGTGATAACCTATCTCCATGGATCATTGATTCTGGAGCTTCTGATCATATGACTGGTTCCTCTCATTTTTTTAACTCCTACTCTCCTTCGTATTCTAATGAAAAGATTCGAATTGCAGATGGCAGTTTTTCTTCTGTTGCAGGAAAAGGAACAATTAAATTGACTGAAAATATCTCTTTAAAGTCTGTCCTCCATGTTCCAAAATTAACCTGTAACCTCTTATCTGTCAGCAAACTTTCTAGAGATTCTAATTGTCGTGTTATATTCTTTGAATCTCACTGTATTTTTCAGGATCAGGAATCGGAGAAGATGATTGGGAGTGGCAGGATGCTTGATGGTCTCTATTACTTCGATGAAGGTTCTTTTAGTAATAAAATTACCTGTGGTCTCGTGAGTATTAGTTCTCTCTCTCGGTAAAGAACAAATTATGATTTGGCATCTTAGACTTGGTCATCCTAGTTTTTCTTATCTTAAGTATTTATTTCCTAATTTATTTAAAGGAGTTAATTGTTCCTCTTTTGATTGTGAAAGTTGCATTTTAGCAAAAATCATCGTTCAACCTATTTTCCAAAACCTTACAAACCTTCCAAACCTTTTATTTAATTCATAGTGATGTTTGGGGTGCTTCTAAGATTAGGACTCATAGTGGGAAAAGATGGTTTGTTACTTTTATTGATGATCATACTCGATTATCTTGGGTTTATCTAATGGAAAAGAAATCGAGGTGAAAGACATTTTTATACATTTTTACAATATGATTGAGACTCAATTTCAAACCAAAATTTGTATTTTGCACTCGGATAATGGGGTGAGTATTTTAATGAACTTTTGGTGAATTCTTGAAAGATAAAGGTATTGTTCATCAATCTACTTGTCGGGATACTCCCAACAGAAGCGGGATTCTTTGAAAGAAAAAATAGGCATTTACTAGAAGTAGCTCGGGCTATAATGTTTTCCATGCATGTTAGAAATATTTATGGGGTGAAGCAGTTCTCACGAAAGAACTTACCTAATAAATAGAATGCCTAGCAAGATCCTCGAATTTTAAAACTCCCATTGATTGCTTTAGAACTATTTTTCCTACATCTCGCATATATTCTCGATTTACCTCTCAAAGTTTTTGGGTGTACTACTTATGTTCACATACCTAGTCATTTTTCGGTCAAAATTTGATCATAGAGTTATTAAATGTATTTTCTTGGTTACTCTTCAAGCCAAAAAGGTTATAAATGTTTTGATCCTCGAGACAAAATTTTTTTTTGTGAGTATGGATGTGTCTTTTGTAGAAAATCAATCATATTTTACCCAAAGTTCTCTTTGGGGAGAAACCAAACTTGGAAGATCACTTTTGGGATATCTCCGATTCTCTCCTAGTCTTGTTAGTCCTAATGTTACTAGTTATTTAATGCCAAATGTAGAAACTTCTCAATCAGGGGGAGAAATACTACAGAATGATCCTACTGATCAAGCTCCTGAGTTTAAGTTTTATACTAGAAGAAAATTCAATCAAAGGAATGAAGACCAGAGAGCTAATCCTCCACAAAGCCAATCTGAGAATCCAAACAGAATGAAACGAAAACCTTGGTAATATTTCTTCTATTCCTACTCCTTCAATTGCTCAAAATACTTTATCAATTGTGTCCGATCTTGATGTCCCTATAGCCATTAGAAAAGGTACTCGAAGTTGTACCAAATATCCTATTGCAAACTACATGTCATATCATAATTTGTCAAATAATCATAAAGCTTTCACATCTAGGATAAATGACTTGTTTGTCCCAAGGAATATACATGAGGCCTTAGAGGATCCAAAATGGAAAGTAGCATGATTATGGAGGAGATGAATGCTCTAAACCAAAATGGGACTTGGGAAATAGTAGAGTTTCCAAAAGATAAGAAGCGATGAGAGGTTGTAAATGGGTATTTACCATAAAATGTAATGAGATGGTAGTATTGAGAGATATAAAGCCAGATTGGTAGCTAAAGGTTTCACTCAAACATATGGGGTTGATTATCAAGAAACGTTTGCTCTGTTGCTAAAATTAACTCCATTAGAGTTCTTTTATCTCTCTTGATCAATTTAGAATGGCCACTTTACCAACCTGGATGTGAAAAATGCATTTCGAATGGCGACCTTGAGGAAGAGGTTTTTATGAGCTTACCACTGTGTTTTGAAAAAGAATTCGGATATAGTAAAATTTGCAAATTAAAGAAATCCTCTATGGTCTTAAGCAGTTCCAAGAGCTTGGTTTGAGTGTTTTGGAAAAGTTGTGTCTAACTATGGATTTCTTCAAAGTCAAGCGAGATCATACTATATTTTATAGACACTGAGAATAATAAAATCTCAATTTTGATTGTCTATGTAGATGATATTATTCTCACGGTGATGATGAAGTTGGCCTAGTTTGATGATGAAGAAAAATCTTGCATGTGAATTTCAAATCAAGGACTTGGGATCGTTGAAATATTTTTAGGGATGGAGTTTGCAAGATCAAAGAAGGGTATCTTTGTTAATCAAAGAAAATACGTCCTTGACTTACTTGAAGAAACAGGATTACTTGGTTGCAAGGTCGCAGAAACTCCCATTGAACCAAATCTAAAGCTACAAGTAGCAAAAGTAGAAGAAATAAAGGATAGAGAACGATACCAGAGACTAGTGGGAAGATTAATTTATCTATCTCATACGCGTCCTGATATTGCATATGTCGTAAGCATGGTAAGTCAGTTTATGCATGCACCAGGAGCAACTCATTTTGAAGCTGTTTATAGAATTTTGAGGTATCTAAAAGGAACTCCTGGAAAAGGAATTTTATTTAAAAAGCATAATCACTCCCAAATAGAAGTTTATACTGATGCAGATTGGGCAGGAAGTACTACAGATAGAAGATCCACTTCTGGTTATTGTTCCTTTGTTGGAGGGAACTTGGTTACTTGGAGGAGTAAAAACAAAATGTAGTGGCGAGGAGTAGTCTTTCAAGCGAGTTTAGAGCTCTAGCTCATGGAATTTGTGAGGATATGGATCAAAAGGATGCTTGAAGAATTGAAGGTTCCTCCGAGGACACCTATATACTGAGTTTATTGTGACAATAAAGCTGCCATCTCTATAGCCCATAATCCAGTTCTACATGATAGAACAAAACATATCGAGGTTGATAAGCATTTTATTAAGGAGAAGATTGATACAGGTACAATATGCATTCCTTACCTTCCTACCTCAGAGCAAATTGCTGATATTCTAACTAAAGGACTTCCAAAGAAGCAATTCGATAGATTGATTGGCAAGCTGGCTATGGAAGATATATTTAAACCAGCTTGAGGGGGAGTGTTGGAATTTCTATCATTTAGGAATATTTATGTCTAAATATTAATTGTAAAATATTTTGTCTTTATTGTATTCATTTATTTCCATATTTGTAATAGGTCTTTCTCATATATAAGAGGACCTAAGTTGCACATATTTGATATGAAATACTGATTAAAAACCCTCAAAACTAAGAATAGGTATACAAAGAAACCCTAATACTAAAAAATGTATAATTACGATAAAGGACAACAATATAGATATTATAACATCTCCCTCCCCTTTATCCTCTTCCCAACTTTCCCCTTGTCCCTCTCAGCGCCCCGTGATCACTCGGGATCGTGTTGGAATCACCAAGCCAAAAAAATTCTTTGGTTGTTTAGCTCAATCAACTTCTCCCATCGATTGGTCACTTACTGAACCTCTAAAGTTCAAGGATGCCATTTCTGCCCCTTCTTGGAAGCATGCTATGGATGAAGAATTTGTTGCTTTGATTTGAAATCATACATGGGATCTGGTGCCTCCTGATAAGTCTCAATATCTTGTGGGCAATAAGTGGGTTTATAAACTAAAACGCGACTCTTCTGGTGCGATCCAACGGTACAAATCCAGATTAGTTGCTCAAGATTTTTCTCAAACCCCTGGCATCAATTTTCATGACACCTACGGTCTTGTCATCAATCCTCTTTCCATTCGCCTGATACTTACCCTTGCTGCTACCAACTTGATGTAAATAATGCTTTTCTTAATGGCACTCCTCATGAAACTATTTTTATGCCTCAACCTCTTGGTTATGTTGATGCTCAACGCCCCCAATATGTTTGCAAGTTAAGGAAAGCTCTCTATGGCCTTCGACAAGCGCCTCGTGCCTGGTATGACAAATTGAAAAAAAAAAACAAATTGCACTCTACTCTTTTCGGTGGCGGTTTGTTCACCCAAATCAAGCGACTCTCTCTGCTTTTATCGATTTAACCGCTCATAGTCTCACCATTATGTTGGAATATGTTGATGATCTTCTTATCACTGGTTCCAACAGCGCTATGGTTCATCAGTTGATTGATCGCTTGCATCATACATTTGTCCTTCGTGATCTTGGTTCTATTCAATATTTTCTGGGCATTCAAGTTGAGCGGACTACTTCAGGGTTCTTACTGTCTCAAGCTACTTATATACGTGATCTTTTGGCTCGTCTCAACATGTTCAATCTCAAATCTACTCCCACTCCTCTTGCTACCACATCTGCCACAGCTGCCCTTAATGGTACTGCCTTTACTGATCCTTCTCTTTACCGAAACACTCTTGGTTCCTTATAATATGTGCTTTTCACACGTCCATACGTTGCCTTTGCTATTAACATGTTGAGTAACATGCTCAATCACCCTCTGTTGCTCATTGGACAACCCTGAAACGAGTCCTTCGTTATCTTTATGGTACTCTTCACCTTGGGCTTTCTATTCAGTCGGCTTCTACTGTTGCTCTCATTGGATTCTCTAATGTTGATTGGGTCGCTTGCCCCATTGATCGCTGGTCTGTTGGGGGCTATTGCGTCTTCCTTGGTTCCACTTTGATTTCTTGGTCTGCGAAGAAGCAACAAGTTGTTGCTCGATCCAGCACCGAGTTTGAATTTCGTGCGCTTGCCCACATCGCTTGTGAAATTACATGGATCACTTCTCTCTTGTCTGCATTGGGTATTCCTCTCACTGCTCCTCCAATTACGTGGCGTGATAATCTTAGCGTAACTGCTCTGGCTCGGAACTCCGTTGTTCATGCTCGCACAAAGCACATTTAAATCAACATTCATTTTGTTCGAGATCAAGTCCTTCGCCGCCAACTCGACATTCGCTATGTTCCCTCTGTTGACCAAGTTGCTGATTGCCTTACCAAGCCCCCAACTGTCAATCGTTTTTGCTATCTTCATGACAAACTTGGCCTCGTTCCTATCTTGCTGCGTTTGAGGGGGGATGTTAAGACATGACTCTTTACTGTGCTCTTTCTTTGTGTTGTACTCTTTTCCTATTGCTCAACAGTTGGTTTAGGTGGTTGGTGGTTAGTGGTTACAGTATTGTCTTGTCAACCATTTATTTCCTTTGTTGTTGGTTTGCTTATATACTCTGGTCCTTGTTGTATTTCAATCATACGGAAATCAACTAAATCAGACAACACCACCAATCGTTTGTCTTCTGCTCTTTCTTCTTGTTCATTTTTCACTTTCTGAAAATCCTCAAACCTTATCTAAAAGAAGTTTTCTCATGGTTATTAAAAGCAAACAAATTAACAAGTACACCGAAGGTTACAGTGATGCCTAAATATCCCATAAGATGGATTCTTATTTGCATACCAGTCTCTTGATGTTGCTTTGACTTACTTCCAGGAAACTCTCGTGCATTCTAGCAACGGTTTAGCAGTAAAGGCTTTAAAAGATGGGAAGAAACACCTCAACTTTGTCAAATCCTGCATAGCATTTTCTGAAGTCACATTACCGTCAATATCAACTCATATTAAGCAGTTCAATCTTTACCTTGAGGCTGCAGAGGTAGCTTTATCTTTTCGTCTGTTTTATATTATTATTTGAAAATTTTAAACAACTTGCTAATCTTTCATATAACTTTTTGGCACATGCTATGAAATTACTCTCAAACCTATAGTGGTTGACATTGAAATTGAATTAGAGAGAGTTGCATATAACCAGATCTGTTATTCGTTTTTTTTTTATGTCAGGTTGCCTTGTTAAGTGGTCTAATTTCTCATTCGGATGAATTAATAGATTCAGCAATCAGCTGTTTGCACAATATGGACTTTGAGGAGGGTCAGTTCATCACTTCTTTTTGAGGAAGATATTGCAGTTTTTTATTTCTAACATCCTACTCAAATCTTCCATTGGTTTGAGTAATTAACTTCAAAATTTTTACAAAGAGAAGTAGGTTATGCCTTTAAACTTAAGTTAACGAAAGTATTGTTTATATTATTGGTTGTCTACAAGCTTCATTTTTTTTCTTATTTTTAAACACAATATAAAGTTTCTCGTTTGTTATATGTTTACAAAGCATGCCTGAATGTATTCTATTATTCTTTTAGCCTATAGGTTGCATTTTGTTTTTTAGTAATGGCTTAACATAGCATGCCTGAATGTGTTCCATTATTCTTTTAGCCTATGTGTCATCTTTTGTTTTATTGTAATGTCTATTAAGTCGAATGAACACTTTAAAACAACACTTGTGGTCTGTAGAACTTGAATTGATTCTAGACTGGTAAACAAAAAATAACAATAGCTCGCACTGTGACTGCTGATAGGTATGTGATGGTGATGGGTATGTGATGCAAGCTATGGGCCATGTCCAAGACAAAGATTTAGTATCCAATGATGAGTAACAATGGAAAGCTGTACTTTTTATTGATAAATTTTGAATCATTAGAAGCTCCAAAATATATGAGGGGTGTAGATTTCTTCGAATATCATGTCAACCATCCCAAGCACTCATTAGATACCGTCTGCTGTTCCTTCATTGTCACTGCTCTTGTCTCTTCTTTTTACATCTTCCTTCCTACCAACGGCCTTCTATACATTTGTCTTATCAATCACTTGCACAAGATGACTTCCCTACTGTTGGTGTTGATATAATTAAATTTGCCATAACCTATAAGCTTAAGCTTTTGGGTTAATTGGTGATTTACATGGTATCAGAGCAGGAGGACCTGTGTTCGAACCCTAGTGAAGTCGTTTTCTCCCAATTAATATTGATTTGTACTTGTTGGGCCTTTGTTCAAATTTCCAAGCCCACAAGTTAGGGGGAGTGTTTGATTTCCACTTGTTGGGCCTTTGTTTAAATTTGTAAGCCCACAAGTGAGGGGCAGTGTTGGTGTTGATATAATTAAATTTGCCATAACCTATAAGCTTAAACTTTTGGGTTAATTGGTGATTTACACCTACACTTTTCCATTTAGCATTTACCAGACCCGGGTCTTCCAGACACTCTTCTTCTAGCATAAGTAAATCGTACAGGAACCTTGACATTTCTATCACCTCAGTAGTATATACGCAATTCCAAGTTGTAAGAGTTGTGTTACTGTGAGGCCCCCGATCGTTAATACCTATGCTAGGAAGGGTAAAAAGGGGAATGACCCCTAAGTTAGTTAGAGAAAAGAGTGGGGCCATGAGGGTACCGTGAGGGGTTTTTCTGTGGTTTTGCGGGAGAGGCAGAGTGTGGAATTTTGTTGTAGAAGGCAGTGATATTGGAGAGGACCAACTCTCTCAAAAAGCTGGGAAGTTATCTTGTATTTTTCTTATTTTCCTTGTTGCTTGTACGGGTTATTTCTTTATCAATGAAATAGCCACTGACTATTGCCGAGAAGGCAATAGCTCAGTGTTTTCCAGGGTTGCTTGGCTATTTTTCTGTGTGTTTTCTTAGGAAAAGCTCTAGGTTCCTAACATCTTGGTATCAGAGTACGTTACATCCTGGGGAAAACAAGAGGAATGGCAAAAAGACAGGTTGAGGAGAGGATGGAAGTGACAGAAAATGAGGTGCACGACCTTCAGACGACGATTCTTGACCTTACCAGGAATATGGGAATACTTTCCGATAGGGTCAACGAGAATCAGAGGAGTTCGGAGGAAGAAAAAGAGAGCTTGAAGAAACAAACAGAGGAGATGCGTGAGAATCATAAGGCGTTGGTTATGATGATCGCTGGGAAGGGTAAGGTTCAAGAAGAAAGCTCAACGACCATAACAACTCAGTACTAAACTGACATGAAGATGGGAGAAAGTTCCGATAACCGGATGGGGGTGATGAATGGGGCCGGCGGAACCCATCAGAGACTAGAAGCTCCAAGCGATCGAGGTAAGTTTAAAAAACTCGAAATGCCAGTGTTTAATGGTACTAACCCGGACTCGTGGCTCTTCAGGGCGGAAACCTATTTCGAAGTGCATCAGTTGAGTGATTTAGAGAAGATTAACGTCTCGATCGTGAGTTTTAAGCCAGATATAATCGATTGGTATCGATATACCAGTAATTGTTCCCCGGTAAAATCATGGGAAGACATGAAGTCTAGGACTTTGATCGATATCAACATACTCAGGAAGGCAACCTTTGCGCACGTTTCTTAGCGATTAAACAAGACGACCCCCTTACAGATTATCGGAAGAAATTTGAGATTTACTCGGCTCCAATGATGAAAATGTTGCCGGAAGACATGTTGCAGAACACCTTTCTTAACGGTCTCAGATCGTCAATTCGAGCGAAGGTGGTGAGCAGGGAACCTAAGGGCCTCGATGAGATTATTAAACAAGCCCAGCTAGTGGAGCACCGTAACTTAGCCCTAATGCTGGCCCCAGAAGAAGAGGCCCAGATGGTGGCCCAGGCTATGGGTAAGGGCATAAGCCAGAACTCGAGCCGATCCGCAACGACCCAAGTAACGGGCGGCCCAAGCAAGTCGAATTATAGCCCATCGAAGAAAACACATGCTAAACCTGACTATATGAAATCGGTTTCCATCCCTGAGAAAAAAGATTACGGTAAGAGAGAACCTTCGAGGCGATTATCAGACGCTGAGTTCCAAGCGAAGCGAGAGAAGGGATTGTGTTTTCGCTGTGACGAAAAATTCTCCGCTAACCATCGCTGCAAAAACCGTGAAGTGAGGGAACTGAGGGTGATGCTGGTGGGTGAATTTGGTGAAATTGAGTTGATACAAGGAGGCAGTGAAGATATCGAGTTAAGTGAGGAAACGACTGAACTCAAGCAGGTAGAAATGTTAGATGCAGTGGAACTGGATCTGCGATCCGTTCTGGGTTTTTCGACGCCTGGAACCATGAAGGTCTGAGGAAGGGTTGGCGAGAGGGAAGTAATAGTGTTAATTGATAGTGGGGCGACTCACAATTTATTTCTCAAAAACTCGTGGAGGAGTTGAAATTGCCGGTTACGAATACGGCTAGTTATGGTATAGTTATGTGTAATGGCGTTGCAATTAAGGGGAAGGGCGTTTGTAAGGAGGTTGCAATCCATCTAAAGGAAGTGTCCATAGTAGAAAATTTCTTACCATTAGAGCTGGGGCGTGTGGAGGTGGTCCTCGGAATGCAGTGGCTGAGAACCATGGGATATATGGGAGTCGATTGGAACAAGCTCACGATGACTCTAGGAACAGGGGATACTCAAATCACCATTCAGGGTGATCCATCTTTGACCATCACAGAAATCTCGTTGAAACAGATGGCGAAGACTTGGAACGAACGGGATCAAGGCTATGCAATAGAGTTTAGAGGACTAAAGATCGAAGAGGAAGATTCGGAGTCGGAGTCGAAGTCTCAACAGAAAATAGAAGAACTGTCCCCTGGGGTTCAGGACTTACTAAAGGAGTTCGAGAACCTATTTCATCTTCCTCAAAAATTACCTCCGGCTAGAAAGGTAGACCATCAGATAATGCTAAAGGACAACAACATCACACTAAATGTCAAACCATACAGGTATGCACACTATCAAAAGAATGAAATTGAGCGATTAATCGGAGAGATGTTGGTTGTACGGATCGTTCGATCCAGTACAAGTCCTTTCTCTAGCCTTGTGCTCTTGGTCAGAAAAAAAGACGGAGGTTAGCGTTTTTGTGTAGACTATCGTGCTTTGAATTAAGCCACTATCCCAGATAAATTTCTGATTCCAGTCATTGAAGAATTATTAGATGAACTACATGGCTCGCAGATATATTTGAAATTGGACCTTAAATCGGGCTATCACCAAATCAGAATGTGTGAGTCAGACATACCAAAGACGGCTTTTAGGACGCACGAGGGGCATTACGAGTTCCTAGTCATGCCATTTGGTTTGACCAACGCCCCAACCACCTTCCAGTCACTGATGAATCAAGTTTTCCGACCGTTCTTACGAAGGTTCGTCCTTGTCTTTTCGATGATATATTGGTCTATAGCCCTGATTATGTCACTCATCTCAAACACCTAGCAATAGTTTTGAGACTCTTGCACGAAATGATCTTTATGCTAACTGTGCCAAATGCATTTTTGCTCGAGATCGAGTGGAGTATCTTGGCCATTGGGTCTCTGCAGGAGGTGTTGAAGCCGATAGAAGCAAGGTGCAAGCAATGTTGGATTGGCCTCAACCAAAATTGGTCAAGGAACTATGGGGATTTTTGGGCCTCACCGGCTACTACAGGAGATTCGTGCTAAACTATAGCCTTATCGCCACACCCCTGAATCAACTCCTTAAGAAGGATGCCTTCCAGTGGGCGGATGCAACCACTCAAGCATTTGTAAAATTGAAGCAAGCCAGGACGACTCTACCAGTATTAGCTTTGCCCGACTTCTCAGTACCATTCGTGATTGAAACTGATGCTTCGGGCACCAGTGTGGGGGCAGTCCTATCTCAGAAACAACGACCCATTGCTTTCTTCAACCAATCTTTGTCAGCAAAGTCTCGCCTCAAGTCTGTTTATGAGAGGGAACTAATGGCCATTGTCTTAGCCATTCAAAAATGGCGTCATTATCTGTTGGGCCAACGATTCACAGTCCTCACAGATCAGAGAGCCCTTAAGCACCTGTTGGGGCAACGAGAAATACAACCGGAGTACCAGAAGTTGCTCACACGACTACTTGGGTATGATTTTGAAATCCGGTATCACCCTGGATTGTTGAATAAAGCGGCGGATGCCCTGTCCCGAAGACCCAACGGTGAAGGAGAAACAGAGAGTGAACTTCGGATGCTATCAACTCCTTCCATCCTCGATCATGAGGTGATACAGGCTGAGGTGGATCAAGATCCAGAGCTACAACGAATGAAGAAAGAATTAGAGGTTGATCCGGTAGCACACCCAAAGTTTTCGTTGCAGCAAGGCCAACTAAGGTATAAGGACCGTTTAGTCTTATCCAACCAATCTACTCTTCTTCCAACCATACTCTCCACTTTTCATGATTCAGTTTTGAGGGGTCATTCCGGTTTCTTGCGTACTTATAAGCGGATCTCAGGGGAACTTTATTGGAGGGGAATGAAATCCTATATCAAGAATTATGTAGAAAAGTGTGATATATGCAAAAGAAACAAGGCGGACTCCCTATCTCCTGCAGGGCTATTACAACCATTACCGGCACCTAATGCAATGTGGGAGGAACTTACCATTCATCGAAGGTCTTCATAAATCCCCCGGCAAAAATGTGATTTTTGTGGTTGTGGTGATGGAACACGAGACATACGCAGCGGAAAAAGGATCTAATGACACTCTAATTACATCTAACTTAATAGAAATTAACATGTAAACATACAAAAAACAGTAAATTAAAAAAGGGAAGAAAGTACAACCTTTGTAGCTTGATATCTTCACGATCTCCTTGCCAAAGCACAAACCGAACACAACTGGACCACCAGTAGAGCTTCCCCGCTATCCTCTGGACTCAGAACCGGGTTGTGGGACCCGGTGAATGAAGGATTGAAAAGGAAGAATGAGAGGTTCAAAGTATTAAGTGAGGAAAAGGAAAAGTAGTAAGTTTTGGTGAGACTTCTTTTTAAAACCTAAAAACTTCAGCAAAAAGGAGCCCTTTGTTTTGAAAACAAACCTATTTATAAAGCAATTACATGCATCAAATGCATGTCAAAGCTCACCAAAATGCAACACCTCACAAAACACTAACTAAAGTGGGCTATGTGTCATTCTATAATGTTTACACCAACAATCCGAGATTAATCGGTCAAACTCTTTAACCTAATTAATCAACATTTGTTAACTAATGGGTCATTCCACTAAAGTCCCGTAGTTGCACTCCCCTCACTTTGTAGATATATTTTTGTCCACCGATATAACCGTAACGATGAAGTCAATCCTTCACAAAGTTGTTGTTCGTGGTCTCACTTTGGTCAAAATACCGCTTTTACCCCCGAGAACACTTCTTGTTCCTTATGTCCCATGAACATCTATATAAACAATTGATTTGTGGTCCAACCATCAAATCTAGTCCCTCTCACCTAGTGAGAGGAGGTGGCCCCCTGTTCTAGTTCAGAAGTCGCACTTAAGGGAACAACCTATCTACTATCCCTAAAGTCGGGTAGGAGTGAATTCTGTCTTGCACCCTATGTCCCCAGCTATCTACCCGGTCTTACCCCTGAAATGGGAGACTTATTGAGCCAACGCTGTTGAGCTGCTCTCACCCATGCAGATCTAAGGATAATTCCAAATAAACAGGAGTTCATAGTTAGCTTAGGATTGAGATCGAGTTACCTAGGTCGTCAAATTTGAATTAGTCAGTTTTATACAGTAAATGGTGTTATAAAGCAAAAGTGACTAAGTCGTGGTCCAGTCTTATACAAACTCATTGCATAGGATGCCCCCACCTACATATCTCTATATGAACGATTCAGGATCACATCGTTTGTACTAACTACAAAGTAGGCCGCATCCATAGTGTCCCCACAATAAGGCGCCCAACCTTATCCCTATACTATAGACCATTTCAGGCTATATACTCGAAATTGATCCATGTTTTATGTCATCACATCACATAAAGTTCAAGTCTACATTAAATAGTCTCGGGACCTTAGTTTATTGGATTCAAGATTATAACATACCAATTGAATAACAATTTTATCGAAAAAGAAACACGAAAAAATGTTTATCAATTACAAACTACGAGTTTTAGGACATAAAATCCAACATGTGGATCGATTAAGCAAGTACAGTCACTTCATATCCCTGCATCATCCTTTCTCAGCAAAAGAAGTAGCAGACGTTTTCATCAAAGAGGTTGTGCGACTCCATGGTTTCCCAAAAACCATAATTTCGGATAGGGACAAGATCTTTGTCAGTCGTTTTTGGGATGAGCTCTTCAAGTTACAAGGGACACAACTGAGTCATAGTACTTCTTTCCATCCTCAAACTGATGGACAGTCAGAGAGAGTGAACCAATGTTTAGAAAATTACCTTCGGTGTTTATGCAGTGAAAGACCAACACACTGGGAACAGTGGCTTCATTGGGTTGAATACTGGTATAACACTACCTTTCATATCTCCATTAACACTACTCCTTTTAATGTCATCTATGGTCGCTACCCACCACCCTTGTTGTCCTATGTAGATAGAAAAACGACCAACAATGCTCTCGATCAGCTGCTTACCGAGAGGGATCGTGCCTTATTAGATTTGAAGGAAAACTTGAGAGTGGCCCAGGATCGAATGAAAAAACAAGCCGATAAGAGAAGGAGAGACATTGAATTTCAAGTTGGGGATATGGTCTACCTTAAATTACGACCCTATAGAAAGAAATCAATGGCCAAACGATGCTGCGAGAAGCTTGCTCCCAAGTATTATGGTCCCTATGAAGTTACGGAAGGGGTTGGGATTGTAGCTTACAAGTTAGCCTTACCTCCTGAAGCATCGATTCAAGATGTCTTTCACTTATCCCAGTTGAAGAAAGCAGTGAAGCCTGAGATTCGAGTGCAATCCCAACCACCCCTGTTTACTCTGGAGTATGAATGGTCTGCTACTCCAATAGAAAGATTGGGTGGTCGCTGGAATGAAATGGACAATGAAGAACAGTGGCAAATTTCGTGGCAAGGGGGGTCAGCTTGTGAGGCTACTTGGGAATTTGCTGATGTGATTCGAGAACAATTTCCCAACGTTCACCTTGAGGACAAGGTGCCTTAAAATCTGGAGGGTATTGTGAGGCCCCCGATCGTTAATACCTATACTAGGAAGGGTAAAAAGGGGAATGACCCCTAAGTTAGTTAGAGAAAAGAGTGGGGCCATGAAGGTACCGTGAGGGGTTTTTTTGTGGTTTTGCTGGAGAGGCAGAGTGTGGAATTTTGTTGTAGAAGGCAGTGATATTGGAGAGGACCAACTCTCTCAAAAAGCTGGGGAGTTATCTTGTATTTTCCTTATTTTCCTTGTACGGGTTATTTCTTTATCAATGAAATAGCCACTGACTATTGCCGAGAAGACAATAGCTCAGTGTTTTCTAGGGTTGCTTGGCTATTTTTCTATGTGTTTTCTTAGGAAAAGCTCTAGGTTCCTACCAGTTACCTGGATGATTTATTGTCGTGCGGATCAATATTTGCATATCAATCACATGATGTGTCGAGTGTAGCTAAGCAGTTGATGTAAAATTGAGCATAAGAGAAACTATATGATCTTTCAGAAACGTCACATTACCGCAATAATTAGTTCAAATCATTTTTTTTTTAAATTTAAATGTCAATATTTAGCAACTATATATTTATGCTCCATCAGTTTGCTTTGCATAAATGTTTGGATTTATTTATAATTGGAAAAAAATAGCGATATGTTTCTGATTCTCTATTATTAGCCTCCAATTATTTTTTCTATTATTTAGAGTAGTTTTCATTCTTCAAATAAATATCATGAATCAAATTAATTGAAGCATTGGCTTACTTGTATAGGCTCCCGTGCAGCAGCCGACACTGAACTTTTACTCTCCTCAATTCAAAAATTATGCAGCCTCTTGGTTATGCTTCCTGGTAGTAGAATTCTTTCGGTTCTTCTTTATTTCGATATAGTGCAATTTTTATTTTTCGTCGTACTAAAAAACCATATCATATATCTTTTGAGCGTTAGTCCATTTTCATTAAATCATTTATTTAATGAAAAGTTCCATCTCTTGTTAAAAAAAAGAGAGAAACCATATCTTATGAGCTTTAGTAGATTGCTAATTATCCTTCCCTCTATCGATTTTCAAAACGTCTTATGTTGAAAATTTCTACAAAATAAGACTCCAAAGAAGTATATTACAAACCAATTATGATTTAATTTTTCAAATTATTAAGAGTGAGACTTGGATATCATATAGTTCTATTATGTTGGAGTTTTTCGTTGCATATGTGTATACCTTACTCCTATCTCAAAGACCTGCCTTATTAGAAATTTTATTTGCCAGATTGAAAAGGCTAATACACTCCTATGCTTTTACGTTCTTTATCGACCAACTTAAGAAATGTATGCCAATCCAGTTACATCCCCAATGTTATGACTACTAGCGACAATGAGGGGTGGGGTGAAAAAGGTTATAGAGTAATGACTTATTTTCCCATAAATATTTATAAGAAAGTGTTGGTTATTTTGGAATTTTTCCTTCTTTAGCTCAATAGTATATTTTATACTTAATGTAATATATTGCTGGAAATTTATTTCCATATATGTACATGGGTATTTCTTCTATTTAAGAAACCCTAATCACACTAAATAATACATGGAGAAAAGATTATCTCTCTAATTTTGCACATGGTATCAGAGAGGTAAACCTAATTTTTCAAAACAGAAAAAACCCTAGCCGAAACCTTAGGTGTCGATCCCTTGTACATCGATTAGGTTCTCTTCAACCTATCGATTAGTTGTTTGATCTCTGGTATCGACCACTACTGCCTATCGACTAGTCTGCTGCCTATCGATTAGTTTTTTTTTTTTTTGTTTCGGGTTTCTAGGTATTCTTTCCTTTGCACGTTGTCCATCGCCGATCAAGCACCAGTCGTTGAACCCGCCGTCATCAGGAGCACCGACCACCACCGTTGTCTACGCCGTCGGCCGTCGCCGCTGTCTGAATCGCCGACCATCGCCGCCGCCGTCTGTATCGCCGGAGATAAGTGTCGTCGGAAGACTGCCGCTTTCGTTCCCTTCTTTTTGGGTTTTTTTTTTGTTTTCTCTCTCGTAAGGGTACTGACCTTGTTTAAGGAACCATCAGATTTTCTTTGTTTCAGGAAAGATGGCTGAAAACAAAACTATTGTTGGGAGAATTTCAGATAAACAGGTTCATTCCAATATTGTTCAAATCACCACCATTCGACTCAATGGTTAAAATTTTCTTCGTTGGTCCCAAAGTGTACGAATGTACATTCGAGGATAAGGAAAGATCGGTTACCTTACGGGAGATAAAGGGCACCAAGCAAAGACAACCCTTCGTTTGTCGGATAGGATGCTGAAAATTCCATGGTGATGACCTGGTTAGTCAATTCTATGATCGAAGACATCAACTGTAACTATATGTGTTATACTATGACAAAGGAGCTTTGGGATAGCGTGACTGAAATGTATTCAGATTTGGGCAACAAATCACAGGTATTTGAGCTAAATTTGAAACTAAGTGACATACGACAAGGAGGTAATTCTGTTACTCAGTACTTTCACTCTCTCAAAAGGATATGTCAACATCTGGACTTATTTGAGACATATGAATGGAAGTCTATCGAGGATCAAAAACACTACTGGAAAATAGTTGAAGATGGTCGTATTTATGAATTTCTAGCTGGCCTAAATGTCGAATTTGATGAGGTTAGAGGAAGAGTACTTGGTAAAACTAACCTCCCGACTATTAATGAAGTTTTTCTGAAGTACGCAGGGAAGAGAGTCGCCGGAATGTTATGATTGGTAAGAAACCAATTGATTTAGTTGAAAATTCCTGTTTGTTGGTTGAGGCTGCTGCTCATAAGGCCTCTGATCACTCAAACAAGACTCATGAAAGACCGCGTGTATGGTGTGAACACTGCAACACACCCCGACATACTCGTGAGACGTGTTGGAAGCTACATGGAAAGCCTGCGAATTGGAAAAGTACTCGGCAAAGTGAGAAGGCCATAAATCAACATTCCTCAAGTGCTAATGCTGTTGAATCCAGTCCATTTAGTGAGGAGCAAGTTGATCAACTCCTGAAACTGCTAAAGACCAATTCATCATTTGGTAATCCTAGTGTTTCCTTGGCACAAATAGGTAAATATCCTCAAGCCCTTTCTTCTTTCAATTCATCTCCATGGATTATAGATTCCGGAACTTCCGATCATATGACTAGTTTCTCCAATTTTTTTTGAATCATACACTCCTATGTATTGTAATGAGAAAATTAGAATTGTCGATGGTAGTTTCTCTTCTATGGCTGGAAAAGGAACTATTACCTTAACTTCACACATTACTTTACATTTTGTACTTCATGTTCCAAAACTTGCTTGTAACTTATTATCAGTTAGCAAAATTTCTAAAGATGCTAACTCTCGTGTTATATTTTTTGAAACCAACTGTATCTTTCAGGATTAGGAATCGGGGGGGAGACGATTGGACGTGCTAGTATGCATGATGGTCTCTATTACTTTAATGAACCGCCTACTAGTAATAAAAAAGTTCAGGGCTTAAGTAGTGTTAGTTCTTCTTCTGTTAGAGAAATTATTATGCTATGGCGTCGTAGACTAGGACATCCGAGTTTCTTTCATTTAAAGTACCTGTTTCCAAACCTTTTTAAAGGAATTGATTGCACTACTTTTCATTGCGAGAATTGTATCTTTGCAAAACATCACCGTTCTAACTTATTTACCCAAACCTTATAAGGCCTCCACACCTTTTTATTTAATTCACAGTGATGTTTGGGGACCTTCAAGAATTCTGACACATAGTGGAAAACGGTGGTTTGTTACCTTTATTGATGATCATACTCGTTTAACTTGGGTTTATCTGTTAACTAAAAAGTCAGAAGTAAAAGAAGTTTTTATTCGTTTTTACAATATGATTGAAAACCAATTTCAGACCAAAATTAGCATTCTACACTCTGATAATGGTACTGAGTACTTCTTGTTTGACTAATTTTTTCCAAGATAAAGGAATTGTGCATCAATCTACGTGTACCGATACTTCCCAACAAAACGGTATTGCTGAAAGAAAAATAGACATTTTCTTGATGTTGCTCGTGCTCTTATGTTCTCAATGCATGTGCCTTCTTATTTATGGGGCGAAGTTGTTCTTACTGCTACTTATCTAATTAATAGGATGCCTACTGCTACTTATCTAATTAATAGGATGCCTACAAAAATACTAGATTTTAAAACTCCTCTTGATCATTTTTTTTTTGAACAAGGTAACAAGACAATTTCATTGATATAATGAAAGTGAGTCCCGAAGGACAACAAAAAACAGCATGGAAGTAGCAAAAATTTAGAACAAAGCAAAATACAACAAAAGACATAAAACGAAACAACATGAAAATGAAATACAACGCAACAACATATCATTAGCCTGATGCCAAAAAAGGCTGCCACGAAAAACACAAATCCGAGATAGAATAACCCGCCAATTCCTTTGAAAGGGAGCTCCAAGAGGAAGCCTTCTGGATGATGGAGTCAAATCTTCTTTCCCATGAAACTCTCTTGCCATCGAACGACCTCCGATTTCTTTCAAACCACAAATCAAAACAATAGCCTTTACCCCAAAGAATCCACAACACCTTAGCCTTAGCACCCAAAAGCAGGACCCACCAACAATTGGCGGATGTTCTTCGCAACCTCATCATCAAAAGCCCAAGAGATCCCAAAATAGCCAACCACCTCGCCCAACGGCTCCTTGCATAAGGACAAAGGAAAAAAAAAGTGTGCATAGACGTTTCTTCCGCTCGCCAACATAGACTACACACCGAGGGTCGCAACGCCAGAGACACTGCTTTTCTGCAGAATCTCAGAAGTATTAACCCTCCCCAGAGCAAAATCCACAAAAACACATTTACCTGCTTAGGGCAAAATGAAGACCAAAGAGATTGAAGCAATCTCTTATCCTCAGGCGTTCCATCCCCCAAAAAAGCCACCAAAGAACTAATGGAAAAGACCCCTGACGCCTCAAGGCTCCAGACCTGGCAATCTTCCTTCTCTGAAGGCCTTAGTTCAAACAAAAGCCCCAAAAGCAATACAAACTCCATTGACTCCTCCTCCTTCAGATTCCTCCTAAAAGAAAAGCTCCACGCAGAGGCAGCCCCATCCCAAAAGTCGGCGACACACCCCTCAGGGTTATTTGAAAGCCGAAATAGCAGAGGGAATTGGGTCTTCAACACTGCATCCCCCACCCAATAGTCATACCAAAACTGAATTCTACAACCATTCCCAACCTGAAACCGCGACACGCCACATACTTCTTTCCAAACCCTAGCTATATGCAACCAAGGGCTTCTCAAGCTCCTCCCCTTGGCTATCAACGAGGACCATCCATTCACAGCTTCTCCGTGAATACTTGCCACCACTTGTCGCCATAATGCCGCAGGTTCACTACCAAACCTCCAACCCCACTTAGCTAAAAAAGCCTTATTTCTCCTTTGCAGACCCCCTAATCCCAAACCCCCCCCCTCCCAACATCCCTTTGCACAAAGTCCCACCGCGCAAGGTGATTTAGCTTTGAACCGGATCTCCCCTCCCAAAAGAAATTTCTTATCCTTTTTCCATTTTTGACATATCGCCACAGCAAAATTTCAAAAAAGAAAAGTAATATAGGGGCAGATTTTCAAGTACCGAAGAGCACAACGTTACCCGCCCACCCCTGGAGAGGTTAAAACCTTTTTTCCTGCAGTCCGATTATTCTCTGACTTACCAATCAAAGTCTTTGGTTGTACTGCGTATGTTAATACCTCTAACCTTTCTAGGTCCAAACTTGACCCTAGGGTTGTCAAATGCATATTCTTAGGTTGTCTCACAAAAGAAGGCCTATAAATGTTTTGATCCAGTGACTAAAAAATATTTTCAAGAGCCAACCAACCAGTATGCCAGAAGTGAATTTTCAGTGACTAAAAAATATTTTGAAAGTGTGGATGTGTCCTTTTTGGAAAATCAATCCTTTTTCACCAAAACTTCTCTTCAGGGGGAGATCTCTAACTTAGAAGATAATTTTTGGGATACTTCTCCTCTCCCTAATATTATTTGTCCTGAGGTTACTACTTCTAGTTCCATGCCAAGCACAGGAAATACTCGTTCAGGGGAAGAAACACTACTAAGTAATCGAAATCCTGAACTTCAGGTTTATACTAGAAGGGCAGTATATCAAAGGAACCAAGACCAGATGGTTGACTCAGCACGAGACCAATCCAATGCTCCGATGAATGATTGTGAAAATCCAGGTATCTTACCTTTGACTCCTATTTCTTCACCTATTCATAACTGTTTGTCTGACACATCTGATCTTGACATTCCAATAGCCCATAGAAAAGGTACTCGAAACTGCACCAAATACCCTATTGCCAATTACCCGTCTTACCATAGGCTTTCCGATAGTCATAGAACCTTTGTCTCGAGGATAACAAATTTGGTTGTCCCAAGGAATATACAGGAAGCACTAAATAACTTAAATTGGAAGTTAGCAGTGATGGAAGAGATGAATGCTCTTGAACAAAATCAGACATGGGACATAGTGGAATTACCAAAGGATAAGAAGACAGTCGGATGCAAATGGGTGGTCAATATAAAGTGCAAAGCTGACGGGAGCATTGAAAGATATAAAGCCAAACTTGTTGCTAAAGACTTCACTCAGACTTATGGAATTGGTTATCAAGAAACATTTGCCCATGTGGCTAAAATTAACTCCATTAGAGTTCTATTATCTGTTGTTGTTAATGCATATTGGCCTCTTTATCAACTTGATGTTAAAAATGCTTTCCTCAATGGTGAACTTGAAGAAGAGGTATTTATGAATTTGCCCCCTGGCTTTGAGGAAGATTTTGGGATTAACAAAGTATGCAGATTGAATAAATCCTTATATGGTCTAAAGCAATCCCCTAGAGCTTGGTTTGAAAGGTTTGCTAAAGCAGTCACGAGTTATGGTTTCCTCCAGAGTCAAGCATACCATACTATCTTCTATAAACATACTGGAAATGACAAGATTTTTATTCTAATAGTTTATGTTAATGATATTATTCTTACAGGAAATGTCGAGGCGGGCCTAACTACCTTGAAAGAAAAACTTGCCGATGAATTTCAAATCAAAGATCTGGGAGTCCTGAAATATTTCCTAGGAATGGAATTTGCTAGATCCAAGGATGGTATTCTGGTCAATTAAAGGAAGTATATTATTGACTTACTTGAAGAGACAGGATTACTGGGTTGCAGAACAATAGAAACTCCAATTGAGCCTAATTTAAAATTGCAAGTTGCAACAGAAAAAGAAGTAAAAGATAAAGAAAAATATCAAAGACTTGTGGGAAGACTTATTTACCTGTCACACACACGTCCTGACATTGCATTTGCAGTTAGCATGGTAAGTCAGTTTATGCATGCTCCAGGACCTACTCATTTTGAAGTCGTCTATAGAATTCTGAGATACCTAAAAGGTACTCTCGGGAAATGGATATTGTTTAAGAAACATGGTCATCTGCGTGTTGAAGTCTATACAGATGCTGACTGGGGAGGCAGTACAACAAATAGAAGATCTACCTCTGGTTACTGTTCATTTGTAGGGGGAAGTCTTGTTACATGGCGAAGCAAGAAACAGAGTGTAGTAGCTAGAAGTAGTGTTGAAGCTGAATTTAGGGTCTTAGCCCATGGTATTTGTGAAGGCATATGGATAAAAAGATTGTTGGAAGAATTGAAGTCTTCTCAGAGTACACATATACGTATCTATTGCGACAATAAGGCAGCAATCTCCATAGCCCACAATCCAGTCCTTCACGATAGGACAAAACACATTGAGGGTTGATAAACATTTTATAAAGGAGAAAATCGATTCAGGAGTAATCTGCATTCTCTACCTTCCTATTACAGAGTAAATTGTTGATGTATTGACAAAATGGCTTCCTAAGTTGCAGTTTGACAAGATGATCAACAAGCTAGCCATGGAAGATATCTTCAAACCAGCTTGAGGGGGAGTGTTGGTTATTTTGGATTTTTTTTCCTTCTTTAGCTCTATAGTATATTTTGTACTTAATGTAATATATTACTGGAAATTTATTTCCATATATGTACATGGGTATTTGTTCTATTTAAGAAACCCTAATCACACTAAATAATATATGGAGAAAAGATGATCTCCCTAATATTAACTTAGGAGAACTGTAAGGGTTCAAATTTGGAAGGTGAATAAAGCATAGGTGATTGGAATAAGCTGGTTGAAGATTGATGTAGGATATTCCATATTATCAGCGGGAACAATAGGCTCTGTGTTTCGTGTTATTTATGAGTTAATAGCTTTAACTTTTTTTCTGTAAAATGTCCTTGTTATTAATATTAAAAATACAACTAATAAGATATTTGGTTGATGCTTCTGAAATGGACGGGATGTTGGCCTTTTTTTTGGTTGTAGACAAGACACTTGGCCTAATACTTATCTTGGTTTGCCTTTGGGAGGGAATCCAAAGTCTTCATCTTTTTGCCAGCCTGTTATTGAACAAATGCAGCCGAGATTACACAATTGGAAATATGCATTCATCCCTAAAAGTGGCGGGCATACCTTAATCTAAGATACTCTCTAGCTTCCAATTTACTATATGTCTCCGTTTAAAATGCCTTCTAACGTGGTGTTGGTCTTAGACAAGATTACTAGAGATTTTTTTTTTGGGAAGGCTCTCGAGGTGATGGAGGTGTACATAATATGAATTGGAAAACAACGCAATTTCTTAAGCTAATGAGTGGTCTTGGAATAGGCAATTTTTAGAATTGGCTAAATGGATTTGGTGTTATGTTGTAAGGTATCTAACTCCCTGCAAACAGTAAATTCACAAACAAAAGCAAGAACACACAATAGAGACAAACCAACCAACTCCTTCCATTGAGAGTTCTTCAACGAAGGTGATGGTTATTCGATTGATGAAGAAGGTAAGAAGAACACAAGAACAACCAGCTATTTGAGAGAGTTGGTCCTGTCCACCAAGTCTAAACAACCACAAAATACCCAACAAAAACAAAGGCTCACTCCCTTCACCCTAATACCCTCCTCTCCCCAAACACAATGTACCACACTCCCACTACCCTTTACACCACAGTGGTCCCTCCCTCATTCTCAACAAACTCTTGTGCTATTCCCTTTTTGCCCTTTCTAGAATAAGTCTTAGTAATTGCGGGCCTTACAATACCCTCAGGGTTCAAAGCCACCTTGTCCTCAAGGTGAAACGATGGAAATTGCCGTTTAAGAAAGCCCACGTTCTCCTAGGTTGCCTCACAAGGAGGGCAATTGTGCCCCTGGATCAAACATTCCCATTCTTTAATATCTTCATTCCATTGAGCTCCCAACACCTCCTCCGGAGCTGACTGCCATTCATACTCTTCAGAAAACAGAGGAGCTGTGGATTGGATCAAAACTTGCTGTCCAACTGCCTTTTTTAACTGTGAAATGTGGAAAACAGGGTGTATCAGGGACGTGTCTGGCAACTGTAGGCGATAAGCCACTTTTCCTATTCGTTCACTGATCTCATACGACCCATAAAACTTTGGGGAGAGCTTTTCACAACGCCTCTGAGCAAGGGACTTCTGTCGATAAGGTCGTTTTTCAAACTCCAGTTCCCTTCGATGTTTATCGGCCTGCTTCTTCATTCTTTCCTGAGCTAACCGCAACTGCTCCTTCAAGGCTGTTAATGCCACATCACAGTCCATCAACTGTTATCTAACGTACTATTCACTGTCTTTTGTTTGCCATAGGACAAGAGAGGTGGTGGGTGGCGCCCATAAACGACTGTGTAGGGTGTAGTGTTAATAGAAATGTGAAAGTTGGTGTTGTACCAATATTCAACCCAACACACCCAATGTTCCCATCGTCGAGGTTGTTCGTTACAAAAGCACCTCAAATAAGTTTCCAAACATCGATTAACCCGCTCTGTTTGACCATCAGTTTGTGGATGAAAGGTTGTGTTGCGTTTCAATTTTGTCCCCTGTATTCGGAACATTCATTCCAAAGATGGTCGAGGAAGATCGTATCCCTGTCAGAGACAATAGATTTCGGGAATCCATGGAGCTTCACTATCTCACGAATAAATCTCTCTGCAACTTCCTTAGCCGTAAAGGGGTGTTTCAGGGTTAAAAAATAAGCGTACTTACTCAAGCGATCGACGACTACTAAGATGGAGTCTTTTCCATTGGATTTGGGCAAGCCTTCGACGAAATCCATTGATATATCGTCCCATATTCTCTCAGGAATGGGAAGGGGTTGGACAAGCCCAGCCGGAGCCACTGCCTCTATTTTGTTCCGTTGGCACAATAGACATTGTTCCACATAGGACTTGATGGTTGCCTTCATTCCCTTCCAATACAGCTCACCCGTGAGACGTTTATACGTTCCCAGGAACTCCGAATGGCCACCAACCACAGAGTCATGGAAGAGTTGAAGAATAGAAGGTATCAAAGAGGACTTACTCGATATCACCAAGCGATCTTTATAACGCAATTGGCCTTGTTGGGTGGTAAACTTCGGGTGGCTCGTAGGATCCTGTTGAATCTCTTTCACTATTTGTTGAAGTTCACTATCTTGTTCAACCTCGTGTAAGAGCACAACCAAGTCAACTATGGATGGGACCGCCAGAGTGGACAACTCCCCATTGTTCGGCCTCTGGGACAGAGTATCTGCAGCCTTATTCAATAATTCGGGATGATATTTGATTTCGAAGTCATATCCCAAGAGTTTAGTCAGCCATTTTTGATACTCTAGTTGGACTTCCCGTTGTTCCAAAAGGCTTCGTAAGGCCCTTTGATCGGTCAACATCGTGAATCGTTGCTCCAACAAATAATGTCGCTACTTTTGCACTGCTAAGACTATCGCCATCAATTCCCTCTCATACACAGGTTTAGCTTGGGCTCGTGCAGACAACACCTGACTAAAATAAGCGATTGGCCTTTGGTTCTGGGACAGCACTGCACCCAACCCAAATCCTGAGGCATCCGTTTCTATCACAAATGGTTTCTTGAAGTCTGGGAGGGCCAAAACAAGAATGGAAACCATCGCCTTTTTCACGAGATTGAACGCATGTGTTGCTTCCTCTGTCCACACAAACGAATCCTTTTTAAGTAAATTATGTAAGGGAGCCGCAATCATACCGTAATTGATGACAAATCTTCGATAATATCCGGTTAGACCGAGGAATCCTCGTAGTTCTTTGAGAGTCTTGGGTACAGGCCAATGTGTCATAGCTGAGATCTTTCCTTCGTCTGCCTCCACCCCTGTTGGTGTCACCCAATGGCCAAGGTATTCCACGCGATTCTGAGCAAAGACACATTTCTTGCGGTTCACTACCAACTGATTGTCACGCAAAACTTCCAGTACTATTGCTAGATGATGTAAGTGGGAGGCAAAATCAGGACTGTAAATCAGTATGTCGTCAAAGAATACCAGAACGACCTTCTGAGGAAAGGTCGAAAGATCTGATTCATCAGGGACTGGAACGTGGCTGGAGCATTTGTACGCCCAAAAGGCATGACGAGGAACTCATAATGACCCTCGTGTGTGCGAAAAGCCGTCTTGAGTATGTCTTCCTTGTTCATACAAATTTGGTGGTACCCCGACTTCAGGTCTAGTTTAGAGAACACTGTGGAGCCATGTAATTCATCTAACAATTCTTCAATCACGGGAATTGGAAATTTATCTGGAATGGTAGCTTGATTCAAGGCACGATAATCCACACAGAACCTCCATCCGCCATCTTTCTTTCTTACTAGTAAAACAGGGCTTGAAAAAGGGCTAGTGCTTGGTCTGATGATTTCTGAAATGAGCATTTCCTTCATGAGTCTTTCAATTTCGTCCTTCTGAGCATGAGCGTACTTGTAGGGACGGACATTGATTGGAGCTACACCCTCTGCTAACAAGATTTTGTGATCGATCGATCGGTTTGGAGGCATCCCTTCAGGCATTTTGAATACATCCTGATAGTCAGTCAAAATTCTCTGTATTTCAAGCGGAACATTGCCAAATTCGCCCCCTATTCTTGACTGCTCCTGGTCTTCCTCACTGCTTTGGGGCATCTCTTGTAGCTCAACTAAGAAGCCTTGCTCTGAATTCTTCCATGCTTTGGCCAACATTTTCAGTGAGACCTCAGCCTTGGTCAAGGAGGGATCCCCACGAGGGGTCACTGTATTTCCCCCTGCCTCAAAGGACATAGTCAGCTCTGACCAATTAACTTCCATCAGGCCCATAGTTCGTAACCATTGCATTCCCAATATCACATCTACTCCTCCCAGTTCCAACGGAAGCAAATCTTCTTGAATGGTGATGTCAGGGGAGTGAATCATAACGTCTTTACAAACTCCTTTCCCCTTCACTGCTACCCCATTGCCCATGACAATTCCATAGTTGATTGTATCGGTCCTGGGCGGTTGTAGTTCATCTGCCAACAGCTGCGACACAAAGTTATGAGTGGCTCCATAGTCAATTAGGACTACCACCTCCTTCTGACCCATTTGTCCCCGTACCTTCATTGTTCCCGGAGTTGAGAAACTGATGACTGACTTCAAATCAAGCTCTACTGCATCTCCAACCTCCAGGGCGTTGATTTCGGTTTCTATGGTCTTTTCGTCTTCTATTTCTTCTGGTTCGTGCTGGTGTGTTTCTACTATCCCCCAATCGTTCACGAGAAGAACTCTCAATTCCCGAACCTCACGATTCTTACAACGGTGATCCTTTGAATATTTTTCATCGCATCTGAAGCACAACCCCTTTTCATGCTTGGCTTGGAACTCAGCGTTTGAAAGTATCCTCGACGGTTGATTTCGCCGATTAGGGTTACTTGTATCAGAGATAGTTACGGCGCGGAAATTATCCTTCCCTACATTCAAATTTTTTTGCGAAGTATTGGGCCCACTGGGCTTTGTTTCGTTGGCTGCCCCTTTTGGTTTTCCTTTCGACGGCCCACGGCCCGATAGCTCTTCCGCTAATCTAGTTGCTATTTCTCTATCCTCTATTAATTGGGCCTGCTTCATGATGTCCTCGAGCCCAGATGGCTGTCGACTAATCACGGCTGCTCTAACCGCCGGCTTCAATCCGTTGAGAAACGTGTTTTCCAGCACATCTTCTGCTAACCCCGGTAACGGAGCTCTATAGATTTCAAACTTCGTGCGATACTCAACTACAGTTGCCTCTTGCTTGATCGCGAAGAATCGGCTGCATAAGCTACTCTCCTGCGTTGGTCGAAAACGTTCGAATATCCTCTGTCGCAAGTCATTCCACGACAGTATTCGGCGGCGGTTGTTTGTCCATCGGAACCATTCCACTATATCTGGTTCTAAACTCACCAAAGACACATTGATCTTTTCGATATCGCTCAAATGGTGCATTTCGAAATACGTCTCAGCTCGCAACAGCCATGAGTCTAGGTTTTCCCCCGTGAACACTGGCATTTCCAGTTTCTTGAACTTACATCGATCGTTGCTCATTTCGGCCATTTTCACCTGAGAGGATTCCCCCATTTCCGTTTTTCCTATTCCCGAATCTTCTCCCTCTTTTCCTTTCGTTTCTGTGCGGGATACTTCTTCTTTTTCTGATTGTCGTCGTCCCCCTGAACTCTCGGCAATCATGAGAATCAACGCTTTCTGGTTATCCCTCATCTCACTGGCCATCTTCTCTAGTCCATCTTCTATCCTTTCCTTCACATCAAGGACCGAATCTTTCACCTCGACTATTTCTTTCTCTGCCCCGGTGAGTCTTTCATCAAAAGCCATTCTCCTCGTCTTCCCCAGGCGTTACGTACTCTGATACCAAGTTGTAAGGTATCTAACTCCCTGCAAACGGTAAATTCACAAACAAAAGCAAGAACACACAATAGAGACACAAACCAAGCAACTTCTTCCGTTGAGTGTTCTTCAACGAAAGTGATGGTTATTTGATTGATAAAGAAGGTAAGAAGAACACAAGAACAACTAGCTATTTGAGAGAGTTGGTCCTCTCCACCAAGACTAAACAACCACAAAATACCCAACAAAAACAAAGGCTCGCTCCCTTCACCCTAATACCCTCCTCTCCCCAAACACAACTTACCACACTCCCACTACCCCTTACACCACAGTGGTCCATCCCTCATCCTCAACAAACTCTTACACTATTCCCTTTTTGCCCTTTCTAGAATAAGTCTTAGTAATTGCGGGCCTTACATATGTTCATGAAAAGGGCTCCTTATGGAGGCGACTTATTTCTGATAAATACTACTTCTGTGCAAAATGTTGGCGGACCCCAATCCATCACACTTACTTCTCATAAATCACTTATTAGCATTGTTCAAGATTTGATTGCTTCTAGAGCTCATCATCTACTTGGAAATGGCTTTCTACTTTCTTCCGGACAAATTTTTGGTTGAGTTGTTGATATGAACCACCAGAGCATCAAATTGTTATTTTCTAATTTTTATGTAATTCTATTATTTTTCCAATTTTATCATTTTATGAGATTTTAAGTAGGGGTATTTTTGTCATTTGTTATGATTCTTGATATGGCATTTAGGATTTTGGAAGCTATTTAAAGCTTGACCATTAGGTTGTACAGGAGGATAGTTTTGACGTATGAATGAAGTTTTCTGTATTTGATGTTTGAGCCATATCATCACCTCTTTGAAATTCTAGAAGCTAGAGTTGCAATCTAAGAACATTCAGGTAGGTTTGATCAGATTGCTTGTGGAGTGTTTAACCCTTGAGTGAAGAATCGGTTTTCTTGTCTCTTGGTCTTAGATCAAAAGGTAATCCACATCTAGTCGTTTCCCTTGAGATGGAAATCAATTTGATTTGGGGTTTTAGTGTTTGAGAATTAGGGGTTCACATAACCAAAGGGTTCCTAATTCCAATTCACTAGGGTTTTCATATCAGTTGTGGTCCAATTGCTTCAGCCTTTCCTCGTCTTTACAGGCTTTCTTCGAATCAGTCTTGTATGGTGTCGGATGTTTGGAATGATTCTAATTTAGCTTGGGATTTAAACCTACAGTGTAATTTGGATGATTAGGAAATCTCTGAATGGGCTCGTCTATATAATATTTTGACACCGATTAGACTTAATAATTCACCAAATTTGTGGAATTGGCCTGTTGAGCCATTTGGGTTTTTTCGATTAGATCCCTTGTAGAGAGCTTGGTGGGTATCGTTGATCCTTGTTTGAAGGACCTTTATACTGTCATATGGAAGGATAGCTATTCAAAAGAAGATTAAAATCTTTCTTTGGGAGCTTAGCTTGGGGGCAGTCAACACAAATGATCGTTTGCAAAGACGAATGCCTTATATGACCCTTTCTCCAAATTGTTGTTTTAGGTGTAAAAGGAAGGCAGAAACTACTGTCCATCTATTTGTTCACTGCTCCTATGCTTATCATTTTTGGAGTCTTTTATTGGAAGCTTTCAAGTGGTCCTTGCCTTTTGCCGACAACATTTTTTATTTCCTCTCATGGTCTTGGTGGGTCACCCTTTCACAGGAACAAAGAAGGTTATACAGCTTACTTTTGTTCGGGATTTTCTGTGGCATCTATGGCTTGAGAGAAATAGTCGAAACTCTACGGATTCTTCTTCTTTTGAACATTTTATTGACAATGTTTTTTCTATAGCCTTTACTTGGTGTAGGCACTTGCAGCCTTTCTGTCATTCTAGCTTATCAAATTTAATTTCTAATTGGAGAGTATTCATGTAATCACCAATAGATGCTCGGAGTTTTATCTCCTTTATTTCATTCATCAATGAAATTGTTTCTTTTTAATAATAATAATAATAAAAGATATATAGACTGCCCTCCTAGCTTAATAGTTTTTTTTGAAACAGAAAACTTCCATTGAAGAAATGAAAGACTACAAAAGAGTAGCAATAACGAAGGACAACAAAAACTAAAATACAACACTTTGAACCCACGAACACTTGAAAAGATTAGAAAAGTGACAAAAATTTGTCGAGCTTAGAAGTTTCATTAAAATTGTCTGTTATTCATACCCAACTGTTTGGGAGTTAACCAGAAGAATGTTCAGAATAATTGTTCCACATTGAAGACCTCTCCAAGGGAACATTATCATTCCCCTGGTGAACTAAAATTATAATGATAATGTTACCTATACCCAAGCGAAACAAGGTTGAGGTCATCTTCCGCCTTACCAAATGCCACCCATTTGCTTCCAACCCTTTCTCCAAAAATTCCTGACGACAATTTTCCTTGATGATGTTAATTTAGACACACACACACATGCACATGTTCTCGCTCAGTTTTTCAATTCCCATAACTTCACTTCTCTTTTGAAGGTAATCCTGGTAATGGAAGTGCCTACTTTCCGAAGATTTTAGTATCATTTGTAAATGATGTTCCATGGTGAGCATTTATTTCATCACAAGTGTTGCAAATCTTGTTTCATTTTATATTCTACTTTACCACTATCATGTGTACATGTGTTCTTGAACATCAATGCAGGATGACTCCTAGAATGAGGACGAGGATTTTCTGTGCGATACTTTCATTGTTGGCAACATGTTCCCAAAAGAGACTCCCATATCATGCAGATAATGGAGTGGTATGATGTCTCATTTCGTTGATATCTGAAAAAATATGGTTTTCTGCTCTTAATATCTTCTTACATGATAAGAAGACGTAATATATTTAGCAACTTGCCAGAAGTGTGGATGGCCTTCTATATGTTGTACACATGGTATAATCTCCATCCTATGTTTTGATGTCATCATGTACATACAATTAAGACTAGGAGCTGCTAATTTCTTTAATTAACCTTTACAAAAATTGGTAGGGAAAAAAGCTTGTTGTGACAGAGGCCTCTAGTCTAGTTCTCTTCGATGAATATCTTTTCTGCATTTCTCTTTCTTTTTGTTGAAGTTATGCCATCAATACCTAAGTTTACATCAAATGATGTGGGACGTAAGAGAATGATGCTCTGATGCTCTTGTTCATGTATTTTTCAGTACAGTTGTTAAGTTATCTAACTTTTTGACTTCCAGTAAAAGAAAATACCTTTTGATCAGAACTTATTTTGAGCAGTCTTTATGAGGAGCACCTTTCCTCTCCAGCTGACGCAAAATTCTTCTTCTCCTGGCCCAGGGGGGCCTGCTGATTAATAATTTTGGCCGTGGTCTTTGCCTTACTTTTTTATTATTATTTTTTTATTTTATTACTATTTTTTGTTTTTGTGTAAAATGAAGACTGATACAGCTTGATAATATTCTCTCTGTTTTTCATATTAGAAAAACCCAGGAAAAAAAACATTAAAAACACTTCTTGAAATTTGGAATCAGTTGATGAGCAACAATATCAACCTTCTAATTTTTAAAAACCAACAAAATATATTTGCAAGTTATGAAATGAGCCTGAAGTCCTTTCTCCATTACAGCTGTGGGGTTCAAACAATGTCTTCTTTGGTGACTCGATCAATTTGCATGAACTTGTCTCTTTGTCTGAGCATATTGTACAGAATCTAGTTGATGCTATTCAGCAAGAATCTTCTCCGGTAACTATGACTTCCACTTAATTTAAGTTTTTTATAAGTAACCATTAGAGTACACTGTTTCTGACCCTCTGTTCTGATTAGGCCGCTCGTGGAATACTGGCCCTCGAAGCTTGTGATTCCATCCTATCGTTTTTCACCGTAAGTTACCATCAAATCTTTTAGAGCATGTTTGGAGCACATGTTATAATAATCTGTGTTATAATAACCCGTAGAATACTTTGCACCTCAAACACAGACTATTATAATCCTGACTAAACAATTCTGCATTTTAAATAACATTATATAATTCTACATACTATAATAACCCACAGACTATTATAACTCACTCAGTACCCCAAACAGTCCTTAGATTGTGACTTTAAAACAATCTTTCACCTAGTATTTCTAATCCTTTGATATAAAAATGATCATTGGCGAGACATTTCCAAAATTAATGCAGAAGGGTGAACTTTTTATATTTGGTTCCATCCTGGGTTTTCCTCTTTTTTTTTCCCCTTTTTGTTCCTTTGTCCTTCCACAGAAATTTGATTTGAATTCTACCCTTGAACTAACTAATCAGGAGTTTTAGTTGCATCTTTTTGGTCACATTCATTGAGGAAAAATAGAAGTGAAATACAAGTTTATCTCAAGTTTATAAATCCAATCACGATTTTTTTTAATTTATGTTAGTATATCAGTCGTGTATCTGGTTCATTTTTTCCCCCTTGGCAAGAAACATGACTTTCATAAAGGAACCTCCATTCATCGAGATGCTTATCAAATTATATATTCCATTAATCCAGATCATATTACTAACATGCTATCCTGAAGGATTTATTTACAAATAACTCTTCTCGCATCAAAGGAACCTCCATTCATTTTAAGCATACTTATACATAATCGAATTCAAGTTAGATTTACTTCTCTGAGAAAAGGTAAATTTGTTCACTTGAGCCTAACTCAGCTGATAAAGGCATATACCTTCAACCTAAAGGTCTGGAAATCAAATCCCCACTTCCAAATATTGAACTCAAAAAAAAAAAGAAAGAGGAAAGGCTCATGTCGGGTTGGATTAAGTTACCGAAATTTAAGGTTCAAGTTCTTAAATTGGCAACCGAGGGAGGGAAAATTATATTTTTTCCTTCCAATGTTTATAACAAATGTTTATGCATAGCAACCAAGGACATGGCAAGTTTCTTATATATACCCTGTGAAATTACTAGCTAATCAATTTCCCTATCAATATTTACATGTGCAGAAGAAAAATTGACCATATTTCTTTTTCATATTTTCATCTCCTTGTATGACAGATAAAAGATGAAACATATGCAATTTGCTCCAAGTTGATGGAGACTGCTAAATTGTGTGTGAGTGACAGCAACAAATATTTGCAGTCAACTTTCCATCGCCTAGAGGAAAAGTCACAATTGTTATCGAGATGCTGATGGGAATATCTGGTGAATATTTATGTTTAGATTTCTGAGATTGTAAATGGAATATATAATTGGTATTTTGGTGCTTGTGTATTATTTTTTGAATTTCTAGTGAAGGTGAAATTAGTCTTGTGATAAACTTTGAATGACTTTCTTGCTTGGTTTGAAAGAGGGTATAAGTTTTGTGCTTGTATTACATATTTAATTTCATGGTTCAATTAGATGAATTTAAAACTTGAATTAAAATTGACTTTATATGTTAAGTACAAAGGGAAAAAAAATGAATTCTTTTGTTCAATTTGAGCGATTATCTTTGTATAACTGATTTTTGTTGTTATATTTTTATAAGTGGCCATTCGAAAAATGCACAACCCACTAATGAAAAGTCTATCAATGTTGAGGGACGAAATATAAGTGTTGAATTTGAAATTTGAAAGCTATGAATATCTTAATTCAATAGCTAAATATTAACCATTTGAAACTTGGCAAAAACAATTAGTTAAGGTTTCGTTGGATAACATTTTGGTTTTTTAAAATTATGCTTGTTTTTTCACAATTTCCGTTCATCTTCTCTACCATGATTTTCATTTTTTTTGAGTTACCATTTAAGTTTTTAGCCAAATTTAAAAACAAAAAATAGTTTTTGAAAACTACATGTTGGAATAGAAATTTCAACAAATCCAAAACTGTTACATCATCACCCAATATTAATGACAAAATTTTATTTAATTAGGGATTAATTAAATCTGCTAGCATCCATAAATTAAATTGTGGCAAACTCAAGTATACAATTAGGTTTCTTAAAATTTGGCAAACAAAAGTTCAAATTACAGGCCCAATTAGCAAAGTTTAAGCTCAGTCCAGAGACGAAAACTCAAAATCAATCAGACTCGATCCAGGACAGAAGACCCAAATCAACCAAACCCAAAAGGATTTGCCCAGTCCAAAATGGTTGGCCCAAATCCAACTTACCCAGTCCAATGGGCCCAAGTCCACTTGGAGACCTAGAAAAGCTCTATAAATAGAGACTTTCCCCCTTCAATTTGAAGGTTAAGAGATTGAAGACTTTATAGAGAAAATCCATAAAGATTTAGAAGTTGAAGACTCTAGAGAGAAAATCTAGAGAGAATTCTCAACAAAGATCAGAAGACTTGTTGCACTCCTGAAGATCAGATACTTTCTTGAACAAAGAACGCTTCACGAAGATCAAGAACACTCCAAGAATCCAGTGAAGTTTCAACCTCGAGAACAAGCTCTCCAACTCTTGAGAAAAGCATACAAGCAGAAGAGTTTCAACAAGCTTACAAGTCGAAGATCTTCAACAAGCTTACAAGCCGAAGACCTTCAACAAGTTACAAGCCGAAGACCTTCAACAAGCTGCAAATCCCTTCAAACAGTTGTATATGAGAGAGAAAGAATTAGAGGAGAAATATAAGAGATTGTAATCCAATATATTTAGACAAATACAAATTCAAGTTTACTAAATGTGTCTCATTTCCATTTGTTTGGTGGAATCTCGTGTGAACACTACCTTTTTTCCCCCTCAAAACTTAGTACGTACAAAGTAGATAAGAAAACATAGAAATTCATTGGTAGAAGCAAAGTTTAAAATGTCGAGATCTCAGTTTTATGAAGATGTCGATGAAAATATCGATAAAATGTTGATGTCGATGGATATTTCTGGAAAAAAATAAAAAAATATATTTAAATTAGAAAATAAACCTCCTACACTTTTTAAATGAGTTAAAATACTTGTTATAATATTACATTCACATTATTCATTTGGTTACTATTTCTTTAATATTTCAGTAATTTTGTACGGTATAATGGAAATGTCAACTCACCTCTTATGTTGATGTTGAACCCATGGATATGTGAAAATATCGATGAAAATGTCGATAAAAATTTAATATTATGGATAGATGTAATATTTTTAAGCTTAATTTTCAAAAATAAAAAATCAAATGGTTATCAAACATAACTTAATTAATTAAGGTTTGGCTTGATGCATGTACTTAATTGGTAGTGCAACAATAGTACATGATAGAGAACATTTGATGTTTATGAGTCTGAGGCTATCGCTAACTGTCAAAAGATGGCCTGTAGTTGTAGGAAAAAAGAAAAAAGTGTGGTTGTCTAGTTAAACTTTCACAAAACAGAGAATGTTTTTTGAAACCTTTGCTTTCTCATTGATTGTTTGGGCAAGAAGTCGAGAGCCCTTATAAGAAGATAAAGTAGAAAGAAGATACAATGATGAAAGGAGATTACAAAAGAGATTTTAGGAGAGAATTAAGTACACGTTTAATGATGAAAGATAACCTAATAAAGTCAACAAAACAGAAACAGTAAACAAGTACAAGATAAGGAACTACTCTGTTTCAACTCCCCCCCTCAAACTGGACGAGGAAACTGAATGAAGCCCAAGTTTGTCACGAAGAAACAGATGTTTCCGCGAGGATAAGGCTTTAGTAAGACAGTCTGCTGGTTGCTCATGAGATGCAATATAGCGGATCTGAAGACGATGGTTGAGAACCTGGTCACGTATGAAATGGGCATCTAATTCCACATGCTTTGTTCGAGCATGAAAGACGGGATTGTGAGCCAAGGTTGCAGCATTAATACTGTCACACCAGGTATAGGAGTATGAGGAAGAGACACGCGAAGTTCTTTGAGTAAGGACTGAAGCCATATGAGTTCACAAGCAACATGTGAGAGGGCACGATACTCTGATTAAGTACTCGATCGAGCTACCACAGCCTGTTTTTTTTAGGACCAAAAGACAAGAGTTGAGCCAAGAAATACACAGTAGCCACCAATTGACTTCCGATCATCAGGAGATGATGCCCAGTCGGCATCTGAATAGCCAGTAAGAGTTAAGACAGAGGCTGGCTGGATGTGTAAGCCCAATTGCTTGCTGCCATGAAGATACCGAAGGACACGTTTGAGAGCCTGCCAGTGTGCCATTGTAGGTGCAGAGTTGAATTGGCTAAGTTTATTGACTACAAACGCAATGTCAGGCCTAGTATGGAGAAGATATTGGAGAGAGCCAAGAGTGTTGCGAAACAAAGTAGGTGTGGGAAAAGGTGGCCCATCACCAAGACAGAATTGTTTGCCCGAAGCCATAGGGGTGGAGACAGGTTTGAGATGTTGAAGTTGCAAACGTGATAACAAATCTTGGATATAACTCTGTTGGGATAGAATGAGACCACCATTGGTGTGTAATACTTGAATGCCAAGAAAATAATGCAGAGGGCCAAGGTTTTTAAGAGCAAACACAGTGTTGAGCTTGGTAATAAAGCTATCCAATAGGGTGATAGAGGAACCGGTAATAATCAAATCATCTACATATATAAGGATAAATATGGTACCTTGTGAGTAGTGGAGAGTGAACAGGGATAAGTCAGCTTTAGTTTGTGTAAAATTCCAGTTAAGAAGCACTGAACGGAAGCGATCATACCACGCTCGTGGGGCTTGCTTGAGGTCGTACAGAGCCTTGTGTAACTTGCAGACATGATGGGGAAAGGTAGTGTCAACAAACCCCTCGGGTTGAGCAACATAAACATCTTCAAGGAGAAAACCATGGAGGAAGGCGTTGCTGATGTCAAGTTGTTTAATTGGCCACTTCCAAGTAACGGCAAGAGTGAGAACCACCCGTATAGAAGAAGGTTTGATAACAGGGTTGTATGTTTCACCATAATCGACCCCTGGTGCTTGAAGATATCCCTTAGCAACCAAACGAGCCTTGTAACGGCTAATGTGTCCATGAGCATCCCTTTTTATCTTGTACACCCATTTAGTGCCAACAAGAGTATGTGAATTTGATGGAGGGACAAGCTGCCAGGTTTGGTTACGGTGAAGGGCTGCAATTTCGGCCTTCATGGCATCAATCCAGACGGGGCTTGTAATGGCATCAGAAAAACTGAGAGGTTCGACTTGAGACCAATCAGTGGATGGAGAGAGAGTGAGGCCAGTAAAGGGATATTTGGGTTTGGAAATGCCTGCTTTGGCTCTGGTAGTCATGGGATGTTGGTTAGTAACATGTTGAGGAAGATGTGAGGGAGAGGTGGAAGGTTGAGGTGAATGAGATGGAAGGGCAGAGGGGCCGGAAACCCCAACGGGAAACCTTTCACCGCGCCACACGATTCTTTCGCGAAGCGCTCTCTCAGACGTTTCCACTCCTGCCCCCGCAAGCAAAGAGGTTTCATTCAAGATACCAGGCGCTCTACCGTAGTTGTTCTTGGCCGCCCCATTGTTGTGTAGTTTAGTTGAATTTGACATCTGGTACGACCTGCTTGTTCAATTATTGATATCTCTCAACCTGCCGCTGAAGTCACCCATGCGCTCGAACGACCTTTAACCCCCCCTTTGATTAGCCAGTTTCAAAGAGGGAGAAGAGCAGGATCAGACTTCCTTACGGGTTGAGCCTTCCTTTCCTCTAATCTCTCCACCATTTCCAAGAGTGAAGGAGGAGTTTCAACATAGGTTTCTTCCTCAATTCAAGCCAGCAAAGGACTAAGGTAGGGGACGAGAAAGGTAAAGAGAAGGGGTCTTCGTTGGTAATGTGAGCTTTCCTATCGACGATCTTTCTCGGTGCATAAGCGAGGCTTAGCGGTCGAAGTACCGGATAAGCAAGAAAGCCAATAGACCTTGAATAGCCTGTACGAAAAGACTGTTGAAGAGGATTTTACTAGAGTCTACACCTCTCGCCTATCGAAGTTCTGTTCAAAAACCTCGTCCGAGAACTTGTATAGAGAAGGATTTCCTGCGGTGCAGCGGTTCTTCCATACCAACTTATTTGCCTGCTACACGCTTATTGGCATAACAACCGGTACACCATAGGTTGGCCCAACCCGCCCCTCTCGCACTAGGGTTGGCTCCTCGCAGATTCTCCCTTTAACACCAGCGGTAGATAGGAACCGAACTGTCTCACGACGTTCTAAACTCAACTCACGTACCACTTGAATCGGCGAACAACCGAACCCTTGGGACCTTCTTCAACCCAGGATGTGATGAATCGACATAGAGGTGCCAAACGACTCCGTCGATAAGAGCTCTTGGGAGTCATCAGCCTGTTATCCCAACCAATATAAACATGATTGAGCCGACATTTTCGAGTTGGGATCTGTCTCTCCTTATCACGCCAAATAGGAGAAAAGGGAGAAAGCGGATGGTAGAGACATGATTGGAATCAGGAGGCGAGATTGAGCCCCCACCTCGAGTTCACATGCTCCGGTGGGATGATTTCTACGACAATCTCCCAACCCCTGAACAACCCCTCCAATTACTCTCGGAAAGCCCAGAAAGTGAAACATTTATCCTTTACCCTCGCTCGAATTCCTCAACCCTTTGATGAAAGCCCTAGTTGCTCGGACCCTACAGACCTAAAACCCCTCCTCGCATCTTTGTGGATGGACTCCGACGAACTGGATCAATACGGCACCAATGATGATATGGATTTTGTCAACAATGAGGAGGCCCAACACATGGCATCTAAGAGCCACCGTGATCCTGTCCAACCAAGACCCCCTAATAAAGCTTTGTTCGATAAAGCAAACGATTCGTTCCGACAACTTCGGACCAGATTAACCCCTATGCATGGCGAAAGGGAGCATTAGAAGGGTCTTAGCTCCAGAATATACAGACGAAAAAAAAAAAGAAATTCACCTGGAGGGGCCCACAACCACTACGATATTGGTCTCTTCGATGAGTTCCACGAACCAGACCCACAAAGCTGCATCATAGGTGCAACGCAGGAGGGAACTGTCTTTGCAAATATGATGTTAAAAGTGAGGAAGAGGCAGGGGGCGAGAAGGTGAGTGTCTTAGTGGAAGAGGATGGTGAAGCAAGTGAAGATAGAAAAGGAGAATGAGTGCAAGCTTTCGAAGGGGCTGAAGGAGGTGAGGGAGGGCTGATTGGAGAGGTAGGTAAAACTTGAGATTGGGAGGGAACTGGTACTGGAGCAGAGATAGGCAGCCATGATAAGATGGTGTCATTGTAGGAATGTGAAGGTGCAGATTGGTGGGAGAACATGGAGGTATAGGGAAACTCCTTTTCATTGAAGCAAACGTGTCTCGATATGTATATCTTACCAGAGGAATTCAAGCATTTATAACCTTTGTGTTGGTCACTATAGCCAATAAAAACACACCTCTCAGTATGAAAGTCAAATTTATGTTGTTGATATGGTCTTAGACAAGGAAAACAGGCAGCTCCAAAGGCACAAAGGTGTTTGTAATCAGGTGATTTTCCTTTCAACAAGAAGAATGGAGATTGACCATCATTGACTGGTGTGGGGAGCCGATTAATCAGATGGACAGCAGTTGAAAAGGCCTCCCACCAGAAAGATAAGGGCATGGATGCTTGAGCAAGTAAAGCAAGCCCAATTTCTACAAGATGCCGATGTTTACGCTCAACTCGTCCATTCTGAACTGAGGTAGGGGCAAGTCAATTGAACCTTGAAACCATGGTCTTGAGAGAAATTCAGGATAGGTTTAAACTCAGTACCATTGTCACACCGAAGCACTTTGATTTTATTACCATAAATATTTTCAACCTGTAGCTTAAACTGTTGAAAGACATTGAAAACGTCTCCCTTAGATTTAAGGGGAAATATCCAAGTGTACCTTGAGAAATCATCCAAGAAGGTTAGATAATACCGATAGCCATAAGTAGATAAAACTGGGGTTGGTCCCCATAAATCAGTGTGAATGAGGTCAAAAGGTTTAATGGCACGAGAAGTAGAAGAAGAGAAGGGTAACTTATGAGATTTACCAAACTTGCAAGCTTCACAAAAATAATCATCTTTGCATTTAACATGAGTTTTACAATGCTTCAATACTTGATTTAAAGTTCTAGGGGAAGGGTGGCCCAATCTATGGTGCCATACATTGAGTGAACAAGAAACAAAAGCATAGCTAATTCTAATTGGCTCATGAAATTGTGGTTGGGAAGTTGACTCTGTAGCAGTGACCTTCTTTAACATGTTGTTTTTATAGGTAATATCCAAAATGTTCTGAGTTGAGACATCATGAGCTTCCAAAATTCAGTAAAGACCATGCTCAAGGCTTCCTACCAAGCACACCTTCTTGGACTTCTTTTCCTTTACAAGACAGAAAGAATCATAGAACTCAACAGTTACTGAGTTATCAAAGGTTAGTTTAGAAATGCTAACAAGATTCTTTTTCATGGTTGGAACTACCAAGACATCTTTCAGCAATAATTTATAGTTTAAGCCTTGCAAACACGTATTTCCAGAGGACGATATAGGGAGTTTAGTACCATCACCTACTGAAATGAGTTTTAGGGAGGATGGTTTACCTTTGACAGAGAGATTTGCCATGTCTGATGTTACATGATTCGTGGCCCCACTGTCCAAGTACCAGCTATCATCTTGCAGTGTCTTAGGAAAAGCCATAAGAGCAGTAGGTATACTGTTGTTTTCATTCTTTGAACTTCCACTGGAATTGTTTGCAATGACTGTAGCTGCTGAAGGATCGACTCTTTCATATCTGTGATGACAAATAACTGTGGTGTGGCCTATTTTTCCACAGATTTGACAGGTTGGTTTTGGAGGATATGAGGAATAATGGCCTCTGCCCCTCGATCGACCACCTCCTCGGTATTGTCCTCTATTACTGCTCGAGAAATGATTGTTGGTAGCAGTAGATGTTACTTTTGATTTTTCAGCATTAGCATAATTCACAGAGGCCTGATTTACAGAGATGGTTCCTTTGAGTTCCTGTAAACGATCTGATCTATTTTCATACATTAAGAGTTCTGATTGAACCTTGTACCATGACATTGGTTGATTTCTGATGACGCAAACAATGGGGTTGTACTCTTCATCCAAACCAACAAGAACATAAGAGATAAAAGTTCTCATCTCCATTGGAAAACCAGCAAGAGCAAGGTTATCTAAGTACATTTTCATTGTTAGTAAGTACTCCTCCATTTTCATGCTTCCTTTCCTTGTCTGTTGTAGCATATGTCTAAAGTAGCCTTCCTGAGAACTTGAGTGAAGCCCGTAGTAATCTTGAATGGCTATCCAAAGATCCTTAGCTCTGTCATGACCCATCACTTGAGCTGCAACTTCTGGTGTCATTGAATTGTACATCCATCCAACAAGTATCTGATCAGTTGTATCCCAAATATCATACTCTGGGTTTGGCATTTTCAAACCATTGGGTTCTTCCTCTAAAGGAGGGATGATGATGGACATCTCGGGTTCAGGAGTTTCTCCAGTTAAGTGGCCTTCTAGCTTGTATCCCTTAAGTATGGGCAACACAATACTTTTCCACAAGAGATAGTTTGAACGATCAAGCTTTACCGAGGTAACTTGACTCAGAATGTTGGTACACATAGGGTTTCCCAACGATTGATCTTTCGATCGAACAATAACTGTTGGTCTGATGTTTGAGGAGTCTCCTTGTGTTTCAACTCTTGCGTGCGTAGCTTTGGAGACTTCTGATACAGGAGACTTAGAGGCGTCGGCCATGGGTGCTCTGATACCAAGTTAAACTTTCACAAAACAGAGAATGTTTTTTGAAGCCTTTGCTTTCTCATTGATTGTATGGGCAAGAAGCCGAGAGCCCTTATAAGAAGATAAAGTAGAAAGAAGATACAATGATGAAAGGAGATTACAAGAGAGATTTTAGGAGAGAATTAGGTACAGGTCTAATGATGAAAGATAACCTAATAAAGTCAACAAAACAGAAACAGTAAACAAGTACAAGATAAAGAACTACTCTGTTTCAACTTGTCTTTTACAATTTTAATCGTTTGGGATTGATTTTGCATGAGTTAAAAGAGATTATTTGAAAAAAATTTAATCGTTTTTAGTATTTGGTAAAATTGATCATTAATTAATAAAAAAACCCACGTTTTAAATAACGTAATTTTAGTGATGATAAGATAACTAAACATGAACTTTAATTGAGGTGTCAAATGTGAGATTTTAGAAGTTAACGAATAGAAACAACCGACGAATAAAAGTTTAAGGGTGAGAATGAAAAAATCTAGAAGTTCAAGGACTTCCATTAAAAAAAAAAAGGATAAAAACAGAGGGACGAAAATCATAATTAAGCCAAAATTCCAAAAAAAAAAAATATATATATATATATATATATTGAGTCTTTGTGAGTTGTCGATGCATTTTGCAGAGTTGTAATGGAGGTGGCTTTTATTGCAATATTTTGCCCCTTTTATTCATTTGCATCTTTATCAAGGAAACAGGACAGTGTTAGCTTTGTCAGTGCTTCCAAAAAGCAAATATGCAAAATGGGGTTCTCTTGTTTCCTCTAATTTCCAAAGTCAATTTTTGAGAATTGGGACTTCCAACCAAACGCATAAAAATGGTCAATTTTCTTTCACTATATGAAGGCCCAATTTAATGCAATTTTCTCACACATAAAATACTTCAAATGGGGTTCACTTCACCTTTTTATATTTACCTTTCTTCTTTTTGGGGATTCGAACCATTGATCTCGTGATTGTTAATACATTGGATATGCCAGTTGAGTTATGCTCTCTTTGGCATATAAATTCCTTCCTCTATGGACTTTGAATATTAATGTCACATTTGATGTAGTTTGATCATGGATTTTTTTTACTACAAGGTCCGGATCTAAACCTATAATCTAGTAAATGTCTTAACCATTGAATTTGGTTCATCTACTATTAATATGAACCATGGAAAAAATTAATAAATTAAATTATAAGTTTAATTTTTATACTTTTAAGTTGGTGTCTAACAAGTTATTGAACTTTAGAAAGTGTTTATTACAACTTTGAACTTTTAATTTTGTGTCTAATAGATCCTTGACATATTTGAAGTTTTTAAAAATTAATTGATCTATTGATGTAAAATTAAATGTTATGTCTAATAGGATTTTAAACTTTCAATTTTGTGTCTAGTAAGTTTGTGAATATTTAAAAATTCTCAAATAAATCAAGGACCTATTAGACATAAAAAGACACAAAATTGAAAGTTTAACGACCAATTTGAGACACTTTTTAAAGTTCATGGGTCTATTTTGACCCAAAATTGAACGCCCAAAAATTTATTAGACATTTTTTTTAGAAAAAATAGTAACCAAATAAACACAAATTTAAAAGTTGATGAACTAAACTTGTAATCTTTTGAGATTTTGAAATTTTAACCTTTTGTTTTGATACTATATTAATTACTTCTAGTCGCTAATAAGAGTATAGCTCAACCGACATAAAATTTGGGTTTATAACTAAAAAGTCACAAGTTCAAATCTCTCACCCTAAATGTTGTTAAACTCAAGAAAATATTAATTACTTCTCGTCTAAAAAGTTTTAAATTGAAGTGGATAGGTTAATAAGGGTCTGTTTGATAAGCAATCTGAAAACAGAAATTTGAAAAGGGATTTAATGAAAATAGAGTTGTATTTCATGTTTTCAGATATGTGTTTGGTAGCAGATTCAAATAGTTATTTAAAGTGTGTCTTATAACATATTTATAGATCATGAAATTAGTTGTAGTTGCAACTAATTATTAAATTGAATATAAGTCATTATTAATTAATTTATCAACATGATTTTATAAATTTTATAAAATTATCATTTTGTAATATAATATTATGTAATTTATAATATATTATATTATACATATTTTAATTTAACAAAAAATAAATTGAGTTTTATAACATGAAATATTGTATTTATTAAGATTTTTTATTTTTGTTTAATATGATTCTGCATTTTAAAATTTTAAATTCAAAATCTGAATACAATGAAAACATAAAAATGTTGTTTTTAGAATTTCTACTATTTGGATCCCATAATCCGAAAACAGTTTTTGAAAACACATCTGTCAAACACATATTCACTGAATTCAGTGATTCCGAAAACATAAAATAGAATCTGGATTGCATACCAAACAGACCCTAAGATTTTGTGGAAGAAGTATGTTCGGAATAAGAAGAAAATAATCCATTTTATCCACAAACGATTAAAATTGATACACGAAATTTAAAATAATAACAACAATAATAATAACCATTTGACTAGTTGATTATTGGTGAAATACCTAAATTGCCCTTCTTATTTCATTTGGTTCCTCATGTCTAAATATATATATATATATATATATATATATATATAATTTTATTGACAAAATGTCTTTTAATGTCACAGCATTATTATTTCATCCATAAATTTTAACATTTTGGGACAAAAAAAATGAAGACGATTACCATTACATATAAACAATATAAAATTAAAACGACCATTTTAAAATTTAAAAAAAAAAAATTATATATAGATTCCATCAAATAAGCACAAGGATCCAAATATTACTATAAATTATAAATTTTTAATTAACAAAGATTCTAAAACATCTAGAACACCTAAACTTATGCATTTTGGACACTTGTTTTGTAACTTTTGCAAAAGCCTTGTGAATGGCATTATTTTTTTACCCCCTTTTTTTTTCATTTTTCCATCTTTGTCCAGCAATGATACAGCCTCATTTTGTCAGTGCTTTTCAAAGGCAAAGGGGCAAAATGGGGTTCACTTGTTTTAAATTCCTTGTAAGCTCCACAAGTTCAAGTTTCATAAATATTATTATTGATCACTTCCAACCAAATGCATAAAAATGGTAAAATTTTCTTCCTTGCTCTGCATGTGTAATTTAATGTAATTCTGTATACCTAAAAAGAGTTAAATGTCGATGTCGAGCTCAAATATTAAGATATTTATGCTTGTGTCTCGTAGTTGGACGAGACTATTAGGAGTTATTTTGGACATTGAGTGAGTTATAATTGTTGAGGATCTCACATTGGAAAAATAGAGAGAAACCTCACAATATATAAGATATATGAGTTACTCCACTTATAGCCAATTGATTTTGAGATGGAACTCCATATAATCTAATATGGTATCAGAGTCCATTAAACCCAAACGGGTATTCGATCAAAAAAAAATGAAATTGGGATCCGTATTGATAGTTTATGTTTGGAGTGCAAAATATTCCACAGGTTGTTATAACGCATGTTATACCAAACAGGCCAACTTATGGTACTTTAAGAGTATATGATACTTTTTTTATTATTCATTGTCTTCATGTCAGCATCATTTTAAAAATGATGTAAAGTTCACGAGTTTTATTTCTAAAAATCAAATCATAGTATGATTAAATGGGGTAAGTAGAAATTTTTTTTCCAACTATAAATATTTAATTCGTTTAGTCAACTTGGATGTTTTTTAGTCCGGATTTGAGTATTGATTGTTGTTGAATTCAAACTTTTTTATTTATTTGCTCAATTTTGGGGTTAAATGTGAATATTTTCATGATTAAGTTTCGATATTTATGTAGCTAATTTTTAAGTCGTTTTTTAGTTGAATTTTGTATGATTTATTGTTGGGTTTGTAGATAATGTTTTTAAATTAATTTTTGAGGAGGTATAATCTCATTTGAATAAGTTTATATAGATCAATTTCATGTAATTAAAAGTTTTAGTTAAAAAGGAATTCATACCCTAATAAAGTTTATACCTCATACAGTTAAAAACTATATCGTGATTTCGGTAATAGTTCATATCTCTAACATATAATTTTTTTTATTCAGATAAACATGAATATTCTCTTTCTCTTTTCTTTTTATCTATAAGAAGAATTGATACCTTAATATACCATTGATATTGATACATTAGTAAGTTGAAATATGTTTGGACAAAAAAATAAAAAATAAAAAATTTATTTACTTGATAATTGAGCTATAGATGCAGCCTGCAGATGAGAGAGAGAAGAAAAGTGACCCCTTTTGACTTTGTGTCACAAATAAAATAATAATAGAATAGAGGATTTGGTTGGCATTTCAATGCAACTTTTTCTTTAACTTAAGGGCCAAACCAATTTGGAAAAGAGGCAAATTCTATGTGAATGGATTATGGAAGAGCCTGCAAGCAAAGGACCAAAATCATTTGGAATTACTTCCACATTACACATTCATATTTTCACAAACAAAAACTACTTTCTCTCTCTCCTCTCTCTCTCTCTCTCTCTCTGTTAGTTCAAGAACCTTTATCAAGCGTTTGGAGGACTGTCTTAGGTTTAGATGGTTTTGGAATCCAAACTTAAAAGTTAAAACGTTATTCGGATCATCGTGTTCAAAACTCAATGGGTTTGAAATACTACCTCATAGTTTTATTTTGCTAATTCCAACACTGCTTCGCTAATTCCCATACATCAAACACTACATACCAAACATCGTTTTCTGATTTCCAGGGTTTTGATTTCGAAACGGTGCTCCAAACGCCCCCTTAGGGGTTGTTTGGGGCACTGAGTGAGTTATAATAACAAGAGTTATAATAGTCTGTGAGTTATTATAATCTGTAAAATCATATAATATTATTAGTAGTATAATCTTGGATTATAATAGTCTATGTTTGGGTGCAGAGTATTCCAGAGTTGTTATAACCTGTGCCCCAAATAGGCCCCTTAGAGATGGAGGGTTTCAAACTTATGACCTCAGTTCATACTTCATGTTAGTTGAGTTATGCTCTTATTGTCTCTCTAAGATTTTATATATGTTATCAATGATTTTTTTTTTTTAAAGATTATTGTGTTACACATAAAAAAGAATAAATAGGAAACAGTCTAGTATAGTTGAAATTATTTCATAAAAAATTACTTTTAAGAAGTAGAAATGAATGAAAGAAGATCGACAATTTAGATAGTAAATTTAGAAATAATAAAATTGATTCTTTCTTTTTCGATCATTGACTTTAAGTCATTTCTTTATAATTTACTTGCATTTTACAGCTATTTTAAAAATCTATAAAAAACTTAACAATTACATTTACAATATTTCCAAATTGAATGAGATAGTTTAATTTTTTTTTTCTACCAAATATCTCATGAGAATGTATGCATAGAACCCATTTTATTACGGGCGGCCCTATTACTAAAGTACTATAAATTTGTTGACCATATAGATAATTTATTAGTTTCTAACGACATTTCAATTATTATCTATGCCAAGTCAATTTTTCGTAACTTTTAAACATTATTCATTGAAGAAACTTGCCTTCAACATTAATTGATTATAAATAGAATTCAAATAAAAAAATAAAATTATAAAAATAAAATTAATTGTTGCAAAAGTATAATTTAACAATGATAAAATTAGGTTAGTGAGAATATAACTCAATCAATAAAGACCTTAGTAATCTCTCTTACAATCCTTTTTAATTTTCTGTTTTAAGAAATTATGTTTATTTTCACAATTTTTAATTATGATTTTCACCTTTTAAATGAACATTTTTGAATTTCTAATCAAATTTAAAAAATAAAAACAAATTTTTAAAAACTATCCGTTTGATAACCATTTAATTTTTGAAAATCAAGCCTATAAACATTACTTCCATATTATGGATTTCTTGTTTTGTTATCTATTTTTTACATATATTTTTAAGAATCAAGGTGGATTTTAAAAACTAAAAAAAAATAGTTGTTTTTAGAATTTTGTTAATAATCCTAATGTTGAAAAATGGAACTCATTCTAATTTGTAGAGAAATGACAAAAAAAAACACACACGCACAATTTTAAAAATTAAAAAAAATAATTTGATTATTAAACAAAAAATACAAATAGAACTTAGAAGTAGTATTTATAAGCTTAATTTTTTTATTAAAAAAAACTCAAATAATTATTCAACCCAAACTCCTACTTTAAAAGTACAAAAATTAAGAAATATCAAGACTAAATGTTAACAAAACAACCAACTCAAACACAACTTAAATCATCATCTTTTCTCTTCTTACAAACTACAAAATTGGACTATTTTTCCACATATTAACAATGTAATATTCTTTTAGAAAAAATTAAATTTATCCATAAACTATATATATCGTATCAAATTTGACCATAAACTTTTAATTTCATCAAATTACATTTCAAATTTAGATAAATGTTACAATTTTAATCCTAAACTTTAAGAAACGTTGCAATTTCAACCATCTAATGAGTTTTTTTTCGAAAAATCGTCGAGAAAACTATTCTCTTATGTATTTAACGAATTATAGAACTTATATATGATATAAAATTTGATAAAATCTTAAACAAAAATAATATTATGACTAAATTTTTGTTAAAATTTGTAAATTCCCATAGGGTTATTCGTTGGTTAATTTTTGTATCAATCAAACATAATTTCATGCAAAATTTGATTTTATGGAGATTTTCACGTTGTTTTTTTTTTTTTTTGTTAAAATAAGTGGGCAAATAAGAAAAAATTTAATTGAGAGTAAAAATTACAACAACTATCTAAGTTTCTGGTACAATGTGATGAAATATAAAATTTAGAACGAAAATGGATACAATTGATAAATTTAGAGTTAAAATTGAATTTTTCCTATTTTTACCAGAATTTATCGTGAGACTCCGATTTTTGTGAGTTCAATTACGATGGTCCAATTATAAAAATTGAAAAGAAAAAAAAGGTATTTTAAACAAATATTTTGGTTGTCAACTTTAAGAATCGCAGTGGCATGTCGACGAAAGCAAGGAAGTGGAAGACTCAACTTTTTTTAAAAGTCTATTAAAAAAAAAAATTAAAATTGAAAATATTAAGGAATGAAGCTTTTAGCGCCGCAAGATTTTTTTTTTAAAAAATGCTGCTTGGGTAAGGCATAATGGTAAAATCAATCAAATCTAGGACCACGCTAACGTTACCAGCGCATTGTACGCGCGCATTGACGTGTCGCCATGTAAGTGGTTGTTTCTCGAAACCTCGCAAATTCCATGCACTCTTTTCTTTTTTTTTTTCTTTTTCTTGCAGGCCTGTCTATTGCTTCCTCCTTCCGCCACGTGTCACTTCTCCACTCATTTCAACTTCGCCCCTTCCCGCTCCCAACAAAATCCACCCAACTTATGCCCGGTTCTCCTTTTTTTATTATCGAAAATAAACTCCATTAAAAAAAATGAAAATTAATAAATTAAATGCTACAAATTTAGATGTTGTTTGTATAGTGGATGAGTTATAATAGTTTGTATAATTATATAATATTATTTAAAATGTAAAATAATTTATTTTAGAGTTATAATAGTCCGTGTTTGAGTGCAAAATATTTCATAGGTTAACATGTGCCCCAAACAGTCTCGTAGTATCTATAATTTGAGTTTAGTTTAGGTTAAAATATTATTTTAGTCCATGTACTTTATGTTTCATTTTATTTTAGTAGATGTACATTCAAATATCTAATTTTAGTCCCCCAATGGTTGAAGTACTAAAAAAAAATCTAATTTTAGTTCTTTTAATTTCAATAAAGCTTAAAATTAGTCTTTATTTAAGTTTATTGTTAATTTTTCTAAAAAAAATCAGTCTCTATTAGTCTTCATTCTAATTCATGAAATATGTCCATATTGTGTCATTTCTTGCTTGAAGATTGTTATTATTCAACCAATTCTAAAAAAAAAAAAAATTCAAATTAATAGTATGAATTAATTTTAAGATTTATTGAAAGCACTTGGATTAAAATTAGACATTTGAAAGTACATGAACTAAAATATAATGAAATTTAAAATATATGGACCTAATGGTATTTTATCATAGGTAAAATTATAAATTTATCCCTATAATTTGGAGAAGGTTAGAATTTAGTCATATAATTTTAAAAGTTGAAATTTCATGGTTTGATAAAATCTCATAAATAGTCTCTATTATAAACAATTTATGAGTCTTCTATCAAATCATAAGGATGAATTCTAACTTTCAAAACCATAGAAACTAAATTCTAACTTTCTCATGATCGCATGATCATCCAAATTTATAATTTAACCTTGATTTTAATTTGGCATCTGTGATTTCGTTAAATGTTTTATCAAATAAAAGAGCTCATATATTTTATTCTATTTTTAACTGTATCCTAATTCATAAACCTTAATATAGTTACCCATTTTGCCAAATAGGAAATATTAGCTGAAGGTCAAGTAAAAAAAGAATGGGTCCATATGACAATAATCAACATGCACCATTTGTGAAGTTTGACCAAACCATAAAGACCATATAGAAAATCATAGGTTATGTTTTAATAATATGGTACTTTTAAAATTATAGGGGCCAAATAGAAATTATGTTCAGCCTGGGGAGACCAATTCTATAATTTAAATTCTTTCTTTCTCATCAAATTACACGTTCTCTTAAAAAAAGCTTGAAATTATAGAGATGTTACTCTTACCCTCTCAAACTTTCAATTTGTTTTATTATCTTAAGTTACAAAAGCACTACAATTGAACTCTAGTATTATGTTATGTGTTAATTGCGGTAAATTCTATAAATTTGAAATATAATTATTGTAACGGCATAATTAAAGATATATGTATATATATATATATGTTTCGATAAAATAATTTATACAAAAAATAAAAATTAGATTAGAATATCACTTTAGTTCTTAGATTTTGGATTTCATTATATTTTAGTTCTTATACTTTCAAATGTTTAAAATTAGTGTACATAAAATTTAAAATTGGTCATTTATTAACTTGAAGTTAATTTTTATCGAAATTCATTACATAACAATAATAATTTTCACTTAAGAAAAAACGCAATGTAATTGAAATTAATTTTAAACTTGGTTGAGTGTAACGATTAAATTTGGGCATTTAAATATACAAATTAAAATGATATTTTAACCTAAAATTTAGGAGTAAGTTTTTTATTAAAATAAGTTTTTTATTTTTATTTATTTCTTTTTTAAAGATTCGAAGACGCCATTTCGTTATCATCGAAAAAGACGCAGCGTTGGATTATATAAATTCACAATCTCTTCTTCTCTTCTCCATAACTTCATTTATTCTTCTTTTCTTCTTCTCTCGCCATGGACTGGACCAGAGGCCCTGCCGTCGGCCGAGGCTCGTCGGCCATCGTCTATTTGGCGACAACTACCTCCACCGGCCACCAATTCGCCGTCAAATCCACCGACCTCTCTTCATCGGCGCTGCTGCAGAAGGAGCACGCTCTTCTCTCCAATTTGAACTCCCCATACCTAATCAACTGCTTAGGTTTCGACGTTGAAATTGAAAGCTACAAGCCGCCGGTGTTCAATCTGTTCATGGAGTATTTGCCGGAGGGGACGCTGTGGGATGCGATTCAGAGCCACGGCGGCCGGATGGACGAATCGACGATCGGAGCGTATTCGCGCCAGATTCTCAAAGGATTGGAGTATCTTCACGTTAATGGATTGGCGCATTGCGATATCAAGAGCCGGAATCTGTTGTTGAGTGGTGAGGGTTTGAAAATCGCCGATCTAGGCTGTGCGAAATTTGTGGAAGGAGCCGGAAATGGAGTTAGGGCTTTTTCTGGTTCGCCGGCGTTCATGGCGCCGGAGGTTGCGAGAGGTGAAGAACAGGGGTTTCCGGCGGATGTTTGGGCTTTTGGATGTACAGTAATTGAAATGGCTACCGGCGATCATCCGTGGCCGGAGATGGAGGATCCGGTGTCGGCGTTGTATAGGATTGGGTTTTCCAGCGAGTCGCCGGAGGTTCCGCGGTGGTTGTCGGAGACGGCGAGGGATTTTGTCGCCAAGTGTTTGATAAAGGACCCAAAAGAACGATGGACTGTGAAACGGCTTCTTGAGCATCCGTTTCTTCAGGGATTTGATCCTGAATTGGGAATTGAATGCTCGAGGACGAAGACGATGAGTTCTTCTCCGAGCTGTGTTTTGGATCAGAGCTTTTGGGATTCAATGGAAGATTTGGAGACTCCATTGAAGCTAACCCATCAAGCTTCTCTGGCGGATTCTCGGGCTGAGAGGATTAGAAGTTTGGCTGGAAATTCGTCTTCCGATTACGATTGGGAAGGGGATGATCGAGATTGGATCTTGATCCGAAACAATGGCGTTGGCGGTGGAAGCCATGGAAATGAATCTGTGAGCTCAGATTTTTCTGCTACAGTAGAACAAGAAGAAGAGATGGAAATTCTGAACTTAGAATTTGAAGAAGATTTTGTGTTCTGTTTAGATGATGATGATTTTAGTATTGTGAACAGTGGGAGAGAAGGATTAGAAATGGGAATTCAGAGTGAATTTATATTGGAAACTGTGAAATTTGGAGTATCTAATAATGAGTATTCTTCTTCTTCATTAATGCAAAATGATCTATTGTTGCCTCATGATCTTCTTCTTTTCTTGTTATTTTTTCAAAAGTTTACAAATCTCATCACCTTCTTCAAGAATCATAGTTTGATCAAAGAATAAGTTTTTGCAAGTCAATTCATAATAATAATAATAATACCATTTTCACAATCACAACAACATTTTAATCTTTCAAATATATCTAGGGTAAAATTTACTTGCACCCTTAACTTTTCAATTATTTTAAAACCACCTTTGTCTTGTTGGAGCAAAGATTGAAGGATTAAAAAATAAGACCACATGATTTTATTCATTTTTAGTAGTCCTAGAATAATTTAGAGATGCTCTTGCTAGATTCTTTTTCTTAAAGATGAGAATTAGCTACCTAAAATTTATAGGTACGATCTTTTGCCCAATTCAAGCTTAGCATCTCCTGTAATTGTTATACTAAAATGATCTTTTGAAGTAACTTTAGTGATGACTCTTTCACTTGATACCATCAAATTATAACAGTTGATTTTCATCCCTTCTTCACGGGTTAGTTGAAAAATCACTTTTCCTTTTGCCTTTACATTGGAACGTTGTTTGGTCCAAATAAACTCTTACGTCTTTGTGTTTTTTACATTTTATATATAATCCATAATAACTATCTATTTCATGCTATCTCTTGATTTATTAAATGAAAATACATAATTTGAATACGAACTTGAAAAGAAAAAAAAAAGATTAAAATGAAGACACTTATATATCTAAGGACAAAACTATATTCTTGTACAATAAATTATAGGTAAAATTGAAACCTCGTCGGTAAAACATAACGTCACTAATGATTTGTAACCTAAAAAAGTTTAAAATATTTGAAATTTTTAAGAGTTAACAATAAAAAATTGAAAACACTAGGAAAGATGTAATTAGGTTTTTTTTAAACCCACTTTCTCTATTTTTTTAAAATTGACTTAAATTTGAGAAACGTTTTATATAGTGTTACAGAAATATTTATTTTAAAAAATAAAAAATAATAATAATTGTCAAAATGCACTTTCATCAATTAAAGTATTTGAATGTCATTGTCAATATTGGCCTTTGATTTAACCCCAAAACTAACTTGGACTTTCAAATTTCTAAAAGACAATGTGAGAATTAATGTACTAAGAATTAATCTCTTGACGAACCCATTATAAAATGAAGTTTTCAAATTTTCAATGATTGGGATTGGAAGGTTGCACTGCATTTTGTGTCCATATAAAATTACTCAAAAAAGAAAAAGAAAAAAAAGACATACATCCACTAATTACAATTTATATGCATATCGATCCATTGTCAATCGCAAAAAAAAGCAACAAGAAAGATAAATTTCAACCGTGATATCAAGTTTGACTCATGATCAAGAGGTCATGGATTCAAATCCCCACCCCCAATTGTTGATGTAATAAAAAAAATTACAAAAAAATAAAAAAAATAAAAGTAATCAATTGCCAAATCAAATAATGCCATAATCTTATCTTAGCTGGTCTCAAAATATTCATCAAATGTTCCACTTTTTCACATCCATTTGTATTTTTTATAATATTTTTTTTTAAAAAAAATACGTTTGAAAATTCGCATTTTAATTGAACTAATACATATAAAGTCAAAATTAATAACTGCAATTTTTTCAATTTTTTTATCTTAGATTTTGTGTTTTTTTTCCTTAAATAATAAGATTTGTCAAAAATTAGACAAGAGTAGCTTTCCTTTTTCTTTTTTGGTTAAAAAATTTTGGATACCAAAGAACATTAATAATCTTTTTTTAAAATATAATAAATATAAAACAAATATATGTCAATTCATATTAAGCTACATTCACCTTGACAAAAAAGGTTAATAATCTAATAAATCATATTATATGTTTTAATTGATATTTGATGTATGACATGATGTAATATAACTAGATAAATTAGAGATGTAATTAAAACTTTATATATAAATATATATTTAAAAAAAGTAAATTTTAATGTTAAAATATCATTTTGGTCCATGTACTTTGAACATTGTTCTATTTTAGTTCATGTACTTTCAAAGGTCCAAATTTAGTTATTGTCTTTTAATAAAGCTTAAATTTGGTCTCTACTATCAGTTTGTTATTAATTTTTCTTTAAAAAAACAGTCTATTAGCTTTTCCTATACAAATTTTGAAAGTATGTTCATATTGTGTCTTTTCTTACATTGAAATTATTACTATTATTTAAACAATTTTGATAAAAATTAACTTCAAACTTATCATAAGGACCAATTTTAAGTTTTAATAAAAGTACAAGAACTGAAATTGAACATTTGAAAGTCGTATAGGAGCTAAAATGGAACAATGTTCAAAATACTGAGGCCAAAATAGTATTTTAACCCAAATTTAATGGTTATCATAATTAACCTCACCCATGAAATAGCTCAAAGCATCATCATAAAAGTATTGAATTTGAAGAAAATACTAGCACTTTGATAATTCATATTTCTTATGTTGATTTGAAAGGAAAAAAAAAAATTATGCTCACATTGTAGTGGCAGCAACAAAAGTGGTAATTTGAATTAGATATTGAGTTGACTTGTAGTGGGAACTGCCCAAGCTTTTTGACTCTCCCAAAAAAAAAAAATAATAATAATAAAAGATGCCATTTTGCAAAGTCAATGTATTTATATGTAGTTTTGTCTCAATTCTATGAACCAATTATATAAATATCTTCAACCACTGATGGTGCATTGGCTGTCTTAAGAAGAGGACTACAAGTTTTTTTTTTCTTTCTTCTTCTTTTAATGATGAGGATCATATATTTTTTTAGTATTAAAATGAGTTGACAATTTTAAATGTCAACTCCTACTTACTAGGTTCAAGGCCAAAGTCTTTGATAATCAAGGTCAACTTTTATAGGGTCCAAGAATGTAGAATTTGGATGAAAATCACAAGTCATTGATAACCATTTTCTGTTTTTTGTTTTACTTTTTTAAAAACAATTTTTTTAGTGCAAAAAAGCTAGGGTATAAAAACTTAACCTCGAATCTCAAAAAAAGAGTAAATGTCAACTATTACTGAATTATGTTCACTTTAGTTTTAAACAACAAAATTATTTGGTACTAATTTAGTTAATAGTCTTTAACAATATTTTTTAATTTTACCATTTTTAAATTATATGTAATTTAAAAAATCAAAGAAAGTTATTTTGAACCACACATTTTTAATTTTTTAGATTTCGTTTGATAACCATTTAGATCTCATTTGATAATTATTTGATTTTTTAAAATTAAACTTATAAACAATACTTTCTAGTTTTTTTTTGTTTTTATTGTCTACCTTCTTTCCAATGTTTTCAAAAACCAAATTACTTTTAAAAAAAAAATATTTTTGTGTTTTGAAATTTGGTTAAGAATTAAAATATTTCATTAATAAATATGAAAACCATGATAAGGAAATTAAGAAAGAAATAAGAATAATTTTTAAAAACTCAAAACCAAATGGTTATGAAACGGAATCTTAAATTTTTAAATTTTTGAAAATTGAGTTTATTTTCTCATTATTTCTCTACCATAGATTTCATAATAAAATATTTGAATTCTTAGCCCAATTATATATTTTAAAAACAAGTTTTTGATTTTTTTTTTTATTTTGTTTTTGTTAGTTTTCAAAAGTTGACTTGATTTTTATTACATAAGTAAATGGTAGACTGGAAAAAAAGTAAACTCATAGTAGAAATAGGTACTTTTAGGTTTAATTTTTAAAAATTAAAAAATAAAAATTAAGACCCTGTTAGACTATATGATATAATTAAATTTACCCCAAACTATTAGCTTAACCTTTTGGTTTGATTGGTGATTTAAGAGGCCCCTTTAGTAACCATTTGATTTTTTTTGTTTTTGGTTTTTTAAAATTAAGCGTATAATTACCACTTCCACATAGATTTTCTTTGGGTTTGTTATCTACTTTTTACCTATATTTTCAAAAATCAAACCAAGTTTTGAAAATTAAATGAAATAGTTTCCAAAAAATTATTTTTGTTTTTGGAATTTGAAAAAGAATTCAAATGTTTCGTTAAAATAGAGATGAAATTATTATCAAAAAATTAGGAGAAAACAAGTTTAATTGTCAAAACTCGAAAACTAAAAATTAAGTGGTTATAAAAAGAAAGCCTAAGTACTTATTTGGTCCAAAGAGTTATTAACTCCTTCTTGTAGGCCCCACAACTTTATTAACTCTTTATTCAACTCTTTTTATGGGCCCCACAGATTTTTTACTCTTTTTGTGGGCCCCACAGACTTCCTTACTCTTACTCCCCAACTCCTCAATCCAAACGCCCCCTAAATAGATCTTAAAGTCTCACTTTTGTTCCAACACGTTTATTTTTTTTCCTTGCACATATCTCTCTTAAATGAATTTCTTTCTCCCGAACCTTTTGGCGAATTTACATATGTATGCCATTAATGGAAAATATTTACAAAACTATACTGATCCTAAAAATTATTACAACTATATACAGATATATAAAATGGAAACCATTGTAGAGAAGATGAAAATAAATTGTGAAAAAACAAGCATAATGTTTTAAAAACAAAAAACTAAGTTCTTGTTCGATAACTATTTGATTTTAGGTTTTGGATTTTTGAAAATTAGGCCTAAAAATACTAGTTCTACCTATGAGTTTCTATGTTTTCTAATCTATTTTGTAAACATGTTTTCAAAAACCAAGCTAAGTTTTGAAAAAAAAAGAAAAAAAATAGTTTTCAAAAACTTGTTTTTGTTTTGGAAATTTGATTAGAAACTTAAGTGGTACCTTAAGAAAAATGAAAATTATTATAGAGAAAATGGAGAAAAATTGTGAAAAAATAAAGCATAAATTTCAAAAACAAAAGAACAAAAATCAAATGGTTATCAAACATGGCTTAAATGATTATCAAACGAGACCTAAATTAAATAGATGGTTAATTTTACCAATGTGCCCTTAATCCGATGTAATTAAATGAGAATACATGCCAAAGAGTTTCCTAATATTTAGGAATTAAATTTGAAAATTTTTTACTTAAATGAACATTGTTTACACGTGATTTCAGCGAAGAAATAGAAATGAGACACGTGTAATTGAACGTTGTGTTTGTATTAATTTGAATGTTGTGAGTTACAATCTCTAATGTTTATCCTCTGATTCTTTCTCTCTCTCAAGTGTAATTTGTCTGAGGGCTTTACAGCTTGTTCTCGGACGTAGATTTGATTCGAGGGCTTCGCAGCTTGTTCTCGAACGTAGACTTATCTTGAGGATTTTGCAGCTTGTTAAAGTTCTTCGGCTTGTAGCTTGTTGAAAATCTTTAGCTTGCAGCTTGTTGAAGGCCTTCGACTTGCGACTTGCAGCGTGTTGAAGATCTTCGGTTTGTAGCTTGTTGAAGGCCTTCGGCTTGTTGCTTGTTGAAGGACTTCGACGCTTGTTGCTTGTTGAAGGTTTTCGGCTTGTAGCATGTTGAAGGTCTTCGACTTGTAGCTTGTTGAAGGACTTCGGCTTGAAGCTTGTTGAAGGTATTCACCTTACAGCGTGTTGAAGGACTTCGGCTGCTTGTAACGTGTTGAAGATCTTCGACTTGTAGCTTGTTGAAAGTCCTCGGCTTGTTGCTTGTTGAAGGACTTCGACTTGTTGCGTGTTGAAGGACTTCGGCTGCTTGTAGCATGTTGAAATCTTCGACTTATAGCTTGTTGAAGGACTTCGGCTACTTGTAGCGTGTTGAAGTCTTCGACTTGTAGCATGTTGAAGGACTTCGGCTTGTTGCTTGTTGAAGGTCTTCGACACTTGTTGTTTGTTGAAGGCCTTCGGCTTGTAATGTGTTGAAGTTCTTCAGCATGTAGGTTATTGAAGTCTTTTAACTTGTAACTTGTAAAAGTCCTTCGCGAAACATTTAAGGACTTGTCTTACAGCATTCCGCCCTTAAACACTCGTCTTACAGCGCTTCGCACTTAAAGGTTCGTGTCCCAACGTTCCGCATCTGGAGACTCGTCTTGCAGCGTTCCGCACTTGGAGACTCGTCTTCCCGCTCCGCACTTGGAGATTCGTCTTCCGTGCTTGGAGACTCGTTTTCCGCACTTGGAGACTCGTCTTCCCCGCTCCGCACTTGGAGACTCGTCTTCCGCACTCCACACTTGGAGACTTGTCTTGCAGCGTTCAACACTAAGGACTTCAGAGAGTGTTCAACACCTGAGGATTTTGCTCTGAATTCTCTGAATTCCTTTTGGGAGTGAAATTTCTGAACCTTTGGAATGAAAGGGAAACTCTCTATTTATAGAGCTTTCCAAGGCATGTGCATTTGGGCTTTAGTGGCTTTTGGGCCTAATCATTTGGATTTGGGTTTTCTTTATCTTACCCAATTCCATATAATCCAATTTGACCAAAATTAAATTTAATTATTTTGGCAAATTGCATGTTGACCCTTAACTTTTAGAATTTGTTAATTCTTATTTTCAAACTAAATTTAGGACACGTGTCAACTTATAATCGGTCCCAAATTTAATCATTTACAACTTCGTCATTAATTTGGAATAACGACGTGACAACTGGAGATTGGTCGAAATTTCTATGTCAACAATGCCCCCGTTTCGAGATTTAGGCACACTTATGTTTGAGTGAATCTCGAAAAAAAGATAATTTGGAATCAAAATTTAAGATATTTGCTCCTAAGTTGACTCTGTTTAATGTATCAGTTTAATCGAACTATGAATTTGGTTCATAATTTAGATTTTTTTTTTTACTTGACACATTTTCATGCCAACAAAACCAAAATATGAATTTGTGTCACTACTTTGATTTTTGACATAAAATTTGGATAACTTGGAGTAGATTTGGAGTTCTACCCAATTTTTTTTTAACTTGTAGTGGCATTTGAATTTCACTCCAACCGTGATTTGTGATAAAATTTGGGCAAATCTCGAGTATGCCCAAATTTTGTTTGGCTAAATAAAATTAAAACTCTACCCTGATTTAAACTTGATAGAATCAACTTTATCTAATCTTGAATTTTGGATAAAATGTGAAATTTTATCACGATTTAAACTCGATAGAATCAACTTTATCTAATCTTGATTTTGGATAGAATTTGGATTATACCCAAATTTTGTTTGACAAGATAAAATTAAAATTCTATCATGATTTTGAACTTGATAGAATTAACTTTCTCTAATCTCTATAAATTTGGATTATGCCCAAATTTTGTTTGACAAGATAAAATTAAAATTCTATCCTGATTTAAACTTGATAAAATTAACTTTATCTAATCTTGATTTAGGATAAAAATTTATATTTTGAGATAGGATTTGCAGACGACTTTTTATTGGAGATAATATAAGTCAAATTTTGATTTGGGATGAAATCCTATTCCAATTCAAATTCTAACTCCTATTTGAATTCCAACTTTCATTTTGAAATCTGACCTTTATGTTGTTCTCAAATATAAATAGAGGAGGTGAGACTTCCATCAATTCACCCCAACAAAGCGCAAGACCTTCATAATAAGGTGTGAGGCGAGTCCCAAACCTTGACTATTTTTTTTTCTTTCCCTTTTTTTTTAATCATCTATGTACTTACATTTTTTTTACAGCTTAATAATTGCAGTCTTGCAAGCATCTCCCTCCTAAAACAATAGGCTTCATCCATTGGAAGGTAAATAGCTAAATAGTTTTTTTTTTTTTGGTGATACGGTGCCCTCTTAGCACAAGTGCACTTGTGGGACCCTCGTCGGTTTCGGGTGTACTTGTAGCTGTCGGATTTCCTTGTTCCGAGCGCATATACACTTGTGGGACCCTTGTCGGTGTCGGGTGTACTTGCAGCTACAGGACTTCCTCGTTCCGAGCGCATATACATTTGTGGGACCCTTGTCGGTGTCGGGTGTACTTGCAACTACAGGACTTCCTTGTTACGAGTGCATATACACTTGTGGGACCCTTGTCGGTGTCGGGTGTACTTGCAGCTACAGGACTTTCTCGTTCCGAGCGCATATACACTTGTGGGACCCTTGTCGGTGTCGGGTGTACTTGCAGCTATAGGACTTTCTCGTTCCGAGCGCATATACACTTGTGGGACCCTTGTCGATGTCGGGTGTACTTGCAGCTACAGGGCTTTCTCGTTCCGAGTGCATATACACTTGTGGGACCCTTGTTGGTGCCGGGTGTACTTGCAGCTATATGACTTTCTCGTTCCGAGTGCATATACACTTGTGGGACCCTTGTCGGTGTCGGGTGTACTTGCAGCTACAGGACTTCCTCGTTCCGAGCACATATACACTTGTGGGATCCTTGTCGGTGTCAGGTGTACTTGCAGCTACAGGACTTCCTCGTTCCGAGCGCATATACACTTGTGGAGGACCCTTGTCGGTCGTGCGGGTGTACTTGCATTCTACAGGACTTCCTCGTTCAGAGCACATATACACTTGTGGAATCCTTGTCGGTGTCGGGTGTGAAGGGAATCGAAGTCCCCGCAGCAAAAGCGATTCTGAATCGCGCGCTCTTGATTTAGTTACATCGATAAATTCAAGAACATACAAAACTAGATTAAGCATAAAAGTAAAATGGACATGAAGATTTTACCTTTGAAGAATCTTTCTTCAAGTGCTCAACTCTCCCACGGTCACGATCTCAGCAACAGGAACTCCGACGTACGAAGACACGACCACCGGATCTTCTCCGTCATTCTCTAGGTGAGGGAGGAAGGTGGGTTCCCTTTAGGAGATGTGAGGTAATTTTGAGAGAAATGCTTGTTGTCTTGGAACTTTTTCAACAACAACAAGGGAGCTTCTAAATCCTTAGAAATCTTTTAACCTAGTTGCATCCCATGCAACCATATATATAGGGAAATGGGATGAAAAAGACCATCCTACACCTCTTTTAATCTCTATTTAGTATATAGTTTATATATGAATCTAATTCACATTAAAACTATATATATTATATCAATTACATCATATATAATTGATATAACTCCTCATGTATGAAATTGAACACTTCAATTTCACTCCTAACTTTATACCCTCAATATTACCATATTGAGCCAACGGAAGGATCTAATGGACCTACTGGATCATGAGCTCGATGATGTGAGATTAAGCGATCAAACTCTTTGATCCAGCTTAATCAATATTCATTAACTACAAGTCACTCCACTATAGACTTGTAGCTGCACTCTCCTCACTGTAGATATTGTTGTGTCCACTGATATAGTCATTACCAATGAGTCGACCCTTCACAGGTTGTTCGTAATCACAGTTGGATCAAATTACCATTTTACCCCTGTGATTACCTCTTTGCTCCTTAAGCACCACTGATCCTCTAATGAACAACAAGTCTAAGTCCTACCTTAGTCTCATACCCTCATAGAGGGCGAGGCCCCGTTGTTCAAGACCTGGAGTCACTTCTTAAAGGAACAACCTATCTAATTCCTCAGTAGAGGAATGAGTGAATTCCATCTTGCACAGTTAAGTTCTCGCCTACCTACGAGGTTACGTCCCGAGAAGGTAGGCTTATTGAGTCGGCCTACTGTGCCACTCTCACCCATACTAGTCTAAGGACAAACCCCTATAAGGGAGTTCTTAACTTGTTCAGATTGGTCGAGTCACTAATGACCATCTATAAATTACTAGTCTTATCTTGTTAATCTGCGGTGTTATCATTTGGTTAGACTAATAATTTGCGATCCGATCTTGTATGAACTCTTCATACAGGATGCCCTCACTCGCTACATGAATGAGTTGGATTACCTCATTTGTACTAATTACAAAGTGGGTCGCATCCATGGTGTTACCAGAATGAGATTTTCAACCTTATTCTTATACCATAGACTATTTAGGTTATAATCTTGAACTCAACCCAAATAGTGTCCACTACACTGATTTCAAGATAAATGTTATAACCTTGGAGTTTAGTTTATTGGATTTATAAAAGCAAGACTGTAATCTTATCAAAACAAATAACACTTTATTTAATTGATCAAAATTACACAAGTTTAGGGCATAAATCCCAACAGGGTGTACTTGCAGCTACAGGACTCTCTGACTCCTCTTTTTTTTTATTGACTGCAACCCCCATTTTTTTATAGGACCATTTTTTAGGTTTGTTCAGGAACACTCGGCTTTAAGGTCTATGGTGTTCCTGCAACTCTGTTGCTATTTGATGTTATGTCAGAAACAACTTATAATGTATGTTGCATCTCATATCTACTTTGTCTTTTTCCTTTTTTTGTATTTTTTTTCTACCGGGTTCATCAGTATTTACTCTGTGATGTTATTGTTGGTATGAAACCTCCTAACTTAGTGAAAAAGTGAGTGATGATGGGTGAAGTTTCAATCTTGATCGAACGAAGGAGCGAACATCATGAAATCTCTTAACGTGGCGAATGAGCCAACGTCGATAGACGAAACCTCCTGATTTGACGGAGGAACGAGTGCTGAAGGATGAAGTATCCTAACTTCATGAAGGAGCGATATGTCAAACTTGAAATGAACAAATCACTAATTGTGAAGTAGGCAACACTTAACTTTGAAAAACAATCTCAAAACAAGTGAAACACCAAACTTGAAGGCAGAACGTCGAACTTAGAGTTGAAGTGCCATACTAGTTGACGAACTGCTGTATTTTGAGGCAGAACGTCGAACTTAGAGGTGAAACACCAAACTTGTAAGCGATCAACGTTCAGACATTAACTTTAAGAGAGTGAAGTGCAGACCTGAATCCCAAATGAGTAATGCTTGAACCTAAGCTTGAGGTGGGCCAAATTCGACCTCAAAGTGGATGAGCAACGAACCAAATTTGAGGGAAACGAAGCTCGAACTAGGGTGAGCGATGAACCATACTTGAGGAGAATGAAGCTCGAATTTTAGGCGAATGAGCGACGAACCGAATTTGAGGGGAACGAAGCTCAACTTTAGGAGAAAACGACAAACAAAACTTGAAGGGGTCAAAGCTCAAAGTTTAGAGGGGTGAGCAACAAACCAAACTTGAGAGAAACGAAGCCGGTACTTTGGGGGTGAGCGACGAACCAAACTTGAAGGGGAACGAAACTCGAACTTAGGAGAGAGCGACGAACCAAACTTGAGAGGAACAAAGCTTGAACTTAGGGGAGAGCGACAAACCGAACTTGAAGGGGTCGAAGCTCAAAGTTTAGAGTGTGAGCGACGAACCGAACTTGAAGAGGTTGAACCTCAAAGTTTAGAGGGTGAGCGACGAACCAAACTTCAGAGGAACGAAGCCGGTACTTTGGGGGTGAGCGACGAACCAAACTTGAAGGGGAATGAAGCTCGAACTTAGGAGAGAGCGACAAACCAAACTTGAGATGAGCAAAGCTCGAACTTAGGGGAGAGCGACAAACCGAACTTGAAGGGGTTGAAGCTCAAAGTTTAGAGGGGTGAGCGACGAACCGAACTTGAAGAGGTTGAAGCTCAAAGTTTAGAGGGTGAGCGACGAACCAAACTTGAGAGGAACGAAACCGGTACTTTGGGGGTGAGCGACAAACCAAACTTGAAGATGTTGAAGCTCAAAGTTTAAAGGACGAGCGACGAACCAAACTTGGGGGAAACGAAGCTCAAACCTAGGGGAGAGCGTCAAACCAAATTTGAAGTTGTCAAATCTCAAACTTTAAGAGGTGAACAACGATCCGAACTTGAAGGAAATAAAGCTCGAACTTTAGAGAAAAGTCAGCGACGAACCGAACTTGAGGGGAACGAAGCTTGAACTTTAGAAGAATGAGCGACAAACCAAACTTGAGGAGAACGAAACTCAAACTTTAGAAGAATGAGCTACGAATCGAACTTGAAGAGGTTGAAGCTCAAAGTTTAGAGGGGTGAGCGACGAACCAAACTTGAGAGGAACGAAGCCAGTACTTTAGGGGTGGTGACGAACCAAACTTGAGAGGAACGAAGTCTTGAGAGGAACGAAGTCAGTACTTTAGGGGTGAGCGACAAACCAAACTTGAAGAGGTTGAAGCTCAAAGTTTAGAGGGTGAGCGACGCACCAAACTTGGGGGAAACGAAGCTCAAACCTGGAGAAGCGTCGAACCAAATTTGAAGTTGTCAAATCTCAAACTTTAAGAGGTGAGCAACGATCCGAACTTGAAGGAAATGAAGCTCGAACTTTAGAGAAAAGTCGTGACGAACCGAACTTGAGGGGAAGAAGCTTGAACTTTAGAAGAATTAGCGATTTAACCAAACTTTGGGGAGAACGAAACTCGAACTTTAGGAGAGTGAGCTACAAACCGAACTTGAAGAGGTTGAAGCTCAAAGTTTAGAGGGATGAGCGACGAACCGAACTTGAAGTGGTTGAAGCTCAAAGTTTAGAGAGGTGAGCGACGAACCAAACTTGAGAGGAACGAAGTCAATACTTTAGGGGTGAGTGACGAACCAAACTTGAGAGGAATGAAGCTACTACTTTAGGGGTGAGCGACGAACCAAACTTGAGGGGAACGAAACTCGAACTTAAGAGAGAGCCACAAACCAAACTTGAGAGGAACAAAGCTCAAATTCTAAAGGAGAGCGACAAACAAAGCTTGAAGCGGAACGAAGCTCGAACTTAGGAGAGAACCACGAACCAAACTTGAGAGGAACGAAACCAGTACTTTAGAGGTGAGCGACGAACCAAACTTGAGAGGAATGAAGCTCAAACTTAGGAGAGAGCCACGAACAAAACTTGAGAGGAACGAAGCCAGTAATTTAGGGGTGAGCGACAAACCAAACTTGAGGGGAACGAAGCTCGAACTTAGGAGAGAGCCACAAACCAAACTTGAGAGGAACGAAGCCAGTAATTTAGGGGTGAGCGACGAACCAAACTTGAGAGGAATGAAGCTCAAACTTAGGAGAGAGCCACGAACAAAACTTGAGAGGAACGAAGCCAGTAATTTAGGGGTGAGCGACAAACCAAACTTGAGGGGAACGAAGCTCGAACTTAGGAGAGAGCCACAAACCAAACTTGAGAGGAACGAAGCCAGTAATTTAGGGGTGAGCGACGAACCAAACTTGAGGGGAACGAAGCTCGAACTTAGGAGAGAGCCACGAACCAAACTTGAGAGGAACAAAGCTCAAATTCTAAGGGAGAGCGACAAATAAAGCTTGAAGCTCAAAGTTTAGAGGGGTGAGCGACGAACCAAACTTGATGGGGAACGAAGCCGGTACTTTGGGGGTGAGCGACGAACCAAACTTGAGAGGAACGAAGTCGGTACTTTGGGGGTGAGCGACGAACCAAACTTGAGAGGAATGAAGCAAGTACTTTAGGGGTGAGCGACGAACCAAACTTGAAAGGAACAAAGCTCGAACTTAGGAGAGAGTGACGAACCAAACTTGAGATGAGCAAAGCTCGAACTTAGGGGAGAGCGACAAACCGAGCTTGAAGGGGTTGAAGCTCAAAGTTTATAGGAGAGAAAATGAGCAACAAATCGAACTTGAGAGGAATGAAGTTGACATGCATGCATCCAACTTGCAATGTCTTATTTTCATGAGGATGGATTTTTTAGACATTGAACTTAAAAGTTGCCTACGTACCCTTTAAACAAAAGGGATTAAGTCATAACGTAGTTTTTTTTTTTTTTTTTGCCATTCACCTTTTAAGCTCATGCGGGCCAGGAGCATCATGCAGTTTAGGCTCTTGCGATAAGGAGCTTTCTTTACATCTTAGATGTTGTTTTCATCATCATGGTCTTGATCATGTCCTTCATTTGTAGGGTTTGTTAAGACGATGAGATTTTTCTTCACTTTCAATGATCTCTCTGCGTTTATGAGAATAGAGAGCTTCCTTTTCATATGCGAAGGAACAAGACTGTGAATCTTTTGGTCGTTGTTCACTTCATCGAACAGTTCTACCTTTAAGGATTTCATCTTTCTTTCATGTTGATCGCTTGTTACTTTGAGGCGATCAAAATAGATGTTGAAGGTCGATCGTTCTTTGGTGTGGAGACACTTAACCTTTGGAAGGTTGAAGGTCGAGGTGAGGCAGGAGTTAGACCTTGGTTTTCTTCTTCTGTCGCGACCATACTCATCCTTTGGAAGACTGAAGGTTGAGTAATTGAAGGATTGATGCGATCGAAGAAGGAAATCCTTCGTTTGACTTCTTTTGTGTCGTCAGCTTCATTTATCTCAATGTAGTATGAACTTGCAGAGTTTTCTTCCTCTCTTTCGCTATGAAGAAAATCTCTCAAGAACAATTCTTTCAAGGTCACCGATTGGCAAGGTTGAGGATGATTTTTTTTTCCTCTTCCTTTCAGACTTAGGTTTCCTTGGATTCTTCTTTCTTCGATGTTTGTCCTTGCATTTGAGGCTTCTAAATTGACAAGAATTGTTTGAAGCTAAACTTTGTCTTTGCTTTTTCAAATGATCACCAAAACTCGACCTTTGCCTTTATCATTGGTAGGTTTGATCGCATATTGAGGTTCATTTCTTGGCACTTCATGTTGAAACCAAACAGCTATAGGTTCCATGGTCCCAAACTGGACTAGGCACACTTCTTGATCTTGAAGCGAACTAGAGTGTATTTGACTGCATGTACTTGTTGTTACTGCAACATGATTTGATTGAGCTACTTCATTAAGGTCTAACTCAATTTTTTCTTCTTTAGCTGACCTTAGGATTAACTCTTTTAGGACGAAACATTTCTCCACCGAGTGACTGACGACTCGATGATACTTGCAATAGTTGGGATCATCGACTTTGTCCATCTCTTCCGTCCGCTTACACTTTGGAAGTTCGATCACCCTATGGCGGTAGTTGTTCAAACATGTTAGGAATGTCGAATGCTGGAAAGGGATAGACTTTATTCCGTCTTTCTTTTAGACTTAAGCGAAGTCTTTCATTTTCTTGTTGCTTTTCGATTGTTCTTGTATTTTTACTTTGAAGACAACTTGAGAGGGGTTGTACTGACAACCATAGACTCTTCTAGAGTCGCCTCAATGTCACTTCCTTCTTCCTTTATGCTAGGAGTTAGAAGGTTCTTGTCTACTCGACTAGCAATACTCAACTTCATATCATGGCGCGCGAGTTGCTAACTCTTCAAAGGTGCGAGCTTTATACCTTGGAAGATGTAAAGTAGTCCCCAATGCATGCCTTGAATGCACATTTCGACAGCTGACAGTTCAACGAGACAATCTTTGCAATCGAGACTCATGGCTCTCCAACGATTTATGTAGTAAACGACAGGTTCACCTTTTCGTTGTCTAATGTTGGTGAGCTCGAACATGCTGACGGTGCGTCTTGTGCTATAGAATCGGTTGAGAAACTCTTTTTCAAGTTGTTCTCAATTGTTTGTCGATTCGGGCTTCAGATCAATGTACCAATCAAAAGCCTTCCCCTTAAATGTTCGAACAAACTGTTTGACTAGTAGATCTCCTCGCGTGCCAACATTTTCAGATGTCTTGATGAAATGCACAACATGTTGCTTAGGGTTTCCTTTTCCATCGAATTGTTGGAACTTTGGTGGTTTGTATCCAATTGGCATCCTCAAATTATCAATTCTCTTAGTATATGATTTAGAATACAAGAGAGAACTTTGAGAACCCCCATCATATTGAGTTCTGACGAAGTTAGTTATCATTTCCTGCAGTTGTTGGACTGATAGTGAAGTGATCGAAGTAAAGAGTTGTGGTTAATCTTCTTGCACATCAACCTTCTCTTTGTCTCGATCTTTGACGACAGGAGTATGACTTGATTTAGCGGCATTTTGATTCTCAATCTGATTCTTTAAGTATGCGATTTGAGAATCTCTTTCTTCAATCGTTTTCATCAAATTGTTGATTCGCTCCTGCATCTTTGTCAATCTCTCTTCCTTAGTGCTCGTTTCAGTCATCATGACAGACACTACGTCGAAAAAAAAATCAAACAAAGAGTTACACTTGACCAGAAACTTGTTGTTAGTTGATGCCCCCGACAGTGTTGTTACTTCATCGTCTTCCAACCTTAGTTCATTAGAGCAACTATGGGCAGTAGAACCCGTGTCAAGTTGCTCATGACGACGATCATCGAAGAAGTCTTGAACGACATCACTTTACTTCTGCTTTGAGGTGAGAGAAAGAGATGAGAGATAGAGATTGTCCCACCGGGCGTGCCAATTTGTTTACACGTGATTTCAACGAAGAAATAGAAATGAGACACGTGTAATTAAACGTTGTGTTTGTATTAATTTGAATGATGTGAGTTACAATCTCTAATGTTTATCCTCTGATTCTTTTTCTCTCTCTCAAGTGTAATTTGTCTGAGGGCTTTACAGCTTGTTCTCGGACGTAGACTTGATTCGAGGGCTTCGTAGCTTGTTCTCGAACGTAGACTTGTCTTGAGGGCTTTGCAACTTGTTCTCATGTGTAGACTTATCTTGAAGATTTTGCAGCTTGTTGAAGGCCTTCGACTTGTAGAGTGTTGAAGTTCTTTGGCTTGTAGCGTGTTGAAGGTTTTCGACTTGCAGCTTGTTGAAGTTCTTCGGCTTGCAGTTTGTTGAAGGTTTTCGGCTTGTAGCTTGTTGAAGGTCTTCGGCTTGCAGCGTGTTGAAGTCCTTCGGCTTGTAGAGTATTAAAGGTCTTCAGTTTGCACCTTGTTGAAGAACTTCGGCTTGTAGCTTGTTGAAGGACTTCGGCTTGTAGCTTGTCGAAGGTCCTCGGTTGCTTGTAACATGTTGAAGCTCTTCGACTTGTAGCTTGTTGCTTGTTGAAGGACTTCGACGCTTGTTGCTTGTTGAAGGACTTCGGCGCTTGTTGCTTGTTGAAGGACTTCGGCGCTTGTTGCTTGTTGAAGGCCTTCGGCTTGTAGCGTGTTGAAGTCCTTCATCATGTAGGTTATTAAAGTCCTTCAACTTGTAACTTGTAGAAGTCCTTCGTGAAACACTTGACAACTAAGGACTTGAAGTGTTCAACATTTAAAGACTTGTCTCACAGTGTTCAACAACTAAAGACTCGTCTTACAGCGTTCCGCGCTTAAAGACTCGTCTTACAACGCTCCACACTTAAAGACTCGTCTCTGAGCGCTCCGCACTTAAAGATCCATCTTGCAACGTTCAGCACCTAAGGACTTCAGAGAGCATCCAACACCTAAGTACTTTGCTATGAATCCTTTCTGAGTTTTCTTGAGAGTGAAATTTCTAAACCTTTGGAATGAAGGGGAAACTCTCTATTTATAGAGCTGTCCAAGGCATGTGGGTTTGGGCTTTAATGGCTTTTGGGCTCACCTGAACTTGGGTTTTATTGGATTTGGTCTAATCATTTGGATTTGGGTTTTATTTATCTTACCGAATTCCATATAATCTAATTTGACCAAAATTATATTTAATTATTTTGACAAATTGCATGTTGACCCTTAACTTTTAGAATTTGTCAATTCTTATTTTCAAACTAAAATTAGGACACATGTCAACTTATCATCGGTCCCAAATTTAATCATTTACAACTTCGTCATTAATTTGGAATAACGACAAGTCAACTGGGGATTGGTCGAAATTTCTATGTCAACAAACATATTGCAAAGAAAAAAAAAATCTTCATATTTATATCTTACTACATTTGGAGAACATGAATTAATTTTTTTAAAGAAAAAAAATTCAAATGATTTTCAACTTTACTAATACTTTGAACCCTAAACCCCCTTTTGCAATTCTTTTTGAAAGGAAAAGAATATCGGTTTTTTAAAGGAAGAGATTTACTTAATTATTTTGGCAATTTTTTTTAAGGAAATAATTACTTTGGAAGAGATTTATGGAGAAAGAGAATGGCGAGTATTTTAGAGAGATAATATATGTTAAATAAAACAATTCAATCTTTAAAAAAAAACATTCAAAACTATTATAAAACACAATCTTTTTTTATTTATTTTAACAACAATGACCTTTTGTCATAAGTCTATATTTTTATCCGACAAGATACAATCAAATTAAATAAAAGTATTTAAAGAAAGAAAATATAATATAAAATGATATATTAGTATATGTTTTAAAATATGTAAACACATGGCATATAAATGTGGTATATTTTCGACAATTACCCTAACATTTTCTCATTCTTTAAATTTCACTCCCTAAAAAAAAATCTCTTATAAATCCTTCGTCTCTATCATTCTTTTATCTTGTACATATCTCTCACCTTTCTTTCCCTTTTTTTTCCTTTCTTTCCGGTTAAAAAATGTTTAGTAATTCAATTCATTTTTCATTTCTAAACATATAAGTTAAAATGGTGAAATCTTATTAAAAAAATAATAAAAGATTCCAAATGATCATTTTTATATTCATTATTAATTTTTTAAGTGAAACAAATGGTAAAACAACACTTTCACTAATGTTTTTAAACAATTTGAAAGGAAAAAAAAAAGTTTCCAAGACTTGTATGCAACTTTAAGGATGTTTTTTAAAATAAGAAACGAAAATTAGAGACTTTACCAGCTTACCTAATACAAGTATATATTTCTTAAAAATTGGAAATATGAAGAAAAAAAAATACCAATTGAGCTTTAAAATAAGAGCCATTAGGAGGAATGAGAGCAACTAGTTTAGGTTCTTTCCATTTGATTGCTATTGGTGGATATGGATTTCATATTTGAAAATTGTTAGTGATAGGGGTGTACAAATAATATGGTAACTCGAACAACTTGGACTACCCAACCCAAACTATAAGGGTTGGATTGGATTAATTTTTTTTTTTTTTTGTTTGGGTTGGGTTAGAATTTTAGAGAACCGAATTTTCGGGTTGGTTCTCGAGTTGACCCTTTTAGGCTCGGATTGACCCAACCCAAAATTTATGTTTTTTTAATTATTTTTATATATATTTATAAATGAATTATTTGTCAATTTTAATATTTTTCTTCTAAGATTCTAATAAATGTTATGAACTTTAAAGTTTGATAATTGAATTTTATGTGATTTTAGTTATAAATTCAAAAAAAGTTATTTTAAATAATTAAAAAAAATCAACCCGACCCCAACCCAACCCGAAAATATAGGGTTGGGTTGGGTTGGGTTGCAATCCTTAATCGGGTAATTTGGGTTGTCAACCCGACCAACCCGAATTTTTGGGTTGGTTCTAAAAAACCCTTCAACCCAACCCAACGTACACCCTTTAGTGATATAGGGATTGAATTGAAATACTTTTCCATCATTTTTTAAATGGTTGCGTTCACCAATAATACAAATAAAATGAAAAAGAAATATGTGAGAACAAACAAAATCGATATTTAAAATCATTTTGAAAAAATTATAAGATATAATAATATTTTTATTGAAAATATTTTTTTCAAAAGTGTTTAGACGGGAAGATATTTCAAATAGTCCTAATTCCTAGTATCTAACTTCTTCCATTAAAAAAAATATTAATAAAGTTGATCTCTTGACACTAGTTTCATAAAATGTAATTTTTTCCATCAAGAATAATTAATAAAAATTCAAATGATAAATTATTTAATTGACTTTTGAAAGCAAACCATTTATTTGATTAATAATCAATAATGATTGATTTAATTATGTTCTTTTTATGACTTTGAAATACTTTTATTTAAAGGTATTTGAACAATGCATGAAAAGTGAATAATCAACACATTTTGAATCAACTAATTTGGAAGTGTATTTGCCCCTACGACTTTTTTTAAAAACATATATATTTGCAAATATAAAATTCTAAATACAATATCAAAAGAACTTTTGATGTATTTATTTTTATAAAGAAGATTCATACCTGAACGAGAATTTTAAAATAATTAAATTTTATAAGTTGAGCTAAGGAGATGGAGATCAGTTTATACATAAAATGCAAAATTTAACATTTTAGGACTTTTAATATGAACATGATTAAATTATAAATTTAATTCCTAAATTTAGTATGTATTTTGTTCATAAACCTTAAAAATTTTGAATTTCACCTTTATATTTTCAAATTTTGATATCCCTTTATCACAAAACTCGAGTATAGGTTGATGTGAGATAAATAAGGGTTTGTTTGGTAGGAAATCCGAAAACAGAAATTTGAAAACAAGAGATTTAATAAAAACAGAGTTGTATGTCATGTTTTCAGATATGTATTTGGTAACAGATTTAGAAATTTAATTTTATTTTAAACAGTAGTTTAAAGTGTGTTCTATAATATATTTATAGATCATAAAACTAGTTATAGTTGCAAAAACTAAATATTATGTTGAATATAAGACATTATTAATTAATTTACGAACATGTGTTTTTTTTAATAAATTTTATATAATTATTATTTATAAAATTATATTTTATATTTAATAATATATTATATTATACATATTTTAATTTTAACAAAAGTAAATTAAGTTTATAAACATGAAATACTATATTTATTAAGATTTTATCTTTGTTTAATACAATTTTACATTTTAAAATTTAAAATTCAGAATTTGAATACAATTAAAACATAAAAATGTTGTTTTCAGAATTTCTATTATTTAGATCACAGAATCCAAAAACAGTTTTCAAAAACACGTCTGCTAAACATGTATTCACAGTGAATCCGAAAATATAAAACAGAATTCAGATTGCTTACTAAACATGCCCTAAAATATTTGTTATCGTTTTCGAAATTGAAAGTTCTTTGATCATTTATCCATATATTTTTTTTAACTAGAAAAAAAAAGTGTTATAATAGAGTATGTTAGCTAAATAAAATGACGATATATAAGGGAAAAAAAAATCAAAATATGCTCACCAACCAATTTACACTGTCATTTTTTTTTTCTTTTGTCCTTTCGTCCTTATTTTACCTGACTAACTTACTATTTTATTATTCTCTCATGTCATATGAAATCAAATCATTTCTCAATTTAATATTGTGATAAACTAATATTTAAATAACAATACCAAGGACAAATATTTTTAAGAATAAAAAAAGTAATTGAAAGATTGTTTTCAAACTCATGACAGATTTATATGATGGGCTTTGAATCGTTTCAAACTCAACCCGATTTTATATGGTACGATAGTGGGCTTCCATTTTGTTGGGCTTTGATAAAATTGCTCATGATAAATAGGGCGAAATTGAAATAATATAATCTCAAAGTAACAACTCGATAATATAATCTATGTATCTTTTTTTTAATGTGTCAATCTGAAAATAATTGAGTGGATAAGACATTAATTACCTCTATCCATATTTGTTGTTCTAAAAAAAGTCAAAAGGCAAAGTAATTATATTTTTGAAAATTTGGGTAGGTAATTACAAAACATAAAACATTCATAAATATGTAAATTATAAAAACAAAATGATTATAAATATTTTAAACATTTTGCTTAAAAAAAAGAGTATATATTAGCCAACAAGAGCCTAACTCAATTGACATGAGTAAGATGACTGAAATAGGAAAAATTTTATTTATTGTTAATCTTTCTACTTGAGGAACAATTAGTTCTAACCTAAAATTTTAATTTTTTATCAATTTGAACCTTGAATTTAAAGTATCTTTTGTAAAAAAAAATTAAATAAGTAATTGAACTAATATTTTTATTAAAGCCTAACTTAGAAACATCAACTCTGGTATAGTTTAGTAAATAAAGTACCAATTCAAAAGTTTATGGTTTGATCCTCAACTCTACAATTTTTTAACTAAAAAAAACATAACTTAGAAATTACATAAAAAACTAATTAATAATGAATTGTTTGATAATCATTTGATTTTTTGTTTTTAGTTTTTGAAGTTTATGTTTTTTTTTCACTACAATGTCTTTATCACGAGGTTTGTGTCTTTTTTAAAAGAAAGGTTTGAATTCTTAATCAAATTCCAAAAACAAAAACAAGTTTTTAGGCTTGGTTTGATAACCATTTGGTTTTTTGTTTTTTATTTTTGAAAATTAAACTTGTTTTCTCTCAATTTCTTTATAATAGTTTTGATCTCCCTTGAGAAACCATTTAAATTCTTAGCCAAATTCTAAAAACAAAAACAAGTTTTTATAAACTATGTCCTTGTTTGATAACCATTTAGTTTTTTACTTTTAATTTTAAAAATTAAGCTTGTTTTTTCCTAATTTTTCCACAATGCATTTCATCTTTCTCATGGAAATATTTGAATTATTAGCCAAATTCCAAAAATAAAATCAAGTTTTTGAAAACTATTTTTGAAAACATATATAAAAAATAGATAGCAAAGAAATGAAACTCATGGAGATAAATATTACTTATAGGCTTAATTTTCAAAACCCAAATGATTATCAAACGGGGCCTATTTTTTTAGTTTTCAAAACATGGTTTGATTTTTTAAAAACATAAAGTAAACAGTAAATAACAAAATGTCTAAATCCATAAGTGAGAGTAGTATTTATAGACTTAATTTTTAAAAACCAAATTACTATCAAATGGAGCCTAAAAATTACAATCCTATTTAATAACCATTTAGTTTTTAATTTTTATTTTAAAAAATTAAGTATGTATATAAATACTATTTCCAACTATGGATTTCCTTGTTTTGTTATCTACTTTTTAAGTATATTTTCAAAAACCAACTCAAATTTTGAAAACTAAAAATGGTAGATTTCAAAAAGTAGTTTTTATTTTTCAAATTTGACTAATAATTTAAATATTTTTTTAAGAAAACTTAAGATTCATGGTAGAGAAACGATGAAAGAGCAAGTACAATTTTCAAGAATAAGAAATAAAAAAACAAAATAGTTATCAAACATGTTACTCCTTTTAATTTTTGAAAATTTTGCTTCGTTTGATCGAAGAGGTTGTCCAACGATGACGATGGCAATATGGAAGGACGAGAGATTTTGGGTTGTATATGTGAATGCTCTCCATTTATACATTTCATCTATTAGAATCTCAATAGAACGTAAGTTTTAAAAGTTTATTATTATAAAAATTAAATTTGTAACTGTTTATTTATTAAAAAAAATGTAATTGTTTGTGAAATAAGAAAATCCTAACTCCCTCGTAAGTAATAAAATGTAAATGATTTTCTATAAAAAAAAAAAAAAGAATGTAATGGCATATTTGCAATCCATTAAAAATAAAAATGAGTGTTTATAAACTTATTTTTAAAAATAAATAAATAAATGATTATTAAATGGAGTTCAAATTGTCCCAAATAAATTATTATTGAATGTTGCTTCTTAGTTAATAAATACCCTTGATTTTACATGTCCTAATTCAGTTATTGGACCATTTTTTTTTAAAAAAAAAAAAGTTATCGGAAAAAGGGTAAAAACCATCCACGAAATGAAATTCCCGTCATAATAGTTTAAGAGTATTTTTTTACATTTTGCAATGTTGTTAGGTAGGTAAGATATCTATTACCCTTTCTATTCTACAATTGTTAAACTTAAAAAAAAAATATATTTGATCAAATTGAAAATTCTAATATAAGATTATAATAACTCCTATAGTATAAAGGTTGCTTTGCAATTTTTCATATATTATATAATCCACTTTTTATTAACACAAGTCAAATTACAAGTTTGATTTCTAGGGCCGCTGAAAGAATGAATACAACTCTTATGGAACAGTTAGGTGCATGTTGTCTGATTCACAATTTTCTCAAAGTTTTTGGGGAAGTTGTTGCAACAACATGCTATAATCAATAGGAGCCCATTTACTGCCATAGATTTAAAAACACCTCAAGAGGTTTGGTAAGGTAGTCCCCCTGATCTATCACACATGAAAGTTTTTGGGTGTTTAGCTTATGCTCATTCAAAAGATGGAAAGCTAGACCCAAGGGCTAAGAAATGTGTTTTCCTAGGATATCCCGAGGGTGTTAAGGGATATAAACTATGGACCCTAGATCCTAATTCACCAAATTCTAATAACTAGAGATGTTGTCTTTAATGAAAGGAAAATGAGGTATGTAGAAGAAAACATTGAGTCTATCCCTAAAAGTCCACTTAGTTCCACTGAAACCGTTTTAGGTAGGCCTCATTCCACTTCCCATAATGATCAAGTAGATGAGCCAATAGTAGAACATGATGTTTCACCATCTACCTTAGATCAATCACCTACACATGAAGTTGTTAATGAGGAAGAGTAAGAGGATAGTCAAGATTTAACAAGTTATCAGTTAACTAGGGATATGGTTAGGAGAATCATTATAGCTCCCACTAGGTTTGGGTATGCTGACCTTATGTCTTATGCCCTAGTTATAGCTAATGAGTTTATTGATCAAGAACCACAAACTTTCAATTAGGCCATAAATAATGAAAATAAAGATAAGTGGTGGGTCGCAATGAAAGAAGAGTATGATTCTTTGATTAAAAATCAAACTTTGGTTCTTATTAATAAACCATTAAAAGCTAAAACTGTAGATTGTAAGTGGATTCATAAAGTTAAAGAGAACCCTTTAGAAAACAACAAGCTTAGGTTCAAGGCTAGGTTAGTAGCCAAATGGTTTACTCAAAGGGAGAGTATAGACTATAATGAAGTTTTTTCCCCCGTTGTAAGACACACCTTTATTAGAATTTTGTTTGCGTTTGTTGCCCACTTTGATCTTGAGTTAGAGCAGATGGATGTAAAGACCGCTTTCTTGCATGGTGAGCTTGAGGAGACCATTTACATGGATCAACCACCTGGATTCGAAGCTCCCAAACAAGAAAAGAAGGTTTGTCTTCTTAAGAGATCGTTGTATGGTTTAAAGCAATCCCCACGTCAATGGTATAAAAGGTTTGATTCCTATATGTTATCTATTGACTTTTGTATAAGTTGAAGGGAATTAGAATCCCTGCGCAGCGGAAGACGATTGAATCATCATGGTATCATCATGCAATGTACTTATTAAAATCGATCTACCTATTAGATCTAGGCTAAACATGCTGAAAAGATTACAACGATGAGGATAACTTACTTGTTGTAGATCGATTTAGCAACCTCTCCTTGCAGATCACGAACTCTTCGCGCTCCTCGATCTCCACGAACTCTTCCCACGAACGGATCTCAAACACTACCAAAATAAATCTTCTTGGTTGTTCTCTTTAGGAGAGGGGAAGTTGGTGGAAACTTTCTTTTGTTTTGGAAGAGGTGGAGAAATGAGAGAATAGAGAGAAAGCACTTTTGGATTCTTAGGTCAAAATCCAAAAATGACAACTTGTCTTTTCTTTTTCTTCACCTAAACCCATCTAACAAAGGGTTTAAATAGTGGAATGATGAAGTTCACAACTTCACATAATTACCACTTTACCACAACCATATGTTATGTAAATCTCATTCACATAATTATATAATATAAGATATCTCATTTGCAATAATTGTGGATTTAATCAAATTGAATCACATTCAATTTATTTTCTCTCTATCAATTTCTCCAATTAGCCTTTAATTCAACAATTAGGCTAACATATAATTTATTATGAATCTCATTCATATTAAACTATATATTATATCATCTATATGATATAATTGAACACTTCAATTTCAAACCAAAACGTTAACCCTTCTTTTATTCCAGATTGAGCCAACCAAGGGACCTAATGGACCTACAGTGACGGGCTCCAATGATCTGAGGTTAATCAGTCAAACTCTTTGACCCGGTCAACCAATATTCATTAGCTACAGTGACACTCCACTAAAGCCTGTAGTTGTACTCCCATCAGTGTAGAATATTACGTGTCCACTGATATAACCAATACTCATGAGTCAACCCTTCACAGGTTGTTCATAGACACATGGTGGGTCAAATTACCGTTTTACCCGTGTATCATATCTTGTTCCTTAAGTCCCCACCGCTCCTCTAATGAACAACATATTGTGATGGTCCAACCATACACAACACCTTCTAGGCCGGTGAGAAGGTGGGCGCGTTGTCCAAGCCCCGGAGACAACACTTAAGGGAACAACCCTCTAGTTTCCCTATAAAGTGGGAGCGAGTGAAATCCATCTCGCGTAATTAGGTTCCCGGCTCTCTACTTGGTTACGTCACGAGAAGATAGGCATATTGGGCGAGTGGATCTGGGACCACCTCACCCGTACTAATCAAAAGGACGATCGTGCGGATGCGAGTCCGTAATACGCTCGGAGATTAAGTCGAGTCACTAATGGTCATCTACGAATTTATTAGTCTTTTATCATTAGCGGTGTTATACCGGTGAAGTCTAATAATTCACGATGCAGTCTTGTACAATCTCATTTATACAGGATGCCCCCACTCGCATGTCAACCACATGAACGAAGTCGAGATCACCTCGTTTGTATCTAATACAAAGCGGGTCGCATCCACGATGTATCCGAGGATTAGGTTTCCAACCCCATCCTTATATCAGAGACCGTTCGGGTCATTAACTCGAACGTGATCCTCCTTGTGTGTCAACTACACACCGTTCAAGTTCTAGTTTTCTCATATATTCAATGACCCTGGAGCTTAGTTTATTGGAAAGGTTTAAAATATTTGCGAGACACAAAGTGAAGAAAATAATAACTCTTATTAATTTCAAAACAATATTTTACAAACACGAGATTAGGACAAAAATCCCAACATAAGTAAGTATGATAGTTGTGTGTATTTCAAACAAATCTCTGAAGTGAATATTGTTTACTTGCTTTTATATGTTGATGGCATGTTGATTGCTTGCAAAACCATTCATGAAATAAATAAGTTAAAGAATCTCTTAAAGAAAGAGTTTGAAATGAAAAACTTAGGCAATGCAAAAAGAATATTAGGAATGGATATTATTAGAGATAGAAAAGAGAATAAACTATATTTGTCTCAAAGTGAATATATAACAAGACTAGTTAAAAGATTGAACATGCATGATAGTATGAAGGTTAGTATTCCTCTTGGCAAACACTTTAAACTATCTGTTGATGATTCACCTAAGACTCCAAGTGATATTGATGAAATGCATGACATTCCATATGCTAATACGGTTGGGCGTCTTATGTATGCCATGGTTTGTACTAAACCTGACCTTGCTCATCCACTTAGTGTTGTTAGTAGATTTCTTGCTAATTCTGGTAAACAACATTGCAATGTTGTTAAGTGAATTTTGAGATATCTTGCATGTCATACAGATTTATGTCTTGTTTATGGTGTAACAAATATAGTTGATAGCAAGAATATTGAACTTGTTGGATATGTTGATGCTGATTATGTTGTTGATATAGATAAACGTAGATCTTTGACTGATTTTGTGTTTAGATTGTTCAATTGCACAATTAGTTGGGAATCTAGTTTACAATCTATAATTGTTTTATCTACAACTGAATCTGAATATATTGCATTAACTGAAGCTATTAAGGAATCTTTGTGGCTTAAGGGAATTGTATTTGAATTGTGTTGTAGTGATAATGTTTGCATTGTGATAGTCAAAATGCTCTACATTTATCTAAAAATCATTCTCACCATGACAGAACTAAACATATTGATATCATTTTGTAAATATATTGCATTAACTGAATCTGAATATATTGCATTAACTGAAGCTATTTAGGTATCATTTTGTAAGAGATGTCATCAATAATGATTTAGTTTCTGTTAAAAAGGTTGTTACTGATTTGCATGTTGCTGATATGTTTACTAAAGCATTACCTTGTGATAAATTTAACCTTTGTGTGAGAATGTTGCAGCTTGATCATGATAATTTTGGATCTTATTTGAGAACTAATTATAGGTTATCTTCTTAGTTTATGATAGATTGAAATCTAGGTGGAGTTTGTTATATTTATTGGTTTCAATTTATCATAAGCATTTATTTTTAGATTAATTAATTAAGTGCTTGTTTAAAGGGCTTAATTAGAAATTAATCTAAAAATGGCTTTTGGACCTTATTGATTTATGTTCTCAAATTAAAGACTCATTTTTCGTTGGGCCCAAAGCTGGAGGAGCTCAATTGGCTTTCTTGATCTCCTATCACCCAAACTCATTTGTTATTTTTTTGTTATTATAAAAGGGTGTATAAGTGAAAAAGGGGAGTGAATTGGATCTATCATTATAATTAGGGTTTTCTTTTAGAGAGAAAAGAAGAGAGAGAAAGAAAAGAAAGGGGGTACACGATTTAGAGAGAAAAAGAAGTCGATCCGTTTTTCCTTGGGGGTTTGTATCGAGCTTTTTTTTCTCAGAGAAAGAGAAGAATGAAGCATTTTTTCTCTTCTCCTTTTTCTTCTTCATTGTGAATCTGAGGTAGCTGAAGCTGTGGAGATAATCGTGGGTTTTACCGTTGGAGTAATTGCAGAATCTCGGTTGTTTGAAGTCCTCAAAAGCTTGGTTGCAGGTTGTCGATTTCAATTCCAACCTCAGATTCGACTCTTCACAAAGGTTGTATCTCTGCTCTCCTTATTTTCTTTCTAGTTAGATTAGATTCAAGATTTAATTCCAAAGATTGTTAAATCCCAATCTTGAATAAAGTTTGGTTATAGTCTCTATTTGGACATAAATTTTGGAATCTTGTTAAATCCTAAATGTTAAATGTATCTTTGTTAATCTTGCTGTAAAATCGGTATTCTCTTGTATATCTCTAATAAAATTGTCTAGCAAAATCTTAAAACACCTTTGCGAGTGGAGTAGGTCGTTTTATGACCGAACCACTATAAATATTGGTGTTATTTGATTGTTGTTTACTGTTTCTGCACTTGTTTAAATTCTGTCCAACACTTTAAATTGCCTAAAAATCGTTTATAAACTTGTTGTAAACACCTCAAACTTGTCTAAAATTGGTTAGACATAGGATTTGGATCTTGGCATAAAAATCACACTTAATATTTTGAGTAGGAATTTGAAGAATGTAACAGAAATGCAATTGCATTGCAATTATGGAATATTTGAAAAAAATATAATGCAATATAATTTTGGAAAACACATAAAATACGAGATTTGCGTAGTTTTGGGAGATTTTATGCTATTTTCTCTACGAATCCAGCAAAGCAAGTTAACCCAAGTTGCACATGAACAAATATGGAACCCCTAGCCCATAAAGCTTATAAAAGAAGGAAGAAACGAAGGTCGAGACATGAATTTTTTCACACAAGAGCTCCATCATTCTATTGTTTTTGTTGCTGTTTTTTGTTTTTGTTCCAGAAAACTAATTGGAAAATGGTATCAAAATTTCAAATCTATTTATAAAAATTAGGTGATGCAGGTTTTGAACCTGCGATCATTATTAGCACGACGCTCTAACCAACTGAACTAATAGGCCAACACATTTAAATTCCTCCTTTATTATTTTTTTTCTTCTTTTAAAAAACAAAAAAAAAATCATCTACTTGCCCTGGGTAAATTAATAGGTTCATGAGACATTTTTTAATATTTATGATAGGTAAACTTCAACGTTATAATTTAGACTAAATAACTATGTGTACCCATAAACTAGTGTAATCCAATTGGAAAATGGTATCGAAATTTCAAGTCTATTATAAAAATTGGCCTATGCAGGTCTCGAACCTACGACTTTCGCGTTATTAGCACGACGCTCTAACCAACTGAGCTAATAGGCCAATTGTATTTAAAAATTATTATACAATATTCTTGTTTTAAACAACATATATACAACAATAGTGATATAAAATGGTAAATTTGATTTGATTTTAAATTAAATTGGTTATCAAAGCTATTGATTCAAGTTCATCAATTTGAAATTAAATAAAATATTCATTTTGATTTAAATTATGAAATGAGGTTAACATGTTTTAATTAATGTAATTAACTGAAATTTAAAAAGATATTTCAGTCTAAAAAAATGTTTTTTAGAAATTCTTATTTTTAACACACATATATATATATATAGATTATAGATGTGAAAGGTAAAATAAATAAATTGAGAAAGTACAAGTAATAAGACACTGTAAGGTTGGTCATTCGGTTTTTATTTTTATGTTTACGAAAATAAAAAATACACGAAAAGCAACGAAAATATATTTGATATACCTATTTTCAAAAATGATTTACAAAAAACAACTTCTAAGGTTGTCTAATTACTATAATGATTTTAAAAAACGATCACTAAAACGTATATAAGCGATTTTAACCTTTTTTTCAAACAGTAAGAGTTTGTTTGGTAGACAATCCGAAAACAGAAATTTGAAATTCAATGAAAACAAAATTGTATTTCACGTTTCAGATATGTGTTTGGTAGTAGATTTAGAAATTTAATTCCATTTTAAACAATAATTTAAAGTGTGTTCTATAATATATTTATAGACCATAAAACTAGTTGCAGTTGCAAAACTAAATATTAGGTTGAATATAAGACATTATTAATTAATTTATGAACATGTGTTTTTTTCTAATAAATTTTATATAATTATTATTTTATAATATAATATTTTATATTTTATAATATATTATATTGTACATATTTTAATTTAACAAAAGTAAATTAAGTTTATAAACATGAAATACTATATTTATTAAGATTTTATCTTTGTTTAATATAATTCTGCATTTAAAATTTTCAAATTTAGAATTTGGAGACAATGAAAATATAAAAAATGTTGTTTTTCAGAATTTCTACTATTTGGATCACATAATCCGAAAACAGTTTTCAAAAACACCAAACATATATTCACTGAATTCAGTGAATCCGAAAACATAAAACAGAATCTGGATTGCGTACCAAACAGGCCCCAACTTATTCTTAAAGAAAAAAACAAATTGTTGTTTTTATTTTATTTGTTTCTAAATTTTGTTTACAAGAACTATGAAAATAGGAGGATTAGGACGTTTGGTTGGCAATCCGGAAACATAAATTTAAAAATAAAGGATTTAATGAAAACATAGTTGTATTTCATGTTTTAAGATATGCGTTTGGTAGTAGATTTATAAATTTGATTCAATTTTAAACGGTTGTTTAAAGTGTGTTTTATAATATATTTATAGATCATAAAATCAGTGGTACCTGCAAAACTAAATACTCAGTTGAATACAAGACATTATTAATTAATTTATGAACATATATATTTTTTATATAAATTTTGTATAATTATAATTTTATACTATAATATTGTATAATTTATTTATTATAGATTATATTATAAATATTTTAATTTAGCAAAAATTAATTAAGTTTATAACCTAAAATACTATATTTTTCAAAGATTTTTTAAATGTTTGTTTAATATAATTCTCCATTTTAAAATTTCAAACTCAAAATCTAGATAAATGAAAACATTAAAATGTTGTTTGTCAGAATTTATACTATTTAGATAACAGAATCTAAAAACAATTTTCGAAAACACATATATCATCACATGTATTCGATAAATTCGAAAACATAAAATAGAATTCGAATTACCTACCAAATAGGTGTTTAATTTTTTAAAAACAACATTCTGTCACGTAACACTTCCAAAATATTGGTTCTAAAGTTTTGCCCGAAATTGTTGTTTGTGTTCAATTTTATGTTTTTACTTTTCTTCTTGTTTTTTGAGATTTGGACAGGTTGACCTAAAAATTTGGATTCAAATGCTATTTGACCCAATTTTTCAAAATAAAGTTGTCAATAGTGTAATTTGGTTAGCGGAATGAACGATGAATTTATATATTTGAAAACTATGATATACTTGTAATATAAAAATAGGTGAATGTCAGGATGATGCTAAGCCACCGACACTCCAATACTTAAGTCAATAATCAAGTTTGAAAATAACTTGACTAGTAAAGAAGTGGTCGTATTTGAACGTACCTTCCAATATCGTATTCTCCTCATTTTATAATAGTATGTACGTATACTTGAATGTTTCGACACTTCCCAAAAATCTCGCCAAGCTGTATAATTGTAATAATTACATATTCATTACTTAAATTCTTCTAAATGAGCTCAACGATACTTTTTGAGTGCCGACAGATGGATTATTGGATTAGTTGTGCAATGCTCTGCACCGATCCTTTAAAGAGCCAACTATCAAGCTCAAAAGATATGCCAAACAACTAAACTTGATCAACCATTTAGTTGAAGGATAGACCATATTGGTTTCGACTTATCCCTTGAGGGGGCTGACCAACCCTTCAAGGGTTGAGGCAATCAACTCTTGAGTAAAAAAATTATTTTAAGAAAAATTAATGAATTTATGAAGATTTTTACATTATATATATATATATTTTTTTTGTTAAAATCAATAGGCGAATTAATAGAATTTGAACGGAGAATAGAAATTATAAACTTATTTTAATTTTGTATTAAAAAACTTATTTAAATTTAAAGTCTAATGTGATGAAATTGAAAGTCTGGTTCAAATGAAAACAACCTCACAAATTTAGACCAAATTGACCAGATGTAATTTTTTTTAACTATATAAATTTAGTTCCTAAGTTTATATTCTTTTTGGAAAAATATTCATCCACATCCACATTTGGTCAATTTGTCATATTTTATTCCCATAAAATTAAAACCCACGGAACTTGTTTCGCCATTTCAGTCGAACGCCGCCATACCGGAGCTCTCTTCTTCCAGCAACTGCCAATTCAATCAAAGCTCGGAATCTCCGTCTAGACTTCACCGATAGAGTTCCGGCCGGCAGTGTAGTTTCAGTGATTGTAATGGAAGCACTGCCGTTCCCCATCGCGGTTTCTTCTTCTTCTTCTTCTTCCCCCTCTTCTCAGACTGTAATTCGATCACTTTCATCGTCGTCTCATACGAGCTCGCTCGTTTTTCTTCGCAATAATTATTACAAAACTCGTCATCTCAAAGTCAAGTCCTCCGGTAAGTTTGCAGTTCGTGCCTCACTTTCTGGTGATTCAGGTACTCTCTCTCTCTCTGCCAAGGAATTTGTTGCTGGTTTCAAATGCTCTCCTTTGTAATTTTCTCGTCATTGGTATTGTAGTCGTGACTTTGCTGGATTACGGTGCTGGTAATGTTCGTAGTGTGAGAAATGCAATTCGTTTCCTTGGCTTCGACATCAAAGATGTGAGATTCTCTTTCTATCTCCTTTATATATATATATGGATTTTGCGCTGTAATAGGATAATGAGAGAGCTAATGATTCAACATACAGCAGTTTATACTTCGAATTGATGAAAATAGTTTTGTTGTCTTATAATGGTAACTGGAAGAACTGATGAATGCTTTTTGGCATTTGATCAAGATTTATGATTTATTGACAGTCTTCTACTGATTTCTTTATTTTATATTTCAGTGTTGTTATCGCTAGTTTAGTCACTGAGTAGTTAGTGTGCCCATACCATTTCTTATGATGATTTTCTTTTGGTAACCATCTAGCAACAACTTGACGTATGAAAGCTGATTTTTAGGTGCAAACTCCAGAAGACATTCTAAATGCAAAACGCCTAATATTTCCTGGAGTTGGGGCATTTGCTCCAGCCATGGATGTGCTAAACAGTAAAGGGTAACTAATTTTTTATTTTCTTTTATTTTTAACACACACGTGCACATAAACTTTTTAGTTCTGAAATAAGCTCTCCAAAATGGGTTGAATGGTGCAAATTAAAAGTCGTAAGCAGTATTTATGGTTTGGAGCATTCGTGATGTTTTGCAGCATGGCTGAAGCACTCTGCACTTATATTGAGAATGATCGCCCATTTTTAGGCATTTGTCTTGGGCTTCAACTACTCTTTGAATCAAGCGACGAGAATGGACCAGGTTTGAAACTGATGCTTTTCATTTGTTTCTTATAGTATTTTTTTTTGTTTGAATGGAGACTGTAAACATTTCATTGAAGAGGATAAGAGGTTACAAAGAAGAGAAATGGTCAAGGGAGTTCATTAAAAAGTATTTTGATTGGCATAAATAAGAATGGAGGAATAATTGTAGAACTCTTTTGAGGAGGATGCACCAATTTGAAGTAGCAAAAATGATTAAGTCAAGGGACTTCAAAATCTCTTTACATATTAAATGTCCTTCTATTCCTCTCCTTCCCAATGAGGGCATTCTACCGAAGAAACACATGAAAACCACTTGCTTGAATGGTCTTTTCTTAAGATTGAATTAAATGATTATTTTGAAATCACTTTGTGTATCATAAAGATTGAATTACTCTTCTTATGTGTTTCAGTAAAAGGTCTTGGCATAATACCGGGTGTGGTTGGGCGTTTCGACTCTTCCAATGGTTTTAGTGTACCCCATATTGGGTGGAATGCTTTGGAAATCTCAGAAGACTCTGAGATCTTGGATGATATTTCTAATCGTCATGTCTACTTTGTTCACTCTTACCGTGCTATGCCAGTAAGATACAGTCTTGTTGGAAATAATTCTTCTTCTACATAATCTTTGATGAACATTGTCAGTCTCTCTCAACATTTTGTATATGGGTGGTCCTCATTCTTTTCTCATATTTCAGTCAGACAAGAACAAGGAGTGGATCTCTTCTACTTGCAGCTATGGCGACAGGTTTATAGCCTCAGTTAGAAGGGGAAATGTCCATGCAGTTCAATTCCACCCAGAAAAGAGTGGAGGTAAGTTATGATTTGTTGTACTCGTTGTTCCTTTTTTTATAAAAAATAGATAGCAAGTTTCTTCCTCTAAATTTCCATACAAAAACAAGTGGAAAAATAAAAAAAATTGATGTCATAGTTGAGTTTTACCACTTAAGAATAGTGGTGTAAACTATTTCATTGTTACATTCTTTCATGTATATGACTGCAGCTTAAGGTTCAAGGTTGATTTAATCCGATCTTGTTTGCTCGTTGACCCTGTTATAGCTCTTTGTTAGAAAATTTCAATATTGTTGCCTACATTTTGATGATTAATGGCACACGTGTATAATTATCAGATGTAGGCCTGTCTGTCCTAAGAAGATTCTTGTTTCCAAAGTCAACTTTGACCAAGGTATGTTAACTTTCATCCTAGGATGTGAACATTTTATCATCTTACATTAACGTTTTTTTAGATTAACTAACAATTTGAAATATTCATTTAAGACAGAAGCCTGCTGAGGGGAAGGCATCGAGGCTTGCAAAAAGGGTAATAGTCACTCAACACTAACAATAGAATACCTTCATTTTAATTTTTTTTTCACTTATATATTCTTACACCACAAGGTAGAGCCCACAGAGGGTAATAAGCCTGCAAAAAGTTCATCAGTTTTCTTATCCCACTTTGGGTATTTATGTCCATCCTATCGTCCTCTATAAATATTGTCATAAAAAAACGTTGTCCTTTATAAATGTGATGGAGATTGTCACCAATCTTTTTAATTCCCTTAGGTAATTGCTTGTCTTGATGTGCGGACAAATGACCAAGGGGATCTTGTTGTTACCAAAGGGGACCAATATGACGTAAGGGAGCAAACAGAAGAGAATGAGGTATACTAGTTTTTCATGCCAGATTAAACATTTTGATATCGTTGTCTAGTAAGATTAATAACTAAGTGGTATGTGTAAGTTGGTTTGGATACAATTGTAAATGTGTGTGTGTGCGTGTATAATCTTTTAAACAATATTCTCGGCTAGGAGTGCATTTAGGGGTTGTTTGGCCCACGGGTTATTATAACCCGTGTTATAATAACCTCTGAAATACTCTGCACCCCAAACACAGACTATTATAACTCCAGACTATTATAACTCCAGACTATACTACTCTGCATTTTAAATAATATTATATGTTTCACAGACTATAATAACCCACAGACTATTATAACCCCTGGTTATTATAACCCACTCAGCGACTCAGCGCCCCAAACAGTCCCTTAGTATTTTCAGTTATGGGAAGTCAGCATATATTGGTATAGTTGTAGTCTTTAAAGATGGAAGGCGGGTATTTGGAGATGTGGAGCATTTGAAGTTCAGCATATCACTCAGGGCCTCTAATACATCTAAATTTAATTACTTAATTTTTTTTGGGGGGTAAATGGTAGGGTTAATTGTAGGAGGTTTTGTTATAGGTTATGGCTTTCTTGGAGGATTTTTTCCTCTCTCTTTTGATGATCCTTTTATGCCTTGTTTTGCCTTGAAAGAAATCTCTTGGGTTTCTATTTTTAAGAAGAGATTCAAAGAAAATCCTAATACCAGCTACATATCTGGCTATCTTACAATTTGTGATAGCTTTTTCTATGTACTGGCTGGTTTTATCAATTATGTGTGATCATGTCCTGGAACATTTAGTTAGTTATAAATATAGGACCTTAATTCATAACTTCCTTAGTTAAATGGGTGATTTTTTTATAATGCTGTTTTGGCAGTTTATTTTAATTCTAGTGGTTAAAATGCCAACTTATGTGATTGTGAGGGGCTGATTGGAGTAGTGTTCCCATGTTCTTTCAATTTGCTCGGAAGATGCTTCATTTTATGGAAATTACGCTATTATTTTATGTTTAGGTGAGGAACCTTGGCAAGCCGGTTGAGCTTGCTGGACAATACTACAAGGATGGAGCTGACGAGGTATGCCTCACCACCTTTTATCTTAGCAACCGATATTCTCCAGGTTGTAATTATTTTCAAAATGATCCTTATGATGTCAAATTGCAGGTCAGTTTTTTAAATATAACTGGTTTCCGTGACTTCCCCCTCGGCGACTTGCCAATGTTGCAGGTTTGTTAGATTGTAATTGCAATTATTTTCCACTATAATGTATTGATGTTGCCAGATAAATAATTTTCATTCCAGTTCTTTTTCTAATCTCAATCCTCCTTGGTACTCTTCATAGGTGCTGAGATACACATCAGAAAATGTTTTTGTACCATTGACTGTTGGAGGCGGAATTAGAGATTTTAAGGATGCAAATGGCAGGTGTGCTCTTTGTGTTTACTAGTGTACATTTTGCTTTTAAATACTTTGATCAACTTTATGGGTAGTAGTTAGTACGTTATGCAGTTATGCTGCTTTGATCTACTTCATGAACAGTATGTTATGCAAATCTTTGTCAGACACTATTCTAGCTTGGAAGTTGCTTCAGAATATTTCAGATCTGGAGCTGATAAAATATCTATCGGAAGTGATGCAGTTTATGCTGCTGAGGAATATTTAAGAACTGGCGTATGTGTTATATCAATAATCTGTTTTTAGTTGACTTGTGTGCATGGTTGTTTCACTTATTTGGTTCTTGATATCTGCTATCAGGTAAAGACTGGAAAGAGCAGCTTGGAACAGATTTCTACGGTTTATGGAAATCAGGTGAGTAATATCAGTAGCGCAGGCTATCATTCTGATCATTCATGTATCTAATCCTGGTATTGAAATATAAGGTCCAGATTCCAAGGACTTGTTGATACTGCAGTGTTTGCTTTTCCTTGTTACCTGGATTTTCTAAAGAACATTTTTTTTTTCTGATAGTGGTCATCTTTAGCAGGGTTAATAGTACAAGAAATTGGTTTTAAATTGAGAAGAAAGAAAAATTTATCAGATACCAAGATACAATACAGTATTGTATGATAATCTTTCATCCGATGGTATAGGATCATTATCAGTTCGTTCACTTCAATTTGGTGCTGTCTGTCCAAACTGTGTAATTTGCATTTTTGCCTTACTCGTGTTGTTTGGATGACGGCCTTATTCTTCAGGATTCTGGTGATGGAAGCATTTAACAAATTACCTGCACACTTCTCTTCTCTCTTTTTTCTTAAACTCTGTCATGTCTAATTGCATCTGTAATTTATTTCTATTTGTGATCGACTGACTCACTCGCTGAAGAGGCTTGTATAATATGAAACAATCTATTAATTTAGTGTACATAGACGTTTAGTCTTTTTCTTTATAGCATAATATTAGCAATCTCAGTGAGTCTGTCCAAAATCTACATTTCAGGCTGTTGTGGTAAGTATTGATCCTCGCAGAGTGTACCTTAAAAGTCCTGATGATGTGGAGTTCAAAGTTGTCCGAGTTACAAACCCAGGTAAATGGACATTTTCATTTAATTGTCTCCTCAAAACCCCGCTGGCCCCTGTTGTAGATCAGAGGTGTACATTAACTTGAATCCTGCCTTTATTATGTTTTGTTGCTCTCTTGATGCATGTGTGAGGTGCATGGGAATGGGAACTATTACGCTAGCGTTTATTGATAGACCAAGTTATCTGATATGGGCATACGTTTGAAACTTTGAGAGAATCTGTTTGAGCTTGGATTGAATTTATAAATGAATGTATAAATTTTAGGAAGTTTGCTGCTACCTTGGATTGAATTTACAAAGGTGAACTTCTGATTTCAGGTCCAAATGGAGAAGAATATGCATGGTATCAATGTACAGTAAGTTCTATTTTCTCTCACATTTATTTTGGTCTGAAATTGTCTGAATGCAAATTTCTTTTCAACAAGCTGTCAATAATATACTCCTAGTTTTTATGGACAAAGTTAAAAGTTTGAGTTACTATAACATACCGTTGCTTCAGTTGAAACTGAGATTAGCAAATAATGTGATGAAGGTATGGGATAGTTCATGCGTGACGTGCTTATCTCCACTAATCCTTCTTTCCGAATGGTCTATATATGGTCTGACTAGTGCTTTAGGAATCAGAAAAAGACATCTTTGGCGTATGAATTTGAATACTAAAAGAACTGGTTCTAAGTTGTTTCCAGTGCTTTCTAGATAAATAATGGCAGCGTCTACAAGCAATTCTAGTTTAACAAGCCTTTTTTCTCAACTGTAGCACAATTATTACTTCTTTTTCCTGTTTATAGTTGGTTGAAAATTTTTTTGCTGCTTGCTTGGTATATAAAATTTAGAAACAATTTTTTCAATTCTCAGAAATTATGAGGTGCGATTCAGTTATATATTGTCTAATAAGATAACTTCCTTTGTTTAGAGGATGAATGTACAAGACAAAAAAAAACAAACGGGATGAACCAAACAATGGTACCTTAAAAAGAAACAAAAATAATATATAGAGGAGCTCCTACTGTTGTGACGGAGAACATTGGAATGTCACAAAAAAGCATCGAAGTTTAAACCCAAAGGGAGGCCTTGAAGTGTGTAAACTCAAAACCTCCTCCCAGGATTATACCTGCACTGGGTTGAAGCCACCTTCGAGAACCTTCAAGAATTTTAGTTGATATTCACAGTGAACAACACGTTAAAAAGTATGGCCTTAACCCTTCCCATGCCTGCTTAAAAAAAAACAAAAGAAACTTTTAGCCTAAGCATTAGAGAGGATGGATGACCTCAATAAAATTTATGGTTTAATCCTCACAAGCACAAACAACCAAAGAAAAAATTAACCTTCTTTGTAGTTTTTACCTTTTGGAACCTAGCAAAAAGAGGGGACAAAGACTGGGTGGACAAAAAACCTATGTGAGATTAAAAGAAAAATTTACACAAAAAGATGGCAGGAAACCATTTTTTTAACCAGAAATTAACTTTTCATTGACAGATGAAAAGATGGAAAAATGTACATGGATACAAAATCCCAAGGGAGTGCAAAGAAACTAGACAACTAAAAAACGAAAATCTCCAAATATTACTAAAGCTGAAAAATAAAAGATTGAAAAAACTGAATGACTAAGAAGATTTCGGCAAGCCAACAAGCCAGAGCATCCAAAACTACTCCCACCAAGCTGCTGCCCAGAAGGAAATGCCATCTAGAAACCATTTTAAAAAAAGTGCACTAATTCCTACTCCCACTTCACATGACTCCTTAGGGGAACCCTTCAACTGCCAATTCTTGATTCCATTCAATAAATCAAACTCCTCATCGATACTAACACTAGTATCAGAGACGTCATCAAATCCTTCCCCATCCAAACTGCATCTATTACTGGAATTTGGAAATAATGAAAATTCCTTGAATATGGATAGCAGAGAGGCAAAGTCAACAACCTCCCCGATGAAAGTTACCAATTACTAGCAAATTGGTTTCCATATACAATTTCTTTTAGTTAAATTCTAAAATAATGAAGGATTTCAGCTGAAGGCTAAAATGCACTAATTGTGATTTTCATTTGGTTTTCAAGAGACCTGCAAGCCACATTTTTCTTGATTATCTCCCCCCACTTCCTCGAGCTTATGGGCCTTAAACTACCCAGTGCTTTAATCTCACAGAGCTTCCGTGCTGCTTTCCAAATTCTCTTGTACCTTTTTAATGTAGTTACCCTTTCGATTTAGTACATACTCAAATCAATTCCTTTACAAGTACAGAAAAGTCCTGGTTGGTTTTTTTATCTACCTCAAATTTCTCTTAAAGAAAATTTACATTAAAAGTCAAGGTGAGGGGGAGATCAGATTGGTTTTTTGAAAATTATCACACAATATGGGAAGGAGGGGGCCAAACCGAGCATAGCTCAACTAGCATAAATGTATACCCCAGCCTTGACCAAGAGGTCAAAGGTTCAGATCCCCCTCCACTTATTGTTGAACCCAAAAAAAATATAGGATGGAGGATCGAGTAGTTTCTCAAATAAGAGGCCTAAAGTGAGCTCTAAATTAATCTAGCTCTCAATTATGGAAGGAATAAATGCTCTGATGCTGCTCATGGATTCAAGGTGGCTCTAAGTGATGGATTAAAATTTTGGGAAGATGATTGGCTTGAAGAATGAATCTCAAACCTTTAATGGCCAAGAAAACCAATAATAGGATAGTTTTGTATGTGAGATGTGGGGTAGGAGCATGGTAGCTGGGGAAAAGAAGTTGATGCAATCTGAAAAAACTGTTTGGAAGGAGACCGTTGGGATTAAACTGCTTGGGTTTGCATCTAATAAAAGGTACATAAAAATGAAAAGACTAAATAAAAAAAAGAAATCTGAAAAGGCTGCAGAATTAAATTTTACTCTTAATTTCAATGCGGGGGGAGACTTAGAGATTAAAAAATGTTCCCCCCCCCCTTTTTGGTAGTTCATAAAATTGTTCTTTTTTTTGGGGAAAAAAAATTCAAACTGTTTGGACTTGCATCTTTTTTTGAGAAGTCTAGGATTCGGAGGTTGTTGCTCATGCTTCTACGGTTCCACCTTCAAGAGTTTTGACTTCTTTTTTTCTTTTAACCAAATTTTCTTTTTTGTTCACTAGGTTAATGGAGGTCGAGAAGGTCGACCCATTGGAGCTTATGAGCTTGCAAAAGCAGTTGAGGAGCTTGGAGCTGGAGAAATACTGCTAAACTGCATTGATTGTGATGGTAAGGATGACAGTTCCACCCAATAAACATTTGCTAATCACTCTCTCTTCCAAGCATAAATATCATATTCACCTTTTCCTTTTTGTTTTCTTTCAATGAGAAACCTCCTACTACATAATTGTAAGAAGTAAGAACTACAGTGGTTGGGAGGATAGAAATCCTTTGAGGTAGTCCAGGAGGAAGTTAGCAAAAGGCTTTACATTAGAAACCTGTGAGGATTGAGATAAAGGTCGAATGACTTCTTTGAACTCTGTTAATGGTGTTAGTTTTCTCAAAACTGGTGATCCACCTGCTAAAACATTTCCCCGTTGAAGTGGAGGCTATGGACTTTCAAATACTCTTGATGCAGTTAACGGGGAATCCTTGATGAGATATGAGAGTGAGGAGGGTACCTGTTTGAGAATTTACCTGAAGCCTCATGACTTAAAAATTATGCATCTTTTCTAGCCTTCTATGAGTAGAAGATAAGCCTATTTAGAAGCGTTGATTCCTTAATCGATTCAAGTGGTCGTAGACTGCCCCAATGATTTGAGGTTGACTGTGGAAAGAGCTAGGGGTGTACAAGTAACCCGACCAACCCGGACTACCCAACCCAAACCGTAAGGGTTGGGTAGGGTTAGATTTTTTTTCGGTTTGAGTTGGGTTAGAAGTTTGGAGAACCGAAAAGTTCGGGTCGGTTCTCGAGTTGGGCCTTTTAGGCTCGGGTTGACCTAACCCAACCCAACCCAAAGTTTATATTTTTTAATTTTATTTTAATTAAATATATACTTATAAATGAATTATTTGTCAATTTCTTATGTCTTCTTCTAGACTTCTAACAAAATGTTAAGATGTTATGAATTTTGAAGTTTGATATTTGAATTTTATGTGATTTTAGTTATTAATTCAAGAAAAAAAATATTTTAAATAATTTAAAAAATAATTAAAAAAATAAAAAAGTTAACCCGGTAACCCAACCCAACCCAACCCGAAAATCTTGGGTTGGGTTGGGTTGGGTTACTCTCATGAATAGGGTTGGTTGGGTTGAAGGAATGACCAACCCGAAATTCGGGTTGGTCCAAAAATCTCCCTCAACCCAACCCAACCCGGCTTATGTACACCCCTAGAAAGAGTAATACGATTGGGGAAATTCAATATTCTTAGAAAGAACTCCCATCAACTAGTTGTTTCAAAATCTGATTATATTCCCCTTTTCCAATTATGAAGGATGAATGATCACAGTTGGCTACGAGCATGGGTTTAATAATCACTTTCACACTTAGCCCCCAAGGGGCAGCTCCATTAGTTAAAGCCTGTGGCCTCTGAGTAAACACCTACTCAGAGATTGCAGGTTTGAAGTTTCAGGTGAGCTTAATAAGAAAAGTCCTTAATATTTCTAAAGTTTGGGCATTGGGGGGAGCTCGAACTTTGTTAAAAAATTCACTTCAGAGCTCCTTTCATATAAATCATGATGTCCCTTTTAACTTTTGGAATCTGCGTAGGGACAGACAGATGTAAATAATTTGTTAATTGTTTGAGAAACATGCATGCTTTTACTGCTTTCTCTTGCATGGAGGATAATCTATCTTCCTAAATATTATTACAATCACAATTTTGTTTCTAACTAAATTTTTATCAGGTCAAGGAAAAGGATTTGATTTAGATCTAATAAAGCTGATATCGGATTCCGTGAGCATCCCTGTTATTGCCAGCAGTGGTGCTGGGTGTTCTGACCATTTCTCTGAGGTGTTTAACAAAACGAATGCATCTGCTGCCCTTGCTGCCGGCATTTTCCATCGCAAGGAGGTATTCCCCGAGATTCCTTTGATAATACCATGTTTTAGCCTCGATTGATGATTCATTTAGAATAGAACTGTTGTTTGATTTAATCAAAGTTCGAAACATCCCTTGCCTGTGATTGTCCGAGAGCATGTGATTAACTGACTCCTATATGCTCATTTAACATCTTGTATAAGACGAGAAGCTATATGACATTTAATTCTAATAACTTTGAATAACGTCCATGTCTAACTTCTTAGATTTGATGCAGCTGTAGGTCTAGGAAATTCATAGCTCACTCCCCGAATTTTCCCTCGGACGACTTCAGTCAGTCTAACTGTATTACCATAAGATTGTGATTAATTATTTGCTAGTGTTCCCCGTCTAATTAAATAAAATAAAAGGCCAAGTGGTCAGAAAATTAGCTCAGTTAGCTAGAGGTGTGTTGGTGGTAATATCTTCCTTGCGATTCGATTCAAACCTGCCCACCCAAACTCAAATTCTCAAAGAAGCCACAAAATTGAAGCAAATATAAACCAGTTGTAAACAGCTATGTATGGAAATCTGTCATTATTGTTGCAGTCTGCACTACAAAAGATATGAAACTTGGCCTATCTAACTGTTGGAACTACTCAGAATCAGTGTTTTAAAAGACACTCTGAGGCGCTGTGCCTCGGGCGCCTTCGATTGAAGACCTAAGGTGCAAAGTGTAGCGCCTCAGGGCTTCTTTAGTAACTTGATAAAAAAAAAAGGAAAAAAAAACCCACAAAAACTCTTGCATTTAGTTTTTTTTCATATTCCCACTTCATTCCACATTTTCATTCCTATTTCTCTCCATAATTCTTCTTCTCCTTCCCCAAACTTTCTATCAAATATAGGAAGTTTGAACCTTGTTTTTCTTTAAAGTTTCATATGTTATATATATATATATATTTTATTATTATTATAAATCATTTATTACATGAATCATGTTTACTTTTATGTATATATACCTCTTCATATATATATAGTGTGCCTTATTGTGCTTCACACCTAAGCGGTGAAAGACTTACACTGAGTGTAAACTCATTGTTCAAATGAATATCTTAGGGGTTGTTTGGAACGTCGAATGGATTATAATAACATGAGTTATAATAGTCTGTGGGTTATAATAATATGTGGAATTATATAATTTATGTTTAGAATGTAGATTTATTTCGTCTGGATTATAATAGTCTATGTTTGAGGTGTAGAGTATTCTATAGACTATTATAATATAGGTTATTATAATATGCACCCGAAACATGTCCTTAGTTACCTTACCTTTTATATGAACAATCATCCCCTAGTTTTGCTCTCGCTCTCTCGCTCTAAGCAACTCAATATTGTGGATGGCAGGTGCCTATTCAGTCCGTAAAAGAGCATTTATTGAAGGAAGGCATAGAAGTCAGAATCTAATGACATCAATTTTGAGGGATTGCCGAAAGGCAAGTTGGAATATACAGCTTTATTTGATATTTAATAGCTTCTGCTTTTGGTGTCATGTAGTGCTGCTTTAATTTATGCCGACCTTCAAGTTTGTAATTTATTGAATAATTAAATGAAAACGATAATGCCCTTTTCTCCAATTGAAGATATTTTTTGTCCCTATGAATTTCCGATAAATAATATTTAGTTTGGTGATACCCGCCATAATGTCATTTCAAAGTTCAAACTGAGTAAATTGAACATCATTTTCCTCAGAATTTTATTTTATTTTATTTTTTATTGTTCCTGTGGTATGTTTTTTCCAAACATATTAAGACATTTTATGTTCCATTGTAATCTTTATGATGAATATTGTGATGTAAAGTCCTTGCATTTTACTGAAATTTCTCTAAAGGGAATTGAATGTTGATATATATATATATATATATATATATATATATATATAGAATGTATTTTTTCTGGTAAAGGCTTTCTATATAAATTTAATGGCTTTCTATATAGTATTTTTCGAGTTTTGGACGTCTTTACTGATGTTGATGCTTTTTTTTTTTTTTTTTTTTTTTTTTTCAATATTTCAATTCTCTTTTTTGAGAATGGAAGAGAGAACTCAGCATCATTAACGGGCTCGTGTGGCCTAAGTCCAGCCCTGATCTGATCCAAGCTTTGACCTAAACTCCTGGTAAAGTTGGATTGGCCTGTTGGGCAGACTCAATCAAGAGAAACCCAAATGTGTATTTTGTATATATAATTCCTTATATAATATTTTATATATTTATTTTAAAAAGGTAAAATTTTTAATATCTTTTTCTTGAAATATATTTTTATAATTTAAATATCATAGTTTTTAGGTAATAAAATTAATTTTAAAAAATTTATTGCATGTTGTATCAATTTTAATCTTGAACTTTCAATTTTATCAATTTAAATCTTCAACTTGGCAGATTGTGTTAATTTTAACCTTGAACTTTCAATTTAATCAATTTAAACTTCAAATTTGGTAAATTGTATCAATTTTAACTTTAAACTTTTAATTTTATTAATTTAAACCTCAAACATGAATAAGTGTATCAATTTACACCTTCGGTTAAGGTCACACATGCCCAAAGTTACGTGTTGTTTTAATGATATGTACTTGTATGTTATTTTTTTAGACAAAAAAATCACCTAAAAAATTATTAAATCATTCTATATTGGGTTGCACAACTATCATGAAAACACGAACTCAACTCTTGAAAGTAGCATCCACACAAAAGCAAATGGACTCTTGCGTTTCTCTTGCATTTGGTATGAATACTAATGATATCAAATGTGAAGAAAATTCAGGTGGTGATGTCATTGAAGACAACAATGACCATGATGATTTTGTTCACTTCGATGGTGAGGGATTTCAGCTCAACTAAAATGTAGAAGAGAACAAGAAAGGTGGTGGTGAACATAGTGACACCCATGAACACAATAAATTGGTCATAACCGACCTTGTTAATCCCGTCGATAGTCTTATGAAAGAATTAAAGTGACAATGATGTTGAAGAGGAAGGAAACAAAGATTCTAATAAAAGCAATTTTGAAATCCTTACTTCTATTGTGGTGGATGGAGAATAATTCAAGTTCGAGATTGACGAGAAATTAAAAAAATCAATATTGACGATCGATTCAAAAATGAAAATACTCCATTGAGAAGAAATTTGGTGCAGATAAGTTTTAACCGAGGGTGTAAATTGATACATTTATTCAAGATTGAGGTTTAAATAATGAAATTGAAAGTTTATGGTTAAAATTGATACAATTTGCCAAGTTTGGAGCTTAAATTGATTAAATTGAAAGTTTATGGTTAAAATTGATACAACCTATAAGGTCCATAGGTCAAAAAAATGCCTTTTCCCCTAAAAGAAACTTTGTAATATCAATAGCTTTATTAAGTAAAAGTAATACAAAGAACACCAAATTTAAAATAACATTTTTTTAAGTACAGTAAAGGGTTGAGGGATTCTCGTGGTCGTTAATACATTCGAGATGTCAATTGAGCAATGCTCTCCTTGATAAATTTTAAAATAACATAACATAAGAAATATAATTTCAATGACTCGACTTAGACTTGGTTCAAACTTTAGTATGATGTATTTTATAACATTAAGTTAAAAAGATTTTTGTACTAAAAAAAATTAAATCGTATTTTTAAAAAGTAATTAATTAATTAATACTCAATGATTCTGATTCATATTTGGATGAGGCAATAAGAAGAATGTCTAAATTTAATTAATTAAATTCGAAAAATGTCTAAACAAGTTTTAATTTGTAAATATGGCTAAAACAATTTTTAACTAAAATTTACTAATTGAGAACGAAAATACCCTTATTGAATATTTATAATTTATTCTACAAAAAAAAATGGCCAAGTGAGGAAAATACGTTAGATTTTTTCAAATAAAAAATTCTATGATTGAAAATAAAAAATAATAAATAATAAATAATAATAAAAAAACTAAAGATTGAGAAGGAGGTTACAAAAACAATCTTAACAACTTTGAATAAAATCTAGGGATTGGGAATTTGAAAAAAAAAATTAAAATTAAATATATTCACAATTAATGATTCACCTAAAACTCCGTCCTTTCTCCAACTCAGTGTACGGATCTATCAGTATCTACTGAACATACAAGCCAGAATAAACTAAAAAATCAATCCTCTAAATACGTGTAATTATTATACTATAATACATCATTTAAAACTCAGTTCAGTTTCCTTCAACTGAGTGTATATACGGTGTAAATACATACCCAACGTGAACAAAAAAAGAAAGGTATACTTATGGTTTATATCTTATATAAAGACCCAAAAAGTCCATGTGGCGGTATATCATCATAATGACTGTAATACAAGGCATTGAGGCGACCAAATAAAAAAAATGAAATAATATTGGGTCTTCGGAAGCCAATAATTAGTAAGTACAATTGTAAGGATGTATATAAAGGTATATACCTTGATTTTCACAATTAAATTGGTTGCAAATCCTTTTTCAGTGACCCTCAAATATTATGAGTTTGACTTGTACCAATGTGTACTTTGAAACATAGGCAGGAAGAGATCTCCATTATTCCTAATCCGTCAAATGAAGATTTTGCTAAAAAAAATAGGAAATTTTGAATCAATTTAAGTTAAAAATGGTTGAAACGTTTTCAATAGTTGTTGGAAGTATAAATACGATAATGGCATGATTATAATTACAAAGATATACCAAGGGCATCTTAGGAAATTAATATTGTAACCAACTACTCCTAAAAACATGATAGTCATATTTGCAATATTAAAACTATTTAGCTATTTTTCATTAGGATTAATTTCTTTTAGACGTTACTCACAATCCCCTATTTGGATTGACTCGACTTAGACTTGAAAGTTGTGTTTGCCTAGTTCAAGCCCATGCTCGTTGGACTTGAACCTGGACCAAGCTTTGGCCTACAATTTTTAGAGTCGAATCGACTCAATGATGATGGTAAGAGAGAACAAAGTAGAAAAGTGGGATTGGAAGACATTTCTCATCCAGATTTTTTAACCATGTTTAAATAAAATATCCAATTTTAACAAGTACCAAAGGTACAGGGTCTAATTTTTAACATAAAAAATTAATGGGTAAAATTGTAACAATTACTATAATTTAAGGGTGGTTGGTTTTGCAATTTTTCATTAATTTTATATCCAAGGTCTTCTATGATTCAATATTAATTTAGTTAATTTTCATACAGAATGAAAACTTGCACTCTCATTTGGTATACAAATACTATCACTACATATGAGACCATAAATTCCATTGGTCCTTTAATAAGTAACTTGATTAATTTAATCAGACTTCGTTTGGTCATCAAGAGGATAAACTCTTGCTCAAAACCCAAACCCGTAATGTCTAAAGAATAAATGAATTCTACCTTATGATGTCAAGATTTTATATTGGATTGATTCAAGATTTCTTGCCAATATTCCTCATTATACGCTTTTATTGAAATCAATATTTCTCAGGTCCCCACAAAATAATCACAGTTGTTTCAAGTAATTAATCAGGACTCAAAAGAAAAAAACTAATACTTGATTATTAATTTTTTTTTTTTTTTTTTTTTTTTAATTTGTAGAAGTAAAGATTCGAACCTCTACCTACTCATTTTTTTTAATAAAAAATGCCTTAACTAGGTGTGTGATACTCAAGTTGACAAATCGTTTCACGAGTCCAAGGTCTCTTTAAAATATCTTTTGATTGCATAAGCATAAAATTTGTGTAGTCTGGGTAAAAAGAAATGGTTTTTTATGTTGACTCAATAGTCTAAACAACGGCCAAGTATATCCTCAAGTGATAGATAATGATTAGAGAAAATTATATCCCATTTCAACAATCCAAGGCATAAAGCAATACCAACCACGAAATCGACAGTTCCAACCAACACGTCGCGAACTCGCCGTGCTGAGTTTCGAACCCACAAGCTGTATTCGCACCAGGAAAGGAAATAATCCCTGTAAAACTTGCGAATAAAGTGCTTACTGCTGAACACCAAAAAGAAATCAAAACTTGGAACTCGACTTGAAACATTTCAAGGTTGGGCAATAAAACCCATATAGATAACTTCATTATCAAAGACTACAATAATATGGACGTGGCAGTTCCCACGGCACAAATTCATGGAAAAACGCTTTAAAACATGCTTTCCAACAAGTTCTCTCATTTTCAGTATCAATTTATGAGACAAGCCGCAATTACTTATGGGAGGCACAAGACGTATGGGAAAATTCTACAAAACTTGAAATCTGAGGAAAACGAGTATTTTTATTTCTCAAATGGTTTTGAAGGTTTTGGAGTTTTACCCTTTTTTGGAAACACCACACGCTGAAGATTTCTTCATAACAGCTTTGGTTTCAGAGACTTTTATATGTCAAGGAGAAGTCTCCTTGGGTCTTCCACGACATCTTTGATGCGGCGCAAAAAGAAAACTGCCTCTCTTCCATCAATGAGTCTATGGTCATATGTTAGGGCAATGTACATCATTGGCCTTGGGACGACGTTGCCTCCAACCACCACAGGACGGGAGACGATCGAGTGCATTCCCAAGATTGCAGACTGCCAAGAAATTTCAGATTTCCAGTTTCTTATCAAGAACCAAAATGAAAAGACATCTAAACAAGGATGGTATACTTAATAGTATAGTCGAGTTGTAGAACAAAGGAACCAGTAAATCATGGGTAATAAATAATATATCTAATTTTCAAGGATAAGGAGAGGGGATATTTTCACCCCAATCGATTCAAATAAGTTTCATGAGCACGAACCTGAGGAGGATTAATAATGGGGGTACTCAAAAGGCTTCCATAAACACCACCATTGGATACGGTGAAGGAACCTCCAGCCATCTCGTCAATTGATATGGTACCATCATTTGCCTTCTTTGCAAGGGTGTTTATCTCCTTCTCTATCTCAGCAAAATTCATCTTATCAGCATTTCGAATAACTGGCACAACAAGACCCTGCATGGAACAATGATGAAACATAATGTAGCAACCGTATATCTCTTCATGATTTATGATCTACATCGTGAACAGAAACTTTAGTTCTTTGAATGGATTTTGGTTAGTGCCAATTAATGTCATACTTAGAGACCAGAAATTCCTAGAAGACAGCCCTCTTCAGGTATCAACGACCATTATAAAAAATGAGACGCCTCACAGGAGTAAGTGCCTTCATAAATTTTATACCTCTCTTGGGTTTAAGAGTGTTGACACAACCAATCCTAAAATATGGTAAGGAATCTACTAAGAAACCATGAGGAATCATGGTCCCTTGTGCAATTCACCATTAGGTCCTTTACAACAAAAAGAAAACTACAATGCTATGGAAAACTCAAACAAACCTTCGGAGTGCCAACAGCTATGCTAATGTCTACATAGTCTCTGTATATGATATCATCCCCATCGATCACAGCATTAATAATAGGTTGATTCTGAAGCCCACTGACGGCAGCCTGAAACATGGAAGGAAGAAAAGGAATTGGCAGTACAATCATGTACCTCGTTCACATCTGGAATTAACATATCCACAAAGTTAACAAATACATACTTTAATGAATCCAGACATAAGACCCAATTTGACTCCGTGCTTTTCAACAAAAGCATCCTTGTAATCAGAACGAAGCTTCATCAAATTTGTCCTACATAAAACCAGTTCATAAGTTAAAAATGAAGTAGTGAAAACCTACAATAAATGCACGAAGATGTGAAGATAAAGCCAACTAATAGGATTTCAGGCTAAAAAATGCATCCAATAGGGAACTGCAAATCCCCAACATATCCTTAAAATGCCAAAAGATAGCTACAGTTAACGTGGATTTACATGTTGGAAATGAGGAGGGTTAGATAAAGTAAAAACAAAAACTGAGTCTTCTTATAGAAAACAAAGTATCACTAGCATTCATGCATGACATGATGGACCAAAAAAGTTGAAACAAACAATGCTCAAGGAATTAACTAGAAAGCCAAGTGGCAAACAATGAGCGTGATTAGAAAGGTAAATATGAGGCTGCAATGGTAGTTTCTACATAGGCAGAGGAAAACCAATGCAAAAAACATGATGGAAGTCAGATAATACAATTGCCGTAAACCTACATGTCAACTTCATTGAAGGTGGTCAACATAGCAAATGTGTTCTGAGAATCTTTCAATCGTGTAGCAACCCTCTTTCGAAGCCTTGTCATTGGAACCTAAAGTCATGACAATCCGAAGGAGAAAAGCCATGGTAAGTTCATGAAAATACCCAGACTAAAACTGAAAAATAAAAGTGAACACATATGAAGGCCATGCAGATTTTAAATTATGGTCCTCACTCGTCTTTCCCTATCCTTGGGAGGAAGCTGGGGTTCTGTAGCTGAGCGTTTAGCGGGTGGTGAAGATGGCGCTTTAGGCTTCTCCCTAGGAGTTTCAACTTTAGGCTTTTCTATTTTTTCAGCTGGAGCAGCCTGAGATGCAGCTTGCTCCGGTGCTTTCTCAGAAGGAGCAACATGAGTTACACCTTCACCAGATTTTGAAATAACAGCAACCTTGGTACCTGGTTCCACGGTATCTCCTTCCTTGGCGACAAACTGCCAACATTTATATTAATTACCCATCAACTTACAAGATGCGTAGCTAAGGAAATTAACTAATAGAAGTACAGAAATAGTCACCTTCTGAATAATACCAGCTCCTGGACTAGTGACATCAATTGTAACCTGATAGAAAATTAGCAGCAAAGGATTTAAATGAAACGTAAAATCATTTTCACAGGGATAAGGGAAAGAAAATCAATTTTCAACTATAAAATCTAAAAATCAACACCTTATCTGTTTCAATTTGAGCAATTGCTTCATCCAATTCTACCCTATCACCCGGATCTGCTCTCCAACATATCAGAATGGCTTCTTAATAAATCACCAAAACAGGTGTATTATGTAGCAACAAGCAATATACTTAATAACCAAAGAACATACTCTTCAGGAATTTTGCCAGCGTTCCATCAGTAATAGACTCAGCCAATGGAGGGACAACAACATCAAGCAGATCCCCTTTATTGCCAAACATAACAAAGGTTAATTACAAAAGGCAAAAAAGAAAATAAATATGGCACTTAGACGACATAAAATGGGTGTGTATTCATACAATTAAAGAGAGAAGTTTGTTGATAGAAATAGAGTGAAAATGCAATATGCTCTTCACTCCATAAATAAGCAAGTGAGCAACATCAAAATGAACATCAGAAGCATTGAGTTTTGTACAACAACGGCACTCCTAAACACCCTCAATTTTACTAATTTAACTCCTATTGCAAGTGAACTAATTGCAAAATCTAATGGACGAGTAAATAAAATCATTCCAACTTCTCTAAATGATGTCAATAAGGGGTTGTTTGGCACAACGAGTAGGAGTTAGAATGGTTAGAATGTATGGAGTTGTTTTGACTTGGGAGTTGGAGGAGTTAATAAGTTTGTAGAGAGCCCACAAGATGGAGTTGAATGAAGAGTAAATATGTTTGTGGGACCCACAATAGGAGTTAAAAAATGCTTGGGCCAAAGGAGTTGGGGGGAGTTTTTAACTCCCTCCGAACTTTATCTGCAATCCAAACACCCCTGAGTGTAAAAGCACTTGAAAAGTCATTCCAAACAAGCTCTTATACATGCACGCTACACCTAAGACTCATGACACAGAGAGAGATCCTTCTTATTAATGCACCACATTTTTTAAAGATTTTATCATAAATATTCTGTACATAGACACCTCCAATTTCTTTATGTATGTTGATGGAAGATGTGGTTCTTTTTTTCCCTCTTCTTATTGATAAGGAACCAAACTTTTCATTGATTTTTTAGTACATAAACATTTGGGGGTGGGGAGATTCGAACCCATGACCTCTTGGTTACAAGTCTTACTTGATGCCAGTTAAGCTACACTCTTATTGGCGGAACCAAACTTTTCATTGATGATGTGAAATTTCAAGAGGAAACCAATTAATGTTTGTTATGGGAGTCCTAATGTTGCTAGCATAATAAACTAAGAAGCACGGACACTTTAATTTGGCTAGCGTGTCCGTGTCCGACACGTGTCGGACACTTGGACACTCCGACACGTGTCGGACACTTGGACACTCCGACACTTGTTGGACACGTATCAGACACTTGTTAGCATTGTAGATGTGTTAGAAACTAGTTGTACAAAGTCAATATAGGTCCAGTATTTGTTAGGCACATAATGAACACTTGTCAAGTATACTAAATAGGTACATGTAATATAGGACAAAAATAATGAAGTTTGAGAACGAAATGCATCGAAATCATTTTTTTAAGCATATAGATACATAAACTTATTAACTTTAAATTTCTTTATGATATAAAAATGATATTTATTTAAAAAAATGTATATTTAATAAACGTGTCCTAGCCGTGTCTGTGTCCTAGATTTTTAAGAAATGGCGTGTCGCCGTGTCCGTGTCGTATCGTATCCGTGTCTCGTATCTGTATCCGTGCTTCTTTGATAATAAATAACATTAGCTAACCACAGCAAAGTTCATATAAAGCCAACTAACGCCCAATAAATGTTCAAGACAAAACACAAACAAAACTCATTAAAAAAGACAGTGATGTCACACCATTATCTGAAGAGAAGTTCCGGCCATTCATTTGCATCATAGCCCTTAGCTCCATACTTCCAAAAGCTACCCTGATCACCATATAGAAATTTAAAAAACCAAAGGGGACAATAGTGAAAATATATATATGTATATATACATGTATCAATGCCTAAGAAAAGCCGCCCTTGTGTTCAGAGTTTTTTACATTTTTACTTAAATAATAACTAACCTAAATGCACAATTTGAATTTAAAAATTAAAGAAAATGAAATTCAATGAATCCTAGAGGTGCGTGGAGCGTGTGCCACAGGAGATTCATAGAAGGCACGTGCCTAGGCCGCGCTTTCTTACCAAGCCTTGCTTACTAATGGTCAGACGCTTTTAAAACACTGACCATGAGTAAGCTTAAGCTTACTAAAATGAAGATTACAAATGTAGAAGTTTACCATAAAATTAAGTTGGATAGGTCCTTAACAAGATAGCATAGATCATGTAATTGATGCTTTTAGTTCAGAGTGGAAGGATTTCTCTTAAGAACAAATTGGAAAACCTCTAAGTTAAGGCAAATATTAAGCTGAAATCAAAAGCACAAAACTCATCTCAGAAGACATGGATGAAAATATCAACTTTTTCCATAAAGTTGTGGTTGCTATGAATAAGAGCCCTACCCATACCTAATGAGCAAGTTAATTTTTTCTGATAATATTGAAGAGATTCTTAATTAAAAAAAAGTTAAAGAATAAAATAAAATGGGGGATTCATGACACACTAAAGCATGTGCACTTATACTGAAACACGCAACTACTTGTTTTCTAGTGAGGGCTCCTTGCTTCTTTGAAGAGATGCATGCTATTCACTATTTCGGGAAGTGCACCTTGGCACAATTTCCAAAAATATTGAAGGTACAAGGACTGAAATAAAATAAGTGTAAATTCAAAGACAAATATGAGATTTAAGCCTAATGATTCAAGGTAGAAAAAACAAGTTAGAGGGGCATCAACCAAGAATTACAAAATAGCAATAATTGATTTTTTACAAAAAAAATTACGATATTAAAAACAAAATAAGTTTATGAATTTACCCTTCATTTAGAATCAACAAAGAATATGAAGGATTTTAAATGACATGATATTAAAAACTAGAAATAATTTTGAATTCTCAATTTAGTTTGGAATAAAATACATTTGAAATGAATGTATTAAAATTAGGTTTTTTGGATGTTGACTAAAAACACCAAGAAAATGGAAATTTTACAATTATATCCTTTTGTTGGATGAGTTTCTATATTTGATAATCTCAAGGTTAAAGCAAACATGTGCCACAAAAGTGAAGTTGTATAATGGTAACTGACCTTAGAGATTGTGGGCTAGCAAGGCCACCTGCAACATAGCGGCATCAATCAATAAAACGAAAACATATAGAACTAGTTGCATGAGGTGGGAGCTTAAACAAGTACATAGAGAAGTTGTAATCAAAATTACCAGGTGCAAGGAGGTGAGAAAATTTTCTGACATGTCCAAAGCTTCTACACTGGTGCAAAATCTAAAGGTGTAAAGAAAACAAGGCATGTAAGATACATGAATAATTTATTGCGCAAAAAATATCTAAATAACATCCCCGTTAATTTTCATTTCATTTCACAGAGAGGTTTTAGGAAGACCGAAGAGATACATAGCAAATACTTCTAGTTCTAGCGCATAACAGGTCATTCGTGCTTTGTCAAAACATATCCCATCTATAAACATTAACAACCACTTCCAGACAAAGCGCACAAGGAGACAGAGACTTCAAAAAACGTAACTACCACTTTCTCGGAAACGGAGCAAACTCTTCCTGCAGAAATGGAAGGTCGAACTCCCCGCAAATACTGCGCAGAAAACTGAAATGAAAGTACTACAGAGTCAGGCAAGTCTGCATACCAACACAAATCCTATACGCATCACGTACGCCTGAATAAAATGGATAGAATACACTGAAACTTACCAGATTAGAGCCTCCAGACGCAATCCGTCGCCTTACGACTCCAAAACTCATTTTCTCAGCTTCTGTTCAAGAAAGCAAAACGAAAATCAGAGCACCGATCAAGTCACAGTATGAGAATCCACATAAGTGCATTCTTTCACGATTTAGTCGCTAAGAAGACATCCAGAGACAAATCAGAAAGAAACTTCCAAATCAAATGCGCACATCGCGATACGCAAAAAAGAAAAACACACAAAAAAATACCTAAAATCAAAACAAGATCATAGAATCCGACTTCCTGATAACTTTAATAAAGCATACAGACGAATTTCTCAGCAGCCAAACGAGAACACAAATCAAACAAACAATAGCTGAAACGAATCGATTGAAAGCGCTTACCGGAACGACAGAGACCGGAGGAACTCTGGGGATCAACCGCGGAAGGATTTCAAAGAAGAGACAGCGAGAGGAGGAAGAAGGAGATGGAAATGGGAATGGAGATGGAAGGGGAAGGAAAAGGAATGTTCGAAACTTGGGGCGTACATAAGCGGGTCGGGTTAAAGGGTTTTTTTGGACCAACCCGTTAGTTAATTCTTCAACGCGTTATGTATATGCTTTTTTTAAAAACTATTGTTTTTATTTATTTCATTTAATTTTTCAATTTAACTTGCATTTGTTCTGTACCTTTAATTTTTATATAAATCAATATGCATATAAAAAACATAAAACATATTGAAAGACAGTATCAAAATAGCTATAATATAATTTAGTCCTAAAAAAGAAATACAACAAACACTTTTTAAAAAAAAAATGAATATAATAAAAAAATAAAGTAAATATTAGAGGTGTATAAATAATCCGGTAACCCGAGTAACCCGAACTACCCAACCCAAACCATAAAAGTTGAGTTGGGTTAAGTTTTTTTCCGGTTTGGATTGGGTTAAAATTTGAGAGAACCGAAATTTATGGTCGGTGACCCAACCCAACCCAAAATTTATATTTTTTTATTTTTATTTTTATATATATTTATAAATGAATTATTTGTCAATTTTAATATTTTTCTTCTAAGATTTTAACGAATATGAATTTAAATTTTGATAATTAAATTTTATGTGATTTTAGTTTTAAATTTAAAAAAAGTTATTTTAAATAATTTAAAAAATGTTAAAAAATTAAAAAAATCAACCAGACAACCCAACCCAACTCAAACCGAAAACATAGGGTTGGATTGGGCTGCAACCCTTAATCGGGGTAATTCAGGTTGTCAACCAGTGGAGCTCAGATATCACCCTTCCAAGAGAAAGAGCCACAATCTAAGCCGAAAATATACCATTGATTTTTTACCATAACCGAGAAGGAATAAGGTGTGAAGGAATAAGGTTTAAAAGATCGATGTCCATAGAAATAAAAATATCCATAATATCATAGATATTTCTGAAAAAATTATAAAAACAAAAAAATGAATTAAAATATTTGTTATAACATTGCATTTTGTTTTCATTTTCTTTAATATTTCAATATAATGAAAATGTTGTCAAACCTTGTATAGAAACGTGAACATGTTGACAAAAATTTAATAGGATAGTAAGAAGTCGGCTCAAAAAACCATGTTCCGAGTGTCAACACCGCCTTCATCCCGATTTAAAAAATAGATTCAAAATTTCACAATAGAAACAATGGAAACAAATTTAATAAACCTTCATTTAAAAAGTAGAAGGAAATGGATCTGAAATTTTTGGAGTACAGGAGAATTCTGTTACCTGATCTGAGACGGACTTTCGGCCAGAGAAACGAGCGGCCAACAGCGAGCGGGAACGACAAACTTTCCGCGTGATTCGTGTGAGAGAAAGTGAACGACGAGAGACTGAAGTCTGAACGGCGAGAGACAGACGACGTTCACCGGCAGAGAGAAACGAGACGGCTGGAGTCGCTGGACGGGTGCTGTTGTCGACTGCGGTGGGCGCGTGAGGGAAATCGAGGAAGATGAAGACAACGGCGTTGGGGGGGACCAGGGCTTCTTTTTGCGTTTCGGTTATATATATATATATAAAGGGTTTTAGTACGGATAACCCATTTTTTCACGCGACATTTGACCTGACATTTCAAAATAATGAAATATGACTTGTGGCGATGCGCGCAAAATGACTTATAAGGGTAATATGAAATGGTTTTTTTTGTTCACGCTCTCGTACGCAGAAACACTCTCTCCACACTCTCTCCCGTTGTCTCGCTCTCGCTCTCGATCAAATGAATGACCGAAAATATAAAGAAAAAATGACAAAGAAAAAAAGTCAGAGAAGGGCTGAAGTAGCAGAGATAGAGCGAGAGCGAGACAGCGTGAGCGAGTCAACTATAGTGCGATTTTTGTTATTTTTTTTTCCTTTCTCCAGAATTTTGACAACTTCATTACTATCATGAGCGAGAGCGAGAACGAAAGAGAACGAAAAGAGTCAAAGTATGATGCCCTTACGGTAATTTGGACAAAATGCACAGTACAAAAAATGTCACATGTCATTAATTTCAGAACATGGGTCAAATCACATTAATGCACGTGAAAATGAGTCTTCCATGCAATTTTCTCAAATATAATCTATATTTATAGTATATTTAATTTTTTTTGTCCATTTATCAAATTTAAAATTTACAAAATATGTCATATACAATTTATTATCAATAATTAATAAATTATATATTAAGACAATATAAAAAATTCTCTATTAAATATATCTTCTTTTATTTTAAAAAATAGGTGGTTTAAAAAAATATTTAGGCGGCGTTTGGAACGCAGAGTTGGGTTGAGTTGTGCAGGGTTGTTTTGTCAGTGAGTACAGCAGAGTTAAGTTGAGTCAGGAAGTCGGTGTTTGGTTTGCATAGTTGATTTATTATGTTAAGGGTATCTGGTGCAGTTTTTTGTAAAGTGAATAAATCTGTTTTTTGTGACTTTTTTTCTTTAATTTTTTTGTTTCCACCAAATCAATTGCGAATATATTTGTCTACAACTTCAAAACTTTATTATGAGATCAATTACAAATTTACAATATATATTATCATTTGCAAGATGTATGAGATATTTAGAACAGTACTGGATATTGAGATTGATATCAATTTTTCTTCTACCCTAAAAATCATTTTTATCTTATGTAAAGTGGAAGGTCTGATTTTTTGGTTATTTTTTCCTTACTTTGTTTTCACAACAAATCAATTACAAACACATTTGTCTACAATTTCAAAACTCAATTATAAAATTACAATATATATTATCATTTGTCAACTGTATGTTAGGGATATTTGCAAAAGTAATGGATATTGGGTTTGATGTCAATATTTCTTTTCTAATAAAATTCATTATTTAGAACGTTTACTCTTCAATATGAATTTTATTCCTTTTTTTATGCACATGTTCACCACTACTTTTTATTTTAATTTAGGTAGGTATTAGTTTAGTATTAATAGTCTAAACACATGCATTGTCTATGGACATCTTTAGAATTGAATAAATAGTTTACCCTGTGAAGATATTAAAAATATGTCAATATACTTAAATATTTTATGTCATATTGAAGTTGCATATCTACAAAATATTAGATATGTCATTAAGGTCCTAGCAGCGGCTACCGAAATTTTCGGTGCAGGTAGTGTTGCTTAGTAACGTCCTTAGGAAATTTTGAGTTTGAAAAATTATGGTCGTTACAGTTGGTATCAGAGCATGGGTTTTAGATTCTGCATACTCGCCTACATCGTAGGCAACGATCCTTATAGCCTCTCGCAGGAACTCGTCTCGTTATCTCCAGGTTTGCTTTTATTTTGTAAAGTAGTTAAAGTTATTTGAGTTGCTTTTGTGTTGACACTTGTTATGCTATGCTTTTGACTTCTTTGTTCTTGTGCTAAGGTAGTTTAGAGTTTAAGTTTAGACTATGGCTCGAAGACATGACCGCTGTAAAGTTCTAGTAACTTTCGAGGACGAAAGTTTTTCTTAGATGGGTATATTGTGACACCCCGTAAAATTAGGTGTTTTAATTGTATTTGTTTTAAATTTGAATCTTTGGATAATCAGATCAGGATTAGGAAATGGTGTTTCAAAATTTAAAAAATGATTATGATTTCTGTTTTAAAAAGATTTAGGATTTTTTTTCTTCTGAAAGGATTAGAATTTCTTGTTCTAAAAGGATTATGACTTTTTGGTGTCTATTTAAACTAGAGTATTAACAACTTAAAGACACACTTCAAAACTCTCCTCATCTTCTTCTTTTCTCCACTTTCTTAATCTCGTCGGAAAGTCGTCGGAGGGTCACCGGATCGTCGTCCGACCGTCATTGGAAAGTCGCTGGAAAGTACCGTACGGTTGAGTTAATAACTCAACTCCATGGAGCTCGGTTGGGTGCCTGCTTTAGAATGGGTTCGTTTGGGTGCCTGCTTTAGAATGGGTCCGAGTTGGGTTTGAAACCCAACCAGGTGTTTGGACCATTAGATTTCTTAAACCAATGTTTAAGAAACTCAACCCTTCGTTTTCTATTCCCTCAACCCACTGTTTTTATTAACCAAAACCCCTCGTTTTCTCCCAAACTTCAACCGCTCGAAATAACTCTTTCTCGATTCTTTCGCACGACTCCTCGTTCCTCTCGCAACACTCTCCCTCTTATCTCATCCTCTTGAATCGTCTCCCATCTGATCTCCATTTCATATCTCTCTTAGATATCATCTTCTTCGTTTTTCCCAACCTCGCTTCTTTCGAGATTCCCTCTATTCTCATCTTATCGAAGCATCTAACCCTCGATTACTTTGCATGGCTCTCCCTCTGACCTCATCTTCTCCGTTTTCCCCAACCTCGCTTCTTTTGCTCGATTTTTCTTGTGGTGATTTGCACGACTCTCCCTCTATTCTCATCTTCTCAAAGCATCTAACCCTCGATTACTTTGCATGGCTCTTCATTTGACCTTCTCTTCTCAGTTTTTCCCAACATTGCTTCTTTTGCATGATCATACACCATTCAAATCGATCGAGGGTTTAATCTTTTTCACTGGTTTTGGATCTGGGTTTTGTAGATGTACTGTTTGTCGCTCGAGGTACCACCTCATTTGTCACCGATGCGTGGGTTTTTTACTCATATCTGGATTTTTTTGTCCAAACGGCTTGGTATCGGATGGTCGTCCTTCGAGCTTGGCAGGATTCTAGTCAATGATGTTCTATGAGGCATTTGGGGTTTGAAATTCTTATCTTTTCTCTTGAATGAACGTGATACACTTGGTTTAGCTTATATGCATAACATGTTTGATGATGTTCTCGGTACATGCACTTGATCTAATGTGATTGGTATGTATGTCTGGATTCTATTGAATGGGCAATGATGATTTTTCATTATTTGCTGAATTTTATGATGATTTTTACTGTATTATTTGAATTTTTTAATTAGTTTGAAAAAAAAATGATACCTGAGGTCATCTTTATTATACTTAGCTTTACTGGTTGTTCAGGATTGGTTTTATTTTTTCTCAACCCACTGTTTGCTTCTTCGAAACCCACTTGTGATTGACATGTATACTTGTTGTTATTGGTAGCTTTTCCAACCTATGATGTGGTGTTGTTAAAACATGACTTGAATACTACACTTGATAACAATCTTGAGACTAATTATTACAAAATTGTTCTATTTTTTGTGATTAGTTGCATGTGTCTGGTAGGTATACATGTTGTTATGGTGTTGTTTGGGGCCAATGATGATCAATCCATATGTTTTCAATTTTTTGTTGGATAGATGGTTATTTCTTTATTATAGTTCTCTTTGAACTAGTTATGTTTGAGTTATATCAAACTAACTAGTTCTGATGTAACCAGTCTGTCACATGACATTTAATTTTAAAACTAGTTTAGTTTTTGTTATTTTCAATTTTTCTGAGGTCTTATTAATGCAAGTGACTAATAATTAAAATTGATATCCCATCAATTTTATTGAATTAAAGTGGGTAGTTGGGTGGTTGGGATTTATTGAACATCCCTTCCTAAACTCCTATTTAAGTTGAGGTAATTTATGTTTTCGAAACCAACCTCAACCATTTTGGCCAGGTGGTATGCTCTAAAAACCCTCTCTGTCATTTCATCCATTCTTTCTTTTTCAAACAACCCCTACTTATTTGTTTATTAATCTTTGCTTGTTTGGTTTTTGTTTCCTTTTTTATTTTTTTTTTGCTATCCGATTTGTCCCTGGTGGTTAAGGATATAGGGACTCACGCTTCAGCAGTTTGGTAGGGAATAATTCCAAGGTTTAGCTAAGCAAAAGGTTAGTTGTTCTAAGATGTAGGGTCTTCTAACTTCACTATATCTACCTTCTATTTACTCATTTACTTTTTTTTCCAGGTGTTCGACTCCTACATCTTCGGTATATAATTGCAATGTACTTTTTTTTTTTTGTTTATGTATCATTCAGTACTTCATTGTTGGACTGTCTGTTGCTTATATTTTGGTTGGATTGTTTTGTTGTTATACACTTCATCAATGATGCTATTTGTCAATGTAGTTTTTCATGTAATAACATTATGTCCTTTTTTTTTAGTTTAAAACAATTCCAACTGGCTTTGACGAATAACCAGAAAATACAAAATTTGCCAAAAGAATTTTTTGACCTCTGTCATATCTTTTTGTAATTGAAAAATAGATAATACATTTTTGTAGTGAATAACATGGAAAAAATATAAATAAACCGAAGGCAAGTTTATACACTTTTTTCTTGGTGCTGATTTTCAATTAATTTAAAACGTGAATAATCATATAAACATTAGTATTGAAATCATGCTTTCATACAAAAAAAAAATGAAATCGAATGACTTGTTTTAATTCTATTTAATCATGGTTTCTTATTAAATAAAGTGTCCTCCTAATAGATTCACTTAAGTTGAAATCCTAAGTTTAGGAAATGAAAATCATATACGTTTCTAATTTGAATACCGTGCCTTTGTAATACAAGTTCGAACAAACCACGTAAGTTTACAATTATTTTCCAAAAAAAAGAAGCCAACAGTCATAATACATATTTACATCATATATTCACACATCCTCAGAGACTAATTTTAATAAAAATGAAGTTGACAATTATTTTTCAAAAAAAAAAAGAAGTCAATAGTTTGTAAAGCATTTTGTCATCCTATATTCCTTCATTTGAAAGTTCATTTTTTATAATAGACTTAAATTTGTAATTATTTTCCAAAAAGAAATCAATAATTTATAAAGTTTATTGTCATCTTATATTCACTCATTTTTTTTAAGTATAAGTTTGTAATAACTTAGTTTGGTATTTATTATTTTTCAAAAAAATAAGCTAATAATTCGTAAGGCATTTTGTCATCATATATATTTTTCGTTCATTTGAAAGTTTATTTTTTATAATAGATTTAAGTTTGTAATTATTTTTCAAAAAGAAGTCAATAATTTTTAAAGTTTCTTGTCATCATATATTCATTCATTTTTTAAAGTATAAGTTTGTAATAACTTAGGTTGGTATTTATTATTTTTCCTAAGAAAGGTCAATAGTTTATAATACATATTGTCATCAATTTTTTTTGTAATAATTTGTAAAACATATTTTTCATTTTGGATTCATTCTTTTAAATATATAAGTTTATGATAACTTAATCCTTAAACCCTACAAAATAATTTGAAAAAGAAAAATTCAATAGTCTACAAACATAATTTCACTTCTTATTCATTCATTTTGAAGCCTCATAATTAGTAATTACGCTAATTGCTCAACATAATTGGTTAAACTACTGGTATCTAACCAATTGATTCCAAAATGTAATTGTGGATTTAAAATATAAGTGGAAAGGAGGATAATGTAATCAATTCAAAAAAAAAAACATTAGATTAATTACAACAAAAAAAAAGACGGTATAACCCCAACCTAACACAACTCTACAACCCCAAATACATGTTTTTGCAACCCAACACAACACTGCACTCCAAACACTGGTTTCTGCAACCCAACCCATCACAACACTGCACCCCAAAACTCGTTTATGCAACAAAGTCCAACACAACACTACACTCTAAACACTGTTTTCTGCAAACTCAGGATTCTTGATTACAACCAAGAAACTCAAGTTCTGCAAACCCAGGATTTATGATTTCAAGACATCACGTCAAACAACCCCTTACATCCCACCCTCTAACTCACCCACTCCAACGTTTTTTTTACATAATTTAATATATTAATTAATTAATTAAAATGTAATATATATTTTTTGATTTATTAATATACAAAGTAAGTCATTAATAGTTACTTATTACTGATAAAAAATGTAGTAAACTAATAATTAATTATAAATAGAAGATTGATTATAGAAAATGCAAAAATATTTTCCTACAACTTAAAAGGATTTTTTTCTATTTAATTATAATTTAATTATAGAATTTAAAAGGTTTTAGAATATCAAAAGTATGGTAACTTTTTATCATCTACTACTATAAGAATAATATTTTTTTCCACCATACTCTACCAACACTTTTACAAATTTACAAATGTTCTTCATTTATTTATGAACATATTACGCTTTCATGTTTTACATAATTATAAATATTACCATTTTTTAATTTTAGTTTAAAAACAATTATTTGTATATAAATAAGAAAATGGTATAATAAACACGTTGAAACAAATATGTTATTTTTTAACTACAAATTAATTACCTTGATATTAAAAAACATGAAATAGTTGCAGTTACAAATTTACTCTTATCATCATTATTTAAATTAAAACAGATGTTATGCTCAACTGGCATAATAATGTGTCATCGACCACGAGGCTTGTGGTTCAAATCCTCCAATCCCACTGTACTCGAAAAAAAATTAAAACATAATTAAAGTGATGAATGAATAAAGAGACAAATCATAGGATGAAATCAAATCTCTCTTATCCACTCTAAAAAGAGACTGACATTATACCACACTCAAAGATTTGGATTGGTCTTTAACGACAAAGATGAAAATGATGAATGAGATTTGGAAGGATGATAAGTAATAGTTTACAACTTATAAATAATAATGGTGCACTCATATATATTTCATCCACAAATAATTGAAAGCATGAGTTTTTTAACACACGTGAATATATTTTATTAATCATATGTGTGTTTATTATTTTTTAAAATTTAGAGTTTTTATTAACGTGTGTATGTTTTTGTTTTATTTCAGTTTATAGCTTTAACTTTAATATATTATTAAATAGTTTTTTTTAAAAAAAATCGAACGAAGACAAGAAGTTTTCTACCATGGATGGTTAAATCATGAAGAAATGTATTAAAATAAAATTACAAAAATATAATAAATATTCAACTTTTCAAATTTCATATAAAAAATAAAAATGTTCCATTACATTAGACATTTAAACATTCCCTTTAAATAGTTTCATGTTTCATGCATTTGCAAAGACATCAACATCAAACAAAGAATAATTTGTTGTTTTTTTGTACCAAATGGATGAAGAAAAAGGTATTTTCTCTTGATCTTATGATTTTTTTTATATTTTCATTTTAGTTAAAATTTTAATTGTTATATAATTGTGTTACAAGTGGAAATTCATATTAATGAAATATAATTATTTTTGTTTTCTTTTGTATCAAATTGATTCAATGTTTATTAGACGAATAAAATTTTGCACTACAAAGATAAGAACATATAAATTAAAAGAAGAATTCATTGAAGTTGTTGGGAAAGAGATCCAAGTTTTTAAATATCTAATTTTTTAAACAATAATTACAAATATTTTGTTAGTCACAAGAATAACTTTTGAATGTTTTGGTTTTAAGTTTTTTACCTTCTAAAATTAGGTTTTCTTCTTTATAATTTATTTGATATGTTTTTCACCTTCAAGGAAGAAAGAAATGAATGAATGTTCTTTTGGAAAAATGTAAAATAATACACCTACCATTTTTTTCTGGCGGTCAATTTTGCATTTGCCAATGAATTGGTCGTCGGCTCTAATCTAGACTTTCCCACACAAGGAAGTTCTTGGAATTGCCAAAATCTCCCGTCAATCCTGAGGTTCTATCAACCACTCACCTCCTATCCTACTCCTCCACCCTCACCTAAAATCTGTCAAAGTAAGCCTTACCTATGGAATCCAAGAGCTTGTGAGGTACCTTCCTTAGGTTGTTTTAGAAATCCATATGCTTTCTTATCCACGATTAAAAAAAAAAAACTTTTTTTTTTTAAGTTTTAAAAAAATTTCTTAAATTTTGAGAATGTTTAAAAAGGTAGTAAATAACATAAGTGTTATTTTATTTCATAAAAATCTGAAAGTGAGAGTTACATAATATTTTTAAAATTGTAAATCAAAATTTAAATAATAAAGAACATAATATTGAGAGTCAAAAAGAGAATATGAAAAGTTACAAAAATATTCAAATATACAGAGATAATAAGTAAGTTGAACATGGAAATGAGATACTAAATAGTCATAAAAGTTATATACACTTTAATAAGACAGAAGGATCAATGGACCAACGATGTGGATATTTAAATAAAAATTTATGAAACTATCTTTTATATGGTTTGATCAAAACATAATTTCATCCATCTTGTCAAATATTTATAAACAATATTTTTTAAAATAGGTTTTGTAAAATATATTAAGAATATATATATATATATATATATATATATATATTTGTTGGGATGTATGTCCTCATCTCGTGTAGTTTGTATTATTCCAAGTTGTAAATGAATAAGAGTTATTTATTTCAACATTGTGTAATAAATAAGAGTTATTTATTTAAACTTTGTGTCTCGCATTTTTCATAAACTTAATCCAATAAACTAAGCTTCAGGGTCATTGTATTATGAGAGAACTAATAACTTGAACGGTGTGTAGTGGACACACAGGGAGGATCACGTTCGAGTTAATGACCCGAACGGTCTACAGTATATGGATAGGGTTGGAGACCTAATCCTGGATACACTGTGGATGCGACCCGCTTTGTATTGGATACAAACGAGGTGATCTGACTCGTTCATGTGGTTAACATGCGAGTGGGGGCATCCTGTGCAATGAGATTGTACAAAGATCGGACCGTGAATTATTAGACTTCATCGATGTAACACCGTTAACAGTATAGAGCTAATAAATTCGTAGATGACCATTAGTGACTCGACCTTAATCTTGAGCGTGTCACGGACTCCTGTCTGCAGGGGTCTGTCCTTTGACTAGTACGGGTGAGGGTGGCCACTGTTGCTCGCCCAATATGCTTATCTTCTCGGGCGGGACCACGTGGGAGTTGGGAACTTGACTACGCAAGAAGGAATTCACTGCGTTCCCGACTTTAGGAAACTAGAGAGGTTGTTCCCCAAGTGTGTTGTCTCGGGCTTGAAACAATGGGGCCCCACTCTCTCATTGGCATGAGAGGATTGTTGTTTATGGTTGGACCATGCAACGTAGTTGTTCATTAGAGGAGCGGTGGGACTTAAGGAGCAAAGAGGTAGACGGGGTAAAGCGGTAATTTGACCCATTTGTGACTACGAACAACTGTGTGAAGGGTCGACTCATGAGTATTGGTTATATTGATGGACAAAACTTGTCCTATGTTGTGATGAGAGTGCAAACACGGGCTTTAGTGGAGTGTTACCAGTAGCTAATGAATGTTGAATAACAAGGTCAAAGAGTTTGTGAGTTAGTCTCGGATCATTAGAGCTCGTCACGTGTAGGTCCATTAGGTCACTCGGTTGGCTCAAATTGGACAAATTGAGGGTTTACAGTTTGGTGTGAATTTGAAGTGTTCAAATTCATTATTTGGTATTTATGTCATTTATATGAGATATAGATGACATAATATATAGTTTGATGAGAATGAGATTCATAATAAACTATAGTATAACCTAATTGATTAATTAGTGCTAATTGGAGAAATTGAATTGAGAGAAATTAAATTGAATGTGATTCAATTTATAATTCCACATTTATGCAAATGAGATTTGTATAATAAGGTATGAGATACCTTATATTATATAATATGCAAATGTGAATTGTATATTATATGGTTGTGGTAAAATTGTGATTTGGTGGAGGTTTTAATTCCATCACACAATAGTATTTAAAGGCTTTGTAAGAAGTCTTTGGTATGCCATTTGCCATTTTTTGGATTTTCATCCAAAGAGAGCAAAAAGGTTTTCTCTCATTCTCTCTCAATTCTCTCTAAAACTTCTCCTCACCCAAAACCAAAGGGAGTCCCACCTACTCTCCCTCAACCTCCCGAGAACAACCGAGAAGACCCTTTGGAGGTGTCTTCCTGTTCGGATCGAGGTTCGTGTTCGAGGAGTACGTTGGATCGAGAGAGATCGTGACCGGAGAAGGAGAAAACGTTGAAGAAGAGTTCTTCAAGAGGTTAGTATCTATTACTTACTGTTTACTTCTTTTTCTTTGCATGTTTAGCCTAGGATCTATGAGATAGATTCAATTTTAAGACACGTTTTACACAACGGATCAACGACGTTTCACAACGTCTTCCGCTGCGGGAATTCAAAATCCCTTCAATATATATATAGTCATAAAAATTATATAAACTCTAATAAAACTGAAGGTCCAATGAACAAATGATGTGGATATTTAAATAAAAATTTATGTGATTCTCTTTTAGTTGCTTTGAAAACATGATTTCACCACGTTGTTTAAAGAAAAATTGTAATGGGTAGCAAAATATGAAATATTATTTGCAAATTTAGCAAGTTTTTTTTAAAAAAATTGCAAATATAGCAAAATTTTTAAATAACGTTTTTTAATTAACATTTTTACCATTGATTGAAACATGATAGACTTTTATCACTGTTCTTTGAATTTATCAGTGATAGACTTCTATCCCTGATAGACTTTTATCACTGTTCGAAATCTATCGGTGATATACTTCTATCCCTGATAAACTTTTATCACAGTTAAAACTCATTAGAAGAATTGAAACCATCCTAATAGACACTTATCACAGTTCATAATCTATTAGTGATAAACTTTTATCACTAATAGATTCTTATCACAATTAAAAGTTTATGAGTGATTGGATGTGGTATAATGCAATTTTGAAGCAAAGCTTGGAGTAGGGTGATATACTTTTATCATAGTTAGTATTCTATCAGCAATAGAATTCTTTCACCGATAGACTCTCTTATCACAGTTAGGATTCTATCTGTGACAGACTTTGATCACTGATAGACTCTTATCAAAGTTATGATAGACTCTTATCACAATATTTTGAAGTATGCCAGTGATAGATTCTAATAGAATGTACAACTAAAGTAAGGCTTGAAGTTGTAACGCCCCAGGCCCAGGATCTCCTGCGACCTGATTGCGTCACAATATCATCCATTACTGCTTGTAAGAGTGAAGACTTTCCCCACAAACCAACACGGGTTCTTTTAGCATGTTTTATCCTCACTCACATGCTCTCTTGAAAAATTCCCACGAGGTCACCCAACATAGGATTGCTCCAAGCTAAGCAAACTTAATTGTGGAGTTCCTATGATTGAGTCACCGAAAAGGAAGGGGCACCTTGTTGGTATAGGTAGTAGCTATCAATTCTTTTAAGCCTTTCTCAACTATACTTTCATATCCTTATGGTCACTCGCATGTACCCCTCTTTCTCGGGCATCATACTTTCATATCCTCAGGATCCATTTTATTCAGATGTGGACTCGGTTCATTCATGTACCCCTATTCCTCGGGCGTCACAGAAGTAGTATGTTAATAGACTTTTATCATTGTAAATAGTCTATCAGTGATAGACTTATATTAGTGATAATCATCTTATCATAGTGATATATGAAATAAACATCAACCACACACCCTAACTTATTCAAGGATAAAAATTAACCTATATTAACATGTTGTTTCAAGATTCAAAATTATAATAATTTAGATAATTGTGGCAATTAACATATATGTTTCTATTGGTGATAGACTTTAATCACGCATAACTCCCATTGATAGGGATAAAAGTCTATTAGTAATAAATTTCAATAAAACAAGAGAAACAACATTTATAGAAGTCTATTAATAATAGTGATAAACTTATATCATTGATAGACTTCTATCGCAGAACAGTGATTGAAGTATATTAGTGATAAACTCCAATCACTATAGAAAAAGTTGAACGTTGAACATCGATTGAACATATGATTTTTAGTCGATCGACTAAACGTTAGAAAAATGCAAAAAATTAAAAAAATAAAGATAATTTGAGAACAAAATGAAGGAAGATGAATCACAATTTTCATTTAGGCTAAAGACTTGTGCATGAACTTTTTAGTAATTTAAATGAAAATTTTTCATATATCCAAATAGTTTAATAATTTGCTATATTTGCAATATTAGGCTCATTTTTGCTATTTACCCAATTATCACTTGTTTAAACAAAAAAATATATTTATAAACAATATTTTCAAAATAATTTTTACAAAATACATTAAAATAAGGGTCACATTTCTATCTGAAGACTTAACGAAAATTGGATAGAAAGACGGTAACTAAATGTAAAATTGTGTAACTAAATATAAAAGTTTTAGTAAATTTTTTGAGTTCAAAATTTCGAGACCAAAAAAGAATCGAACCCAAAATTTGAGGGACCAAAAAGATTTTTATTATAATTATTTTTCTAAAAGCACTATTTATTCTATTCTTTATTATTATTTTTTAAAAAGGGAAACCGCCATTTTATTGATCCCACTCTTCTAGGGGGAAATCGTATTCAGATTTTGTGTGGTTTGACCTATTTGCCCCTCATGGTATTGTCCTATTTTGAATTCAACCTTTTACCTTTTACATAATTTTGGAAATAATAAATTGACGGAATTTTCAACCGAATAGAATATGGAAAAAAAAATATTCGCCCACCTAACTTAGAAAGTTAGGCTTAATTTTCCAATGGAGTATAGTCATTCATACCATAATTAGACAATAAATTTCAACTTTTTGTCAATAAATTGTGACGAAAATTTTCAACCAAATAGAAAATGGAAAGAAATTATTCGCCCACCTAACTTAAAAAGCTAGGTTTGATTTTCCATATGAAATATAGCCGATCATATAATAATTAGACAATAAATTTAAACTTTCGGTCAATTCGAACATACCTCAAGATTAATCACCCATTATCATTCTTAAGATCGTGGTTCATTTTCCTCATTCTACAATGGTTGAACTAAAAAACAAAATTTTAAATTCTTGACCTCAAAAACTAAATAGATGTCTTATGTCGGAACTATATTTGCCAAAATATAACCATTTGAGGTATAAATGAAAGGGTTTGGATATATTCTCAAGAAAAATAATAATAAATAAACAAATGGTTGGATTTTTTTATTTTTTTAAAAAAATCAAACTAACAAGCTTGATGGAAGCAGACCATAGAATCAAATCATAAATTCTAAAACAAACAACCACTTTTCAATTTTATACTTTATAAAACAAAACTCGTGGATGTTTATTTGCTCGAGATGACAAGACACCCATTTAATTTAATCAATTTTGTCTATACTTTTTTACTGTTTAACTTGCATCTCTAAGAACGTGGGTAAAAATCCTAGTCGAGAGATGCGATTTTTTTTATCAAGGAAGAAGAAATGGAATTTAATTTGTTAGAGCAAGCATATAAATTCAATTTTCATCTATAAGTTTTTTTTCTTCTACATTCTAAAAATGTTTTCAAAATTCAAATTAAGTTTTAAAATTAAAAAAGATGTATAGATTTCAAAAACATATTTTTGATTTTGGGAATTTAGTTAAAACTCAAATGTTTTTATAAGAAATATGAAAATGGTGGTAAAGAGATTAGAAGAAAACAAACATAATTGCTAAAAATAGAAAGCTAAAAACAAGATGATTATCAAATAAGGTTTAAATCTTAGAATTTCCATTTATGCATTGTTGTAGGTTTATTTGATGTTTTCAAAAAAGTAGTGCACATTTACTCTATATTTGAGCTACCATTATCTTCTTATTTCTTAGTTTAACAATGTTTGGAGGTGAGAGAATTTGAATATCCGACTAGTTAACCACTAAGCCAGAATGTTTTTTTGTGTTTTAATTTGATTTTTCCTATACATATTATACAGATCAAAAAAATTTGAGGGAGCTCGAGCGCTTTGGACCTTAACTAAATCCACCCCCGATTATCTTATCAAGTCTATAATATAAACAATTGTATCATAATTTTTGTAATTACATTTTTTAGTATGCTTTTCATAGTTTCTTAAAAAACACCATTAAAATTTTTAGCCAAATTTCAATACAAGTAAGTTTATATATGTGTGAGTATATAATTTCGGCTAAGACTTTGAGCTTCAACACACACCAAAGTTTAGACCCATCTCAAGCGAAGAAGCTCGATCATGCCCACATGCCTTGAAGAACTAGGATGGGGATGGAGCTATATAGAGGAAGGTTGTCAAAAAAAAAAAAATTGAAAATACTTCATCTAACCTCTCATCTTTATGACTCAATCTCTTCACAAAGTTGGCTCGTCACATTTTCATCTCATTTAAGTATTTGAATATTTTAACAAACTCTTATCTAAAATAACACGCTCAAATTCTTTTGGGCTTGTATTTTGCCTACTACGTTATTGACACTAGAGATCAAATTGTTAATCTTGAAATTTTCAGTACATTGTAGAAGTTTCTAAGTGGTTTTTGTTATAGGTTAGGCACGATCAGCTGAAGGTGAAGGAGAATAAGTTTGGCTCTCACCACAAGGTGGGTTGAGCTCTATCGCAGCTCAATGAAACTAGTTTTTGTTATAGGTTAGGCACGATCAGCTGGAGGCGAAGGACAATAAGTTTGGCTCTCACCACAAGATGGGTTGAGCTCTATCTCACCTCAATTCATAGAGCTCAACCATTATTTAGGGGTCTAGGTTAAACTCTTTAGCTTAACCGAAGCTTTGGTTCATTTCATGGATACCTCTACCCCATACTAAATTTAACGGGAGCTCAACTTGCACTATGAGGTAGGCATAGTCGCGCCCCATGGCTAAGGGTCAAGCTCAAGTTTTGTTTGGGACCTAAGAATGCCAACTTGACCTAGATAATTGAGGCTTATAGAGTATATAAATAATCTCCATTGAAGAATTCAAGGTGGTTATCTATCAAGATCTTGGACTAAGAATTTGACTATAGTATATGAATACCTTGAACCTTATAATGTCAAAGGCACTTCTATAAATAGTATAATTTGAAAAGATTGATACTCACAACATATTATGACTTAAGTATGAAAGTGTATCTAGTAATATCGCATTGTTGTGCAGTTCTTTAGTGTAGGCTATTACTTTTCAAGCCTACATGATTGAAGTATTGTAGAATGAGAGCTAAATTCAATCCGATCCAAACATCTACCTGAATAGTTGTCACATCTATATGACATCCTAGCTTAATTATTTAAAATGTGATCATACACATCTCTGTCATCATATTGGTAGCAAAGTGATTATTTGCAGTGGGATTAAGATTTAATTTGATAACTTTCCCACTTTGTTATGTTGATAATGAATATTGATATTGGAAAAAAAGGTACGATAGAACATTGAAAAGGAAAAATATCTTACATTGTTATTATTATCATGAGATCCATTCAATGATTGTTAGGAGGGGACCAAAATTAATTAATTAATTTTTAACTAAAATGCATCATATATAAGACTTCACAAATGCTTTTTTTCTCTTTCCTCTCGTTTTCATTTTTAATTTTTACATAAGGTTATCCAAACGTACACCGCTATCAGAAACCCCAAAATGCCGTAGCAGACTCTCTCCCTCTCTCCGTCGGTGAAATCTGATTTCACGATGAATACCATTACCTCCGCCATTGAATTACCTCTTCTCCGATCGCATCTCAGGCCAAATCGCCGGCAACGGCGACAGTGCAACTCACCATCTCAGTCACCGAAAAATCTCCACGTCTTCCGCCAGGTTTACATTTCTCCACAAAGCCACCTATTCGCTTCCCTAACAGCCAATGCGATTCCGAGCTCTTTAGTTCTCGCAAACAGTACCATTCCTCCGGCGCAGACCGGCGACGTGTCGGTGCTCCTCCAGACAGGGTTCGCCACTTTCTCCTTCTTTTAGATTCGAAAATCGATGCGCAAATCGAACAGATCTGAGATTAATCTCTTCGTTTTTTCGTTTCTTTCGGCAATTTGTGCAGCGGCGTGCTTCTGATTGCGTATTTGATAGCGAATTTCATTGTGCCGGAGTTTATTATGAAATCGTACAATTCCGATGAGAGCGACGGAAGAGCTTTGATGGAAGACGAAGAAACAGGCGCTAGCGAAGGGAGGAAGAAACAAGGCTTTGGCGGCAAGAAGAGATAGCGAAAATTGAAGGTGAAGCCATTGATTGAAATTCTTTTGTGTTCCGTAAAGAAATTCAATCTTCTTTGCTTTATTTTCGGTGCTTTTGTGTGTTGCAGAGAATAGAGACTAGGCATCGGATTCTCTGTGATTTTCTTTTGTCATTTGATTGAAGGGAAAATTCTTGTTGTTTGTTTGAAAATATCGTAAGATATTTGTGAAAAATTACAAGTTTAGTCTCTTGAATTTTGTGTCTATTTAGTCCTTCAATAACTTTAAAAATGTCTAATTAGTCCTTAAACTTCTAATAAGTCCTTAACATATTCACAATTTTTTTAAAATTAATCGATCTATTATATATATAATTAATTTTTTTTGTCCAATAGAAGCTTGCTTTCAATTTTATGTCGGGTAATTTCATGAATTTTAAAAAAATTGAAAATTCAAGGATCTATTGAATACAAAATTGAAAATTTGAGAACTTATTAGACACATTTCAAAGTTTAGGGACTATTGTTGCCAAATTTTGGATAGGAGAATGCACCTGACCTCCACGTGATAACGACAGTAAATTTGTAATTCTTGGGGGAAGAACGGAGCCTGCAAGACAAGGAAAATCTGGACACCGGTGTGGTGTAGGCCACACCAGAATTTTAGAGTTGTAGGGAGTTTTGATGGCAGAAATCCACTTACCTCGCTCTCCCATCCTCTGAGAGCTTAAATAACTCCTCCTGTGGGTTTTCATGGGTTTTCGTTGCTTAATGGGAAAAGGAAAAAGGAGTGGTGGGTGGAACCAGGACCTACAAATCAAATGGGACCGATGCTGAGGGCTTGAAGTGAGCCTGCATCATGCAGTGACCTCGGCCGAGGCCGACCACGGGCTTGGGCCGAGTCCCAAGCCCGGGTCTCCCTTTTGGCTTGTTGGGCCAAGGTAGAGCCCAATTGGGTTTTCTACCACTGGTCGGCCTCGGCCTTGGCGAGAGGCACCACCACGTGCTGGGTCAAAGCCTTAGCACGCCTCTCATCCTTTTCGCCTCGGGTGGGTCCCTGTTCGATTTCTGGTTCATTTGGACTTCATATTGGGCTTCTTTCCTCGTTCGGCCTTTCGTTGTAGCCGCTTTAACCAACCTGCTCATCATTGTTGATCCAATTTCACCCATAACATTAGCCCCCACTCCCTAGTTAGGATTCTAGATTAAGAGCATGTGAAGTAATTATATGGAGTCTGACTTGGGAGTAGCCTACTAAGCTTTTTTGAAGTCATTGTCGATCTTTCGAGATGTGTCTCGAATTCTCTCAAGTTATTGTTGTCCATCCTAATGAGGGTATTCAGTCTTCTAGAATGTCAATTCCTCTTGAATTTTTCTCTGGATTCACGATCTATATCGTTTTCCTGGAGAGAATGTGTAGTTTTGAGGTGGTCTTCAAATACGTAGCTTCAGGCAGTTTTGTAGCTTCAAGCTTTTCTTAAGCATTTCTGGACTAATGTAACCTTATCTCAAGTCGATACCGAGAGAGGATAAGAGAAATGAGCAAGAAAGTGGGAATTGAGGGTTGGGCAATGGCCTAGATTGGTTAGCCTCGGCCTCGGCCGGCCTGGTCGTCCTCGGTCGGTTTGGTCAACTTCGACCGGTGTGGTCGTCTTTGAGGGTTGGGTAATGGCCTAGATTGGTTAGCCTCGGCCTCGGCCGTCACAGTGAATCCTCGGCGATCACGGTCATCCTCGCCGGCTCAGTCGGCCTCGGCCGGTTTGGTCAACTCGGCCGGGTGTGTGGTGCGTCTTTGGCCGGCCTGGTTAGCCTCGGCCGACTCGCGGCGCCCAAACCTCTTGTGCGCGTCGTTTTGTCAACTGTGAACAAGTTCTCTCACCTGCATCTTATTTTGGTGATCTTGGAATTTTCTCAGCGAACCAGCTTGATCTCTGCTTCTTAATTTTCTGCTTCTCAGACTTAGCTTGGATTTTTAGGATGCTCAAATTAATTAATCAAGTCCATCTTACGGACCTAACTAATTTTCTGGGCTTGTTCAATGGGGACCCATGTGAGATTTTTCTCAGATTTTTGGGTTGTCAAGATCAGTTAACCGAACCCTTTTGTGGTTCAATCAACCTTCCGACCGCCTCTGCACACCTAAGTGCTCAAGAGTTTTGCGTATTTAGGTAGCTTCTTCGCTCGACATAATCGCCGATCCGGAGTAGGCTCCAGATTTTGACTTTAATTCTGATGATCGATCTTGTCTTCCTCGTTTTTTCTTGTGATTGAATGCTGGAAAAAGCTCAACTATAACCACGAGAGTATGTTCTAATGACAATGGTTAGCCTCGACTAGGGTGGTCAGCCTCGGCCAAGGTGGTCGGCCTCGGCTAAAGAGGTGGTCGTCCTCGGCTGATGGTGGTCGACTTTGACCATATAAGGTCAGCCTCGGCCAAGGTGGTCGGATTCGACTAAAGTGGTGGTCGGCCTCGACCACATGAGTTCAACCTTGACCATGTGATTAGTCTCCCTTTTTCAGCCCCCAATCTCGTTTGTTTTTTCTAACTCATGATTATGTTGCTTCTATTCTCCAGATATTTAGTATGGTTGGTCTCGGCCTGTTGTTGTCGGCCTCGGCTGTGGTGGTCGGCCGCGCTTGGTGGTGGTCGGCCTCGCTTTGTGTTGGTCGGCTCGCGCTTTGTCTTAGTCGGCCTCGCTTTGTCTTTGGCGACCTTCGCCCTCCTTATCGACCTTGACTCTGCTAGGATTGATCTTTTAGGTTTGTCATGTATGGGCTGTGGTGGTCGTCCTGGCCTCTCTCTTGTCGACATCGACTCACGATAGAATTGATCTTTTAGGTTTGTAATGTATGTCTTCCATTTTTTGTTTGCTAGAGATGCATATCTCTTATGTAGCTTTTGCTTTTTGTTCAATAGAGACATATCTCTCTATGTAGCTTACTACGTCTTTTGTTTAATAGAGAGATATCTCTATATGTAGCTTCTTTTTTTGTTCAACAGAGAGGCATATCTCCTATGTAGTTTCTGCCTTTTATTTAATAGAGAAGCATATCTCCAATGTAGCCCCCTACTCAAGTGAGAGTTTTTTTGTTGAACTCATGCTTGAGTGACACCACTTGTAGCTTGAAGAAGATAAGTTTATTGCTAATAGAACTTCAATCTTACATGAATTGATGGAATTAACAAAATTAAATCAACCTTAAGGAAATATAAGCAAAAAGAAGCCCCCTACCAAGGAGAATATTGAATGTAGGAAGATCTATTTTGCTTGAGTACAAATTTATTTTTCATAACTTGTATCAATTAAGTAATGACTAACCTAGTCTATAACATGATACTTTTGAAATTGAATTTAAATAATTTAAACTCTAACAAATATAAATGGATCAAAAACAAAAAGATAAACTATTTTTATAAGAAGATTGAGGTTGGCCTCGACCTCGACCTTGGCCTTCAATGAGGTCTTGACCTTTGGCATGCAGATTAGTGTATTCCCTCAAGAAACCATTTTGGATTAAAGCCTCAATTTCGTCCTTTAGCTGGAAACAGTCTCGAGTCATATGACCATGATCTTCATGGTAAAGACAATATTTTTGTTTATCCTCTTGTTTGATCCTGTTTTCATCTTTTCGAGTTGCTTCAATAAGTTTGAATGGCGTACCTCCATTAAAATATGTTCAATGGGAATTGATGTTGGGGTGTACTTTTCAAACTTTCTGGACGGGTAACCAAATCGAAGTGGTCTCGGTTGTCTATCTTCCGTCTCTTGGCTTCTTGATGTAATGTTTCACTTGATCTTTTTCAAGCAAATCGGTCTTTTCTTCGTATGGAGTAATTCTTTCCTGCACGCACGTACTTTTGAGCTCGAGTGATGAGCTCCACATACGATGCATGCTTTCTTTTTCCCAATGATCGTATGAGTTTTCGATCTCTCAGTCCATTAACTATGGCCATTAATGTTGCTCCATCAGTGCAATCTTCAACGCCTAAGACTTCACTATTGAATCGGGCAATATATTCTCGCAGAGTTTCTTTGGATCCTTGCTTGATGGAGAGTAGATGAGTTGTTGGCTTGCGTTGATTTCTTCCTCCTAAGAATCGTGTCACTAATGCTCGAGCCAATTCCTTCGAACGAACCTATAGATCCTCTTTTTATGTTGCGAAACCAATCTCTTGCTTGGGTTCTTCAGAGTGAATGAGAAGGCTCTGCATCTGATTGCGTCGTCCACTCCATGAAGCTCCATCCACGATCTATACATATCTAGATGCACCATAGGGTCTTTGTTTCCATCATAGGGTTTGATTTTTGGAACTTTGAATGTGGGAGGTAGTTTTACATTCATGATTTCATCGAGAAAAGGTGGATCTACACCTTACTATTAAAGTTTCAATGTCAAACCCTACGTCGATCACACTGGTGTAAATTACTTGCGTGCGTGGTCTAATTCTCTTTGAATCTTCAATAATTCTGCCTTCCATGGTGTATTTCTTGATTCATCTTTGATTCTAGAACTGGCCTCGGCTTCAAGATCGGCCTCGACCTCGGCTTCAAGGTCGGCCTCCTCGGCCTCGGCTTCAAGGTCGGCCTCCTCGGCCTCGACTTCAAGGTCGGCCTCCTCGGCCTCGGCCTCGACTTCAATGTCGGCCTCGGCCTCGACTTCAATGTCGGCCTCGGCCTCGACCTCAAGGTTGGCCTCGGCCTCGGCCTCCACCCTCGACCCTCTGTTGCTTTTTCCACTCGATGACGCTTAGATCGCTGCGCCGATACTTGGAGAATTGCTCGCCTTGGCTTCGGCCAAGGTTCTGTCGCTTCTTATCCTCGATTACGCGCTTAAATATGTTCCTTCTTCGTATTGATCAAAGGTTAGAGTTTTATTTTTGCCTCGGCCTCGGCCTCGACTCTGTTCCCTACCTTGACTTTTCGATCTCGTGCACATGACGGATTTCGACTCTATTTTTGCTTCAACAAGTAAGTCGACCTCGACCACGAACTGCTCGGCCTCGGCCTCAATCTGGTTGGCCTCGGCCTCGATATGAGGTCGAAGAGGCTAGTCTTCCTGCGATCGTCGCAAACGACGGTCTTGATCAAAATTGCGTTTCTTCTCGTTCCAGTGCTTGTTTCCAGCACTGCGCTCATCTTTCGTAGGATGGACCTAAAACTGAGGGTTTCCAAGCAAGCGTTGTCGTTCCCCACGACGGCGGCGCCAATCTGTTGTTGCCAAATTTCTGACAGAGAATGCACGACCTCCACGTGACAACGACGGTAAATTTGTAATTCTTGGGGGAAGAACACAGCCTGCAAGACAAGGAAAACCTGGACACCGGTGTGGTGTAGGCCACACCGACTCCGATGCTTAAGTCCGAGAGAGTTTCAAGAGAATTTTAGAGTTGTAGGGAGTTTTGATGGCAGAAATCCACTTACCTCGCTCTCCCATCCTCAGAGAGCTTAAATAACTCCTCCCTAGGGTTTTTCGTAGGTTTCGTTGCTTAATGGGAAAAGGAAAGGTCGGAAGTGGGCCGGGAACAGGACCTACAAATCAAATGGTACCGATGCTGAGGGCACGAAGTGAGCCTTGCATCCAGTCGACTCTCCCGAGAGGCCGACCACGGGCTGGCCGAGTCCCAAGCCCGGGTCTCCTTTTGGCTTGTTGGGCCAGGTAGAGCCCAATTTGGGGCTTCTACCACTGGTGGTCGGCCTCGGCCGAGGCCGAAGCGACCACATGCTTGGGCTAAAGCCCCCAAGCACGCCTCTAAATCCCCGCCTCGGGTGGGTCCTGCTCGATTTCGGTTCATTTGGACTTCATATTAGGCTTCTTTCCTCGTTCGACCTTTCGTTGTAGCCCTTTAACCAGCCCGTTCATTGTTGATCCAATTTCACCCATAACAGGGACCAAATTGATATAAAATTGAAAGTTCAAGGACCAAATACTAAACTTGTAATTTAACCAAAATAGAATCGGGTAATGAATGGAGTTTTAGATTACTCATTCATTTGCCAAAAGATAGGGCATGGGCTTTTACTTGTTGAAAAAAAAAACCCATTTTGATTCCTTTATAAACTTTATTTTTGGACTCCAAAGGACACATTTACTGTCACACCCCCTCCCGAACTACCTGCTACTTAGCCCGAAAGGCGGCGTGAAGCCACAGACATTATTTAACTCTTAACAATACACGTTGACCTGTTTCACTGATAAGCATACTATGTTCGCATATGGAACACTTTAACATAACATAATGGAAAGCTGGACAACTATTAAACATATACTGAGGAGAAACCCTTCACAAGTCTCTCTTGAAACTAAAAGTCAAGTGCATCGAAACAACACAAGACAAACCATTGTTTATACAACCTCTAATGTACAAACAACTATAACATCAAAGTCCTCTCAAAATAATTTACAAACATAGAGACTTGCTAAACAAAACCAGCCACGTACAAAGTATTAAACTTATGAAGCTTCAGCAGACTATGGTAGTAACTCAGGTGCAGGAGCTCGATCTCTACTGAAAAGTTTGAAAACATTGAAAGAATGAGCTATGAAGCTCGGTGGTGTGGTATGTTTAATATCTATAACTTGTAAAACATGTGACACAAAACTATGAGCATATGCATTTGTATTCAAGCATTGAAAGTAAACGTAGAATCATAATAGACTTTGAGGAAAACCAACAAGTATATCATCAAAACCTCGTAAGGCATGTAAATGAGATAAACTCTTTAAAAACATGTCACAATCCACGTTGTGTAGGGCACGCCAAAGACAACCAACGCGTTACTCTCACGATGTAGTGGGGCCCGCCAAAGACTCCCATCGTCTTTTTGTAAATAGTGGGGCCCGCCCAAAGACTCACGACAATGGCTGTTGTCACGGAGTACACTCAACGTCGACAACGAGAATAAGACACTGTGTGCACACTGCGGTACCATAAAGCCTCGGGCTCAATATCTCAGAAAATCACATGAAAACATTGAACATGCCTGCTTATCTTTTCTTTCATAAAACTGGAAATCTTTAAAACATACTTGCTAGTACATGCTTGCTTGAAATCATAACATTTCCAAAAATTTTGGCAACCATTGGACATATGCTCATGTATAAACTTTATAAAGACTTTTAGGGTTACAATGAACACTTGAAACATTTCTAGGAAAACATGAATACTCATAAACATGTGTTCAAAAGAAAGCATAATGCATTGAAAACTTTTATTCTACCAAAACTTGCATTTCTTGAACATAATTCAAGCATATGTACACTTTTGAAGTTCGTTTTATCACTCACAGTGTTTGAACTAGAATCTTAGCCCGAACACTCGACCTATTTGCTCTTGGCCTGTCAAACAAACCAAATTCATGTATTAGAACCTCGAGCTCATGCTTTTAACCTTAAAATTACAAGAAAACACACTTTCAAATTTTCCGGCATTTTGCATTTTACGCCTGCTTTTGATGACAGCCATAACTTCTTCATTACTTATCCAAAATTAATGTAATTTATACCAAACTCTTCCTTTTAAACCCTCTAAAACTCTTATGAAGACATGAAAATGAGATTCCTAACGTATTGGTTCGAAAATACCTCAGTAGCTTAACCCCTAAAATGATCTTGCTCATTGCTCCAAATTTCACTTCCTCACGTAATCCGAAACTTAACTCGATGATTACAACATCTTCCAATCATTTTCTTCTCACGATTCCTTCACGAAACTTGTAGGAAATTCAATAAGCTTTCGAACCATACCAATTAGAGCTTCTAACTCCAAGTATACTGGATCGAACAACCAAAACATCGATACCTCTCGATTTGACAAAGAAAATTATGTCTTCTCGCCTTCCTCTTAACAAAACAAAGAACTTAAAATCGAATTTGGCTCGAGCTTCCTTCACGAATTTTGTTCCAATAGAGTTAACTTTCATGAAACAAAACCTCAATTCTTACCTCTTCTTGTGGAGCTCGAGATGAGCAGTAAAATCGAACTTGTGCGAGTTGATTTCCTTCTTTGTAATATTGACTTCCTTGAGTTCTCCTCTTTCTTTCACGCAACTCCACTTCAAAATCACCAAAAATGGCCTCCTTCTTCTTCTTCCTTTCTCCTTCAACCACGAAGCTTCACCTTAGTTTGTGATGAAGGAGAAGAAAATGGAGAGAACTTCTTAAAAAAAAAAAATCAAGCGGTGGAGGTTTTGTCCTTTTGCACTTTTTGCTTTTTGCTTTTTTTCATTTCTTTTTCTTTTCTTTTCTTTCCTTTATCTTCTTTCTTTCTTTTCTTTTCTTTTCTCTTCTTTTCTTAACAAAACAAAATAACTTAATATATAAAACGTTTGTTTCATTTCCTTTTCTTCTTTTGTCTTTAAAAGCAAACAAAACCAAAATGGTTTAAACTTTATTTCCTTGTTTTCCTTTTGTCTTTCACTTCATTTCTTTTCTTTTTAAAACATGGGAAACCAAGTTTTAAACATTCATTTCTTCTTTCTTTTGTTGTTTGTTAATAAGGAAGTTCCAAAGAAAGATCTAAGGTTTACAACTTACCTCCTCGAGAAATTTCGTCCTCGAAATTGAGTAGTCTTTAAGTAAAAATCATCGGGTACTTCCTCCTCATTAGATCCTCTAACTCCTGTGTTGCCTCCTCCACTCCGTGATGTCTCCAACGAACCTTCACGAGTGAGATCGTCTTGTTTCTTAAAACTTGTTCTTTCTGTCGAGGATTTGAACTGCATCCTCTACGTAACTCATGTCTTCTTTCACCAACAGTCGGGTTGTGCTTGCAACACATGTGTCGGATCCGGAATATACTTCCTTAACATGGACACATGAAATACATCATGTACTCGAGATAGTTCTCACTGCAACTCCAGCCTCAGTCAGCCGCCCAACTCGTCCGTTCATTGGATAAGGACCAATATATCTAGGGCTTAGTTTACCCCTTCTTGCCAAAACGAAGGACACCTCTCCACGGAGATAACTTCAAGAAAACTTGATCTCAGGCTTGGAATTCTAAGTCCTTTCGTCGTTTATCTGCGTAATCTCTTCCGACGGTGGCCTGAGCTACCTTGATTCTCTTTGATTACCTTAATATTGTCGGTAGTAACTTGTACCAACTCTCGAGGCCGATTAGCTTCCGCTCTCCAACTTCATTCCAACATACAAAGCGTTCTACATGGTCTTCCATTCAGAGCCTCAAATGGTGCCATACCAATACTCATTCGTAGTATTTGTTATTGTAAGCAAATTCCATAAGCGATAGGTTAGTATCCCAACTCCCTTTAAATTGAAGGACACATGCTCTCAACATGTCCTCTAAGGTCCGGATGGTCCTCTCTCGATCGCCCATCCGTCTCGAGGATGGAACAATGTACTAAAATTCAACTTTGTTCTCATAGCTTACGTAAACTAGGCCAAAACTTAGAAGTAAATCTTGGATCTCTATCTCAAACGATAGACACCGGTACTCTCGTGATCGACTCACAATTCGCCGACGTATAGCTTAATGAAGATTGATCAGCGTGAGACGCCGCTTTAATCGGTACAAATCGTCTTTGTTTTAGTGAGTCTATCCACTATTACCCAAATACCATCATGCCCACTTGAAGTACGTGGTAATCCAAACAGAAAATCCATAGTGATATGCTCTCATTTCCACTCCGGCACTAGCAGTGGATTAAGGAGTCCTCCTTGCCTCTGTCTAACTGGTTTAACATGTTGGCAGATCAAACATCTATCAACATAATCAGCTATCTCAGGCCACCAATACGTTCATTTCAAAGTTTTGTACATCTTGATGCTTCCTGGATGCATAGCGTAAGCTGAACTGTGAGCTTCCTCTAGAATAACATCTTTAAGCTCACTAACACTCGGAACACATAGTCTTCCTTGCCTCTCTATGGCTCCGCTCGATCTCGTCTTAAACTCGCTTACGGGCCTGTTTGGACTTTCCAAACATTTTCTGCAGGTTACTATCCTCCGTCTGTCTTCTCACAATCTCTGCTACAAGTGAAAGACTGACTTGGAATTGAGCTAAGAGACTCCCTGAACTTTCTGCATTCACAACTGCCTTAGAAACCCATAGAGTACTTAAAAATGTTGCTCGAATACCACACAAGACGTCCTTAGGAAGTCTTGACTTCCTACTCAATGCATCTGCTACCACATTCACCTTACGGATGGTATTCTATGGTACAATCATAATCTTTAATCGATTCTAACCATCTTTCGCGCTCATATTCAACTCCTCCGATCAAAGATATACTTGGACTCTTATGATCTGTGTAAATGTGACACCTTTCACCAAACAAGTAATGTCTCGGATCTTGATTGCTAAAACAAGCTCGCCGCTAACTCAAGATCATGGGTAGGGTAATTACATTCATGCTTTTTCAATTGTCTTGACGCATAAGCTATTACTTTTCCTTCTTGCATCGTAACACACCCTAAACCTTGTCTCGAGGCATCACAAGAAATCACATACTCTTTTCCCATTCATGAGGAAGTGTCGAATAGGGTCTTGAATTCAATCTCTTTTCACTCTCCGAAAACTCGCTCACACTTGTCCGACCATTCAAACTTGGCATTCTTCTTTGTCAGCCGCATTAAGGGTAATGCTATTCGTGAGAAATCCTCAACAAATCGCTGTAGTATCCCGCCAAGCCTAGGAAACTACGTACCCTGTCACCGATCGGTCTCTCCCGATTGACTACAACTTTAACTTTATTTGGATCCACACTAACACCATTTCACGAGACAACATGCCCCAAAAACACTACCGATTCAACCAAAACTCACATTTGGTGAATTTAGCGCATAATCGTTTATCTCGTAGTGTTTGCAGAATAATCTTCAAATGTTCCTCATGAGCTTTCTGTCAACCGTGGAGTAAACTAGTATATCATCAATAAATACTATCACAACCGATCCAAATATTGGTGGAATATCACGTTCATGAGGTCCATGAAAGCTCTTTGGTGCATTCGTTAAACCGAACGACATTACTAAAAACTCATAATGCCGTGCACTGTTCGGAATCTTTGTCTTAGGAATATCTCGATTCCCTTACCTTTTAATCGATGGTATCCTCGATCTTAAATCAATCTTAGAAAACACCGATGCTCCTCAGAATCTGGTCAAACAAGTCATCTATTCGGGGTAAAGGATACTTGTTACGTGATCGTGACTTTGTTTAATTGTGCGTAATCAATGCATAATCTGAGGTACCATCTTTCTTCTTTACAAATAACACTGGAGCTCCCGGGGTGATACACTCAGTCCGATGTATCCCTTATCAACTAGTTCTTGTAATCGCATCTTTTCTCTCGAGCTCACTTGGAGCCATTCTATACTGGTGCTTGCATGAAATAGGTGTTGTTCTGGTAGCAATTCAATAGTGAACTCTACCTCCTATCGGTGGCAAACCAGACAGATCTCTTTGGAAAAACATCTAGAAATTCGTTTACAATAAGAACATCTTCTGGTTTTAGCTTTTCTTCCTGCACCTCCACTACGTGTGCAAGAAACGCCGTGCAACCTTTTCTCAACAACTTCTGAGCTTTGAATGCTGAAATCAAACTCGTAGGAATAATCTTCTTTTCACCCCTGAAAACCACTTCAGCCAACCCTGGTTTTCTAAAAACAACTTCCTTTCTATGGCAATCCATGGAAGCATAATGAGTGAATAAGAAATCCATCCCTAAGATTGCATCTAACACCTGCAACTCTAGTGGAAGAAGATCCACTAACATATTGAGACCTTCTACTAAGACCTCACAATCTCGCAACACTGAATTGACTAGTAAAGCATCACCAACTGGAGTGTATATAACTAACTCCTCAAATAAAGGCTCTAGCTTCCTATTAAGCTTAGTTAGGAATATACTGGAAACAAAGGAATGCGTAGCACCTGGATCTATCAAAACACATGCAGGTACATTACAAATAGAGATCGTACCAGTAATCACGCGTCCCGTGCATCCTCCGCTCTCTCCGTGTCATATAGCATAGACCTTTCCTCGTTGCCAGTCTCCCTACAACTCCTTTTCTCGCTAGCACCACTGGTGCCCTCTCTCGTAGCTACCGGAATTCTTGGTTGTTCAACCGTATGCGGGACCCAACTCCCCGGTCCTCTCGTGTGGCGACTCTCAACCTGTGGACAATCCTCTTGAAATGCCCTTGGCTGCCCACACTGGTAACACACATTGACACCAACAAGACATTGGCCTCGATGAATCTTACCACAATTTGGACATGAAGTTCTCCTTGCGACACTAGCTGCTGACTCCTCGCATTGTCGGTGGTCTTCTTGCCGTGGATCCGCAGATTGACTTGGTACTCTTTGACTCTGCCTCTGATAGGCACCACTAACATTCATCTGCCTCGATGTTTGGCCGCCAACTCGATTCTTAAAGTCTTGACGACTTGAAACATTTACTCCAGGTGTGAATCTTCTTTGTTCACGACCCCAAAAGCGCTTTCGTTGTTCAAGGCCCACGAGTTGGCTCCACCATCGATCGCGCTCGCTATACTGCGCTTCGACACGTAGAGCGCTTCTCTACCAGTTGGGAGAAGTCACCCACTTAGCAATGATCGTGGATGAGTACGTATCTCATGACGTAATCCCTTTCAAATCGTCGACACTGTCACTCTCGGATGCCACAATAACATCAAGATACCGTGATAGCTCTCAGATACCTTCTCTGACTCACCATGAAAATGATCCCCGCTTTAATTCTAAAAATTCATCTCTCTTGCTTCGCAGTATGTGCCGTGGTAATATTTATCTTCAAATATGCCTCGAAAGTTTGCGGTCTAAAGTGCGTGCATCACTCAAATCGGCTAAGATTGACTTCCACCATCCTCCGCTTCTTTCTCTAGCGGGAATGTGGCTAGCTTGACTTTACGCTCCTCATGGCAGCTCATCACGTCAAAACATTTCTCAAGCTTATTCAGCCAAACCTCGGCATCAGCTGGATCTGTGGAACCCTCAAACACTGTGGCTCCCAATTTCTTCAATCGTCTATTCCATACGCCTTTTTCGGATCACTTGGCCTCGCTCTCGCCCGCCTGCCTACCTCCCGTGAGGAAATGGCATCTTCTGGCGATCTCGGCCTCGGTTTGGACTCTCGGGCACTAGATCCCCTCTCAGATTGGCCTTGGGTAGGATCCTGCGTCACCCCGATCCCGCTGCATAAATCGCTAATACGTGGTGGCATGACTCCTATAACATATCAACATATTAGACATGCTATGGATACTTAACTCAATTGCACAATACTAAACTTCTATTCATATTTTAGCCCTAACTGGACTTGCTCTTATCCTTACTTGAACCATACTCTACTAGTTCGATCTGAACTAACTCAATAACTTGCGATGACTTTTACTTTATTCTCAGAGCTAACTTGCCCTGTCTCATTCCCATGGAGCTAACTGCTCTGATACCAAGTTGTATAAACTTTAAAAAGACTTTTAGGGTCACAATGAACACTTGAAACATTTCTAGGAAAACATGAATACTCATAAACATGTGTTCAAAAGAAAGCATAATGCATTGAAAACTTTTATTCTAGCAAAACTTGCATTTCTTGAACATAATTCAAGCATATATACACTTTTGAAGTTCGTTTTATCACTCACAGTGTTTGAACTAGAATCTTAGCCCGAACACTCGACCTATTTGCTCTTGGCCTGTCAAACAAACCAAATTCATGTATTAGAACCTCGAGCTCATGCTTTTAACCTTAAAATTACAAGAAAACACACTTTCAAATTTTCCAAGCATTTTGATTTTTCTCACTGCTGTTTTGAGACAGCCATAACTTCTTCATTACTTATCCAAAATTAATGTAATTTATACCAAACTCTTCCTTTTAAACCTCTAAAACTCTTATGAAGACATGAAAATGAGATTCCTAACGTATTGGTTCGAAAATACCTCAAGAGCTTAACCCCTAAAATGATCTTTGCTTCATTGTTCCAAATTTCACTTCTTCTCGCTGCAACCCGAAACTTAACCTCGATGATTACAACATCTTCCAATCATTTTCTTCTCACGATTCCTTCACGAAACTTGTAGGAAATTCAATAAGCTTTCGAACCATACCAATTAGAGCTTCTAACTCCAAGTATACAGATCATAACAACCAAAACATCGAGAGACCTCTCGGATTTGAAAGCAAAATTATGTCTTCGCCTTCCTCTTAACAAAACAAAGAACTTAAAATCGAATTGGCTCGAGCTTCCTTCACGAATTTTGTTCCAATATGAGTTAACTTTCATGAAACAAAACCTCAACTCTTACCTCTTCTTGTGGAGCTCGAGATGAGCAGTAAAATCAGAACTTGTGCGAGTTGATTTCCTTGTTTGTAATATTGACTTCCTTGAGTTCTCCTCTTTCTTCTCGCAACTCCAACTTCAAAATCACCAAAAATGGCCTCCTTCTTCTTCCTTTCTCCTTCAACCACGAAGCTTCAATTTTTTAGTTTGTGATGAAGGAGAAGAAAATGGAGAGAACTTCTTTTTAAAAAAAAAAAAATCAAACGGTGGAGAGGTTTTGTCCTTTTGCACTTTTTGCTTTTTCATTTTCCATTTCTTTTTCCTTTTCTTTTCTTTCCTTTATCTTCTTTCTTTCTTTTCTTTTCTTTTCTTTTCTTTTCTTAACAAAACAAAATAACTTAATATATAAAACATTTGTTTCATTTCCTTTTCTTCTTTTGTCTTTAAAAGCAAACAAAACCAAAATGGTTTAAACTTTATTTCCTTGTTTTCCTTTTATCTTTCACTTCATTTCTTTTCTTTTTAAAACATGGGAAACCAAGTTTTAAACATTCATTTATTCTTTCTTTTTGTTGTTTGTTAATAAGGAAGTTCCAAAGAAAGATCTCGGGTTTACATTTACCTCCTTGTTTGTCAAAAGTAAAAAATAAGAGTCTGTTTGGTTGGCAATCTGAATTCTGTTTTATGTTTTCGGATTCACTAAATTATGTGGATATGTGTTTGGCAAATGTGTTGTTGAAAACTGTTTTAAGATTTTGTGATCCAAATAGTAGGAATTCTGAAAACAACATTTTTATGTTTTCATTATATCCAGATTTTGAATTTGAAAATTTAAAATACAGAATTATATCAAACAAAGATAAATATCTAAATAAATATAATATTTTATGTTGTAAACTCAATTTACTTTTGTTAAATTAAAATATCTATAATATAATATTATAAAATAATAATTCTACAAAACTAATAAAAACATGTTCATAAATTAATTAATAATTATTATATTCAACTTAATATTTAGTTTTGCAACTACAATTAATTTCATGATCTATAAATATATTATAGAATACACTTTAAACAACGATTTGAAATGAAATCATATTTCTAAATCTGTTACCAAATACATATCTGAAAACATGAAATACAACTCTATTTTCATTGAATCCCTTATTTTCATATTTCTATTTTCAGATTGCCTATCAAACAAACTCTAACTTTTTAAATTCTATTTTAAGTACTCTTTGATACTCCCCTTCAATATTTAAATATATGTAAGGTAAGCTCTAGAACATGCAAAGTAATTAATTTACAAAAAGTGAAATAAAATTTACGTTTAAGATGGTAATCACTAATAAATTTTCCAATCAAACTTGAGATGAGAAAATTTTTTGTTGAGAGTAGCTTATAAAAACCAAACACTGTTTTTGTTCCATGTTCAAGGTCGACGGGAAATTCAACCACTAGATTCTCAATTATAGAATTTCAACGGAGAAAAGCTTGGACTAGATTTTGATAGCTATAAATCTAGTCCAAGTTCTTTTTTGTAGTTCTAGTTGCCTTTAACGACCAAAATTTTGGTGGTTGAATTCCCAGACAACTTTATAGACCTAGAACTTGGTGGTCAAATTTTTGGTTGACTTTCAAAGCAGGAAAAAAAAAATCATTGTTTGGTTTTTTTAAGCTTTTTTGGCTTTGCTTGAGCTTTTCACCTGCTTTGCATGAACTTGGACTATATTTCCTATGCAATGTAAGATGAAATTATGACATCTCTGAACATGAGTAAATATGAAAACTTCATATTATTAGACTTAAACACATTACATTTATTAAAAAAAAAACATATGAACAAACACAAAAGTTCACTCCAAAATAACGTATATACATATCTTCTTTGCATTGTTCTTTGTGGAACCAATGAGCATGAAGAAGAAAATTTTTTAGATTACTGGAGTTGTATTTTGAGATTGGTGAGATTGTGTGAGTTTTATTCATTATTTTTAATAAAAAGAATAAGGATTTAATAATTTTAGATGGTTAGTTAAATAATATTGATGCTTGGATAGTTGAGTGTGTTTATGGAGAATACTGTGGTACAAGAGTAATTACTCTTATTCTTTCTTTTTTATCTCATTAACAATTTTTTTTATCAATGGAAGTCTCAAATCCAAAATGAAAACTCTATGGATCCAAAATCTACCCTATCCCTTTTAAATTTTCCAAAAAATATTTAGAATCTATTAGTATTTCGTTTATAAAATTTTGAAATATATTCACAGTGTTGTTTATTTCATTTATAAAATTTTGAAAATTATTATTATTATTTAATAATGTCGAAAAAAAATTATCTAATCAATGTTGAAAAAAATTTAACTTTGAATAATTGATTTTATGATTATTAAAAATACGTGGATTAAAATTGGACATTTGAAACTACAAATACTAAAATGGAACGAAACAAAAAATACGAGCACCAAAATAGTACTTTAACAAGAAAAAAAATCTTTTTTCATTAAATTGATTGAATTGTATGAAACCCTAAATCTTTAGTTTTATTAAATTAGACCCTAAAGTTAAATAAATGTTGCAATTTCTATTATATTTTTTATTTTTGTTGATTTACTTGCTGATCAACCAGGAAAAAAGACGTTAAAATCTTCTTAAAAATCACTAATTTCACTAATATAGCACAATTAAATTTGATCCATGTAGAAGTTGACTATAAAAATTTCAACACTTTTTTTATGCTTAAAGTAAAGATTATAATTTTTATCTAAGTTTATATAGTGAAATATAATGAAATTGATAGTTTAGAATAAAAATTGATAAATATTCCCAAGTTTATGTTAATTTTTTTATTTTATTTTCACTTTTTTAATTAATCCCGATAACTTTACTCTAATCGTGTCTTAATCTACAAGCTTATGTTGTAGGTTTCAGTCTACAAACTTTTTTTAATTAATCCCGATAACTTTACTCTAATCGTGTCTTAATCTACAAGCTTATGTTGTAGGTTTCAGTCTACAAACTTTTACACGATGACATAAAATTTAGTAAGTCATTGAGTTGAATTTTTATTACAAACTTGATTGAAAATGACATGTGAATAATATAATGTTGATGGACTTCCTTTAACATAATGTCAAAGCTTTTTCTATGAATAGTACGTCTATCACCATTCTAAAAAATGATTAATCGATCTCTTGCCCTTGTAGTTGTTGAACCAAAATTACATGAAAAATTTTGCTTATTTATCTACTTATTTGTATACTTCAATTACAACAAGAAAATTTTAACATCAATCACTCAATTCAAGAATTTTAAAGTCGCAATAAATAAATAAATAATTAAATTGTGGCGCAAGGAGATTCTTACAATATTGTTATTTCTACGAGACTAGACGATTGAAATGATGATAAAGATGATCGAGAGTCGATAGAATTTGGAAAAATCACGTGGGAATGATTGAGGTTCAATCAATCTGTAAAAATTTGTTGCAACAAATGAGTACTGCAACAATGTATCCTCTTTACTCCACATTTTGTGTTATTGATTTATGATTCCATTTGTTAATTTTAGTATTTGATTATCTAAAAAAAAAATTAATATTTGAGGTTCAATATATCTCCTGTTTTTTGTTTTGTTAATTTTAATATTTGATTATCTAAAAAAAATTGTGTAGTTGAAGCTTCTGATTTTTAGAGAAGAGGAGCAATTTGAATGATCTTACTCTTTAAACTAGAGGAGAGGTAACATAAAATGCCTAAGTCAAAAATTTTGAACAAGCACATTAATTTTTTTTTTTAGTTAAACAAATTATAGAGATGAAAAATAGAACCATCAACCTTTACAATAATAATTAGTAATTTATTCCCTAAACTATGCTCAAATTTTATTGGTCGATTTAAATTTACTATTTTAGCATTAGTCTACATGAAAGCTTTCTTTTTTTCTCCCCCTTCTTTTTAATACCAATTTTGGATTCTATGATTGTTGATCTTGATGTGTTTTTGTTTGTTGGTTGGACTTGGAAGTAGATGATCACGTGAGAAATTGTTGAAGGCATGTGCACAGTTTCAAGTACAAGTTCCTATAAATGGAGGAATCTTCTAGGGATATGTAACAGATACTCGATTCCATTTTTCCTAAAATTTTTAAACAAATCATCCCATCTTGGGCTTTAAATTTTTCCTACTTTTTTGGTTCAATTGAGTAACAATGAAAAAAGGACTAAAATGGGGTTTTCCTAAAATATACTAGGGGTTTTCGTACCGATAACATATCTGACATGCATTCTGAAAATAATGAAATATGACTCATTCTGGCGTGGTAATGCGTGCAAAATTACTCATAAGGGTAATATGAAACGGTCTTTCTTGTTCACGCTCTCGTACGTAGAAACACTCTCTTTCTCGTTGTCTTGCTCTCGTTCTCTTTGTCTCGCTCAAATGAGTAGTCAAACATATAGAGAAAAAAAGAGACAAAAAAAGAAGTTAGAGAAGAGCTAGAGTAGCAGAAGTGGAGCGAGAGCGAGAACTATGATACGATTTTTCTTATTTTTTTTCTCTTCTCCAGAATTTTGATAATCTCATTATTATCATGAGCGAGAGCGAGACTTGAGCGAGAGCGGGAGAGCTAGAGTACGATATCCTTAGGTAATTTAGACGGAATGCACAGTACAAAGAAGATCATATGTCACTAATTTCAGAACATGAGTCAAATCACATCAATTCGCGTGAAAAAAGAGTCTTCCATGCAAATTTCTCAGTATATATACTAAGTAGTGGGATGAAAATATCTGTGTTAGAGATTTATGGGTTTCTAGTACCTAAAATTTTGGCTAACAAAATAGTGTATCTAGGAAGAAAATGTCTAGATTTTTTTTTTTTTTTAAAATAATAGAGGGAAATCAAAATATTGTAACAATTCAAGTAATCGTTTCGTTAAATTCAAATCATCATTTAGTTAAATTCAAACAATATAGTGGCTATATGAGTTTTCCAATGAACCAAAAAAAAAAAAACAGCACATTGCGAACGATTAGAACTCGATGAAATTAAGTTAAACAAATGTCTAAATTAATACATAAAGATAAAAGACCATACCACTTGCTATACATGTATTTACAGTTCAAACATCCACAAACGAATAAAATTATAGTAAATAATGCTAGTTCCTCAAATGTAAATTAATTAATTCATAATCAAGACACCACACTCACTAATTTATTATTTAATTCAAAATATAAAGTGACTAAAACTATGGGAAGACACATAAAAGTGGTTAAAATGTGTCTATAAAATCGTAATGACCCTCCAAAAAGTATTATTGAAGCAACTAATTTTTGGAGACCCTGCAAAAAGTAATATAAAGTGACTAAAACTATGGGAAGACACTAATTTATGGTCTCCACCTCCATAACTAGTCAACAATCATAGTACATACCCCCATATACCCCTACAAGCATCCAAGTTACCTCTATATCCTCAACAAGATCTATAATTAGCAGCTTCTTATCCCAATTCCTGACAAGTGAGAGACGTGAAATCTTGTTGGTGACTTCAAACTTAATTTGCATTGCAATAAATTTTAGAGAGTTCAGAAAGAGTTGAAACATCTCTAACTACCATTGAGATTGACTTGTAATCTATGTAACTATTCTCATTATCCCAAACAACATTAAACAAGATAAGAATATTGTGGAAAATCATTTCCAACCGATACAAATCTACAAATTTGTAAACTAAGGGCGGGATGTGAGGATTTCTTCCACAATGTGGAAGATGAGACCCCTTGAAACCTTTGTACAAAATCTATGGAGAAAATCAATACCCCACAGAATATGCTCGACCCCACTGTTAGGTTTTATGCCTTAAACTCGTTGATTTGTAATTCAAATTTATTTAGTGAAATAAAGTATTATTTTATCAATTTGTAGACTCGTTTAAACTCAAATCCAATAAACAAACATCCTAGATTATCAATAAAACTTGAACAATATGTAGTGGACATACAGGTGAATCGTGTTCAAAGTAATAATCTAAAAGGTCTATAGTAAACGGATGATGTTTGGTATCTTGTTTTGGTGACACTATGGATACGACCCATTTTGTATTTGATACAAACGTATTGATCCAATTCGTTCATGTAGGGACATGTGAGTGAGAGTATCCTATGCAATGAAATTGTATAAGATCGGACCGCAAAATAATCAATCTAACTCAGTAAATAATATACGCATACGTGTAATGTTTTAGATATCTAAGTGATTCGATTTAATATACGATCATTTAAGATTATGTTGATTATTTACTCTAATTATTAAAGATGATATTATCGGTTAAGTTAATTAAAAACATAATATTATTATCTTATTTTACAATTTTTCATATATATTTTATTTGAATATTTAGGTATAGGTGTATATTGTTGACTAAAAAGTCAAAAGTTCGATTCTCGCCTAACGGTTGAATTAAAAAAAATATGTATATATTATAAGCATAGGGGTAAATAATATCAAGGGTTAAAAACTAAAAAAGGAAAAGAAAACTGCAAATTGATATTAAAAATTCTTCTTTGTTTGGTAAAATAAATTCACGAGCAATTAACTGAGATTCTTTGACAGTGGGAAAATTTTATTTATGGTTGACATCTTTTAAATCAAGTTTTCCTACCAATTTATCCTTTATTAATTCTCTCATCATATTTATTTTGTTGCTTTTTTTAATTATTAATTTGTTCAAATCAAACACATATTTGTTAGGTCACTTAATGAATATCAAATTTCAAATCAATTTATTTCAAATATACTTAATCTCAACAGTTAATATTTATTCTTTCCATAATTATATAATTACTATTCGACCCTTATTAAGGTTGGATTCAAACCCATTCCTCCTAGCACCATCTGAAGTAATTGTTTTTTTTAGTACATCAATAATTGGGGATAAGGAATTCGAACCCATGACGTTTTGGTCATGAGTCATATTTGATGTCAGTTGAGTTATGTTTTTGTTGGTGAATTGTTAAAAACTGTATAGGTCATCTCTTTGATAATTATTGGAAAATTATGCCCAAAAAACGTGTTTTCAACTTTATATTTCACACATAATTCATTTAAATATATATATATATATATATATATATAAGTTAATAATATGGCTTACTCATCTGCAACTATTTTATTCCATTTCTACTATTTAAAATCTAGAATTCTTTATAATAATGTTATTATTGTTTAGGATTTTCATAATTAAATCATTCAATTTAGGTGAGTAATTTTACCATTAATTACATAAATTTTTTTATAATATTAAATCTTTTATTATTCAAATAGGAGTTAACTTTTTTTATCATTAATAATATTTGAATTTAATAAATTAAATTTTATGCTATTATATTGCTATCAACTAAGGGTTCGTTTGATAACATTCTCGTTTCATGTTTCTTGTTTCTATTTATTATTTTTTAAGAAACATATTTGTTTGATAATCCATCCCGTTTTTTGTTCCCAAAATTTGAGAAACGTTTCTAAAATTTGGACTAAATTTTAGAAACTACATAAAATAGTTTCTTTATGTTCCGTTTCTTTTTATTTTCAAATGTTCCCAACTTTCATAAAGTGACTATCTAGCTTGTTAGTAAAAATATTTGCCAGTTTTTTTTTATCTCCTTCCCTAACCAATCTTGAGTTCGATCCCTAGAGAGTACAAAAAGTTATATATATATATATGATTTTCAGATTTTTGCAATATATATAGTTTTAGTTTTTTATAAATAATAATAATATAATATATATAAATTTATTTATTTTTATTTTATTTGTTAATTTTACCATATGTATATTTATATTATTTTAATTTAAAATTTGAAATTATATATATATATGTATTATTTGAATTTTGAATTTTAATTTTGCAATCTTTATATTTATATATTATTGTAATTTTGCAATAAATAAATTTTGTTCACTAAAACATGTCTTTAGCCTCATTTTAATATTTTACAACCACTACATTTAATTTAACAATATAATTGAGTTTGATCTGAGTCGACATCATTTAAGACGAATGAACAATTCAAATTTGAACAACATTTAAAGGATAAAATAATTTTATTTATTTACTTTTATTATTAGTTAATTTTGTTTCGAGACTTGTTGTTATTTGATAATATAAATTTATTATAATTAATTGTATATTTTGTATTGAGAGATATTTAGAGGATTTCTGTATGAGAAAAATTGGAGTTATTATGGATATATGAAAGATTTGAACGATTTTTTTTTTCAAATCTATTTTCACAATTGTTATGAAAATATTATAATTTATTTTTATCATTTTGTATCTCATGAATTTACATAATTACAACAACGTATAATGGACGTATATATCAATTCAACCCTTAATTAGATTTCAAATGACTTAGTTTAGGACCTTTGAAATTTATTCGAAATGCATTATTTACCTTGTCAATTTTTTTTTAGTTTATGATAATTAGCAACATGTGGCCGAGCTTAGCTATCTAATTAAAATGACAGTATTATTATAAATAATTAAAAAATACTATATTTTAATTATAAATGTTAAAAAGTACAATATTAATAAAATACCATATAAAAAAATCCCAAATTTCCTTTTCTACCCCCATTTTTTATTGATGGATTATTCAAAAAAAAAAAATTATATACATCTATTTAGTTTTCTGCAACCATAGAGGAATATAGATGTATAAAAGGATTTGGTTAAAAAATGAAATTCCATATTTTGCATCGGAAAAAAAAACCGAAAACAGGTGTGGACAATTTATGTATATTAAATTGGGAAGATTTTTGTGAATTGAATTCACGTGCAAATCATGCTCACAAGAAAGTGAGAAGAAATTGTGAAGATTTTTTAAAAATTGAACTCACATGGGAATTTTGGTAGAGAATAAAGCTGGGCAGATTTGACATTTTTTTTTCTCGTTTGAAACGGTTTTTTTTCCTTCATTCAATCTGAATTATAATAGTCTACATTTGGTAGTACATCAATAATTGGAGTGGAGAATTCGAACCCATATTTTTGTTGGTTGAAAAAAAAAACTTTAATGCACACAAGTAATGAACAAAATTGAAAATTTTTTACACATAAGACATTATTGGCTAATTATAAAATTATAAAAAAAACAAAGAGACAATATTGGCTAATTGATTTTGTCATTTTAATATTCACGTCTAATATCTCCTAGCTTAACAATCGTAATTTAGAATAAACCCCCCAAAAAAATCATAATTTAGAATATTAATATTTATTTTTAACTAGGAGATATTAATGTTCAAGTCTAATATCTCTTGGCTTAACAATGAATGAACTTAAAAAAAATCATAACTTAGAATATTAATATTTATATTTAACTCTCCTAGCTTTATAAATATACAATTATTGTTCTAGGTTAAGTTATGTCAATTATTGTTCTATGTTAACTTATGTCAACAAAGCGGGAATAGCTCAGTTGGGAGAGCGTCAGACTGAAGATCTGAAGGTCGCGTGTTCGATCCACGCTCACCGCATTATTTTCTTCATTTTTGTCCGGTTTCGGTCATGGTCGATTTTGGTTTTCACCACCAAAGATTAAAAAAAAAAATATATATATATATATATATATATATATATATTATAATAATAATAATTAAAAAACTAAAAAGATTTTCTCAAAATAATTAAATAATAATTATAAATTATTAAATAATTAATTAAATATATATTTAAATATATATATAAACTGACTGACCGAACTGATCATAGACCGATGCTCACCCCTACTCATCGATAATTGGTACAGTCTCCATCTTTAAATGTTGTAGATTGAAACTATAGGGTCTTATTGGGCATTAAATTCAATTTGATATCTAATATCGACTAATTTTTTAAAAAATCGAAATATATTAAAGACTTATTAGTGAAAAAATTGAAAGTTCAATGGTCTATTAGAAATATTCTTTTAATGTTTAGAGGCGTATTCCACAAAAAATTACACTAGACTTTAGATAACAAAAACAAAATTAAAAAACAATTATTTGGAGGAATTGAAACTTGGTTTCGACGTTGTTGATGACGACGTACTTGGTGAAGAAGGCCCAAATTAACTTCGAATGAAATGAAAGCCCATTAAAAAAGATGGGCGCACATCGTTTTGAAAAAAATAATAAGAAAACTGAAAAAAATGCGGTGAGCGTGAATCGACCACACGACCTTCAGTCTAATGCTCTCCCAACTGAGCTATCCCCACTTTGTTAATGCTTTTTAGTTCTTAATATTCTATATTTTGAATTTGTAATAATTAAGAATGGAACTTTGAAGATTGCAACTCTCATTATTACCTTTTTTTTTTTGTTTGTTTATTTTACATCTGCAAGTTTCAATGTTTATTAGAATAAATTTTTCTTATTCTTCTATCTTTTTTTATTTTAATGAAAAACACAAATTATCAGTTAAATTAATACTTCATAAATTAAAGGATGTCCAAATTTAATTAATCAAATTATCTTTATAATTTATTCTACCGAGTGAGGAAAATACGTTAGATTTTGACAATTGGACTGGTAGCAAAAAGGCCCAATATAATTGTCCATATAGCAAATGCCTCAATCTATTTGCAAAAATAGCAAAAATTTGAAAACAGGAATTGAAATTACTAAAACACCCCACGTTATATAAGTGATATCACTGATAGAAGTCTGTTTAATTAATAACTAATTTTTTTTTGTCTGTTTATTTAATAACTAATTTTTTTCTTATAATTTTAGTTTTCCATCACCCCCATTGATAGCAAACGAAGAAGAAATCATTGATAGGATGCTATTAGTGATATCACTAATAGAAGTTTGTTTATTTAATAACTATTTTTTTGTCGTTTGAGAATGGTTACACGATTGTCAATGTGTTATAGTGTTAGACTTCTATCAACTTATATAAGTGATGAAAGTCATCGATGATAGAAGCGATATGAGTGATAGAAGTCTATAACGATTGTCAATGTGTTCTGATGTTAGACTTCTATCATTTGATATAAGTGATAGAAGTCTATTAGGTGATAGAACTGATATAAGTGATAAAAGTCTATAACTCTATTAGACTTCTTGTTCTTCATGAATATTATTCTATCAGGCTTGTGATAAATGTCTATCACTGATAGTTGTTTATCAATCATTAGCTTCTTTCCAGTGATAGATTTATATCGGTGATAGATGTCTAATAGAAGTGATAGACTACTATTGTGATATCAATCACTGATAGAAGTGATATCTATCAGTAATAGTTGTCTGATAGACTTCTACCACAGTTGTCTATTTATTACCTATTACTCATAACTTTTCTATTATCTATTAGACTTATTGTTCCTATCCGACTTCTATCATTGTCTATCACTAATAGAAGTGATAAACTACTATCACTGTTAATGATTGATAGAAGTTAAAGAAAAAGAAGTGATAGACTACTATCATCGATAGAAGTGATAGCTTCATCATCGGTGATAGTTACTGATAGACTTCTACCTATCTATTACCTATTACTCATAACTTTTCTATTAGTCTTCTTGTTATTCATGATTATTAACTTTTTTCTTCTATCCGACTTCTATCAGTGATAGATGTCTATCACTAATAGTTGTTTATCAATCATTAAATTCTTTCCAATGATAGATTTTTATCAGTGATAGATGTCTATCACTGATAAAAGTGATAGACTTCTATTAGTGATAGTTGTCTATCACTATCATTGATAGTTGTCTATCTGTTAACTACTACTATTTGTTGTTTGGTCTTCAAATTTTCTCATCAGATGCCAAAAGTCCTTGTGTTCATAGTATTGATATTAAACTTTTGAAACAATCACAAACCTTGTATTGATAGTATGAATAGTATGATAACAACAATATTGAGTTCTATCTCGAAAAAGTATATCTAAAAATAATTGTCAAAAATTACATCATGGTAAAAATGGTGGAAAATTACATGTCCTACGATTGTGACCAACACGATGACAATGACTACATTTTGTGTGACTTTGCTTCAAAGAATCGATTTAAATCCTTTGATTTCACGGTCTTCCTGCTTGACGTTTAACAATTGGAGGCAATGCATTCATGTCAACATCTATCGAACTCCATTCAGAATGATTCTCAATTGTGCGGATTACACCTCCATAAGTTTTCACTCCCATCACTAATTGCACAAGAGAAGCCATCAAAACAAGCATCATTAATATGAGCAACTAAAGAATATCTTGTATTTTGATCTTCCACTAGAGTTAAAAACCAAACAACATCAAAACAACGACATGGCTTTAGTTAATAACATCCCTCATTGCTATGTTTTTTTTTTCTTTTAATATTACCTAATTTTCTAAAGTATTAATATTAATATGAATATTAAGATTAAAATTTTTCCGAGAAAATGAAAAGGAAAATGCTACCGATAGAGAGAAAGGAGAAGGGGTAGTGTTTGGATTCCGAGAAAATTCTTGTAATGTAAACTAAAAAAAAAAAGATGAAGAAAAAATTGATTAATATTTTCTTAATTTTGGGGTGTGTGAAAGCGAAAGTTTGGTGAAGTGCTAACTTGTTGTAGTGTCATTCCTCTCTCAAATTAACAAATTAGATGAGCCCCACTTTTATTTTTCCTAATTTGTTTTCTTGAAAAAGGGAAGAAGAAGGAAATATTGAGGAAGAAAAAAAATAAATAGATTTAAGCCAAGGGTATAATAGGAATTATGAAAACAATTTAAAGATTTTTGTCATATTTGCAATTATTTTAGAATGTTGCTATATCTACAAATAGTAAAACCATCCTTGCTACCCATTACAAATTGATTTTTTCAAATAACAAATTCTATGAAAATTTAAAATAGATTGAGGAGGAGGTTACAAAAACAATTTTAACAACTTTGAATAAAATCTAGTGATTGGGAATTTGAAAAAAAAAATTAAAAAATAATTTATGATAAAATATATACACAATTAATGAACCACTTAAAACTCTATCCCTTTCTCCTGAGTATAAATGTACGTATCTATCTACAATCAATCCTTTAAATACATGTAATTATTCACTCGTTCAGTTTTCTTAAACTTAGTATATATACTGAAACATACAATTCTATTTTTTTAACGTAATAAATAAGTATAAATATGCATAAATAACTATCCAATGGTTATCCACCCACCTAAAACTCCCTCACATTTCTCCAACTTAGCCTATATGTTGTTCTTTTCCCTAACAAATGAGTATAAATATGCATAAATACCAACTCAATGGTATACTAATGGTTTATATCTTATATAAATACACAAAAATTCATCGTAATGACCCTAATGCATAAGGTATTGAGGCGACCAAATAAAGAAAAATGAAATAATATTGAGTATTCAAAAGCCAATAATTAGTAATAAACACCCCAACAACCCAATTTTGTAGATATCAATACGTACAATTGTAAGGATGTACATAAAGGTATATATTTTGATTTTCACAATTAAATTGGTTGCAAATCTAGAAGAATAGCCTAAGACTTTTTGAGTGACCCTCAAATATTATGAGCTTGACTTGTAAACCTTTCAACCATCGAACCCATTTCTAACATGAACGTGTACATTGAGACCATCGTCTAGAAAGTGTATTATGAGACGGAGATCCCGATAGTCCATGAAAGACGATCTCCATCATTCCTCTAAATTCGATCAAATGAAGATTTTGCTAAAAAAAAAAGAAATTTCGAATCAATTTCTATTAGAAATGGTTGAAACTTTTTCAAAACACAATTTGATGGTTGTTGGAAGCTATAAATACGATAATGACATGATTGTAATTACGAAGATATATCGAGGGCATCTTAGGAAATTAATATTGTTACCAATCGCTCCTAAAAACATGGTAGCCTTATTTGCAATATTAAAACTACTTGGCTATTTTTCATTATAATTAATTTTTTTTAGACATTACTCACAATTCCCATAAATAAAAATATCATTTTGATACATGTATTTTAGGCCTTCTATTTTAGGCTCTCTTCAAAGGTCCAAATATACTTTCAACAAAAATCAAAATTTGTCCATAAAGTTAGTTTATAACTTTTCTTTTTTAGTTCAACAACTTTTGGAGTGGGAGAATTTGACATTTGACCTCTTAGTTAAAGATACATGTCAATTTCTACTAGGTTATACTCACATTGACATAAATGTATTCACTTTATATACTTTCTTGCATTGAAATTATTATATTATCATCATTATCAATTTCCATGCAAATTAACTTCAAATGAACAATAGAGACAAATTTAAGGAATTTTTTGAAAGTCCATTCATTAAAATGAAATGAAAAATACTTTTAACTTAATTCAAATAATAAATGAAATAGATGCAATTCATCAATAATTGAACATAAATTATTTATCAATAATATAGTTTAGAAATTCTTTTAGTTCTACTCACTAAAACAAAAGGCTAAACTTCTGCAGAAGGGTGTACTAAAAAAAAAACACACAAACTTCAGAAATGTCAGTAAAGCATTTGGTTGACATATTTGGTTGGAAAGTAAGCAAAAAGGCTTCCCTTTTGATAATTTTTATGATTGTTTACATATTATTGCCTCTTGTTAGAATGCACTGGATACATCAATGTGAATATATGGTTTCTTATAATAATGATGAAAAGAAGTAACAATTTTAAAGATCAAAGATTAAGTTTGAAACTTAGCCTAAAATTTCAGTCAAATTAGGGTTCACAGATGAGATCTTTACTTGAAATCATCACAAGGAAATCTGAAAGAAAACAAAAAAACTGCACATGATTTTGCTTAACATATTCTAACATTTAGCATGAACAAGACATCAGTATGTAGATGGTCTAAGATCTAACCTCAACTGCATATTTGAGCTCATAATAATTTATACCTCAGAAGATAATTTCACTTGTACCGTCTTCTCCAACAACTTCTCGAACCTATCCTCACTGCAACCTTTGCTGCGTATCATTTGCAGTTGAGAACGGAGAGCCAAAACACGGTATGGATACAAGCACTTGAATATCATCGGATCCCGATCATAATCCTGAAAAAAAAAGGTTAAAATACCATTTTGGTCTATGTACTTTGAGTTTTATTCTATTTTAGTCCTTGTACTTTCAAATGTACAATGTTGCCCATGTACTTTCAATAAAGCTTAAAATTAGTCCCCACTGTTAATTTACCGTTAACTTTTCTTTTAAAAAAATTTAGTCTCTATTAGCCTTCCCTCTACAAATTTTGAAAATATGTTTCCATTGTGTTTTTTCTTACTTGAAAATTATTATGATTATTTAACCGATTTCGATAAAAATTAAATTCAAAATTAATAGTAGGGACTAATTTTAAGCTTTATAAGCTTTGTTGAAAGACAAAGACTAAATTTATACATTTGAAAGCAAATAGAATGAAATCTAAAGTACAAAAACCAAAATGGTATTTTAACCAAAATTTACATACAAATTCCGTTCACGCCATAGGCCAAGTCTAGGGGACAACAAGGGTTCCAAGTTCTACGATCAAATTTTGAATCAAGTGTTTGAACCAAGATCGTGAAAGATATCTCTATACATTGAGTCCTTGTTACAAGGTACCTCCTTGTGTATAAAAATATTTACCATTTTCCTCTCGATACATTGAGACAAAACAGTTTCATTTGGAACATATTTGCAGATTATTTGAGCATAATGAGAAAAAGGTAGCTTTTCAGCTATGGAGGGACAATTGCAGCAGGACAGACAGGCATCACTATCATAAACAAATTAGTAAGGCATGCATTGTAAAGAACTTACCTTTTCTGTAACAACAACGACTGGCTTCGAAGCAAACTTCTTCTCCAATTCCTCGAGCTTTATTTTGATCAGTGCAATATCCTATATGATTTCAAAATAGACAGTTCAGGCGTCAACAATATGAATGGAAGGTGGTGTCATCATCGGTTAAGCGAAAAGGCTGAGAAATAATTCAAATCCCAAGCTGGGTTTCAAATATTTCTAATTTGCAAAACCTGGATATTTGTGGAAATACCAGTATGTCTACAATGCATAGGACAGTATATGAGATATGACAGACTTGCAGTAGAAAAATAGTTACCTTGTCTTTATACATGTGATGGTCGGTGAAGTCAAGTCGATCGACATGATATGCTCCAATCTGTAGCAAATGATTTTCCAATTACAAATGAAAACATAAGTGTACAAAATGGATAAAATGTCTGAAATGCTAGTGCAAACGACAGAAAACATTGACCAAGCTACTGCCTTCTTGAAGCGTGTTAAAACAAAGCTGAACGCACTGAGAACGAGAAGATGGAAATGAAAAGGATTGTTACGTTACCTTCTGCATTGTCTGCACAAAAGCATCAGCAGAGCCAATGGCAGAAACGCATAATACCACACTGTTAGACAATGTTCCCAAAGATAATCTGGACTTGATATTTGTCACTTCAAAGAAGAATGAGGGAGCCATTTCAGTAAACACCACGGTAAGTGAATCCTTAATTTTCCGCAACATTATCATAATATCTTCAATATTTTGTGCTGAAATCTGTGATTTCAAGGATAAACTTCAAGTTTTTACTTTAGGTCTTACTGAAGAAGCTGCTAGTAGTCATATGCGTTATAGATTATTTTGCCGAGGGAAAAAAAAGTCTGATCCACGTTCTTTACCAGATTAGCATGATGAATAATGGCAACGTCTGCCCTTTTGAGTGAAGCCAATGGTTCTCTTAAAGGTCCAAGTGGTAATAATTGCCCATTTCCCCACAGTGTTATCCCATTGAACATAACAATCTCCAAGTCATGGTGCAAACTCCAGTGCTAAGTTCCAATAAAATATTAAGCTATCACAGTCAACAATCTGTAGCAAAAAGCCACTTTCAAAAAATCTCAACAAAAAACCAAGTCAAAAATCAAAATCGACAAGGCTCGAAAGTGCTCAATAACCTATTTATACCACTAGTTCTATCTGTCACCTTCTTCACAAACCTCATGCAAGAAATCCCACAGTAAAAGTATAGTTAACAACTGTGAGCCAGAGGATGACGTACCTGCATTCCATCATCAAGAATAACAGCACCAATTTTTTCGGACTTAGGAAGATTTCTTGCTTGTTCTAAGCAATGCTTCTCAGTCAATGTGCTACTTTGATATCCAACATAACCATATTTGTTAAAATACCAAGCAGCAGTCGCTATCCTATCCGCTCCAATACCTACTTTAACAGAACTCCCATCAAGATGCCTCCTGAGCATTTTAGCTTCATCCCCACCAGCATAGCCCTGGCAGGAAATCAACCCAGCAGGATTCAGGATTACCATCTTAATTTTTAGAATACCATAAATTTATAGACAATTATCAAACAAGGATTTCTTGAAGCACCACAAAAACTAAATTGGCTGCTTACTTTGCTACATCCTCGAAGTCATTTAAAAAAACAATCCTCCAATTGATGTAAATTAAAAGAGAACCACTTCAAGTCAAGTCAAGTCAAGCATAAAGAATCTAACTTCAAGTCTTCAACACACATTCGCCAGTAAACGAACTTTGAAATGCGGAAAAGAAAATTGTGTTCTTTCAAATTCAGTTACCCTATTGAGAATTAGAGGTGAAATCCCAGAGCCTGCAAGCCACAAGGCAATGAACTCGACCATTGGTGTTTTCCCATTGCCTCCCCAAGTCAAATTCCCAACACTAATAACTGGCACTGGCAACCTTCATATCAACAAACAAAAGTCAAAACGAACTACAAATTACAAGAAACATCAACATATCTCGTGCCCCGGCAGTTCAATGACTGAAAAATGAAGATTAACACAATCCAGTGCATCAATTTTCCAACTTCCCTTCGCTATTACGGAACAAAATCATGCAAAAACACATGACGTAGCTCAAAGCAACTCAATCGTGCTCCCGAATTTTAAAAAACCCGATACAAAGCTTTCAATGCCGCAAGAAACCCAACAGAAAAACAGCATCTAGACCAGAAATTGATCTCAAATTCAGCCGAAACTATGTAGTATGATAATCAAACAGTTCAAAATAGATCCTAGTCCTACCGATGGTTACGAAAAATGCGGTAGTGGTAGAAATGGTGGCGAAGGGACAGACCGAGCTTGTAGAGGGAAGACGCCAAGTAGAGGAAGGGGATGAGAGAGCGCTGCAGGTAAGAGAGCTTAGCGTAGTCCTTGCTGTAGGCGATTTCGATCACTGACTTCTTCAGCTTCTCCATGGATGAAGACGAAGAAGAAGTAAATGCTACGGCGATCAGAAAGCTGAGAGGGAAACTGGAAATTTTGGAATTAGGAAATTATCCACTGCTTTCAGGTCGTGGTTTGATTTTTGTATCTTTCATGTCAAAAAAAAAAAAAAAGATTTTAAATTTGAATCGATATAACTATACAAGTACTTCCAATGTTACATATTTAATAAGACATATTATTGGACATTAATTTAAAAATATGATTTTCTGATACAAATTTGAGGTACTTTACGTCTTCTCATTTCTACTTTCAAAAGTAAATGCCCAATTTCTAATATTGTAAATATTCGGATTAAATTGTAATTTTTGTACTCGTTGTTTGGAATTAGTTTAAATTTTATCTCTAACTCCAAAATTTTTCATTTAGTTACGGTTTAGTCAAACTTCACAACTCACCTTTATTATGATTGTGGTATTCAATTTTCGTTCATATGTCAACATTTTTATCGATATTTCTACATGTCAATCGGTTCAACATCGACACCAAAAGTGAATCGACATTTTTATTATATCGTACAAAATTAATGAAATATTAAAGAAAATAATAACAAAATGTGATATTATGTGAATACTGAATATAATATCATAACAAGTATTTTAACTCATTTAAAAAGTGTAAAAGGTTTTTCGTAGGTTTAAAAACACTAGTCCCTAAACTTTAATGAAATTGCCAATTTAGTCCTTGAACCATTTATGGTAATAACTTAGGTTTCGTTTGATGATCATTTAATTTTTATTTCTTAAATTTGGCTAAGAATTCAATTTTTTTTAAAAAAAAAAAAAAGATGAAAGTCATCACAAAGAATTATAGAAAAATTATAAGAAAACAAACACAAATTTTTTTAAAAAATAAATAAATAAAAACCAAATGATTTTCTAACTAGGCATTAGCATTTGTACTTTTAAATTTATAACAATTTAGTGCTTAAACTTTAGTATATAACAATTTAATCATTGTACTTTAAATTTTATAACAATTTAACCCGAATTTCTTCAAAATTAAGAGTCAAGTTTTATTATGTGGTGACTTAGTTTTTATTGTTTATGAATATATTTGGTCCCTAATCGGTATATCGATCTACATATATAAGAAATCTCGTTTAATCTTAACAATATTTTTACATCATGGGCTAAATTTTTACAAAACTAAGAGTACATATACTAACTTATAGATTAAATTGTTACTCATGAAAGGTCGAAGATTTTAACATTTTTATATAAATATATACCATAAAATTCGAAATAATAAGTATAATATATTTATAACACTGCTTTTGTTTTGCTTTATTTTTATCCTTTTCCAATCATTCATAAACATACTTAAGAAAAATTTAAGTATTCATAATTTAGATTAGCAACTCAATTTTAATTTATATTATGAACTTTTATCTTTCAAATACTTAACAACTTATTTTAAAAAATTATTGAAGCATAAATAATCTAAAAAATAATTATAAAATTAAAATAAATATATGTGCATATAATTGTAATATAAATAAAAAACTATGTCTTTAAATTAATAAAAAGTTTAGGTTGGTTCGGTTCAACCCAAACTAATTTTTGGTGAACCCACAAACTAACTCAACCCATAAAGTTTTCAGTTTTTTAACCGAACCCAACCTAAACAAGTTGATAACCCAACTCAAACCGTAAAATTGGGTTAGGTTGATAGGATTTTTTGGGTAATCGAATTTTTTGAACACTCATAACATGTACTAAATTAAACATATTTGGAAAAGAGAATGTCATTATTTTACTCTTTCAAGATGACAATAAAATAACAATATGTTTCAATATTAGTGTCATGTAGAAGTATAATATTCATAAAATATTAATAGGTCTTCAAGAGTTTTACATGATTCACAAAACATAATTATGAATCACAAAATATAAATAATAGGCAACAATTGGTCGAGTTCATAAGTCCGAAAAAAGATTGTTGAAGCACATAGTTAGATTAGCTAAGTACATGTGCAATTTATATTATTTTGAATTATGTGAAGTATCGTCGTTCGTTGAGAATTGTTGTCGGTGATAGTCACCGGAGAAGGTATTGTCGATTGTTGGATATGGTCGCCAATGATTGTCATTGATCGTCTAAGAAAGTAGTCAACAACTGTTGTAGGTTGTCGCATGTTGTCGTTAGTTGTCAGAGAATGTTGTCATTGGTGATCGTTGGTTGTCGGATAAGGTCGCTGGTCGATGGAGAAACAATGATAAAAATATGTTAATAGGTTTACTGTACGACCGTCGGTCGCCAAAAATAGTCGTCGGAGGTGCTAGTATCCTATCACTATAGCAAATTAGTAGAGTTGAGTTGTTTTATGAGGAGTTAATGAGTTGAGTTTTAAATCCAACTCAACTTAACTCAAGGGTCAAACACCCCCTAAATTTGAACTAAGCTCGAACCATACTGATCAAAATTGGAATTATTAAAACTGTAGGGTATGCCTAAGCCACAAGACTGAATTAGAAGTTTTAAACCATAAAAACTTAATCAAAACTCGATCCAAGACAAAAGAAACAAATTTGCAATCTAATATAGTACGTGTGGTTTGTACTTTAATCGATTTTTATGAAATGCCCAATTTTAATTCAAATACATTCAATAAATTTAAATTAGGTTTCACTATTGTTGTTTTTTTGCCGAAATCATATGAAAGATAATCTCCTTTTAATGTTATTGGTAACTTTTAATATTTATTGAACATCCCACAAATCCAATATTTAGTATTATAAATTACAATGACTATAATATGAAAAGATCCATTGACGAAAAACTTATATCTTGACAGCATTCCGAGTAACTCCTCAACTGAGAGTTCCACCCGATGAAGCAGGAGTCGCTGTAGCTGCTGAACCTTCTACTGGTACATGGACAACTGTGTGGACCGATGGGCTTACCAATCTTGATCGTTACAAAGGACGATGTTATGGCATCGAGCCTGTTGCTGGAGAAGAAAGTCAATATATTGCTTATGTAGCTTATTCCCTAGACCTTTCTGAAGAATGTTCTATTACTAACATGTTTACTTTCATTGTGGGTAATGTATTTGGATTCAAGGCTCTACGTCTGGAGGATTTGCGAATCCCTACTGGTTATATTAAATCTTTCCAAGGTCCACCTCATGGTATCAAGGTTGGAAGAGATAAATTGAACAAGTATGGTCGCCCTCTATTGAGATGTACTATTAAACCAAAATTGGGATTATCCATTAAGAATTATGGTAGAGCAGTGTATGAATGTTTATGCGGTGGACTTGATTTTACCAAAGATGATGAAAACGTGAATTTTCAACCATTTATGCGTTGGAGAGACCGTTTCCTATTTCGTGCGGAAGCCATTTATAAACCCCAGGCTGAAATAGGTGAAATCAAAGGGCATTACTTGAATGCTACTGTAGGTACATGTGAAGAAATGATCAAAAGGGTTGTATTTGCCAGAGAACTGGGAGCTCCTATCGTAATGCATGATTACTTAACAGGTGGATTCACTACAAATACTAGCTTGACTCATTATTGCGGAGATAATGATCTACTTTTTCACATTCACTGTGCAATGCATGTCATTATTGATACATAGAGGAATCATGGTATGCACTTATGTGTACTACCTAAAGCGTTACATCTGTCTGGTGGAGACCATATTCACGTTGGTACCGTAGTAGGTAAACTTGAAGGGGAAAAAGATATCACTTTAGGCTTTGTTGATTTACTACGTTATGACTTTATTGAAAAAGATTGAAGCCACGGTATATATTTCACTCAAGACTGTGTCTCTTTACTAGGTGTTCTGCCAGTGGCTTCCGGTGTTATTCACGTTTGGCATATGCCTGCTCTAACCAAGATTTTTGGAGATGATTCTATTGTATATCTTTTTGCTAGATATACAAAATTTTAAAATTGAAATAAAAATCTAAGACAAAAAAACTAAAACATTTTTTTTTTTTTGAGTACATCAACAATTGGGGGTAGGGGGATTCGAACTCATGACCTCTTAGTTATGAGTCATACTTAATGCCAGTTGAGCTATGCTCTTATTGGCAAAAACTAAAACATTTTTATTGTTGCACAAGATGCGCAATTAAGCCTTTAGATCCTTAGGATTTGAGTACTTTAACCTAATTTTGTTTCTATTCTCACCTTTTTAAAAGAGCACATATTTTTCAATAGTTGTATTAATAACGAAGGACAATAATATATTATATTGTTTTTATTTAGTTAATTAATACAGTTAGGACTCTTTTTAATAGCCATTCATTTTTTTAAATCAAGCTTATAAACACTACTATCACTTATGGAATAGGTATTTGTTTTGCTATATGGATGTGTGTTAAAAATTGAAGTTTTTAAAACTAACCACAAAAAAAAAGTTTTACTTGTTTATTTCATATATTTTTTTAAAAAAATTGGGTAAGAACTCCAATATTTCTTTAAGAAAAATGAAAACATTATAAAAGACTTGTAAGAAAACAAACACAATTTTAAAAAACGAAATTAAAAAATCAAATGATTATCAAACGGTATCTAAATAATTGGAGCCAACTCGAGTATAGTGGATAACACATATACCCTCGCTCGATCAAAAAATTTGAAGTTTGAACCTTTGCCTTCATATTGAAAAAAAAAAAGTAATTCATTTGGACTTCTTTAGAATTAATAATTTATTAATTAGCATTTCAAGTTTAATGCATTTCCTTAGATCGAATTGTGAAATAGTAATGGGTTGCTTATGCTTAATACTATAAAAAATTGTTGCATGGAAAAACAATGCTATATTACACAATGACCAAAATTTTCCACAAGCTTGAAAGGGCATTAAACACAAGTGGAAGACTTGTTGAAGTCAAAAGTCAATTCACACCTAATAGTCAAATTTAACCATAATTTTTCATTTATTTTTATACTAAAAAGAAACACCAAAATTGTTGGTATTCCAACCCATGACTAAAAGGAATGGTTGTGGTCATTGATTTGTAACTTAATCTGTTTGTACTTCTTAGTTCTTACTATAATTGTAATATATTTTTTTGTTGTTTTTATCAAATAATTTTTTTTAAACAAGAAATTTTTATGTTTTTCTTAGAACAATTTGTCGTTCTTTTTTATATATATTGCTTTAGAATAAATAAAAAAGAAACCCTAAAGTTGTTATGCCACTAAATTTATGGATGGAATCAATTTGACCCAAAACTAATAATGGTAACAATTTAACTTTTAAACTTTTATAAGGCATGCATTTTCACAGATTCTGTTTTAAAAACATTAATTCCACACTTGTGTTGACTTAAGAGATATCCATAGGACGGAGCGGGGCCAGGGAATGACTCTCCGTCCCCGCCCCCGCCTCCCATTTCATTGTCTGTCTCCGCAAAATTCCTCATTTAATCTCGTGGGGAACGGAGCAGGGATTCCCCACGGGAAATTCAGGGATCGAGTTCACCGTGGGAAATAATTATTCGTTTAGAATTTTATTAACTATTTTTTTTTTAAATTTGTATTTAAATGGTTAATTATTGTTTAGAGATTTTAAGAGACATTTTTTCAATTTCCTTAGAAAAATAAAATGATATTTAATAAAATTTTAGACTTATGATTTATTAGATGTATACAAATATATATTTAAAATAAAATAAATTAATCGGGGCGGGGACGTGGTCGGGTTGGGAACAGAGAATATTCCCCGTCCCCGTTTAGCCAACGATAAAAATTTTATCCCCGAAGAACGGAGAAAATGGACATCTCTAGTTGACTTGTAAGTGTATTAATTAAATTCTCGAATTTTCATAAATGAATCAATTTAGGTCGTTCATTTGAAAAATCATGCCTTTGAAATTGAGAGTTTAAATTGATTCATTATAAATTTTCATAAATGAATCAATTTAGGTTCTTCATTTGAAAAATCATGCACTTGAAATTTAGAGTTTAAATTGATTCATTATAGAAGTTTAAGATTTTAATTGATAGAATTATAAGTCTAGAGATGTAAACTAATGTTTTTCATATAGAATCTAATAGAGGAGGTAAATTGATATACCTATAAAAATATAAAATTTAAATTGATATAGTTATTAATTTAAGATTTTAATCGCTACAATATTCAAAGTTTAGGAGTGTTAGGTTGAATTTTACCCTAATTTTTATTTTTATTTTTTTAAAAAAACTTTCAAGCAGATGGCGTATGACCAAGATCAATAATAAAACTTAGAATTATAATAATTATTAGTTAAAAACAACTAAAATATTTATTACTTTTAAAAAAATAAAATAAAACATTTATTAGAAAATAATATTTTAGTCGGTTCTACAATTTGACCGTAGAATAAAATAGAAAAATAACAATAACTTTATTTTATAATTCCATGAGACCCACATACTGAAGCCAATCAATTTTTAATAAAACTGATTGTCGCTCTGATCACCGCGTGGCTTCATTAGAGCCGTTCACAGTATATGCAATTTTAAAAGAACGGCGACCGTATGATGCCACGTGGCAGATGAAGTAAAACAGAAGGCACAAGGCTGTGAAATGACGGAAATATCCTGTCCGGCAGAACGCGTAAAATAATATATCCAGTGGTTGTATGGTCAAATTTCTGGGTTGGACTGGGTCCCACTGTCGCTTTCGTCTTTTTCGTCAAATAATGTTTGAAAATTAGCTCTCACTCGCCTAGGTTGCGCGTGGATTTCACGTAAAATTACGGACTTTTGAGGAATGAACAACATAATTGGAAGGAATTAAAAACAATATTTTAAACCGTTTTTCTGCAATTAATCACTTTCTTGTATTGGAGAATTTTATTTCAATCAACATGATTACATGGGAAAATGCAAAGTTTTATCAAGCATAATAATAATAATAATTAATAACAATAAAAATTATTAACTATTTTCCCGTAAAAGTATATATGTTAATCTTAATGTCGAGCGTTACATACTTAATAAAACGATAAAAGATGGATAAACAATGAATAATAGTGAGAAAATTCATTTTTATCGTTGTAGTTGATTAAGTGAATCAATTTTGCCGACAAGATTATAGTTCAACTGACATGAAGTATAGTTTATGACCTCGAGTCATAGGTTCGAAATCCTCTATCCCAAAATGTTGTTGAACTAAAAAAATGATCAATTTTAAACTTAAATGTTAACCTAATTGAACCTCAATCTTATTAAAACCTAAAATTAATATTCTTACTCATTAGTGTTATTATTTTGTATAAGATTTTGCAGCTACCTCGTACTTAATGAACATATTTGTTCAAGATTCACTATGTATTAGTTATTGTGGCATTTTATATACTTTTGGGTTTGACATACCATTTATGTTTTTTTTTTTAGTATATTTGAGATTAGGGGATTCGAACTACAGATCTCGTGGTCGTTAATGCATTCATCATGTCGGTTGAGTTATGCTCTCTTTAGCACCATTTCTGCTATTGAATGAATTATAAGTTGTTTTACGTAAATGCGATGAATTATAAATCGAACATGGTAATATGTTGCACGAGTCAAAATTCATCAAAGTCGAACGACTTTATCTAAGGCCAGTGCCTAAGTTGGATTAGGCCAACTTTTAGGATACTTGAAATCTGTCTCGTGTGTTTGCTAGTGAATGTCAAAGTCTCATATCGATCAATTCTATCAACACACAAACCTCAACCATGCCTAATTCACTTGTTATGAAATCTATATAAATTTGCTTCCCGCCACGATCACTTCTAATTTTTCAATGATGTGCAATTTAGGAGTTGACTTCTCCCATCAACCTAACACCAATGCTATTTAAAGAACAACCACATTTTTCAACCAATCATCTCATTCAAGCGAGAGCACACTAACACCAACTTGTCCCTATAGCATATTTTTAAATCAATCATTGAAACATCCTTCAACCATAACCATCCATATTTACATTTAGAGATTTGAATTCCGACAATAAGTCTTCAACATTTATTATATTATTTAGAAGATAAAAACTAAAATTCCACAATAAAATAACACAACCCAATTAAAAATTTAAATACATAGTAAAAAAACAACCTCATAATTGCAGCACACTGCCATAAAAAAGCAGTGCACGGAAAATCTGCACAAGAAATAATTAAAATTGGGCCACATGCAATATTAGCACTGGCCCATTAAAGCCCAATAATAATTATCCTACCACCAACAACTCTCTATAATAAAAATAATCCGCATATTTTTTTAAAGTTCCATTTCATAATCCTCGTGTCACTTAAAATCTAAAATTAGTAATGGTATCGATTAAAACTAAAGAGATGGTTGGATAATTATTTGATTTTTAAAAATTAATCTTATAAATATTATTTTTATCTATATATATATTTTTAATTTTTACCTATGTTTTAAAAAATAAAGTCTAAATTTTAAAAATGAAAAAAAATCAAAATTTATTTTTAGAATTTAACTTCAAATGTTTCTTAAGAAAAATGAAATCTATAATAGAGATGACGAGAAAATAAGGACAATTTATAAACACTAAAAAAAAATTAAAATCAAATGGTTATCAAAACAGAGCCTAAACTTTCGTGATCAATTTAGACCCTTAGTTAGACTTTAAGATTAAGAAAATATTAGTTATAAATATTGGAATCAAATAACTACTACGACTTCCTATTAATATGATATTAATAGGATGTTTTCATCTTCTTGTATTTCTATATATTTTATTATTACTTTGGTAGGATCTTAAGAAAATAATTATTCTATTTAATTTTTTTGAGTTAAATGCAATCGAGTGAAAATAAATATAAATAAAAGATATAGATTGATTCACATGGGTTTAAAGGGATATAATTATTAATTTGAGATTTGAATGGTATAAATTGATTTTTTTTAACTGATTTCCCCCTTAATTCCATGGAATCTAAAATATCAGGTCGTGTTGAACACGCGCTTAAAGCACGTAGGATAAAAAGAAGTGAAAAAAGAAAAGAGAAATGACGTAGAACCACGGGCAGAAGCAAAAGCAACACGGAAGCTCAAACGGGCAGAGAGTCGGGCAGCGGGCAGCACTATACGCCGTCTTCCAAGAGCACCGTTTTTACGCATGAGGGTTAAAACAGGAAAAGTGGAAATGAAAAATTGATTCCGAAGTAGAGTCAGAGCCTTAGGCTCGAAAAACGAGGCTGAGGTTGGGATTAGGTTCGGACCTCACAGATGCCTCACGAAAAAGCCAAAGCAGCATCGAAAATAATGTACCAAAGCAAAAGAGTGAGGGAAAGAGAGAGATAAGAGAGAGAGAGAGACAGAGAGGGAGTGAATTCTAGAGAGAGAAAATCTCGTAGTGAGAGAGAGAGAAAGGGATGGGTCAGATCGTGAAGAGGAAGAAGAAAGGGAGACCATCGAAGGCAGATCTGGCACGGCGGTCTGGCGGAGGACCGGCATCGTCGGAATCCGAACCGCGGCGGAGTCTCCGCCGCCGGAATGTGAGGTACAACATCGATTACGACGACTTTCTTGAAGAAGACGATGAGGACGAGGAAGAGGACGAGAGGAGGAGAGAGAAGAAGCTCAAGCTTGTTGTGAAGCTGAACCAGGGTAGAGATGAAGCGCATCTGTCTCCGGTGGAAGGACTTTCTAGGTCAGAGGCGCGTGATGAACACGCGCTGGAGTACGGCTCGTCGGCGTCGGAAGGGGAGGACGAACCAGAGAGGAAGCCATTGAAGAAGAGGAGGATTGGCGGTGGTGAAGAAGAGGACGAAGATGAAGACTACGATGATCAAATTCGTAGAGATGAAAATGAAGACGATGACATTGATGAGGTACTTAACAACAAACAGCACTGTGGATCTGATGGAAGAAGGAAATAAACAAAGAATGATGAACAAGGAGAGGGGTGAGGAATATGAGTGAGTGAGACAGAGTGGGATTTGGGAAGTTGAATGAATGCAATTGCTTTAACAGAGAGAAGAGTGTCCAGCTCAGCTGAGATCACTGAGATTTTTATGCAATTGGTCCAGACTTCAAAATTACTCTTACCCCTTTTTTCATTTCTCAAATTTCCGTTTCACTTTCTCTCTCTCTAGGTCTTTGGAATGTGTCGGGGATTTGAGAGGTATTAAGGATTTTGAGGTCAACTGTCAAAAACTAACACCCCTACAGAATCTGATCACGCTCTCCCACCTTTCTCTCTCCACCATTCACTCACTCATTCTCTCTCTTTCCTTGTTGTCTGCCTTATCTGTCTCTGTCTCTGTCTCTTTCTATACTTGTTTATCACTCGTGCTGTATGCGAATTTATGAGTTTGTTTATGTGCCTTTTTGTTTGACACAATGGATTTTGACAGGAAAGGGGAAGGAAGGTGGGCTCAAAAGGGTCCGACTCTGTTCCAGGTATGCGTTCTTTTCAATTGAATTTGTGATTCTAGTTTGTGGGTTTATTCCAAATTTGTCTTTTTTGATCTTTGAGATTTGTATTTGAGTTTGTTTTGTTTAATGTGTGATGTTTATTTGATCAGGGACTCCCTCAGATCGATCATCCGGGCTGCCATTACCTGATAAGAAGATATTGGAGTTGATTCTTGACAAACTTCAGAAGTACGGGGGGAAATTGAATCTCTTTCTCTTTTGGGTTTTCTTATGATGTGAAATTCCAACTTTCTAGAATTAACATCTGAAATGGTGGCAGGAAGGATACTTATGGTGTCTATGCTGAACCAGTTGATCCTGAAGAGGTCTGCAATTTCCCCCCTCTTAAGTGGTTGTTTCAGCGTTCCTCAGCATCCAAATTTGAAATATTGTTTGTTGTTGTAGCTTCCTGACTATCATGATGTCATTGAGCATCCTATGGACTTTGCTACCGTGAGGAATAAGTTGGCCAATGGATCATATTCAACTTTGGAACAGTTTGAGGTGGGTGTCCAATTCTTTGGTTGAAGAGTTTTCTTCTGCATGCACGTGCCTTTGAGATTATCCATTTGCTGAGTTTTGGGACCAAAACTTGTCCTGGCTTTTCCCAGCCTTTGATGATCCAACGGTCAATTAGAGCTGTGGAATGCCGCTTAATTGGGGGCTGACTTAGCGACAAACATGGTGCCAGGAAGGATTCATCCCTTCATTGGATGTGTTAATGGTGCCTGACAGTCCTATGTTTCTTTGTCTCCTTTTGGGTGGGGGTTGGAACAGTTGTCAGAATATCATTGCTTTGTACGTTGACGGCTGATCTTTCTCTTTTCTTTCTTACTCCTCTCCTTTTCTTTCTTTTTTATGGGTTGGGGCCGGGGGGTTGGCGATGTACCTTTAAGTTTCCTAGGCCAACATGTAAAACCACCATCGATTGCACAATGGATCTTTGGTTTTCTATGGTCGATGAGGACACGCCTGCTAATCTTCCAACCAGCTGAATTTCATCTAATCTTTAATGCTCATAGTGAATGGTTTTAAGTGTTGGCTCATCCAGTTGAGCTTAGAAATTCCAATAGGTCGGAAATTCATTTGGCTCTACTCTCTTTTAGGAATTAGGCCTATTGAAGTCTCTATACTCCTGCAGCATCATCCCTCAAACCGGATGGAGTTTATATATCTCTTTCATATTTATAGTTTAGTTATAGGACTGTGTCTGCATTCCAACATACTTAGCCAAGTTTGAAAATGTTCTCTTCCATTCATGAAGAGAAGTCAAAATGATTCTGCTATGTTTCACTTTTTGGTGTTATTGAAATTTGGAATGAAGACTTTTGACTATAGGAAGAGAGTGGACGAGAAACTTGGGATTTAGTTTGTTTCACTGTTCCTAATTGACTAGTCCTCCTGAAAACCATTCTAGCTTCCCTCTTCCCTCACTCATTTATTTAAATTCATTGGAGATTTTTTAATCTTCTGGCTTGCTGGTTTTAAGTTGGGTTTCTAATCACTTCTCTTTGCGTGTATATATTAGCCATCAAATTATCCGTGCTTCGCTTCTATGCTGTACCATGCATTTTGTTCTGAATGTAGTTCACGGGAGAGGGGAATGTATATATTTTGGGTCTTCTGACGCAGTGATTTTATTTTGTTTTTCACGGGAGAGGGGAATGTGTTATTCTAGGTTGCTTCATAATGTTGTTTATGGTGACTACATAGTTGGCCATTGTCTACTGATTTAGTCAACCCTTGTTTCGAGAATTAATACTTGACGGAGGGTTTACTATATTTTGTTAATTATTGAGCTTCTCGGATGCAGAGTGACGTTTTTCTGATATGCTCAAATGCAATGCAATACAATTCACCAGAAACCATTTACCACAAACAGGTATAATGATTCTGATTTTTCAAAGTTATTTATTTTCTGTCTTCTGAGTTAATTAACATACTTGTTTTTGTAAAGGCACGTTCCATTCAAGAGCTAGCCAAGAAGAAATTTGAGAGGGTAAGAATTGAAGTTGAACGCTCTGAGAAAGAGTTGAAGTTGGAGCAGAGTACAAAATCCAATTCTTACATCAAGAAACAGCCACCAAAGAAACCCTTTTTCAGGACTTTGCAGGAACCCATTGGATCTGATTTTTCCTCAGGTGCAACACTTGCTGCCACGGGAGATGTACAGAATAGTTCCAATCCAATCCAAGGTGCTAACTGTGAGGTACCTAACAATATTGATGGGCAAGTAGAGGGTAGTTCCTCCCTCCTTGATACTACTAATCAGGAAAAGGCTGAAGAGCTCTTCTCAGGTATTGTGAAGAATCACCCCCAGCATAATTTGTAGGCGAGAATGGAATTTTCCCTCCTTATTCTTTTTTCTTCCATATCCAATGGATCTGCCTGATTCATGATCACTCTGCAAGCAAATTATTTGCGGCATCCTAATCGATCTTTGTTACTGATTCTTACAGGAAGGGGTCTTCTAGGTAAATTAGGGAGAAAGACATCTGTGTTTGATGACAACCGCCGTGCAACTTACAACAATTCTAATTCACCAGTGCCAAAATCAGAGTCAATATTTTCAACCTTTGAGGATGAGATAAGACAGCTTGTTGCGGTATTGTCACAAAGAAACTGGTCTCTGCAGTCACTTTTGGGTGGTCTTATCCTGTGATTTTCACGTTTTTTTTTTCCTTTCTATTTTGGAAATTAGGTTGGGCTTCATGCGGAGTATTCCTATGCTAGGAGTCTGGCTCGATTTGCTGCGACACTTGGGCCTATTGCTTGGAAAGTTGCATCCCAGAGGATTGAGCAGGCCGTACCTGTTGGATGTAAATTCGGCCGTGGTTGGGTTGGAGAATATGAACCACTTCCAACACCAGTATTAATGTTTGAGAACAACAACCAGAAGGAACCTGGTTTCAATAGTAACTTGCATGCTACCAGTGAATTAAGAAAGGATGGAAAGCCTTCAGACACTCCTTTGCCAAAGAAGGAACATTCTCTAAGTGCACCAAGTACAGAAGTGAATGGTCTTGCTAGAGGATCCACCTTAGATGGGAAACCGTCTTTCTTTAGGTCCACCACCCCAAGTCCCGGTCTATCTCCACGGCAAAACCTACAGACCAAAAATTTTAGAGAGGGAGAGAAGGTTAAAAAGCAAGTTGAGTTAAATTCCTTGCCTTCACCAAAACAAAATAAAGTGGATCTTGGTGTAGAGAAGCAACTTGCTGCCAATCCAAATATGACTGCTTCTAGGTCTAGAGATATGACGTCAGTAAACTTAAATCTTGTGCAATCTGCGCCTTATAAACTGCCCGGTGTTAATGGCGTTGTAACTGGAGGATTGCCTAATGGAAAATTCCTAAGCAATTGTTTGAATAGTCCACGGGCTGCTTTATCATCTTCTAGCTTGCCTTCTCAAACAGCCCCAGTGGCAACTTCTCATGGACAAGACCTACATCCGAGTAAGCCGGTACAATTGATGAGAATGATGTCTGAAAGAACCCCAAAACAAGAGAACTCATCCAATCAATCTTCATCTGATTCTCCGCCAGCTTTGTCATCAGTCCCTTCTGCAATGAGAGACGATTCTAATAATGCTGCTGCAGTAGCTTCTCGTGCATGGATGTCCATTGGGGCTGGAGGGTTTAAACAAGTCAGAGACAATTCCACACCTAAAAGTCAAATCTCTGCTGATTCACTGTATAATCCAGCTCGGGAGTTTCATCCGCAAATGACACGAGCATGGGGTGAGTTTCGTGTTGGAGGCAATCAGCTTCAATCTGAGAAGAGCAATTTCCCTATGCAGGCATTTGTTCCACAAGCCACTCTGGTACCAAATGAACAACAGCTGCAAAACCGGTCCGTGATTTACCCTCAGCTAGTTCAGGCTGACATGTCTAAGTTCCAGTTGCAATCGACTTGGCGAGCTCTCGGTCCACATAACCAGCCAAGGAAGAAACAGGAAATGCTTCCTCCTGACTTGAATATCGGTTTTCAGTCTCCTGGGTCTCCAGTAAAACAATCCTCTACTGTTCTGGTTGACTCCCAGCAGCCAGACCTGGCTTTGCAACTTTAAGTGAAGGCTAGTCATGCGAAGAAGATTCATATTAGAAACCTGCAACCTTTGGGGATAAAACTGAGACAACTTTTCTTCTATGTTGCACAAAAATATGAGAACAAACAACAATTTATTGGTACGACACAGATGATTTGCATTCTGAACAAACTCGAAACCTAACCAGTCTTCAATCCTGTATTCATAGGTTGGAGAATTCATCCTAATTTATATATTGGGAATGAGGAATGTCCACAGCAAGCAATATCTATCTGCAGGATGTGGGATGGTTCTGTTGCAGTTGAGGAAAGGATTTTAGCAGACGATATATATATATATATATATATATATTTTCCAGTTATCCTCCTGCAGAGAAAGGATCACTTCACTGCCCTGCAGAGAGTCCCAGACCTGACCGGTCCTAAATATCAGGTAGCCCCCCCACCATTGAAAATGCGCCAAAAAAAAAAGATTTGCTTGTGTCATTGTTTTGAGGTGCTGAAGGATACAAGTTCAGTTTTTGCCTTGTAGAATAGTCACAGGTGGATGGATGAGTTAGATCTCTGTAATTACTTTGATAAAATCCCACTTTATGTAGTTCTGCTGCTTTAAATACATGCAAGATTTACCCGCCAATGCCATAATGTTGTAACTATTGTATTCCAGTTATGCTGCGTTTTTGCCAATGAGATAATTTTGATTGTTGATTGGCTCACCATGTTCTTAGGTTTTTTTTTGTTGGGGGGTTGTCTGCCATTATCAAGTGGATATTAGAACGATTTGATTGATGATAAGCGGAGTCTTAATGATAGGACAAATCTAAATTGGATATGAAATTCGAAATTGATTGTTTGGTTAAAAAAGCCTTGTCCAAGAAGATAATATTTTCTATTACACGTGATTGATTTTGGATGAGATTTGCCTTTTGCCTTTTGATTTTGTTGTTGCTTTTGCTTTTTTTGCTTTTGTTTTATTTAGAGCAGATTTGAACTAGCTGTTTGGGGTGCTAAGTGAGTTATAATAATAAAGGGTTATAATAGTTTGTGGGTTATTATAATCTGTGGAATCAAAATAAAACGAAGAGTAGTATAGTCTGGGGTTATAATAGTCCGTGTTTGGGGTGAAGAGTATTCCACATGTTATAATAACACAAATTATTATAACTTGTGCCCCAAACAAACCCTTAATGTTTTGGTCGAGGATATAATGCTTTAACCAATTAAGTTATGTCGACACGTTTTTATTTTGCTATTTTCTTTGGTTAAGATTATCCTTGAAATTTTAACCTAGTTTCTATTTAGTGTTTGAGTTTTTAAACTAAGACTTTTTGGTCCTTGAGACTTGAATTTAGTTTCAAATTGGTTCTTGATGTTTTAAAAGTGGCATATTTGGTCTCTGAAGTTTGAATTCGATTTCAAATTGGTCCTTGAAGTTTGAATATGATTTCAAATTGATCCCAATTGAAATCGATTTCTAAATGGTCTAGAATAGAGTTGACCATTGGTTGCTTAATAGAATGATGATGTGACGTAATGCACATACTAGCCATACTTTGCTAGTGTGTATGAGTTGAATTTTATTATTTTTTGTACTCAAAGATCAATTAGAAACTAACTTTAAACTTGAGGAACCAATTAAAATTCAAATTCGAACATTGAAGATCAAACATGACACTTTTGAAATCTAAAAACCAAATAGAAACTATGGTAGTTTTGAAAACCTAAAGATAAAATAGAAACTAAGTCCAAATGACAAGAAACAAGAATATATTCTGTGGCCAATTTGATCGTTATATGGTTTACTTTTTCCCTCAAAGCTGGTGCATGTTCTTGTTGGTTAACCTAACTTAATTTATGGTCCATGAACCGTCAACTTTGTTCTATTTCGGACTCTATACTCAAATCCCTAGACCTTTTAAAAAGTTTTCATTTTGGTCGATGATATTAAACTGCCATTAGTAAACTAACAGATTGATGACGGGACTGGTGTGTACATCTGAGCATAAAATGTATTATAAACAAGGGGTTAGATTAAAATGAGTCCAATCATGCTTGCGACATTGGCATTAAACTTGAACCTAAGTCTTCAGCACACTGGTTATGCGCATCAATCAAATCGTCCTTGCAAGGACTCTAGTTTATTTTCTTTCGTTTGTACATAATATGTACACACATGCCACTTACCACTGAGTTATCTACACTTTGGCTTATCACTAAGATTTCTCTTTTTCCTCAAATTAGACATTACATTTTTTTTTTGTAATTTTTTTAACATAGAAAAAAGAATCTCAATGACATTCTGCATAATGCACAGTGCAAAAATTATCTCTGAAATCTCTGCTCATCTTTTTCCTTCCTCTCGGCTATTCTGTTTTGATCCCCTATATGGATAATACACATTCCAGTTCAACGAGCCTAATTCTAATTGTTTTGTTCGGAAGCAAACCACTGGGCGGTTCGTCCTATTCAAATATTCACGACCAAGAAACACTGGATTCTCTTTTGGGTAGGCCCTGAAAGGAGAAGGAAGGTTGGAATGCCAACAGATGTCTATTATTGAATTCACCTGACCCGATAGTACCCCATTTTTGGAACGTCCAGTGCCAAAGTCTTGCACATCGCGAACCATAATTGATTTGAAATCTTTTTACAGGTTTGGATACACAAAAGGTCGAATTTAATAGGAATTTAGAGTTTTTTTTTTTTTTTATAAAAAAGTTAATTCCTTCATAATAATTTTCTTCTATACACCTCTCTATGCAGTTAATATCTATCCATTGTTTCATCTGCATTCAAACTAAAAAATTATTCAAGTAAACTTACAACTTAAGGAAGTACAAAATATTAAGTTATTTTTTTAAGCATAAAATGTTAAGACTCCATTTGATAACCATTTGGTTTTGGAAATTAAGACTAAAAATACTACATCTACCAATGAGTTTTTATGTCTTATTATGTACTTTGTACCTATGATTTCAAAAACTAACCTAAGTTTTGAAAACTAAAAAAGTAGTTTTCAAAAACTTATTTTTGTTTTGAAATTTGGATAGAAACCTAAATGGTATCTCAAGAAAGATGAAATTAATTGTAGAGAAGATGAAAAAAAGTTGTGAAAAAACCAAATGCGGCCTAAGTTGTTAAGTTAAAGAAACTTCTGTTCACTTTTAATTTCAAGAGAGGTGGGATTCGAACTATCGTCCTTTGAGGTGGATAATTGATGGTTTATCCAATGGGCTATACTCGGATTGACTTTTCAATTTCTTCTTAATATGGTAAAACTCTCTAATCATTGACTTGCTATAAAATGTTTCATATTAATTGAATTTATTTCTCTGTAACATATCATGTTTTATTTTTTTTTTGGTTAAATTATAAGGGTAAGTCTCGAAACTTTCAGATTTGCGTCTATTTGATCTTTGAACTTTAAAAAATGTCTAATATTAGATTCTTAAACTTTTAATTTTATGTCCAATAAATTCTTGAATTTTCAATTCTGCGTTCATATTTTTTTTTTTTTAAAATGTCAAATATGAAAATGACTTATTCGACATATTTTCTAAAAGAGTACATATTAAGAAAACGGAAGCAATTTTGGATCTTAAGCGCTCTAATTTATTTTACAATATGAAAAACATGTTCAAAACTGGAAAAATAGAGAATAAGAACACATACCTTTGTAGCTCAAGGGCAATTTCTAACCACGAACACTTCGTGGACCATCCTTAGGGGTTATTTGGTGCGCTGGTTTGGAATCATAAACTCTAGGGTTTCTTATTTTGGAATTAGAAACCACAAGTTTCGATTTCTGTGTTTAAGTGCGAGGGTTGTGGTGGGTTGGTTTGCTAAAACCTGTGTTTGGGGTGTAAGGTTGGTTGAGTTTGTTTTGACTGTTTTTTATAACAGTTTTTTAGAATGTTTTTTTAGATCTTTTTTACTATTGTTTGTTGAATTGCATATCAATTTAACCAAGTATGTGGATCGATTGTTTCCATAATAGTTAAATATGAATGTGTAGTTTATACACGTATATTAATATCTAACTCACTCCATTCATTATAATGTAAAATTAAATAACATTAATAAGAATATATAATTTAAATAATTAATACTATATTTTACAAAATATTGAGAAAACTATTTTAGAAACTCTATTTTATAAATTAAAAAATTTGAAGTCTATCTAATAAATTAGAAAATCTAAAACTCTATTTCATAAATTATTTAAAATCTATTTTTGGAATTCTATTTTAGAGATTAAAAATTTGGAAGTCTATCTAAAAAATTGGATAATTTAAAATTCTATTTCACAAATTATACATAAACCTATTTTTGGAACTCTAAAAAATTAAAATATTCGAGATTTATTTAATAAATTAAGAAATTTAAATAAAATTGTGTACTATAAAACACATCTCAAGGATAAATGAGTTATAAAATTTGAATTCTATTTTAGAAATTAAAATGTTAGAAACTATATTTTGCATAGTATTTTGAAACCTATTTCAAATATATAATGGATAAAAAATTTTGTTAGTAACTATTTTTTATTTTATTTTAACCATTTAAAAAATTGATTAGGTGGTTGGGTCGTTGGGGTGGTTAGGTTTTCGAGGTGGTCGTTGGGGTGGTTGGGTTTTCGGGGTGGTCGTCAGTAGTGATTGCACAGTGGTCAAGTCACCATGAGTGGTTATCGATGGTCATCAAGGTGGTCATATCATCGAAGTGATCGCTTGGTTGTTGTGGCAGTTCTTGTCGACTGGTCGAATCGCTGAAGTTCTTGTTAGAGTGGTCATTAAGGTGTCGGGTTTCTGGGTGGTCATTAGAGTGGTCACCAAGTGGTCGTCAACAATGGTTTTGGGTGGTTGGGATGTCAGGTTGGGGTGATCGTCGAAGTAATTATCGAAATGATCAGGATGGTCAGGTCATCGGAGTGGCCATGAGGTGGTCATCGACAGTGGTTGCTAGGTAGTCGAATTTTCGGGATGGTTGTCAACTATGATTGTTGGGTTGTCGCAATGGTCGTCAACTATGGTTGTGGGTGGTTGAGTAGTCATAGTTGTGTCGTTGTCGGTGGTTCGAACAAGTTGGGTTTGGTAGTTGGGGCATCAAAGTATCGAGTTAATGGGGTGGTTGATTCGCAGGAGTGGGCGTCAAACTAATCTATAGAGTTTTCATCGTAGTGATCACTAGAGGTAATCGTCATGGTGCTCGGGTCGTCGGTGTGGTCGTAAAAGTTGTCGATTTCGATAGTCGTTGGGTGGTCGTCGGAGTTGGTCGAGTCATCGGTGTAGTCATTATCGTTGTTGGTGGTCGTCGAATTGTCGTAGGAGTTAATCAAGTCGTCGGTGTAGTCGTCAGAGTTGTCATTGTCAGTGGTCGTCAGAGTTGTCATCGGAGTTGTTGTGGAAATAGTCATCATAAATGAAAAACGACAAATGGGAGAGGAAAACGGTACAAACCCCATGGAGTTGCACTGTAGTAACCAATGGGGTTGTGTTTCAAAACCCCACCTTGTACTAAACATGGTTTTGGGTTTGAAACCCAAAACAATCCCAACCCAAAATTATGGGTCAAACTTAATTAATTTATTATTATTATTATTATTATTGTTATATGATTTAGTAAAATTTTAGTGTCCGATTTTTCCTCTCAATTTCACAACACGTTATCAACACAAGCCTCTATCATTTTTTTCGTTGAAGGTAGGTCTAAAGGTAAGGTTTTTTTAAAAAAAAAAAAAATTGAATGCTATTTTGTATATTTGGTTTACATTAAATTTCTAATATAAATATAATGTCTTTTGATAGTGTTATTATGACAAATCTTACAAAATTAGAATTCACGACCCTTGACATTATTGGTAATAATTTTTTGTCATGGGTATTTGATGTCGAGATACATTTGAATATTATGAACCTTGGAAAGACCATTAAACAAGGGAATACGACATCCAGTCAAGAAAAAGCGAAGACCATGATCTTCATTCGTCATCATCTCCACGAGGGATTGAAAATAGAATATTTAACGATAAAAGACCCCTACGTCCTATGGAAGAGCTTGAAAGAAAAATATGATTATCAAAAAACTGTTATTCTTCCAAAAGTTTGTTATGATTAGATGCACCTGAGGTTGCAACATTTTAAATCAGTGAGTATAACTCTGCATTATTTAAATTAGTTCAAAATTGAAATTATGTGGAGAAAGCATTACTGATGTGGATATGTTAGAGAATACATTTTCTACCTTTCATGTCTTGAATATGCTCCTGCAGTAGTAATATGGAGAGAAATGTTTTACAAAATATTCTAAACTTATTTCATGTCTTCTTGTTGCTGAACAAAATAATGAGCTATTGATGAAAAATCATGAATCTCGACCAACTGAAACAATATCATTCCTTGAAGTGAATGCTATGAATTTTAATAATCGTGGTCGAGGTCGTGGTCGTGGTTGAGGTCATGACCACGGTAGAGGAAGAAACAATTATTTTTGTGGTGAGCATTATAGTTATCCAAATTTCAAGAAACCCACACTAAATGATGATCACAAAGGAAAAACTCCACAAAATAAGAATTTAAGAGGCGATGAAAATAAATGCTTTCGATGTGAGATAACTAGACATTGATCATGAATTTGTCGTACATCCAAACATTTAATTGATCTCTATCAAGCTTCCCTGAAGGAAAAAGGAAAAAGGAAAAAATGTAAAAGCAAATCTTGATTATCAAAATAATAATATATTTGACTCAGTCAATATGACAAATTTGGATGTGACAGAGTTATTTGCATCTCCTAAAGAGAAGATTAAAGGAATTGATGGATTAGCAAGTGTTTCTTTTGATTTTGAGAATGTGCAGGACTAATATTTATCTTTATGTTCTTTTTAGCTTTGAACCTTTTTGTATCATATATCTCTTATTGTAATTATTTTTGTTTGATATAGAAATGTGGGCAGTTTCCATATGTTGAATAACTAAAAAATGAGCAATGAAGATATATGTGTGGCAGACTGCGCAACTACCCACACAATACTTATAAATAGAAAATATTTTTCTAAATTAACAATCCTGGAAGCAAAAGTCAATACTATATCAGGTTCTGCAAACTTGATTGACCGTTTTGAAAAAGTAAGTTTTATCTTGCCTAGAGCAACAAAATTCACAATTAATAATGTTTTGTTCTCTAGCAAGTCAAAGAGAAACTTATTGAGTTTCAAAGATATACATGACAATGATTATCTATTATACTCATAAACGAGTAATTGAAATATATGCAACAATGAACCAGAAGTTCATGAATCTAGAAATATTCAATGTTTGACACAATGTTTGACATGATCGATTGGGTCATCCAGAGTCAATAATGATAAAAATTATTGAGAATTCACATGGACATCATTTAAAAAACCAAAAGATTCTCCAATCTAATGAATTGTCATGTGATGCTTGTTTTCAAGACAAATTAATCATTAGACCATCATCAGCTAAAGTGGGGACTAAATCACCTGCATTTTTTGAACGAATTCATGGTGATATATGTGGGTCTATTAATCCACTAAGTGGACCATTTAGATATTTTATGGTACTAATATATGTTTATTATGAAGTTGGAATCTTGCATTTGCAAGGTTACTTGCTGAATTAATAAAATTGAGAGCACAATTTCCTGATTATACAAATAAGATCATTTATCTTGATAATGCTGGTGAATTTACATCTTAGACATTCAATAATTATTGTATGACCATTGGAATAAATGTTGAACATCTGATACATAAAATAGTTTAGCAGAATCATTTATAAAACGCTTGCAATTAACTGCTAGACCAATGCTTATGAGAGCAAAGTTTCCAATATCTATATGGGACATGGTGTTTTGCATGTTGCATCACCAGTAAGCATTAGGCCAAATTAGCTTATGGCCAACAACCAAATATTTTCCATTTACTAATTTTTGGATGTGCAATATATGTTCCAATTGCTCCACCACAACGTACTAATATGGGCTCTCAAAGGAGGGTAGGAATATATGTTGGATATGATTCTCCATCAATTATTAAATATCTTGAACCCATGACAGGTAATATATTTACTACACGATTTGTTGATTGTCATTTTAATAAGAGACAAATTTTCCAACATTGGGGGAGGGAGGAAGTTGGAAAAACAATTACATGAAATGCATCATTATTGTCTCATTTAGATTCTCGTATAGATCAATGTGAACTTGAAGTTCAAAAGATAATACATTTGCAAAATATAGCAAATCAATTACTAGATGTATTTACAAAACTGTTAAGAGAGTAACTAAATCATATATACCAACTGCAAATACTCCATTAAAAATTGATATTCCAATACATCAAATTGTCAGTAATGAGTCTGGGACACACCAGAAGCGTGGTAGATCAATGAGTTCCAAAGATAAAAATCCTCGGAAAAGAAAAGTAGTTAATAATCAAAATGATCTGATGAAGGATATGGATGTTTTAGAAGAAATCTTGAATACAACTACTCACAAAGATATTAATGAAAGTCCAATACTTAAGGATAATAATGAAATTTCTATAAACTATGCTATAACATGAAAAAGATGGAACCGAAAGGATATAGTTGTTGACAACATTTTTGCTTACAATATTGCTCATGATATTATTCATGAAAATGATGATTCTGACCCAAAATCTATTGAAGAATGTCAACATGGAAATGATTGGTTTAAATGGAAAGAAGTAATTCAGGTAGAATTAAACTCATTTTCAAAACGTGAGACTTTTGGACGAGTAGTTCGGACACCATAAGGAGTCAAACCTGTGAGATACAAATGAGTTCACAAGAAAAAGAAAAGAAATGAAAAGAATGAGTTCACAAGATATAAAACGAGACTTGTTGCACAAGGATTCTCGCAAAGGTCTGGTATTGATTATGAAGAGACATATTCTCCTATGGTGGATGCAATAACATTGAGATATCTAATTGGTCTGACTGTATATGAAAAGCTTGACATGCATTTGTTGGATGTAGTCACGACATATTTATATGGATATCTGAATAATGACATTTATATGAGAATCCCAAAAGATTTAAAATGCCAGAAACATATTCTCGAGAATTGTATTCAATAAAGTTACATAGATCACTATAGGGATTAAAATAATCAGGACGAATGTGATATAATCTCTTGAGAAGATACTTGTTGAAAGAAGGTTATCAAAATAATCCAATATGTCCGTGTGTAATAAAGAAATCATAATCGGAATTTGCTATTATAACTGTATATGTAGATGACTTGAATATAATTGAAACTCCTGAAAAGCTATCAAAGACAATAAAATATTTTAAGAAAGAATTTGAGATAAAAGATCTTGGAAAAACAAAATTTTACTTGGTTTACAAATTGAACATTTAGCAGATAAGATATTTATTTATCAATCAACTTATACATAGAAAATTTTGAAAAAATTCTATACGGACAAAACACATTCATTGACCATTCCAATGGAAGTTCGTTCACTGGATGTAAAGAAAGATATATTTCGACCTCGAAATGATAATGAAGAACTACTTGGTCTTGAAGTACCATATTTTAGTATAATTGGTAGACTTATGTATCTTGCTAATAATACAAGACCAGATATTGCATTTTCAGTATATTTATTAGCAGCATATAGTTCTTGTCCAACAAAAAGACACTGGAATGAAATTAAACATATACTTCGTTATCTTCGAGAAACGATTAATATGAGATTGTTTTAATTCTAACAAATCCAATTTTAATCTAGTTGGTTATGCAGTTTTTTTTATATTTATCTGATTCACACAAAGCTAGATCTCATTTCTTCAAATCATGTTGAAATTCTTGCAATTCACGAAGAAAGCCGAGAATGTGTATGACTAAGATCAATGACTCAACACATTCAAGAAACATGTGGCTTGTATTCGAGTAAACATCTCCCAACAATATTATACAAAAACAACACAACTTGTATAGTCAAAATCAAGGGAACATCAAATTTCAAATTTTTTTCTTGCATCATTGAATTAACATTTTTAGCCAAAAACTGAATTATTAGATAAATTGTTTAGGAAAAGGGAATTTAAAGAGTGCTCTTTTGCATGAATTACTACTAGGATGGATCAAACAGCAAATGAAAGGGTGATAATAAAAGGTTCAAGGCAAGAATTGAACAAAATTTGCCATTCCATTCTTTGGAAGGAAAAAAAAACACACACACATACACATAATTGAACAAAATTGGTTGCCTTTACTGCTTCCAGGCTTTCTTCCCTCTAAACTGCTTGCCTGACCGTTGATTCTTCTTCCTCTTGTCAACTCGAGATTTTGCGACTTTAGAACGTTTCGCAGCTAAGGGCATGGCCTTCTTGTGCTCCTTTTGTCGGTTGCTTAAACCTCCCGTCTAGTCGCAATAATAGTAATAACCAAAAAACATAAGCTAATAGTATGGTATAAAGTATTAAAACATGAATTTATAAACAAAATAAGGTAATGCCCTTCTTAGCTAGCTTCCAAGTACAATCCTAAAGATCCATTTGATAATCATAAGGTTTCTTGTTATCCAAAAAGGATTTATTCTTTTTCAACAGAAGAAAGCTATCAACAAAATTATCATCGAACGCATCAAAATAATATGGACCGACACATTTCACATATGATTAATTGGTGACTAGTAGCAAAGGACAGAAAATGTCAAATAGGAGCCAAAATATTGCAAACATATCAAAAATATCGAAACACAAACCTTCTTTTGTTTGACTGCAGCACGTGCTTGGTACTTTCCTCTATCCTCCCTCCCAGCCTTCACTAATGCTAATTTTTCCTCCTTGCTTAGCCTTCTCCGGATATGAACCTAGCACCATATCCACAAGTTTAAGCTTTATGGTTTGAAATATTATCTCATCTTAGGATAGCGAGTAAAAACGTCCAGTAAACCAGAATAGTACCTCGAGTTTGGACGGATCCACTCGTTTTGTACTCAGTTCATCAGCACTCAGAATCTTAAATGTGGTTGACTTTGCATCTGAACCATTTCTCAACAAACCATGTCGAGTCAAAGCAATTTTTGCATCTTCCTTTGCCTAATAATCACCCAAAATGTTAATTACTGGTTAGGATGTATTTATACTTGACAATTACAAACTTCATTTCAAAGATGTTGCAAAGCCTAAAGAGTTGCACAAGTAACCTTACCTTTAATTCCTTGATCCTTTGGAAATCTTCATTGGAAAGAATGCCATCAGTTGATTCTGATGATTTTTCCAAAACTGTGCCGGCTAATCTTTTCAATGCTCGAAGACTTGAATCGGCAGTAGCAAGTTGGTGGTCGAAATCAGAATGCTTCCTTTTCTTCAGCTTAGAATTTCTAGAACTAGTTCCAGCATCCACAGAACCAGTCTCAACAATCTCATTTGACGTAGCCTCTTTGTCATACTTTGCTTCTTGTTCCTCATCACTGTCCTCATCTTCCCCTGATTCCATTTCGCTAGAATCATCGGCATTTTCAATATCACATGTACCGTTATGGAAACCATCTCCAGTTGCTGTATCAACATCTTCAGTCAATTCATCCTCGTCATCAGTCCCACTATTAATGGAGAACTGATCATCTCCACCATCACTGGAGTCAACCTCTTGATCAAGGTCACCATTAGATCCACTAGAAATACTCTCACTGTTGTTGTCGTCCTCATCATTGCTATTGTCACCATCATCGTGCTGCAATAACTCAATACCAGGAATATCAGATGCTACAAATACTTCCCCATAGGCTTTAGGTCTTGCCTTTGGATCAATAGGGCGCCCGCGGTCCTTCTTAACCAGCAAGGATGGACAAATCTACAAACAGAGAAGTTGTCAGTTTCACTTCTTGTGTATAATTAATAATACAAATATAAATAAAATGTAAGAAACAATAAATACAAGTAATGGAGACCATGAATAGGTATACCTCTCTAAATAATCCCATAAGCGATCGTGCAGCTACTGAAACTGCCTTCTCATGTGATTTCTTGTACAACACAAGATCTTGTAACAAATCCTCGGTCATTAACTAGTGGGCAAGAATACAAAATTACTATTAAAAGAGTTATACAAGCCACAAAAAATTTGCACCATATAAAACATGATAGAATGTATAGGATATGGTTTCAGAAAATCTTTAAAAAAGAGTTCACGCCAATATGATATAAACAATAATGGATGTCTTTTTTCATGCAATTCCATTTTAAGACTCTTGGGTTTATGCCCTCTCTCTTTTTGTAATATTTCATACATCAATGAAATATGCTATTTCCTTTCCAAAAAAAAAAATTACGGTAGAAAAGGTAGACAACATAAAATATTGAAATATAACATCTGAATACCACGTCGCAAATAGCAAGTAATGGAAGTTACCAAAGGCATTCTTCTACATATCTCCCTTACTACATTGAGTCCAACTGCAATAGCCTGAAAAAGAACAATAGAATTTTAAGTTCACGAAGTAGATAGGAACAATAGAAAGTATCACCAATCAAACAAACACCTCTGTTCGTGAACGATCATGTACAAATTGATTTACAATCTGCTTGAACAAAGGTTCAACTGCATCAGAAGGAACCTGAATTGAAAAAAGAAGCTTAAATTGTTAGAAGGGCGTTAACCAAGTAGAATATCAATGCTAATCAACATATAAATTTTCTAATTATACGTCTATAATGTAGCAATTTGAATAGAAAAAATCGCATACCATTTCATGACATGCCTGGACTGCTGCTGCAAGTAAATTTGTGATATCACGTTGATGAGGCTTCATGAATAAACCCAACATCAATTACTTGTCAAAGAAATCGTCTCATTCAACAAGTTAAAACAACATTACAAACCTGAACGTACTTCTGAAGGAAAGGGTAAAAGTTTAACAAAATCAATTGGTGAAGCCCAATTGTTCTAGCAATAACTTTCAACATCATCATCTTAACCTGACATTTGAAATAAAATGATTTAAAAAAATCATTATTAAACAAGTTTTAAGACATCAACCATAGTGTTTATTGAATTATAATTTCTCACTATTCTAACACGTGAAGACGTCAGTCATCAATATGTGTCAGATTATCCGTGCAATAGACATTAAGTAAGAGAATGAAAGATTGCATGAAGAAGGAAATAAGTTACCCACCAAAACAGGAATGATGAAATGATATATTTATTTACGACAGAAGAAATGGAGATGCAGAAGGATACAGGCATCATCCTCATTAAAGACACTAAATTTCTAGCTTGCTAAAATTTAAAACAGGGTTTTAATTTAATTTCCTTCCCTCAATTTTTTCCTTTTCTTTTTTTATCAACTTGATCGATCAAACTTTTTACCCACTCAAATTCCTACTTTCTTATTAATTAAATCTTAAGGAACTTAAATGCAACTAACTGATTTATTAGAGAATGGTTGAGTTTTACTTCAAGTTTATGTGTATCTTCATTTTTTATTTAAAAAATAATTTAAAAATTAAGGCAAGTGATCATCTTTCTCTGTACATTTTTATTGGTGTTGGCAATTGTTAGGCCACCAATCATAAAAACATATGAAAGGAAGGGGAAGGGTCAGCTGGAGTAATGAAGGTATTAATTAATTATATATTTTGGCTATTATTAGGCTGTTTTAAATTATATGTTTTGGGCGGTGTATTAAGCCATATTGAATGGTCTTGGGAAAATCTTAGAGAGTAATTGTTTAAGGGCGTTCAATAGTTTTGGGAGGACTTTAATGGCTTGTACCTTTGTCCTAGTATTTATACACATGATGAGATATGAGTAAAGGCATCGAGAAAAGTTGTAGCAAGTAAAGAAGACCAAATAGTTCTTGGAGAGACCAGCCCTCTTGAATTGGCTAAAGAATATATTATCCTACATGCATCATCAGGAAAAACTCTTTTTGTAAGGTCATACCTTACAAATTGGCATCAGAGCCATCAGAGCCATCTTACAACCTGGGAAAGCTACGCAAAATGGTGCAAGAGAAGGTTGATGAGAAGAAAGAGGAGGTTGATCAGGCCATTGAGGACATACAAGAAAAAGTTGAGAGAATACCTGTGCTGGAACAAGCCATGGAATTAATGGCCAAAAGCGTGGAACGCATCTCCCTCCCGATTGAAGAAACTCAAAAAACACGAGCATCCATGGTGTTAGGCAGAACCCAAAGTACTGAAGGCAGAACCCTCCATCAGAAAAGAAAGAAGTCGGGAGGAGAAACATCACACCCAGAAGCCATAGATGAGGAAGAAAAACCCCTGAAATCTACGAGAATAGTGCGCAAGGAAGAGGAAAATTCAAAAAGGTGGAGATGCCCATATATTCAGGAGAAGATCCCGATGGATGGTTATTTCGAGCGAAAAGATATTTTCAAATCCACCAACTGACCGACAGAGAGAAGTTTACCATGGCCAGCTTTGAAGGAGAAGCGTCATCTTGGTATAGATGGGCACTGAATCGACAACAATTCCAAACCTGAGAAGAATTGAAGGACCTGTAGTCGAAAGATTTCATCCCTCTCAAGGAGGAGGATTGTTCTCCCGATTGTTGGCGATGAGGCAACAAGGGTCGGTGCTTGAATATAGGCAATCGTTCGAAGAATTTGCGGCACCTCTTCCCCAGGTAAGAGACGAAGTTCTGGAATTTATATTCTCCAATGGGCTTAAACCAACCCTTAGGGCTAAGGTGAGGTGTCTGGAACCCATGGGCTTGGAACAAATAATGAGGACTACCCAATTAGTTGAATACCGCAACCTGGCATGGGAAATATCTGGAGAATCGAGTAAAGAACGAACCAAAGGGAAATCCACAAATAACAACTGAACTCAAATCGGGCCCACAAGAACCATTACTCTCGCTGGAAAACAACTCCTAATAATAGGGAATCGAATTTCAAAAGGTTAACTGATGCAGAATTTCAGGCGCGAAAATAGAAAGGGTTATGTTTTCGTTGCAATGAAAAATTTACCATAGGTCACAAAAGTCGAAAAAAAGGGCAACGAGTGATGTTGATTCATGAAGAAGACGAAGAGGTCATGGAAATCGATGAGTTCCCCCCACATCCCAAGAAGCCATGGAAATAGGGGAAGTGGTTGAACTATCCATTAATACGGTGATGCGATTTGCAACTCCAGGCACGGTGAAGCTACGAGGAATTCTCAATGAGAAGGAAGTAATAGTCCTTATAGATTGTGGAACAACTCACAATTTCATCTTTAACAAACTGGTGAAGAAGCTAAACTTACCACTCATCGATACTACCCATTATGGAGTAATCATGGGATTGGGAATGGCTCTCAAAGGCCGAGGAATTTGGGAAGTCGTATGCCTGAGGTTGCCCGACATCATTGCGATCGACAACTTCCAATCGAGCTCAGTGATCTGGATGTGATCCTAGGGATGTAGTGGCTTAGAACTCTCGAGCTTATGGAAGAAAATTGGAAGAAATGGACAATGAAAATACAGGAGGAGGACAGAAATTAAGGGAGACCCGACACTCACCAAGTCACAAATTTCTCTAAAATGTCCGGGGAGAGGGTGATCAGGGGTACTTAATCAAATTAGGAACTTTGAATGTTCAAACAGAGACACCAAACATCCAGGAGGACCAAGTTCTGAATACCTTACCAAAAGGAGTCACTCAACTCATCACAAAATTTGCAATAGTATTTCAAAGCTCCAAGGGACTCCCCCCATTCCAAGAAGTGGGCCATCAAATACAGATCAAAGAAGGTCATCCCTCGGTCAATGTTAAGCCTTTTGATACTCTTTCCATCAGAAGAATGAAATTGAAGAGATGGTACGAGAAATGTTGATAGCAGGGATCATTCAACCCAGCAGAAGTACCTACTCAAGTCTGTATTACTAGTAAAGAAAAAAAGATGAAAGTTGGAGATTTTGTGTGGACTACTAAGAAGTAAATAATGCAACCGTCCCTGACAAGTTTTTTTTTGATGAAAAACCGAGTTTTCATTGAGAGAAAAATGAAAGAATACACGGGCATACAAAAAGAGAAGCCCACAAAAAAGAGGGGAGCCAACTAAAAAAAGTGGCTCCAATCAAGCAAAATAAGACTTAGAGAATAATTACAAAAGAACTCTGACACTGATACCCAAAGAGAAACATAGAATCTAACTAGGGTCCATATTTCCAGAGAAGAAGTCTCTTTTCCCCTAAAAATTCTATTGTTTCTCTCGCACCACAAAAACCACAAGATAGCACAAATCCCACCCTGCCACAAAAACAACCCTTTCTCATGGAAAGGAGAATGGAGAAGAAACTCCATGAACGTCTCCCTAATATCAAAATGACCAACAAAACATAAGTTGAATTGCTTAAAAAAACAATTCCAAAAGCTCGGGCAAAGTCGCATCTCCAAAGAATGTGATCCAGATCCTCGTTTGCCCTCCTGCAAAGAATACAACAGAAAGGCCCAATCAAGGGAGATCCCCTGGTCATCAAGCGATCCAAAGTGTTCACCCTTCCGTGCCAAACCTGCCAAACAAAAAACTTTACCTTCTTTGGTACCTTCACCTCCCACCGAGAGGAGAAAGAAGAATCACTCAACGCAACAGGACTCACCAAACAGTGAAAAAAGGAGCTTCACGAAAAACCCTTTAGAAGGAGAGGGAGTCCAAATGCGAACATCACTCCGATAAGGGTAGAGCCGAAACTGATTAACCAACGACAACAAAGAAATAACGCCGGACGTTTCCCCATTGGTCAAAGCCCGACTAGACCCAAAAGAAAAAGGAGTATCGAAAAACGAGTCAGAAGGACTAGAGCAAATCGAAGCTATCGAGTGATTTTTTAAAGAGGACAAATGATATAAATGTGGAAACAAAGAGTAAAGAGGTCTCTCCCCCACCCACTGATCTTCCCAAAAGTAAGTATTCCTCCCGTCACCCACCACACAACGAACAAATTGCAAAAAGACAGGGAGCTCAGACGCAATCTCTTTCCAAGGATTCCTGGAAGTGCCAAGAACCCCACCAAAAGTCCACTCAAAGGGATGAGGTCATACTTGCTAACAATAATCCTGTGCCAAAGGGCATTAGGTTCCTGAAAGTAACGCCAAATCCATTTAGCTAAAAGGGCCTTGTTTCGAACCCTCGCGTTACCAATCCCTAAACCTCCCAAGTGGAAAGGCTTGAGACCACCTCCCAATTCACCAAGTGTGAGCCTTTACCTTCATCTATCCCTTCTCAAAGAAAATCCCTCATAAGCTTCTCAATCCCCTTACTAACAAAGATCGGGATTCTGAAAAGGGACAAAAAGTAAGTAGGAATACCGCTCAAGACAGATTGGATAAGAGTTAGTCTCCCGCCTTTAGAAAAGAAACTCTTCTCCAAGAAGCTAGTCTTTTACGAATTTTAAGGATAACCGAGTCCCAGAAAGGTATACTCCTTCGATTATGACCAAGAGGAAGCCCTAAATAGGAGGTAGGAAAAGTGCCAATCTCGCACTGTGTTAACGCTGCCCATCTTGCCAGCTTTTCGGGCTCACAATTAAGGCCTAGAACTTGACATTTCCTTCTATTAATACTAAGCCCCGAGATAACCTCAAAAAATCCAAGAATCTTATTCAAGTTATGGAAAGACTCATCTTTTCCTGAACAGAAGAAAATCGTGTCGTCAGCAAACTGAAGATGAGAAAGGGACACCTTATTCTTGCCAACCCGAAAGCCTTCCATTCACCCCTTTAGAAATAATCCTACTCATAATATCCACCACCAACAGGAAAAGAAAAGGAGATAGAGGGTCCCCTTATCTTAGGCCTCTAGTGGCAAGAATTCTCCCTCTAGGTTTGCCATTAACTAGGACAGAATACCTTACTGTCCTAACACAACTCCAAATCCAAGACCGCCATTTAAAACCAAACCCTTTTTTCGCCAACACCTTATCCAAGAAGTCCCAATCAACATGATCATAAGCTTTTTCAAAATCAATCTTATAAAAAATATCTTCTTGTTTTCTGGTGCGATAATCCTCAATAGCCTCATTAGCAATTAAAACTTGATCCAAAATCTATTTGCCAGCTAAAAAGGCCCCTTGGGAATCCGAGATCGTTGAAGGAAGAACCTTTCTCAACCTATTTACCAAAACTTTGGCGATAAGTTTCCCATACCGGTAATTGAAGAATTACATGGAGCAAAGATCTTTTCAAAATTAGATCTTAAATCCGGTTATCATCAAATTCGGGTTCAAAAAGAGGATGTGCCCAAACTGGCTTTCAGAACTCATGAAAGGCATTACGAATTTCTGGTCATGCCATTTGGATTATCCAACGCGCCGTCAACTTTTCAGTCACTAATGAACTAGATTTTCAGGCCATTCCTCATAAAATTCATATTGGTATTTTTTGACGATATTCTAATTTATAGTCTAGATATGACAGCACACATAACTCACCTCACCCGGGTGTTTAATATCTTGAAAGAACATTCTTTGAGAGCCAACCTAAAAAAATGCCAGGTCGCTAAAGAAAAGATTGAGTATCTGGGACATTGGGTCTCTAAAGTGGGAGTGGAAGCAGACGCAGAAAAAGTAAGGGCAATGATCCAATGGCCAATTCCCCACTAATATCAAGGAGTTACGTGAATTCTTAGGATTGATCGAATACTACAGGAGATTCATGGCCAACTACGGCTCCATGGCAGACCCATTAACACAACTGCTCAAAAAAGACGGGTTTAAATGGACAGAGGAAGCCGCACAAGCATTCGAAAGATTGAAAATTGCTATGATCACACTCCTTGTTCTAACATTACCAGATTTTAGCATTCCTTTTGAAATAGAGACCGACGCATCAGAAACAGGCCTTGAGGCAGTACTATGACAAAAACAAAGGCCCATAGCTTTCTTTAGCCACACCCTATCAACACAAGCTCAAGCAAAGTCAGTGTATGAACGAGAGCTGATGGCAATTGTGCTAGCAACCCGGCAATGGAGGCCTTATTTATTGGGACAGAAATTCACAGCTAGAACAAATCAAAAAGCTCTTAGAAGTCTGTTAGAACAAAAGGAGGTAAAGCCTTAGTACTAGAGATGGCTAGCCAAACTCTTAGGGTATGACTTTGAAATTCATTATCGTCCCGGACTAGAAAACAAGGTAGCAGATGCTTTGTCACGCCTACCAAGGATAGCTGATATGGTTGTTATATCCCGCCCACTATTATTGAATGTGGAAACGATTCAGAAGGAAGTGGCAGTAGATAAGGAACTCCAACAAATCATTGAAAAATTGAACAGTGAAGAAAATGGGGCCTCAAAATTCTCCATGGACCAAGCGAAGCTTATGTACAAAAATCGGTTAGTATTATCTAGCTCATCGTCATTGCTTTTGCCAATACTACAAACCTATCATGACTCCGTGTTAGGAGGTCATTTGGGGTTTCTACGAACATATAAAAGGATGACTAGTGGGTTGTACTGGAAGGGAATGAAATCTAACATAAAAAGATATGTGGAGAAGTGCTTGATATGCCAAATAAACAAAAGCTTGTTTGTGTCGCCCGCAGGACTCTTACAACCCCTTCCAATTCCTGACAAAATTTGGAATTTCATTGAAGGACTTCCACGATCATCAGGGATGGACACCATCTTCGTGGTGGTTGATAGATTGAGTGAATATGGGCACTTTATTGCAATAAGTCATCCCTTCATAGCTAAGTCTGTAGCATATGCATTCATTAAAGAGATAGTCTGACTACACGAATTTCCAAAGTCAATTGTTTCATATCGAGATAAGATCTTTGTTAGCAACTGGAATGAACTGTTTCGACTTCAAGGCACTTAACTCAGGCAAAGCTCAACATACTATCCCCAAACAAATGGCCAGACTGAAAGAGTCAACAAATGTTTGGAAATCATGGAATGAGTGGTTGGCATGGGTTGAATATTGATATAATACTACATACCAGGTTCCTATTAATACTACCCCTTTTCAAGTAGTATATGGAAGGTCTCCTCCTCCATTAGTGAACAACGAAAGCCAAAAAAACACCCAATGCCACAGTGGAACAGCAGCTTAAGGACAGAGATAGAGCCTTGGAAATCATCAAGGAATTCTTAAACACAGCTCAAATAGAATGAAGAAGCATGGAAACAAAAATAGAAGGGAAGTAGAGTTTGAAGAAGGGGATTGAGTGATTCTTAAAATCAGACCCTACAGACAATTATCACTAGCTAAACGAGAAGCTGATGTATGCATACTGTTATTAGAGTGGGGGTTGTTGTACTGGAACCTTATTTCTGTTATGCAGTAACTAGTTACTGTTTTAGTTAGTTTTACCTTTATTATTTCATAACTTGTATAAAAGACTGCTACATCCTATGTTTTGGATATAATAAAAATAACAGTAAATTATTTTCTTGGAGATTTCGGTTCATCAAGTGGTATCAGAGCACGTCCGGTCCAAGGCGTGGATAATTTCTTTTGGACAGTTGAGCGAACTGCTCTTCTTTTCATCAATCAACCATGGCGGCGGAAGCCTCTACTTCGTGCCCACAAGACTTCAATCGACGACTTAATACAGTGGAGTTGGCCGTCAATGATATCAAGCAAGAAGTCAGAGAGTTAAGGCAAATGATGGGTCAGTTAATACAGCAACTTAACTTGACAAATACTGATGTGCAGGCGACAGAAAACCCAACAAATTCTGGGAATACTAATCAAGTTCAAGAAAATCAAGAAAATCATCCAAGAAGAATGATAACCCGAATGATTAGAAGAAGTCTAGAAGTTCAAATGCCCGGATTCATGACCTTAGATTTAGAGTCTTCGGAAGAAGATGAAAGATACAATCCAAGAATTCAAGAAAATATGGGCGGACTGCAAAGAAGACATAATCGGGTCCAAGGTGAAATGCAAGATTTTAGGATGAAGATAGACCTTCCAAGCTTCAATGGGAGAATGGATGTAGAAGCATTTCTGGATTGGGTTAAAAAGGTTGAAAGTTTCTTTGAATACACAAACACTCCAGAAGATAAAAAAGTGAAATTAGTAGCCTTTAAACTTCAGAGTGGCGCATTAGCTTGGTGGGATCAACTTCAAACCAATAGAAGATATTATGGCAAAGAAACCATCAAGAAATGGCCAAAGATGTTACGGTTAATGAAGAAATGCATTCTGCCCCTTAATTATCAACAAATCCTCTATGATCAAATATCAACATTGTAAGCAAGGAGGACGGACAATTCTTGATTACACTGAAGAATTTCATCGATTAGGGGCAAGAAACAACCTTCCAGAAACGGAACAACAACAAATTTCAAGATTTGTGAATGGACTTAGAGAAGATATAAAAGAAGTAGTTAATCTACACCCAATTGCTTATCCAGCCGATGTGATAACTTTAGCAACTAAAATCGAACAAAGTGGAGACTCTAAACAAACCAGGACATAACAAAGAAGGAATTCTTGGGACAAGCAGCAACAAAATCAAAGAAAGACAACTTATGATGCTGCAACAACACCAATCCAGAACAATTCTTCAAATACAAACCAGTCGGTGAAAAAGGATGAATCTCAATCAAAGAGTAACATAGTTTCTAAGGGGCCGTTTGGATTGAGGAGTTGGAGGGAGTAGGAGTTGTAAGAGTAGGAGTAAAGAAGTCTGTGGGGCCCACAAAAAAGAGTTAAAAAATCTGTGGGGCCCACAAAAAAGAGTTGAAGAAAGAGTTAATAAAGTTGTGGGGCCTACAAGAAGGAGTTAATAACTCCTTGGGCCAAACAAGGAGTTGAGGGAGTTATTAACTCCTCCCAACTCCACTCCCCCCAACTCCTCAATCCAAACGCCCCCTCAAGGTTTGGAAAACATTGGTTCTAGAAGAAATACTAATATTTACAATCGTCCATATTTAGGTAAATGTTTCAGGTGTGGACAACAAGGTCATCTATCAAATGAATGTCCACAACGTCGAAACTTAACAATTAGAGATCTTGAAGATGAAGATTTTCAAAAGGAAGGATCCGAAGATGATGAGGAAATAGATTATGCTCAACCTGATGATGGAGACCAATTATCTTGTGTCCTATAACGAATTCTCCTTACACCAAAAACTGAATCTCATCCTCAACGCCATTGTTTATTCCGAACTAGATGCACAGGGGAAAGAAAGGTCTGTCAAGTTATTATTGATAGTGGGAGTAGTGAAAATATCGTATCAAAGAAGTTGGTGTTGGCCCTCGGTCTTAAAACAGAACCTCACCCAAATCCTTATAAGGTAAGTTGGATTAAAAAAGGGGGAGAAACTAACGTAAAAGAAATTTGTGTTATTTCCCTTTCTATAGGTAACCACTATAAAGATCAAATTGTATGTAATGTCCTGGACATGGATGCTTGCCACATTCTCCTTGGAAGACCGTGGCAATATGATAACCAAGTTATTCACAAGGGGCGAGATAACACATATGAATTCAATTGGATGGGAAAGAAAGTGGTCTTACTACCCCTTGGCAAAACAGATGGTAAGAAGAAAACATCTCAGAATTCAGATGTAAGAAAACAACTTTTCCTTCTGTCACAAGGTAAAGAATTCCTACATACTCATTATACTTCTTTAGTGGCATTCATTATTAAAGAAAATTGGGTGGACTCACCAACACAGACCTTAGATGATCAAATAAACCAATTACTTAAGAATTTCCCACCTTGACTGAAATCCCAAATTCTTTGCCACCTCTTAGAAATATTAAACACCATATAGACCTAATTCCAGGAAGCTCCTTACCAAATTTTTTGCATTATCGAATGAGCCCCAAAGAATACCAACTACTCCATGATCAAATACCGGAATTACTAACTAAAGGACACATCCAACCTAGTTTAAGTCCATGTGCTGTTCCAGCCCTCTTAGCTCCTAAAAAAGATGGATCTTGGCGACTTTGCATTGACAGTAGAGCCATAAATAAGATCACAATAAAATATAGATTCCCTATCCCTCGTTTAAATGATATCCTAGATCAATTAGGAGGTGCTATGATATTTTCTAAAATAGATCTTCGAAGCAGTTACCACCAAATTAGAATTTGTCTGGGAGATGAATAGAAAACTGCCTTTAAGACCAATGAAGGACTTTTTGAATGGTTAGTAATGCCTTTTGGACTATCAAATGCGCCTAGCACCTTTATGAGACTCATGAATCAAGTACTTCTACCATTCCTTAATAAATTTGTGGTTGTATACTTTGATGACATATTAGTTTATAGTAAATCTCATGAAGAACATTTATCCCACTTAACTACTGTTTTCACCTCATTAAAGGATAACAATCTTCACATAAATTTAAAGAAATGTAGCTTTTTCTCCTCTAAAATTCATTTCTTAGGTTTCATAATCAGCAACAAAGGAATAGAAGTTGACCCTACAAAAGTTGAAGCTATTTCTAATCATTTACTACCGTGCAAAGATTTTAAAGAAATTTGGTCTAAATGCACCAATCATTTACCGTGCAAAGATTTTCATATTGTTAATGGATTCCTTTTTAAAAATGACGTCTTATGCCTCCCACAGACTTCTCTTAGGGAATCAGTTATAAAAGAAGCACATGCTGGGGGGCTTGCAGGACACTTTGGTAGGGATAAAACTCAAATCACAGTTTGTTCTAAATTTTTTTGGCCACAACTTAAAAGAATGTTTCCAATTTTGTAAAACGATGCTTCATATGCCAAACATCTAAAGGGGCAACTACTAATCAAGGTTTGTACACACCCTTACCCATTCCACATTCTATATGGGAGGACCTTTCCATAGATTTTGTACTCGGATTACCTAGAACACAAAGAGGTTTTGATTCGGTCCTAATAGTTGTTGATCGATTTAGCAAGATGGCCCACTTTATTGCTTGTAAGAAAACTAATGATGCTTTACATGTTGCTAACTTGTTTTTTCGAGAAGTTGTCAGGTTACATGGTATTCCCAAGACTATTGTTTCTGATAGAGATGTAAAGTTCATGAGTCATTTTTGGCGATCTCTTTGGCAAAAATTTGGAACAACTCTTCTTTTTAGCACAACTAGTCATCCGCAAACGGATGGCCAAACCGAAGTCACAAATCGCACTCTTGGAAACCTTTTACGTTGTTTAAGTGGGGGCAAACCTAAACAGTAGGACCTTGCACTTGCTCAAGCAGAATTTGCTTTCAATCATATGGTCAATCGTAATTCCAAACTGATTATCACACAAGAAGGTTGGCGTGAATCAATAATATCATGAGTTATAATCGACATTCTCCGTTAACCCTACCCTGATTCCGGCGTCATTCTCCGATAACCCTACCTTGATTCCGGCGACCCCGCCTTGTCTTCTCGTCTCCGTCCAATCCTTTCGTTCTCCGTCTCCTCCGCCTTTTTCGTTCTCCGTCTCCTCTGCCTTTTCCCTCTGCTCCTCCGCCTTTTCGTTTCCGTCTCCTCCGCCTTTTTCGTTTTCGTTCTTCGTCTCCTCTTCTCTTCCTGACCTTTGCCTTGCTTCGGTGTCTTCGCTTGGAACCCTTATATCGCTTTGTTCAGTAGGTTTTGGTTAACAAATACTTCTCGACCTTTCAGTAGCCATCTTCGTTGACCGTCCTCAATCGTTAACGATCCCAGATCCTTTAGAATTCTTCGTTGACCTTCATATGGTTCCTGTCTCGGATTGCGATGTGATCGTCCATTCTCCGGCCTGTTTCGAGTTTTCCGGTCTTCTCCGTGGGCATTCTCGCCGGTTTCGCAGTGTTTTGGTGGTAGTAGTGGCTTTTCGGTAGTTTATCCCTAGGCATTAGCTAGCGTCTCGGTGTTTTGTTGGTTGAAGCATTTTGGGTTTTCTGGAATTTTTTTCCTCTTTCGTTGGCGCCGTTTGACTTCCGACTGGTGGGGATTTGTTTCCAATTCGGTTCTGATCGGCGGTGTTGTGTGACGTGTGACTAGGCAGTGGCAGTATGGTAAGTTGTTGCATTGGGAGTTTTTTCTATTTTCTGAAGGAGTCGGAGGGTTCCTTTTGTGTGGAGGTTCCTTCAGTTGGATGGTCCCTTTCGCTAGCTCGTAGTCATTTGCTGTGGTTAGAAAGGGCGTTTGGTATTCTAGTGGAGAAGTCCGATAATTTCTTCGAAAGAATAAAATTTAAGGACGAGGTTGGGACGGTTGGGCTCTTCAAGAAAAGGGCAGGCAACGTTTGGTTGGCGGAGTGTGCGGTTTGGCCGTCGACTGGAGGGCGAAAAGTCGTGTTCATTCCCTTGGGTTTGAAAAAGCAAGGGTGGTGGGTGTTTTTGAATATGTTAACAGATGGTATTAAGGCGTATAAGATTTCGAAGGAGGGGATCGATGAAGAGGTATTTGAGGTACTCAGTACGGCTCCTAATATGCGCCAGAATTTGGAGGTTAGCGATCTTTGGCCGAGGTTTCTTGCTATGGGGTGGTGAGGTCTGAGATGCATCTGGGTACAATGGCTCCTTCTTCGGTTTGGGTTAGGAAACAAGTTGAGGTTCTGGACATTGATTTCGATAAGTTGCTGGTGGTCTCCCGATTGTTTGCCCACATTTCTTGGAGCAAGATTAAGTTGGTGTTGGAATCTTTTTTCAACATCAAAATTCAGATCAACCCTTTGTTTGAGGATAAGGCTATTTTTAAGGTATTGGATGGCCCGGGTGCCATTCCCCCCAAGAGATTGGGTCGTTGGCAGTTGATAAGTGATCTCCATGTCAAAATTGCAAGTTGGTCGCCCATTGAGCATAGTCTTCCGAAGTTCATAAGGGGGTATGGTGGGTGGATATCGATTAAAAACCTGCCTCTTGGGCTTTGGAAGAAATCTGTTTTTGAGGCAATTGGATATCATTTTGGTGGGATGGAGGGGGTGGCCTTGGAAACTCTTAATCTCACTAATTTGTCTTCGGCCATAATCAAAGTGAAAAAGAATCTTTGTGGATTCATTTGAAGCCGATGGAGGTGCAAGCACCCTCTTTGGGTTCGCTTTTATTAAAATTTGGGGATGTTGAGGTTTTAGAACCGCCAATCAAGGTGATTGATCAATCCCTTTTCTTCAAAGACTTTTCGAATTCCGTGGATCTAAAGCGAGTTCATCAAGTTATGGCAGATGAAGGGGTTTGTGAGGAAGGTGATGGGTCCCTGGTCTCTTCTTGGTCTACCTCTGAATTAGAGAATATCAGGGGGATAGGGGGAAGGGATGCTGATTTTTTGGTGAAAAAGCGGTGGCGATAGTTCTTTGGTTCCTTTTTCCGATCGAATGGGGCTAAGGTGGGTGAAGATAGATTATGGGGAAGGTTTATGCAAGAAATTATAGGAAGAGGGGTGCGGTTGTCCATGCTTCCCAAGTCGAGGCTTTTTTTCCGATTTTCTCGAGCAGAAGTGGTTGTTTGCCGGGGGTTGCGAGGGTCAAGCAAGTTGTTGTGGTGGCCCTTTGGTTAATGTTTCAATTGAGGAGTGCTCTTTAGGCTCGGAGAGGTGTCCTTTACAAAAGTTATTTTTCGAGGGACGGATAAAGGGCTTGAAGAGGGTAATCTTTGCTCGTCGTTGGAGGAGTTGAACTCAGCAGGAGGGTCGGTTCTAAGCTTGAGTAGTGTTGATCTCAGTTCGGGCAGAAGGCTAGGGGGGAAGAACTGGGTGAGTGATTCCCCTGTTATTAACCTAGAAAGTTTGTTTGATTCTCCTGAGGTGCAACGAGAAGTGGATGAGGCTATGGGGGTGGTTTGTCCAAGTATTCCTACGGAGTTGGATAGGTTTGCTTCGCTTATTAAGGCAAGCGTCCGCAATTCAAGGCGGTGGGATCGAGGAGCTCTTTCTCATCCGATTTGATTTTAGTTTCCTCTATTAGGAGGGGGCTGGGAGATGACGTTCGGTTTGGAGTTCAGAGGATGTGAACTGGTTTCTGGTGAAGGCTTTTGTGGAGGTTGTTTGGCTGGTTCTGGTATGTAAAAGTTTTTGTGGGAAGAGCGGTCTTTGCTTGCTTTGGTTATGTGTTGGGCTTTAGTGCGTGAAGGGTGATTTTAAGGTTTTATACGAGTTGTAAAGAGAGCCTTTTTGAGTGAGTCTAGAAGCTTGAAGTGGTTTTCATCGAGTTTACGCCATTGTCGGGTGTTGTTAGTTCAAGATCCTTGTTTGATAGATTTTTATTGGAACGGAGGGGTGGGTTGTCTTCAAAACTCCAGGGGAAACTTGCTTTTCTGTGGGTTTGATTGTTGGAGGCTTCGAGTTGTTTCTTGCCTTTCTTTTGAATTTTGTCTTTTTGGGATTTTGTCTCTGTTGGTCTCTTGTTTAAGTATTGTCTCATGTTGCTTTTTGGATTTTATCATTTCTTTTGTTTTTCTTTGTACTTTGAGCATTAGTCTCATTTCATTTTTTCAATGAAATTTCGTTTTGTTGCCTTGTCAAAAAAATCATATGGTCAATCGTTCTATAGGGAAGTCACCATTTGAAGTAGTATATACTCGCCTTCCCCGTCTAACTTTAGACCTTGCTAATCTACCCACTTTTGTTGATCTTAGTAGCGAAGCAGAAGTAATGGCTGACCGGATTAAGGAGCTACATGAAGAAGTGCGCCAACACCTTCAACGAGCAAATGAATCTTATAAAACCAAAACATATATCCACCGTCGGACGACCACTTTTAAGGTTGGGGACCTTGTTATGGTCCATTTAAGGAAATCACGCCTTCCTTCTGGGTGTCATTCGAAGCTGACTAATAAAAAAATGGGACCATTTCCTATTCTGTCCCAAATTGGTGATAATGCCTACACTGTGGAATTGCCACCTAGTTTGCGGATCAGTAACACCTTTAACGTAACCGATATCTCCAAGTATTTTGCCCCAGATGAATTTTCACTCTCAACTGAACCTCGAGGACGAGTTTAATTCTGGGGAGGTGGATTTGATGTAGGCATACTGTTATTAGAGTGGGGGTTGTTGTACTGGAACCTTATTTATGTTATGCAGTAACTAGTTACTGTTAGAGTTACTGTTTTAGTTAGTTTTACCTTTATTATTTCATAACTTGTATAAAAGGTTGCTACATCCTATGTTTTGGATATAATAAAAATAACAGTAAATTATTTTCTTGGAGATTTCGGTTCATCAGAAGCTATCAACAAAGTTTTTTGTCCCATATCAGATCTTACAGAAAATTGGGAAAGTCACTTATCAACTCAAGCAGCCAAGTGAAGCCAATATCCACCCAATTTTCCATGTTTCACAACTCAAAAAGGCCATTGATAGCACTGTGGATACTTGCAATTATCCAGCACTCCTCACTGAACAAATGGAGTGGAAGGTCGAACCACAAGAACTAGAAGTATTAGCCCTACGAAAGAGTGAAAAGACGGGAATGTGGAGTATTAATTTGCTAGAAGGGGTTACCAGAATTTGAAGCTACTTGGGCGACAGTAAACTTGTTACAACAACAATTTCCTGATTTTCACCTTGAGAACAAGGTGTCTCGGACCCCCAAGGGGTCATATTAGGCCACCTATCATAAAAACATATGAAAGGAAGGGGAAGGGTCAGCTGGAGTAATGAAGGCATTAATTAATTATACATTTTGGGCTATTATTAGGCTGTTTTAAATTATATGTTTTGGGTTTTGTATTAAGCCATATGGAATGGTCTTGGGAAAATCTTAGGGAGTAATTGTTTAGGGGAGTCAAATAGTTTTGGGAGGACTTTAATGGCTTGTATCTTGGTCCTAGTGTACACATGATGGGATAGGAGTAGAGGCATCGAGAAAAGTTGTAGCAAATAAAGAAGAACAAATAGTTCTTGGAGAGACCAACCCTCTTAAATTGGTAGAAGAATATATTATCCTAAATCAGCCGGAAAAACTCTTTTTGTAAGGTCATACCTTAGAACAATGTTTTAGCTAACCATAGTAGGTGAGCATGGTGGAGGGTACGCTAACCCCCTCTATTAAAGATAAGAGAGTCAAGATATCCATAGTTTCCCTATCAAATAAGGGTCAGCAAAAACCGAAAGAAAAAGATGGGGAGCTCAATAGAGATGTGTTTCCAAGGATATCTATAAGTGCCTTTGAAATCACCCGACACCTATTTGAACAGATGAGGGTCGTATTTACTCACAATAATCTTATGCCAAAGGGTATCGGACTCAAGAGGGAACCGCCGAAGCCATTTGGCCAACAAGGCTTTGTTACAAGTCCTTAAATTCCCCAACTCTAACCCCCCAAGTTTCACAAGCTTCCTCAACATCTCCCAAGTCACCAAGTGTGTACCTTTCCCCTCCTCGACCCCCTCTCAAAAAAAAAAAGGATTTGCAACAGCCCTAGGAGCTTCAAAGAGGGAGACAAAATAAACAAGAATACCACTAAGGACGGTGCAAATGAGGGTCAATCTACCACCCTTAAAGAAACAATTTCTTTTTCAAAAAGCAAGTCTTTACGAACCTTCTCTAAGATGGGATCCCATAAGGGAATAGTTCTCATATTCTAGCCAAGGGGAAGCCCTAGATATGACGAAGGAAGGAACCAACCTCACAACCCACCAAATTCTACCATCTACCACCTTCACAAGGTCACAGTTCAAGCCCAAGATTTGAGACTTTCCCTATAGATTTTAAACTCCAATAAGTCCTTGAAGAAACCTAAAATGCAATTCAAAATAAGGAAAGGCTCCTCCTTGCAAGAGCGAAAGAAGATTGTATCATCAGCAGGTTGAAGATGAGACAAGGGAATCTTTTCCAAGCTCACCTCAAATACCTCAATAATACCCCCTTCCACGTATGTAGAAAAAAATCTTGTTGAGGATATCCACCACCAGAAAAAACATGGAGGGAGAAAGGGGGTCTCCTTGTTTGAGACCTCTTGTAGCTCCAATCCTCCACATAGGGTTACCATTAATGAGGGTGAAATACTAGACCCATATGATGCAACTCCACATCCATAATCTTCATTTGTAGCCCAAGCCTTTCTTCTCTAGAACCTTATCCAACAAGTTCCAATCCACGTGGTCATAAGCTTTCTCAAACTCAATCATAAAAACAACTCCTTCCTTACGATGTGCACCATAATCCTCAATAATCTTGTACAGTAAGGTTGATGGACCTAAAGTCCTTAACCCTATTTTCCCTTTCTTTTTTAGGGATAAGGCAAACAAAGATTTTGTTCAGAGTACAACCCAAAATGACCCTTTCAAAGAACTCCCTATAACCTCACTCCAAGTCCTCTTAATAACCTCCCAATCCTCCTAAAAAAGCCATTAGGCCCAAGGGCTTGTACCTATCACAATCAGAGACCACCTTTCTGATTTTATCCAAAGAAAGGGGGAATCCAAGCCCCTCTTTTCACTCAAAAATGGAGTCTTAATCCAACCCAACAACAAAAGGTATGGGAGCCAGGTTAGGTGCATATGAGTGAGGAAAGAAAGAATCTCCTCCTCCATCTCCTTATCCCCTTTAATTTGTCCCCTCCCCTATATTGTTCTCCAAGACGCCAATAAAATTCTTGCTTCTTCTACCACTCGCCACTTTGTGAAAAAAATCAGAATTACAATCTCCATCCTTAGCCCACCACGGTTTTACTTTTTGTCTCCAGCTAATATTCTCTCATCTCACCATCACTGCAAACTTTTTTTAAGGGATAAATGTTCTTCCTTTAAGGCCACCTCTAACAGGTCTTCCTCTTAAAGATGATCGATAAGTTTAATTCTACCCAAAACCTCTTATTTCTTGAGTCTGATATCCCAAACACCTCCCAAGTCCAAGTTTTCAAAACATTTTTAAGAGCCCTCAACTTCCCCATTAAGCAATACCCATCCCAATCATAAGACCCCCACATTTCACCAAGCTAAGAAAGAAGATTTAAAAGACGGATGGTCCAGCCAAATCTTTTCAAATCTAAAAGGACAAGGGCCCACCTTTGGGGACCTGAGGCAAGAACAAGAAGCCAATCATCTAAAGAACAAGAAGCCAATCATCTAAAGTGACCTGAGGGCCAACAACTATCTCACACTCATAAAAGCATCCATCCACCCCTTAAATAACAAACATTTGTCAATACAACTATGTACTCTGCTATTGGCCCAAGTAAACCTCCCATTCACTAGAGGAGAATCAAAAAGGCTAAACGCTCAATAAACCGACTAAACTATCTCATTGTTAGTAACTTCACAATGTTCACCATTAACCTAGATTGAAGAGCTTTTCTTTGATCCCTTTTGGAAAGGAGATAGATCCCATCCATTTGTCCTTTAGATTGTTCATTGTTTTGGTTGGGGCCGTTTTTTAAACCTATATCTTGTTTCTTATTCCAAAAAAAAGTGTTAATATGCTAGAGATTGTCTAGTAAGGGTGATGTGTATCCATTTTCCTACATGTTCTATGATAGGGAAAGGTATGCATTGATTATTTATGCCATAAGTTATAATATCACATGTGTTTGAACCATATATTATATGCAATGTGATGGCTTGCTCGTCAAGAACTCTGTAATCAGTATGTACAACCGGTGTTTGTCAATTTCCCCCTAAGTAATCAAGAAATATGGCATTCGACTCTTTCCCTTTATGTAATCAAGAAATATGATAAGCCCAAATAAGAATGATATGGTTATGTATGCTGAAGGTGACTTCATTGCAAGTGTTTGTGTCTACACTTCATACGTGACGGTTTATTCACTAAGTACAATGGATGCTAAGGAAACAGGCTAACTAGTCAAAGTTAGCATATTAACCTCAAATCGTTCATTGCAAGCTTGAAGTCGAGAGAACAGCTTTTCTGCAAACCCCTGCAAGTGCAGCGAAAACTTTTTAATTCATATCACCTTATTCGTTTTAATCCTACAGAGAGAACCTAAATAGAGAAAAAGGAAAACCAATGTGCAAATAAATAAGGAAACAAATAAACCTGTGCATCTTTCAAATGGTTAAGTGGAGAATAAATTGAACTGCTTCTCTCTGAAGCGGTGCGCTGCTGCTTCTTCATACTACGCATGACTCGTTGCAGTTTTGCCTTTTTTTTCTTCTTGCTAGCTGATGTGCCTTTATTGTGTGCCTAAATTTCCAAAATATAATTATAATAAAGTTTAAATAAATGCAATGCACTAACACTTTTTGAGGCTGACAGGTTAGAAATAGCCTCCAAATAAGTTAAAACTCATTCTTGGTTATATAATTTTCTAGCTTATTGCCTTCACCAACCTTATAAACCAATTCCTTACTGAGAACAACTTGAGGAGTTTGGGAAACCACGTCATCTTCACCACTTTCCACATCGCTATCATCCTCATCATCTTTAATCCTCTCATAATCAAGAAGAAAGAGTAGAGCAGCTTTCATAATCCTAAAGAGTTCGAGTGGATTGTAATCATTCCAAAAAGAGTTAGCGATAGAATATCATTGAATCAATAAAGTCCAATACCTTGGCGACGAATGAAAGCAAGCAGTACAGATAGCATTTGCTGTTCTTTCATCGAACCACACTTTCCTTCGATGAAGTTCACACAGAGTAACAAGTGATCTCTTGGCCTTTGCTTCATCCTCTTGCTACAACAAAAGTCAAAATTTACCATCCATCCGTCCAGCCCAATGTTCTCATTAGCACAAAATAAAAACTATTATTCACCTGCAGCATTGAAAACAAAATTTTCTGGAGAGCTCGATTCTTTGCTTCATTTCTATGCCTTTGATTCATTCTTTTAATGCTGTGAATTACATGAGTAGATGTCAATTCTCTTAATGGTCGATCATCTAAGGTCTGTAACTCCATGAACAATGCGAGATTTTCCTCAATGTCAACCATCTGAAAAACAGAGTCAAAAGCAGTTTCCAAATAAAAGTATCAAATGAACTACACTTGATACAGAGAGAAAGATAAAATGAAGTGTGGAAAAAAAAAGCATAAAGCTGCCACATTTGGATGTTTTATAAACTGAAACAAATAAATTTTGTAAATTTAAGGACATCTCTATAACTACTTTCAATGCAGAACCCCTTTCGTCAACAATATGCACTTTTCCAACTCTTGGAGGTTTAGCATTCTAAATTCCCATACTTTACGCAGAAAATTATCCAACCCTCGACCAGAGACAAAAAAAAAAAAAAAAAGGTATTGAAACCAATATGAGTATAACTCCAACTCTACCTTTTGATTCATTAGTTGGACAAGAGCCCTCGCGATGTCGCACCTTAAACCCGAAGGCAGCGATTTCGAAGACGAGTTAAGCAAATTGGCTAGCTGTTTGGGAAATTTAGTAAGATGTTTAGGGTAAAAGGGAGTAACATGAGCCAAAAACATCGCCCTGGCGCTAAGGTCCTTCGCCAGTGAAGGGTCACTACCGATGCCACCGACAGAGGTGAAATGGAGAGATGCTTGCTGTTCAAAGAGCTCCATGGATGATTTAAATTGGTTGTAGATGAGAACCAACTCAGACTCGTACCCTTCAGGATCGCACTTCATCTTCGATTGCAGAGATAACAAGCTTAAATTCTCAGGAGCCGAATTCATAGCTTCTGAACTGGTTGAGTTGCGATTAGAACCAATCGATTGTATCGAGTTTCGGTTATGAACACGGCGAAACCCTTTTTTTTTGGCAGTAAACAGCTTCAAAAGTGGGTTGTTCGGAGTCTAAACAAAGCTAAAAACGCAAATATGTGATGCTTGAGGCATGAGTAACCCAAATCTAATATCCATGGGTCATGGGTACCTTGTTTTGAGGCCTAAAATCAAGTGGGTGGTGCTTCAAAAATGTGAATCCTCACGTGGGTCACCTAGAAGAAGCTTCGAACTCGCGAACCGATTTTTAACAAGCCTAAAACTGCAAAAATAAATAAATAAATAAATGAATTTTAAAAAAAAATCTAAGGAGTTAGCATTGGAAATCTAAGGCCGACAAAACAAGGGTCAATGCTGAAACATACCGGAAAGCAAAGAAGCGTGTGGAAATTGAACCAAAACGCCGAATAAGGTGTTGATGTCGCGCGAGTTCTACGTAATCGCCGACGCGTGGGTTGTTTCCTCATGACTGGCGTGAGGTACGAAGAAGGAGACACCGAATTTTGGGTTGCTCGCGTGCGACTGAAGAATAAGAAGTTGAAGAAGATGGGGAGAGTTGCTGTCGTGAGTGGGGAAGGGGGAAGGGGGAGGAAGAGAGAAGAAGTAGAAAAGAGAAAAAAAAAGGAATTAGGGCTTACATCATTTTTTTAGGGCAAAATATACTTTTAGTCTCAGAGTTTTGAAGTTGATATCTATTTGGTCTCTAAAGTTTCAAAATGAACACGTTAGTCTCTGAGGTTTAGAAAATAGTTAAAAATAGTCTGCTTAGTTAGTTAGTTGAGTTAGTGATTAACGAAAAATGATGTCAAAATTTATATTTAAGATTATGTAGTTTTTTTTAATTTATATTTAAGATTATTTTTTTTATTTTCTTTTGGAATTTCTCATGTGCATTTTTTTCGGTATTCCATTTCTTACCTATGCATTTTATTTTTTCTTTTTATCAAACCACAACTCTACATAATAAAAAAAAATAGAACCACAAAAAAATAAGAATCTCATCGCAAAAATCAAATCAATTAAAGAAAAATTAAGACGTGGTTACTTCAAAGTTGTGGACAGAGACGTTTTTTTAGGATTAAGAAGGTGGACTGAGTAAGGCGTTGCATCAATGCGATGAAAAAGTCTTTATTGTCATCGTCGTTTTCGATATTGGTGTTGGAGCCAAGAAAATAAAAAGATAATAAAAATTAGACAAGTAAGGAGAAATAGAGATAAATGGAGAAGAGAAAAGAAAAAAAAAAGACAGAAGATGAAGAAAAAGTAAAAATATTTTTTTAAAACATAACCACATAATGTTGAAATAATATAAATTTTAACACCTCTTTAAAAATTATCAATTCAATAACATGTCACATCATTTTTCCATTAGTCAACTAACGGTAAACTTAACTTCATGGACTATTTAGAACTATTTTTCAAACCTCAAGGACTAAAGTGTTCATTTTTCATCGTGTTTACTCAATCTACCTTCTTAACCCTAAAAAACGTCTTTGTCCACAACTTTGAAGTACCCACGTCTTAATTTTTCTTTAATTGATTCGATTTTTGCGATGAGATTCTTATTTTTTTTTATTATGTAGAGTTGTGGTTTGATAAAAAGAAAAAACAAAATGCATAGGTAAGAAATGGAATACCGAAAAAATGCACATGAGAAGTCCTAAAAGAAAAGAAAATAAATAATCTTAAATATAAATAAATAAAAAAAACTACATAATCTTAAATATAAATTTTGACACATCATTTTTCCGTTAGTCAACTAACGGTCAACTAACTCCAGGGACCATTTAGAACTATTTTTCAAACCTCAGGGGCTAAAGTGTTCATTTTGAAATTTTAGGGACCAAATAGATATCAACTTCAAACCTCAGGGACCAAAAGTGTATTTTGCCCTTTTTTTTTACTTTCTTTTCCTTTTCTTTAAACTATATGCATGTGTTTGCATTGCACCTAGTTTTGGATTTGGATGGGTTTCGGTTCCAAATCCAAACTCATGTGTTGGAGCAAGCTGTTTAAAATTTTTGGTTTTTGAATCCAACCCGACGGATTAAAATAGTGTAATCCCATGGAATTTGTTATATGTTTTTCTCCTCCATTTGTTGATCACTTTAACAACTCTCGTAAAACTTCGGCGACCACCAATAACGACAATACCGACAACTCGATAATCGTTGACGACTACTTCCAATGATTTTTCATTTTCGGCGACCACTTCGACAACAACCCCAGTGATAACTTTGGCGACCACCTGACAACCACCGACAACGACAACTCCGACGACCACATCGACAGCTCGATCACTACTGATGAATACTTGATTTTCCATTTCCTCTTCAATTTGTCATTTTCCATTTTCGATGACCACTATGACAATAACTCCGATGAAAACTCCAGCGACCACCGACAACGACAAACTCTAACGACCACCACTGACTATTGCCTCAAGCGATCACTTGGTTTTTCATTTTGAGTGACCACTTCGACAACAACTCCGACGACCACCCAACAATGACAACTCTGACGACTGCCTCAATCGACCACTTGGTTTTTCATTTCCTACAACCTTTCAACAACAACTCCGGCGACTACCCAATGACCATCGGCAACGACAACTCTGGCGGCCACTTCGACAATCCAACTACCTCATCAACTCGACCACTCCAACAATCTAGTCAATTTTTTTAAAATGTTAAAATAAAACTAAAAAATAGCTACTAAACATTGCAAATATACTCTCAAAACCTTTGAAATTTGTGAAAGTTTTACAAAAAAAATGCATTTTTTTCTTTCGCATAGAGGCTTGTTGTGTCCTTTTTGTTTTGCTTTTGGAGTGTATATGTATGTGTGAACTCATGATAGGGGTGTTCAAAAAATTTGATGATCCAAAGAACCCGATCAACCCAACCCAATTCTATGGTTTGGGTTGGGTTATGAACTTGTTTGGGTTGAGTTGAGTTACAAAAAATAAACATTTTATGGGTTGGATTGGTTTGTGGGTTCACACAAAATTAGTTTGGGTTGAACCTAAAATCGAACCAACCCAAACTTTATATTAATTTTAGAAAAATATTTTTTTACTTATATTATAACTATATGTACATATATTTATTTTAATTTTATAAACATTATTAGATAACTTATTCTTAAATAACTTTTTAAAATAAGTTTTTGAGTATTTTGAATGGTAAAAAAAAAAACCATAATACATATTAAAATGGGGTTGTTAATCTTAATTATATATATATATATATATTACATATATTACATATCAATCCTTAAGTTTTTTAAAAAATAAAATTTTAAGTATATAACCTGACCAACCAGAACCAATCGAACCCAAATGTTTCATAGTTGGGTTCATCACTTAATAAATGTTGTTTGGATTGAAAATACTTGCAACCCGAATAGTTGGGTTTGGTCTAAAAAGTACTTCATCCCCTACGAACACCTCTCTTCTTTCTAAATGCTAAAAGTTGTTCTAAATGTTTAAAACTATTTTTTATTTATCAACTACAACATAAATTGAAAGGTTCATTGAAAATTTACTTAAAAAAATTGTTATATGTTAGAAAGTAACTTCTACGATTTACATAAGATTCACCACAAAATTTGAAAGGACTAAAATATGTAAAAGAAAAAAAAGATGAAACAAAATTGTACCAAACCAAGAGTTCATAAAACTGCATCTAAAACACACATTTATGATTCACAGGCTTTAGAACACTACACCCAAACACAACTTTATGACTCACATACTTCATAACACTGCACCCCAAACACAGTTTTATGATTCTCATACTTCATAACCCTCAAAACAAACCACCCAAGTTTATGATTCACATGATCATGATTCCGAACCTACGCCCCAAACAACCCCTATAAAACTCAAATCTAAACTACAACTCCAAAGAAAGCTCCTAAATCAACTTCCAAAATTAGGTGAACCTCAAGAAGAAAATATTTGAATTTTCAAACTAAAATCTAAAATCCAGCACATACCAAAATTTTAAATTAATGAAGCTGAGACTTTAAAATAAACTTAGTCCAATAATCGAATGAGAGCATAATCAACTCGGTTCAGTCACTAAATTTTAAAAATAATTATAAATGACAAAGTTGTAATCTCCCCACCATTTCCGAAAACGCGGGTGTTACCAGACGAATAAGTTAGTGGAGAGTGAGGAGAGAGAAAAAATGTTAAATCGTCAAAAAAAAAAAAAAAAAAAAAAAATAGCCCTCAACTATTTGGTTAGTTTCAATTATACCATTTAATTTTGAAAAGTTTTATTTTAACGTTTAAACTTTGAAATTTGTTTCAAAAATAACCTTTCAATATTTTTTTATGAATAAAAAATGACGTATTTGCATATGTTTTGATTTTTTATCAACGTATATGTTCAAATATGTTTACATAACCAACAATACAAATGCAAATATTCATAAAATAAATCTATTACGCTGAGTCTATATTAAAATTAAAATTGTGTAATAGATTAAAATTTTTAAATTGATGTAAATATTTTACTAAAATTGAAAAACAATCTATTACAATGACTCCATGTTAATTAATGGATTGAAATCTTTCATATTCACATATAATATTTTAAAAAGTACGGTAACATTGTATTTTATTTAAAAATTAATTAAACACAAATCAATAATTAATTTAATATTAAAATAAAAATGTGAGGTATTTTTTTCAAAATTTGTTTTTGTTTAAGTAAATTTTTTAAATGTAAATAAATTAATATAAAATATATATATATTAGGATTCATGGAACAATTTCACAATAATAAAAAATTGAGAGATTGTACCAAAAAAAATTGTATAAAAATCCGCTAAGATCAATTCAGACGCCAAAACTGAAGTTAATATATATGCACATCAACCACATACTTCAAAATTAAATTTTGTATATAAACTTTCTTATCGTTATTAATAATTATTAATTAAATATAAATATTTATTAAAAACAATTTCATTTTTATCTTATAATTTTAATATAGTTTTAACAAAGTTTTCCTTTTTATTCTATAATTTTATTGTTAAATGTAAATTATTTAAATTAAAATTCCTAAGGTAAATTAAATTACTGCATAACAATTTTTTAATTGATAAATATCTCCTTATCTCACTTCATTTGTTTGCCATCTATATTTTTTTTTTTTGTTAAAATTAAACAAAACTAGATTTAAAAAAAAAAACTACTTCTAACACACATAACAATCTTATTTTTTTTTATTCTTTATTAATAGCTAAAAAAAAACATACATAATTTTATAATTTGAAGATAAGAAAAACTTATTTTAAACAAAAACTTATTTTAAACTAACTCATATTACAATTCAATAAACTAGTATTTAAAAATGTTAATGTATTAAAAACAATTTGATGTTCAAATATATTATTTTAATTTGTAAATTTTAAATAAAACATTATTTAATCCTTCCCATTAATTTTAATAGAAATTTAGATTCATTTTGAAACTCAACACCTGACCTATTTATATACAAGTATACACATATTAGACAAATGAATAAAAGACATGTTATTAAGTTTTTGTTAAATAGTTTATCGAATTTTAATGACGAGGATTACAATTTTTTTTTTAATTTAACAACATGTAGAAGTGAGTATTCAATTTGATATTTTAATAGAGTATAATGTGTTAATCAGTTAAACTAGACTCAAATTTAATAGAATTACAATAAAGTAATTAAGAAATGAAAATATAATATTTAAAAATATATAGATTAATGTTTAAAAAAAATAGAAGGAATAGAAAAATCATGAACTGAAATTAAGATTTCCATCCTTTAAATTAGTTCCAAGAAAAAAAAATGTCTTCAATTGTTTGAGTTGTTCCACGTGGCGATCACTGAATGGCTAGCTGTCTTGGATGACACTGTTTCTTAGGGCTTTTCAATGTCATTTATTTTCTTTCTCAAAAAGTAAAAACAAATTATTTTATATAAATTTGAAGATCAATTAGTTAGGTAAAGAAATTAAAGGTGGGTTAGGCAAAGAAATTAAAGGTGGGTTTAGTGAGTATCTGAAATCAAATATTTGAAACAAAAGATTAAAAACTTGTTCAAAATGTGATTTCAAATATAATTTGATTATATTTATGGAAATGTTTTTGTTATTACCCGATGTGAATAATTTTCTTCAAATGATAAAATTCTGTAAATGATTCATGTAAAAGTTATGTTAGTTGATCGTATATTAAATGATTGTTTTGGAGTTTAATTATCAATTGATTTTTTCGGTTTTATTTTTACCCAATTTCAATGCTACTGCAATTAGACAATCAACAAATTTACCCTTCATACATTACTATATACTTAATATTCGTTATTGCCTCTCTCTAACATGTCTAGCTAAATAAAAATGCCATATAAACCTAGATAGACCAAATTTTAATTTTAATTTCTTTACTTTCGATAATTATTAAAATAAGTTATTAAACATAGCAAAATTTTCATATTTTAAAAATCGATATACTCATTCTAAAATTTCACAAGCATATAATTTCATCATCCCTCGTTCTTGAACACCATATATTATATGTCGCTGACAATTCTTTAGACATTATCTTTCTCACTCTCAATTAGCTAACAATAGTAAGTCATATCATTCACAAGACGCATTGGGTCGTTTGCCAATGCGTCTTGTGAATGATATGGATGGTTTAGACATTATCTTTCTCACTATTTTAGATTTGGATGGTTTTAGATTCCAAATCCAAAACCATGTGTTGACCGAATGTGTTTAGTTTTGAAACACAACCTCATGGGGTTGTTCCATGTTTTCTTATTTTATTTGACATCTTCCATTTTCGGCGATTACTTCAACAACAATTTCGGTGACAATTCCAACAACTACAACGATGACCCGACTACAACTAATGACTACTTCTAGCAACAACTCCCGCGACCCGACCACTAATGACAATTACCTCCGACGACCACACCAGTGACCATGCTACCGCAGACGACTACCTCCGACGAAAATTTTGACAACCACACCGCATACACCCCACCGTTAACGACTACCTCTGGTGGCAACTTCGACGACCACACCGACGACCCCCGCCACTGCTGACGACTACCTTCGACGACAAATCTGATGACCCCGACCAACGCTGACAACTACCTATGACGACCACACCGTCGACCCCAACCATCGTTGGCGACTACCTTCGACGACAACTCTGATTACTACATTGACGACATAACCACCACTAACGACTACTTTCGACAACCATTCAAGAGACTTGTATATGCCTACCCCAACAATCCGATCACTCGAGCAATCAACTGCCCTAACGACCTAACTTGGGCGCAATCACCACTTTTCTTATTAGAGTTCTAAAAATAGGTTTTTTGATACTTCGTGAAATAAAATTTTAAATTTTCTAATCACTTAAATAGACTTCCAATTTTTTAATTTCTAAAATAGAATTCCAAAAATAAATTTTTGAATACTTTATAAAATATAGTTTCAAATTACCTAATTTATTAAATAGACTTCCAATTTTTATAATTTTAAAGTAAATTTCCAAAAAATAGTTTTCACAATACTATGGGATATGAAATAGAATTTTAAACTTCATAGTTTCTTAAATAAACTTCTTTTTTTTTAATTTCTAAAATATAGTTTCCAAAAATACTTTTCTAAATATTTTTTTTTGAAATAGAGTTTTAAATCACTAGTTTCTTAAATAGACTTTCAATTTTTTAATTTCTAAAATAGAGTTCCAAAAATAATTTTCTAAATATTTGGTGAAATAAAGTTTTAAATTCCTTAGGGCCTGTTTAGTAGGCGATCCGAAAACAGAAATTTGAAAACAAGGGATTCAATGAAAACAGAGTTGTATTTCATGTTTTCAGATATGTGTTTGGTAGCAGATTTAGAAATTTAATTCCATTTTAAACAATGGTTTAAAATATGTTCTATAATATATTTATAGATCATAAAATTAGTTGTTGTTGGAAAGCTAATTATTATGTTGAATATATTAATTTATGAACATGTGTTTTTTTTAATAAATTTTATATAATTATTATTTTATAATATATTATATTATACATATTTTAATTTAACAAAAGTAAATTAAGTTTATAACCATGAAATACTATATTTATTAAGATTTTATCTTTATTTAATACAATTCTGCATTAAAATTTCAAATTCAGAATCTGGATACAATGAAAACATAAAAATGTTGTTTTCAGAATTTCTACTATTTGGATCACATAATCCGAAAACAGTTTTCAAAAACACGTCTGCCAAACATGTATTCACTGAATTCAGTGAATCCAAAAACATAAAACAGAATCTGGATTACCAACCAAACAGGCCCTTAATTTCTTACCTAAACTTCCAATTTCTTAATTTCTAAAATAGAGTTTTAATTTGGTGGCTCATTTATGTTATACAAGGGTTTCTAGAATTGACAAAGGAAAAAAACAGCATAAACCCAGATTCAGAACACTACACTCCAAACACTGTTTTCTTATTCCCATGTTTCAAGAACTCCAGAACAAAACAAACCCCCAGAATTTTAATTCCAAGACAGAGGCCAACACAACCCCTTATGGGTCGTTTGATAACGTTCTCGTTTCTCGTTTCCTGTTTCTATTTCTCATTTTTCAAGAAACAGACTTGTTTGATAATCCATCTCATTTCTTGTTCCCAAAATTTTAGGAACTACAAATAGTAGTTTCTGGCCGTTTTGTTTCTACTTATATTTGTATGTTTCTCATAATTAATAAATTAGATCATTGGTCTGTTGGCAAAATCACGTGGTACCCCCGCTCCTCCAGTCTCATGTTCGTCATGTGTTCGACCCTCCAAAGCAACCATCGTTATTTCTTTTTTTCTTTTTTGGTATATTTCTATTATTTTAATTTAATTTTTTAAATATTTATGTATTATTTGAATTTTGAGTTTTAAATTTATATATTATTGTTATTTTGAATTTTATATATTATTTTTATTTTGAATTTTAAATTTTGCCATACATACATTTATATATTATTTTAATTTATATATATATATATATTGAATTTTTAATTTTTAATATGTGTACTTATATATTGTTTTAATTTTGGTTTTTGTAATATGTATTATTTTAATTTTTAGTATACTAACAACCCGTTATAATTTTGTAACGAGTAAATTTCGGTCACTAAAACATGTATTTAGCCTCACTTTAATATTTTACCAAGTACAACATTTAGCAATATAATTGAGTTTGATATGAGTCGATATCATTTAAGACGAATCACTCGAGTAAAAGATAACATTGAAAATAAAATATAGACAACATTTGTAGGATAGAACAATTTCATTTATTTACTTTTATTATTGTCGTTAATTTTATATTGAGACTCTGTGATATTAGATAATATAATTTTTTTATAAGTAATTATATTTTTATATGCTTTAATGCATGCTATACATTTTATATTATATAACTAAATTCTTTTTAAACTATAAAATATTTAAAAAAAAAAGAAGAAAAAAAAATTTAAGAACAAGAAACAAGAAATAGTTATCAAACAAACTTTTGTTTCTATTTTTTGTTTTCAAGAAACAAGAAACAAAAATAGTTATCAAACATATTCTTGTTTCTTATTCTTAAAAAATGAGAAACAAGAAACAGGAAATAAGAAACGAGAAACGGAAACGTTATCAAACGGGGCCTTACTCACTCCATTTTAAAAATAGTCAAAAGATATTTCATCAACTACCACTCTCAAGCTCCTAGCATCCTAAGATGGTAAAGACCCATGTTCCTGAACTCTACAAAGTCTATTCTCTTTCTTCTGTTCTTGACATAGATCAGACTTTAATATTAGATCTTCTAGTTCTCTCCACTTAAATCAAACCTGAAAAAATTTATAGTACAACCATATTTACTTCGTTCATACTATGTGTTTAGTACTAGTGAATCTGGCATATATTTAGGTAGAATTTACAAAATTTGAAAAAGAATATTGATGTAGCAGACAATAAATTGGAGTAGTATGAAAAATTTTCCATACCACGATAGTACTAGAGTTTTTTTTTTCCGTCAAACCCTCTCTTGCACTGAAATATCAGACAAATTTACGCGGTGCAAAGTGCAGCTTTGACAGTTGGAATTTGAAGGATCTTGATGTCCTCAAATGAGAACAAATCCAGTACTACGGTAGTATGAAATTTTAGTATGAATTTTTTTTCATATTACTCGTATTTATTGTTTACCACATCACCATCTTTTTTAAATTATGTGAGGTCCATCATTAGTAATGTGTGGGGTTTACTAATGTTAAAACATAGTGCAACCTATTGCGTCCTCAAATTCTCGGTTGAATTAAAAGTGGTTATAACTTGCTTTCGGATTCACATAATCATTGCCCACGAAAAGATAGAAAATTGAAAGGAAGAAATATATATATACAACGTGGAAAATGTGATAATTTATAATCATACAATAATAAATAAACATCAAAACATTAATAATAATAATAATAATAAATAACAGCAAATTCTGCTGACCTCTGACTCTAGACATAAAACATTGGACAACATAAATCAAGTAAATGTCTCAAAAGACCCATTAGATTGTTTCATCTCTTTTCTCTGTGCTTTAGTTTCTTCATCTCTAATGGCGATCTCTCTCAATCTTCTGCAACTTCATGGAAATCCAACGCTGCCCATGTTCTCTAAATCGAACCCGGTCCGATCGGCGGTTCATTTCAGAGCTCCGGCGAGGGCCACCGTCGTCATGTCGCAGATTCCGTCTTACTGGGCGGCGATAAATGAAGATATTGAGGATCATCTCCGGCGAGTCATTCCGGCGAAGGATCCGCCGGCGGTGTACGAGCCGTTGGGCCATTTCATCTCCTCGGCACCACGAAATTCCGCTCCTGCCCTGTGTATTGCCGCCTGCGAGCTCGTTGGCGGGCACCGGGATCAGGCCATGGTGGCAGCCACGGCACTCCGACTCCTCCACGCTGGAGCGTACACTCGGGAATACCCTCCTATAACGGCGCGTGGGATCTCACGCGCCGCCGTGGCTGACCGTGCATACGGCCCAAACATCCAGCTTATGACCGGGGCCGGTATAGCTCCGATTGTGTTCGAGATTCTGGCGGGATCGTGCGACTGGAGCGAGAGCGGGTCGGAGCGGGTTCAGCGCGTGATGGTGGAAATGGCACGCGCCATGGGGACAGAGGGGTGGATTGGGGGGCAATTCCGGGGATTGGACGAGGCGGCAACGGCGGAGGAGGTGAGCGAGAAGACGGAAGGTGGACTACACGCGTGTGCGGGCGCGTGTGGGGCGATATTGGGAGGTGGGAGTGAAGAGTTAATAGAGAAGTTGAGGAAGTTTGGGAAACTAGTAGGGACAGTGAAGGGATTATCCAAAAATATGTTTGGAGGCAAAGAAAATGAGAGAAAGAGACAGAAAATTGAGGAGTTGAAGGCTTTGGCTTTTGAGGAATTGGAAGGTTTCAAAGGAGAAAAAGTTCATGAGATCTATGGCTTCCTTGATTTTGAGGGACTTTAGAAGAAAAAAATAGAAAAGGAAAGAAAGATTTAAAATCAAAATATGTTATAGAAAGTGTCAAAATTAGCATGACTCAATTGAAATTGATATGTAGTCTTTCTATTAAGGTCGGAAGTTTAAATTTTCACATACCACATTTGTTGTGAAAAAAAAAAAGACGACAATAAATTTAGATGTATAATTCTATTGTTAGTGTTTGTGACACTTTAAGTTTCTATTTTTAAGATTATATATATATATATATTTTGGTTATGGTGAATTTTTTTAGTAGAGTTGAATTGAGACACTTTTTTAGATCCAATCTAATTGTTTGATCTATAATTCTTTTTTACTCAAACAATTTTTATTAAATAATGAATCTAATCCAATTGTGAAATATTTGAGTGGAGTAGGTTGGAGTTATTCAAATAACTTATTTAAAATTTTATATTTTTTTAAGAAATAAAATGTTAATCTCTAAAATATCTATTTACTTATTTTCAAACCTTGAATTAAAGTTAGTGACTAAATTTCAATTTGTATTATGAAAAAAATACGTTTCAAAAACTTAAAAATTGTTTTTTAAAAAAGCTTTCACAATAGCTCAACTAACTTATTGAATGTGTTAATGACCCTTAGGTCTATGTTTTGAATCTTTCAACTTCTATTATACTAAAAAACAGTTTTTAGGAATCGTTGATATATATGAGTTGTTCAAAAAATTCAATGATTTGAAAAACCTGATAAATCAAACTAAATTCTACAGTTTTGATTGAGTTATTAACTTGTTTGGGTTGAGTTGGGTTCAAACAAATGAAAATTTTATGGATTCAGTTAGTTCGTGGGTTCACCAAAAATTAGTTTGGTTTGAACAAATCAATCAGAATATCTTACTAATTAAATTATTCTGACTACTATTACGACTATATGCACATATATTTATTATTATTTTTAGATTATTTATTCTTCAACAACTTTTTAAAATGAGTTTTTAAGTTTTTAGAAAGTAAGAATTCATAATATAAATTGAAATTGAGTTGCTAATCTTAATTCAATATTAATATATATATATATATATTACATATCAATACTCAATTTTTTTCTTAAAATAAAATTTGAGTATATAATCCAACCAACAGAACAACTCAACCCAAATATTTTATGGTTGGGTTGGATTTGATTCATTATTTAATATGAGTTGTTTGGATTAAAGAAACTTGCAACTCGAACAATTGAGTTGGATCTAAAAATTACCTTAATTCGACCCGACCCAACCCACGAATACCTTTAGTAGTTGAAGCATAAATAATCTAACTATAATTATTGAGTGAAATAAAAATAAAATAAATATATGTACGTATAATTTTATTATATGCAAAAAAAACCTTTCCTTTTAAATCAACAATAAATTGGAGCTGGTACGGTCTACTCAAACCAATTTTAGGCGAACTCATAAATTAATCCCACCAATAAAGTTTTATTTATTCAACTCAACCAACTCAAAATTAACTGGGGTGATTGAGTTTTTCGGATCCGCTACTTTTTTTAATACTCCTATTTTAAATCAATTGAATTATGTTCAACTGGTAGGTTACATTTTATATATATATATATATATATATATATATTTATTTATTTATTTATTGGAGAGAACAAATTTGATCCAACCACCACCACCTTTCTCTTTATGGTTAAAAAAAATCATAAGAAAAGTGCACTTGACAAAGTTGGAATGAAAGTACACTCCACAAAGTTGGAATGAAAGTAGCACAATTTGTAGCCCAAAATATTTCCAAAAGTTATCGTTAGGCCAAATGTTTTAGAAGTGCTACAAATTAAAACCATCACAATGGCTGGATTGAAATGAATAAATATGGTAGATGCGATAATTTGGTTGTTAGTCTACGTACCCCAGCTGATAAAATATTAATCAACTTAAAAGCTTAAATTATTAAATTTTGGTAAATTTAATTATATTATTATCAACACTCACTCTCACTCGTGAACTTGAAATTTTGTAGAAAAATCTCAAGAGTTTAAATCAATATTAACTAGGGGAGGAATTGACACTACTAAAATTCGAACATAGGATCTGTTATGATACCATGTTAAATTACCAATTAACTCAAAAGCTTGGTGATTTAACATGGACCAAGGTGTCAAGATGAGGAGAAATTATTCGGTGAGGCCGCTACAATGTGGCCGACAATTTTTCATCGTTGGATGGAGAGAGAGAAATACTTTGAATTTATATCTAAAGGATACAAAAGAGCATGAAAATTATTTGATCTATATCCAATGGTTATTATGAGGCAGCCACATTGTGGCCGCCTCATTGAATAATTTGTCCAAGATGAGGATTCATACTAACTTGGAAGGAAAGATACTCATACCATAGTGGTGCTTAAGTTAGTGCTTAGTCTGAAGTCATACAAACTGAATGAGTGTAATATTGTGTACTTTGATAATGGAATGAGTTCCGATATTTATAGAGTTTTCTCCTCTTAACAGATTCGTATCTAACCTCATGGCAAGGGGTATCCTATGACGTGACCTCAAGGGAGCTAGAAATTTTTTTTAGTACTTATTTCTTTGTTCACTCTAGAAAATTTTCTTTATAAATAAAATTTTAATATTACTAAACTACCTATCATTTTTAAATAATGTTGATGTGACTGACAATTGATACTATTTATACTAGTATAGTATAGAAAACTTTTCACCAACCCATGTGGCTTGATGTCATATTGTCGCGTGGCTAATCATACCCCTAACAAATATATTACAATTAAAATTTTGAAAAATATATACCAAAATTAAGTGTAATTGTTCTATATGTAAACTTAATTGACCCAAATCTTATGTTTTGCATTGTTCATTTTGGTGTTAATTTTGTTGCTAAAAAAATTACGTGTTTTTCTTTTGAAATCCATGTATCCTGAAAGTACTTTTATGAACCTAAAGGAATCGTTTGGCTTAAGATTTTATAGATATCTATGAATACATGATGTCTGAAGGGGTAAATTTAATTATATTAATATAGTCTAACATTCCCCTTTACTTGTGGGCTTGAAAATTTGATGAAAAGCCAAACAAGTAAAATCAATATTAATTGGGGAGGAATATGACTTTACAGGAGTTTGAACTCAGGACCTCTTGGATCACATGCTCTGATACCATCTTAAATCGTCAATCAACCCAAAAGCTTAAGTTAAAGCTTAAACTGATAGGAATGAATAAAATTAATTATATCAATTAATCTTTGGGCTTGAAAATTTGATGAAAGACAATGTAACACCCAAAAAAAAAATAACCACTCTATTAGGGATGATACTCCCAGTTGCGTCGCTCGCGCCAAAATTTCGGCAGCATAACGACATAACTAGGGCCATTCCAAAAAGTTCCTAGCACCTGAATTAGAAAAACACTTCCAAGACACGTTCTCCCGAGGGTACCCAGCTTCCACCAAACTACAACAATCACACAAGCTGGGCTCCAGTCCCTCGGAGTTCACAGTCAACCACAACCTAAAACATGTTTTCTTCAAGGATTGTCCAACAAACATGCATTCTCGATTAGAGCATACTCTCTTAACAAGTACCGCCAGAACATCACACGCAAGTTAAACTCCCATGACTACATGGTAACCAAAATTACAAACTCGATAAAGTGTGCAGTGAAGCGTAAAGAAACAGTCAACCCTCTACCAAGGAAAAAAAAACAATCCTATCTAAGCCTAACACGCCCTTCCATAGCCTTGCAGGAGCCTCGCCGACTCTGGTCATCTCAGTGTTTCGCCTTGCCTGCAATCAAAACACACAAAACGAGGGGTGAGTATAAAATACTCAGTAAGTAGCCCACTTCGTCCAAAGTGAAACAATACAAAAACAAGGTTGAGCCTTTGATTAAGCTAGCACACAACTCATCCCGTCCTACAGATTTCCACGTTCTCTCTGACCCTAGCTTACTCAAGTTCTAATTATGCCCTACCCTTGGCTTCTGGACTAAGTTGGCAACAATAGCGGTGCACCCGCCCACAACTCACGACCATGGGGCTCTCCCAGGTCTCATCTAGGGCGAAGGAACATGTCCAACCCCTCTGTAACTCTGGGAATCACTCTCTGAGCCTCAATCCAAGACGAGGAGCGTGTCCAGCGTCCCCTACATCTCGGGAATCAATCCCTAAACCACGAACTAGGGCAGGGAACGTATCCACTACCCCCTGCACTATGGGAATCACTCCCCGAACCTCTCAGTTAGATGGAGGACAAACCCCGCATCCCATATCAACTTGCCAACCTAGAGTCGCAACCTGCTAAGGGTAATACAAGGACCTTGGCCTATAGCATGACCGGTTGTGTCAACTACGCCTTTAAGGTTGAAAAACGCCTCTCTGGACTATACAAAACTAAGCACACAATTACACAAGCTCCTACCAGCGGGTACATACAACGACATTCATCATGCTCAAAACCTTATCACGAGTTTCACATCATACATATCAGGCAAGTATAAGCTCATGCATGTAATAATAATCAAGCAACAACATGTACTTTCACAGGGTCTGAACAACTACTTCTACGCTCTAGACATTTAATCACCATGATCACAAACAACCAAAAGCTACGAAATTCCTAGCATGCATGTGCAGCAACATCCCTAAGCCCTACACTTATGGGTGGGATAGTCCATCGACTACTTACATCTATAAGTGGCGCGGTGACTGGCTATTCCCTTCTAAAACCGAAATCAAGCTCGCCTGCGTGTACTAAGGGAACCTTTGGTTGAAGCGAGACTACACCCAGTCTCGGTCATGCTAAAACTATTCTCCTTGCCAACGTTACAGTCCTGACCAGACAAAAACAACATTTAAAACCTAACTAAACTAAAGCTTAACCTCCACATCCAAGTTATCGACTTCACTGAACCTAAAAGCAATACGAGTTAAGGAGTTAAAGCTTACCAGAACGAGAATGACCCTTCCGGAACCAACAAGCGAGCTGTCTCGGACCACAAATAATCCAAAACACTTCGATTCACAACCCTGTCCAAGCCAAGAAGAGTGAACGGTCAGACATTGTGTTGAAAAAAAATAGTGAGGGAGGGGCATAAATCGAGAAAGACCGAGAGTGAGAGGCAGGGAGAGAGAGAAAAATCGGTTGAGGTAGAGAAAGACTTACCGAGGAGAGAGAGAGCGAAAATGGTCGGCGGTGAGGGAGAAAGCGGCAGAGGGGAGCAAGAGAGAGAGCGACAGAGGAAAGAGAGAGAGAGAGAGAAAGCGACAGAGGGGAGAAAGGCTGGGAACCTTGAGGGGAGACGAGTGAGGGATCGAGGGAGAGGAGTTGAGGGAGAAAAACGGACGAGGGCTGAAGGTCGGTCGGCGACCGTTTCGCTTCACGCAACGAATGAAGAGGGAGGGCGAGCCCTTCCCCAATTCCTTTTCGTTTTTTTTTTTAAGGAAAAAATAGAAACTGGGCCTCACAATCTTCCCACCTTAGAAACTTTCATTCTCGAAAGTAGTTAGTTTGAGAAGAGGTCTGGATAACTCGTCCGCATATCGTCCTCACGCTCCCAGGTTGCTTCTTTGAGATGATGGTTTTGCCACAGGACTTTGACCAGCTTAATCTCCCTATTCCTCAGCACCTTACTGTCTCGAGCGAGAATTTGCACAGGCTTCTCCTCAAAACTCAAGTCGTTGTCTACCTGCAAGGACTCAAAGTCGATAACATGCGAGACATCTGACACATAACCTCGCAGCATAGATACATGGAACACATCATGAACATAAACAAGGGACGGTGGCCGGGCTAATCGATAGGGTACTGGGTCGATGTACTCCAAAATCTCGAACGATCCAATGAACCTAGGGCTTAGTTTCCCCTTTTTACCAAATCTCAGGACACCTTTCATCGGTGTGACTTTCAGAAATGCATAGTCGCCAACAGCAAACTCCAATTTCCTTCGTCTCACGTCAGCATAATTTTTTTGCCTACTTTGAGCTGTTAACATTCTTGCCCTAATTCTCTCCACGACCTCGTTTTTCACCTGGACCAGCTCAGGCCCCAACAACTTTCGTTCACCAACCTCTCCCCAATACACTGGGGTTCTGCATATTCTTCCATAGAGAGTTTCGAAAGAGCCATTCTGATCGTTGCCTGATAGCTATTATTATAAACAAACTCCATCAAGTGAAGGTGTGAATCCCAACTCCCTGAGAAGTCTAATGCGCAAGCTCGCAATCCTCCAAGATTTGATTCAGCCTTTCTGTCTGACCGTCGGTTTGAGGGTCGAAACTCGTACTGAAGTTGCACTCAACTCCCAAGGCGTTTTGAAAGCTCACCCAAAAGTTCGAGGTGAACCTAGGGTCCCTATCAGATACTATCTTCACCTGGACTCCGTGCAACCTTATTATTTCCTCCATGAACAGATGTGCCCATTTCTCAACTGTATAAGTTGGCTTCCCAGGCAGAAAATGGGCTGACTTAGTTAGCCTATCCACGATCACCCATATCACAGTGAATCCTTTGGCCGTTCGGGGCAACCCAGAAATGAAATCCATGGAGACTTCTTCCCACTTCCACTGAGGTACTTCCAAGGGTTGCAATAACCCTGCGGGTTTCTGCCTCGGGGCTTTGACCTGCTGACACACCAAGCATTTACTGACGAACTCTGCCATTTCCTTCTTCATTCCACGCCACCAATAATCGTTTTGAGATCTCGATACATCTTGGTGCTCCTGGATGCAATTGAAAAGAGAGAGCTATGGGCATCCACCAAGATCTCCTCAGTAAGCTTACTTTTGATGGGCACACACAACCGTCCCCTAAATAGAAGTCCACCATCCACTGCCACAGTAAACTCACTTTCCTGATTAGTTCTTGCTTGCTTCCAAAAGTCCTCGAGGCTCGGGTCTCCCTGCTGAGCCTCCACGACTCGCTTTCTCAGGGTCGGTCGTACTGACAACTAATTCAGTTGGGCTGTGATCTGATCTAAAACCACTGCTATCTCTGTGCGTTCCATCTCAGAACACAACCTGGCTTGTCTCGTAATCAAGGCTGAGGTATGGGTCACCTTCCTGTTAAGGGCATCGACAACCACATTCGCCTTGCCTGGGTGGTACAATATCTCAAACTCGTAGTCTTTCACCAACTCTCTACCTGCGTTGTCTCATGTTCAACTCCTTCTGAGTGAAAAGGTACTTGAGGCTCTTATGATCCGTGAACATCTGAATTTTCTCTCCGTACAAATAATGTCTCCATATTTTCAGGACAAAAACCACGGCAACCAACTCTAAATCGTGAGTTGGATAATTGCGCTCATAATCTTTCAACTGGCGAGAGGCATAGGCGATCGCCTTCCCGTTCTGCATTAGTACACACCCTAGACCTTTTGGAAGGAAGCATCATCAGACCACAAAGTCTCCCGAGTCATCCGAAGCGCAAGTTACTGCAGTCTTTGAGACCACTGTGTTTGAGGTTCTGAAAGCTCGCCTCACGAGCATCACTCCATAAGAAGGCATTGCCCTTCCGGGTCAACTGAGTCAAAGGTCCGGCTATTTTTGAGAAGTTCTTAACAAAACGTCTATAATAACTCGCGGACCAGAAACTTCGCACCTCTGTGGATCGTCTTTTAGGCGAGGCCAATCCGTGGATCGCTCTATCTTGGCGGGATCCACTGATACACCGTCTTTGGACACCACGTGTCCTAGGAAGGCTACTTGCTGCAACCAGAACTCACACTTAGAGAATTTCGCATACAACTGGTTGGTCCTCAAAGCTGACAACACCTTCGTCAAATGGATCTCATGCTCCTCTTCCGTCTTAGAATACACCAAAATATCGTCGATGAAGACGATCACAAATGTGTCAAGGAACTCCTTGAACACTCTGTTCATTAAGTCCATAAAAGCGGCTGAAGCATTAGTCAAACCAAAAGACATTACCGTGAACTCATAGTGTCCATACCTAGACCTGAAAGCAGTCTTCGGGATGTCCTCGTCTTTGATTCGCAACTGATGGTACCCCGATCGTAGGCCGATCTTAGAAAACACCGTCGCTCCCTGTAATTGGTCAAACAGATCATCGATTCTAGGAAATGGGTACTTATTCTTTATTGTTACCTTATTCAACTCTCGGTAGTCAATGCACAACCGCATCGATCCATCATTCTTCTTTACGAAGAAAACTTGCGCACCCCACGGTGAAACACTAGGACGGATGAATCCTTTATCCAGAAGTTCTTGCAACTAGGTCTTAAGCTCCTTCAACTCTGCTGGAGCCATTCTAGAGGGAGCCTTAGATAACGGAGTCGTACCTGACTCGAGCTCAATGCTAAAGTCAACCTCTCGAACTGGGGGTAATCCGGGCAATTCTTCTGGGAATACATCGGTAAACTCCCTAACTACAGGGACTGTAGTCACCTCAGGTCCCTTACCCTTCGTATCTGACACACTAGCCAAGAAGGCCCACACTCCTTTACTTACCAACCTCCTTTCCGTCAGAGCTGAAATCATCTTTGGGATTTCTCCAGCCTCGGTTCCCCTGAACTTAAAACTAGATTCAGTCGGAGGCCAGAACACCACCTCTTGTTGATGACAGTCGATGTTGGCATGGTTCGCTGACAACCAGTCCATGCCTAAAATTACATCGAAGTCGTCCATGTCTAGACTACGAGCGTCACATCTATCACACGATTTGCCACAACTACCTGCCCAGACTTAACCTTTTCTCGAACAACTAATTTCATTCCTACCGGGGTAGCAACTGACAGTTCAAAATCTAGCGGTTCTACCTCTAACCGAGCTTGACCCACAAACACAACAGAAATAAACGAGTGGGTACTACTCGAATCAAACAAAACAAAGGCCAGGTGGCCTAGAACAGGTAGAGTACCTGTCACCACTGAGCCAGACCCTCCTGCGTTCCTGTTAGCGATCGCATAGACTCCGCTCTTCTGACGGTTTCCTTGGTTCGCTTCATCTTTCTTCACTGTGCAAGCCCATGCGAGATGCCTCGGTTTACCACACTTATAACAGATCCTCTGATCTCTGATGCCCTGTTTGCACACAGACGATAAGTGGCCCACCTTTCCACAATTGTTACATACCTTATTAGTTGCATGACAGGCTCTAGTGTGTTGTCCTCCGCACTTGTAACACGAACCTCTGCCTGGGGCCTGCTTCATCTGTTGACCTTGTACCCCAGGTCGATTAGGCCTAGCAAAAGCCTGCTCAAACCTCCTCTTCTGGCCTACCCCTGAACTCTGGCCAGCCTCGGGTGCCTGACTAGTACTAGCTCCATTCGTCTTTGGAGTACAAGCGTCTAACAGGGAGGCCACTCGGATGGCTGCAGCGTAAGTCTTTGGTTCATGGGCAACCACAACCCTCTGTATATCACTGCGCAACCCCGCTAGGAATCGATCAATCTTCTTATTTTCTGTATCCACCAAATCTGTAGCAAAATGGGACAACATAGTAAATTCATGCTCATATTCTTCCACTGGTTGACCCAACCCCTGCTTCAACTGAATGAACTTTGTCTGCTTCTGGAGCCTTGCCACGACCGGATAGTACTTCTCAAAAAACGCCTCCTGAAATTTCACCCATGTCACTGGTCCGGTACTGACATCAATGGACCGAATTGTAGCTTGCCACCACAAAAGAACACGACCTCTGAGCGAGTAAATAGAACACTGCACCCTCTGGTGTTCGAGGCAGCACATGCGCTCAAATACTGATTCGACCACTGCAAACCACGCCTCTGCAGCCATGGGGTCTACACTATGTCCATCGAAGAGGGGTGGGTCGTACTTCTTAAAATCTTTGAGGTACCTTGCCTCCTCAATCGTCGCCCCAAGGGTCTGGGCTGATGCGGCTCCCTGGTTTTGAACAGTCGCTAGCCCCTCATTCTGGCTTGTTATGACTCCCAAGGCTGGGGTGAACAATGTTGACTGACCTGCCAGAGTCGTCTGGACGAGCTCCTGGAGGTTGGCTAAGAACACATTGGTCGTCGATAGGGCTTGCTCGCCCCTTTGCTCATGTACTCCTTCGTTTTGGCCCGCCGACTTCTTGACGGCTAGAGCATCCTGATTTAGCTCATCTTGATGCTCGGAGTGCTCGTATGCTGGTGCCTCAATGGTCGGATTTTGGCCACGGGCCCCTCGACCTCGACCTCTACGCCCACCACGGTGACTTCGACCGCCAGTGGCCGATCTACTACGTCCTCTAGCACGTGCCATAATCTGATTTACAATTTATCAAAGGTCAACTTCATACCAATGGGACATTTCGACAATAACTTGTACCACGCAACAACATCTCGAAACAAGACAATATCTCCTACTAATTATTAGAAAAAGCAAACCTGATGATGACCGAGCGAGCTCCTTGCAAAAGGCTATGAAGGACAAACACCTACGATTTAGGCAGTATACAGAATCTAAAACCCGCACTGGTACCAACTGTAACACAAAAAAAAAACCACTATACTAGGGATGATACTCTCCATTTGCGCGCACACTGCGCGCGCTAAAATTTAAAGAAAGATAACGACATAACTAGGGCTATTTCAAAAATTTCCTAGCACCTGAATAAGAAAAACACTTCCAAGACACGTTCTCCCGAGGGTACCCAGCCTTCCACCAAACTACAACAATCACACAAGCTGGGCTCCAGTCCCCCGGAGTTCACAGTCAACCACAACCTAAAACATGCTTTCTACAAGGATTGTCCAACAGACATGCATTCTCGATTAGAGCATACTCTCTTAACAAGTACCGCCAGAACATCACATGCAAGTTAAACTCCCATGAGTACATGGTAACCAAAATTACAAACTAGATAAAATGTGCAGTGAAGCGTAAAGAAACAGTCAACCCTCTAACAAGGAAAAAAAAACAATCATATCTAAGCCTAACACGCCCTTCTATAGCCTTGCAGGAGCCTCGCCGACTCTGGTCATCTCAGTGTTTCGCCTTGCCTGCAATCAAAACACACAAAACGAGGGGTGAGTACAAAATACTCAGTAAGTAGCCCACTTCGTCCAAAGTGAAACAATACAAAAACAAGGTCGAGCCTTTGATCCAGCTAACACACAACTCGTCCCGTCCTACAGATTTCCACGTTCTCTCTGACCCTAGCTTACTCAAGTTCTAATTATGCCCTACCCTTGACTTCTAGACTAAGTTGGAAACAATAGCGGTGCACCCACCCACAACTCACGACCACGGGGCTTTCCCGGGCCTCATCTAGGGCGAAGGAACATGTCCAACCCCTCTGCAACTCTGGGAATCACTCCCTGAGCCTTAATCCAGGATGAGGAGCGTGTCCAGCGTCCCCTACATCTCGGGAATCACTCCCTAAACCACGAACTAGAGCAGGGAACATATCCACTACCCCCTGCACTCTGGGAATCACTCCCCGAACCTCTCAGTTAGATGGAGGACAGACCCCACATCCTATATCAACTTACCAACCTAGAGTCGTAGCCTGCTAAGGGTAATACAGGGACCTTGGCCTATAGCATGACCGGTTGTGTCAACTACGCCTTAAGGTTGAAAAACACCTCTCTAGACTATACGAAACTAAGCACACAATTACACAAGCCCCTAGCGGGTACATACAACGACATTCATCATGCTCAAAACCTTATCACGAGTTTCACATCATACATATCAGGCAACTCTAAGCTCATGCATGTAATAATAATCAAGCAACAACATATACTTTCAAAGGGTCTGAACAATTACTTCTACGCTCTAGACATTTAATCACCACGATCACAAACAACCAAAAGCTACGAAATCCCTAGTATGCATGTGCAGCAACATCCCTAAGCCCTACACTTATGGGTGGGATAGTCCATCGACTACTAACATCTATAAGTGGCGCGGTGACTGGCTATTCCCTTCTAAAACCGAAATCAAGCTCGTCTGCGTGTACTAAGGGAACCTTTGGTTGAAGCGAGACTACACCCAGTCTCAGTCCTGCTAAAACTATTCTCCTTGTCAACGTTACAGTCCTGACCAGACAAAAACAACATTTAAAACCTAACTAAACTAAAGCTTAACCTCCACATCCAAGTTATCGACTTCACTGAACCTAAAAGCAATATGAGTTAAGGAGTTAAAGCTTACCAGAACGAGAATAACCCTTCCGGAACCAACAAGCGAGCTGTTTCGGACCACAAATAATCCAAAACACTTCGATTCACAACCCTGTCCAAGCCAAGAAGAGTGAACGATCAGACATTGTGTTGAGAAAAAAAAAAAACAGTTAGGGAGGGGCATAAATCGAGAAAGACCGAAAGTGAGAGGCAGAGAGAGAGAGAAATCGATTGAGGTAGAGAAAGACTTACCGAGGAGAGGGAGAGCGAAAATGGTCGGCAGTGAGGGAGAGAGCGACGGAGGGGAGCAAGAGAGAGAGCGACAGAGGAAAGAGAGAGAGAGCGCGACGGAGGGGAGAAAGGCTGGGAACCTTGAGGGGAGACAGGGATCGAGGGAGAGGAGTTGAGGGAGAAAAACGGACGAGGGCGAAGGAGGAGAGCGAAACGACTGTTTCGCTTCACGCAACGAACAAAGAGGGAGGGCGAGCCCCTCCCCAATTCCTTTTCGTTTCTTTTTTTTTTTAAGGAAAAAATAGAAACTGGGCCTCACAGACAAACAAGTAAAATCAATATTAATTGGGGAGGAATATGACTTTACAAGGGTTTGAACTTAAGACCTCTTGGATCACATGCTCTGATACTATCTTAAATCGTCAATCAACCCAAAAGCTTAAGTTAAAGCTTAAGCTGATAGGAATGAATATTTAGTCTATCAGAGAATAAGATTGTTGAAAATCAAGGATTACTGCATTTAGTTGTGCATGAAAATATCATAAGATTTTATGGTACCAAATTATGCTTATATTCATTTTATGGAATTAAGTATATCCACATTTTATAATTTTAATAGATTAATTAACAAAACAATCAAAATCAATTAAAATTATGAAAAGCAATTAATTGATTGATGGGTACTTATACTAGTTAATTTAAATAATTAAAATTTCTAATAAATATCGTTATATATTTTATCCATAAAAATGAATTAAATAAATATTTCAATAATTAAATATTAGATTATTTATTTATTATAATAAAATATTTAATTAATTATAGTTCACTATTATTAAATATAAATTAAATTAAATTAATTTTAATTAAATAATATAAATAAATATATTTTAATAAACCATATAAAAAAAGAGGAAAGATAAAAAGAAAACAAAAAAAGATGCATGTAAATAAGGAATATTCCAAAACTGTATTATAAATTATAATTATGATATGTAATAACATAGTAATCAAAATTAATCCCATTAAGTAATTAATTGACTATAAATAATCAATTAACATAGTAATTATTGAAAATGAATTTTTTCACTAACTTAGTTTAATTAATCCTAATTAATTAATTAAATATATTAAAAATATTATGAACTAATTAATTAATAATTTCAGTAAATAAGCAATTCCATTCATTTAATAAGCTTTTATTTTTAAAACGAATCAAATATATATTTCAATAAATTATTACCGATTTATTCTAATGAAATAGTTAATTATATTAATTTTGGTAAATGAATATGAATTATTTAATTAGTTATATTCAAAATAAAATTATATATAAAAATAAAAAACAAAAGGAGAAGAAGAGCACAAAGAAAATTCATGTTTTTGTAAGAGTATAGAATATACTCTTATCTATAGAAATAAATGATGTTCGAGAATAATATTATTCCTATGTTCCACACCTCATAAATCTTATACCAAATAAGGGTATCACGATCACTTATCCATTCCAATATGCCATTTCCTTATACCAATTGGTCCGAAAAGTTGATGTATAAAAGTGGGATTTATAAACTTTAGTTTCATGGGGGTTACTTTGCATATTATTATTAATGTTCCAATAAATAAATAAATGTATAAATTAAGCACATGAAAGTCCACATCAAGAAGCCAAGTGGCCTCCTTTAAAAATTATTGAAAATGTCATTGTATAGAAATGAAATCATGTGATATATATGCAACTGAATTTCTATTAAAAGTAAGTACGTTTCAATTGTCGTTAAATTATGTTCGTGTTGGCATTTTCATATCATAAATTTAGATATTGGATATCTGATTAGCACATGTATAGGTTATCAAAATTTTCTACAGGACATGTGTTCTCATGTGGATCCATATCAATCAAGGTACAAGATCTTTGTAGACATTGAAGATCATCATCTTTCTTTTTTTTTTTAGTTTGATTTTTTTTGGCTACCTACTCTCATTTTTTATCCTTTAGATTAGGTAATAAAATATGAATACTATGTGATTTTTAATGTTTTAATTTATATAATTATATGAATGTTACTTATACTACTCTTCCTTTTTTTTTTCTTCATAAAATATATTATTATACATTTTTTTAATATTTAAAAGATTGCGCAAATGTAACTAATAACTTTCAAATAGAATTATAATTTAAAATATTATGCATGTAAAAAAATAATCTTGATAATTTCTTAATCACTTCATCTCTAATTTTTTTTAACTAAGATTTTAACCAGAATAGGAATTGATTTATGGATAAGGACTAGGAAGCCATTATCGACTTTGAAAAAAATGGTGTATTATATAATTGATATTGTTTAAAAATGGGAATTTTATATTAAAAATGGGACCAAACACAAAAGTAAAGATGAAAAGAAGTTAAGAAATAATAAGTAAAAGGTAAAGTCTTCATATATAGTAATCCTAATCATAATAGGATGATCTCTTAAAAAGTAATAATATAAACATATAAACAAAAGACACAGAGAACTTCATTTATTTAAATTAAAGAATCTAATTCTTAATTTGGTGTGAGACTTATAAGTGATTAGTGATAGAATAGATGATTTAGAATTTGTGATAAATATTAATATACAGATAAGAGAGAATGATTCTCAATTATCTAGTCCTCATTCTCAATAACAATATACAGTTGTATAAGAATTTTTTTTCCCTCTTCTGATTTTTCTCAAGTTGCATTCTAATTCCACGAATGAAACTCGATTTCTTTTTAGTATCTCTCTATTTATTCACCTCATTACAAGACATGAGATATCTGAATTTTTTTTTATTAATATTCTACATTTTAAAATTTATTATAAAAATATTGTAGATTTGAAACTATTTACCAACGTGACTCTCCGTGTTTTGATAGAGACGACCACCACAAGAGAACCATTAATTATTTTTCCTAACTAACTAAATAAAGTTTTTAAAGTTTTTTCCCTTATTTCCTCACTTTCATTTTTTATTGTTTTCTTAACCTATTAAGTTTTTCCTTAATTCAATTTTTTATTTTTTCTTAATACATTAAATTTTATACTTTTATTATTTAAATTTTTATTTATGAATAACTATGTTTTGTTTAGAAAGTCATTGACAACAATTATTAATTCCAATGTTAATGATGAAATAGAGAAATATAATATTGAACCCAAGTAATTTGTTCACACAACATATAATAGTTAAAAAAAAAAAAAGTCTAGTGGCTGCTACGTGATGGTGGACGTCGACGACGCCCTCTTAGTGCCTCCTTTTGTGCTTCTTCCTCATCTAACCCTTGTACTCCAGTATGGTACAAGTAATGATCATATTCCCCACATCCACGTCCGTGCCTCCGAGAATATGATGATGACGATGGACCAACCTCAGAAGCATAATGTGGTGGTGTGGGAAAGTATTGTGAACCAGGAGTCGGTATCATCATCATCGATGTCGAAGAACTAACACCATCTTGAGTTTGAGTTATGGGAGGCATGTCCTCTGTATCATGATGAACCTCTTCATGACCCACAACCTCCTCTACTCCAACATTTTCCTGATGACCTCTATCATGCTCTCAAGTTCGCCTTCTTTGCCTAGGACCAGGCGGGAGGAGGGGGAGGAGGCTATAGGGATGTTATACATATGATGCAGTTGGTCCATATTATGGTCTCCACTATCGCACAAAATTTAGAATCGCTAGATCTTGTGTAAGAGATCGAATTTGTTTAAAGCACGAACTCTGCAAATGACAAGAAAAATAGATAATATTTGTAAATGGATATATAATTAAAATAAATATATATAACAAAAGTAAATTGTAACTTGTACCGCTTCACCAAATGATGCTCCCTCTCGAGTGATAAAACGTCGAGTAATATTCTGATACCAATCATCGTAGTCAGGATTTGTAGATCCATAGGCATCAACTGGAGGAGCGATGACTATGGACTGACGATGTGAATGCCATCTCGCTACATGTGATGCTAGCGCGATCGACCAATCACTCTGTCGAATGTCAATCTCATGCAATTTTGGCTCTATCTGACATGCTTCTAGGACAGGTTGCTTCATCCCAAACTGCCTCAACATTCAATTTGGTAGATGTCACTCAATAATATGGAAACAAATGAGTGGACTCACTGTACGCCAAATATCTTCATCATTATTCTTACAAATGTCAGACAGTGTGGCTATAACGTCTGCGTATGACTCCCAAATCATCTAAAATTCAAATATGGACTATTAATGAATTGTAAAACAAAATAAAAGTATATAAAATCAACTAGGGCTCACATGCCAAGTTAGGTTTTAGAAGATCAAACATATATCTGTACTCGACAAAGAAATAAAAAGATATAAATCAACTCCAACAATTGAGTAGTTTCTACCCTAAATTTACTTTATTTTCTTATTAAATTTATAATTAACAAATAAATTATTCAGAATCATATCACGTAAAAATAAATTCAACATAAATTAAAACAAAAATCAAAGAAATAATACCATAAATAATATGGTAGACAAAATCATAAACAAAATATTTTTTTCTTATTATGAACAAATTAAACCATAAATAATATTATAAACAAAATAAAAAATAATATCGAAAACAACTAAATCCATAAACAAAATCATAATTTTTTCCTATTTTTAACAAATAATACAATTAAAAAAAACTTCAAAATCATACCCAAAATCAATTTTTCTCCATTTTTTACAAATAATATCATAAACAAAATCATACCACAAAAAAAAAATCATTTAGTCAATAATATGAAACTCATGATTCAGACCTACAATATACACAAGCCAAATTGAAAGAAAAAGTAAAAAAAAAAAAGAAGAAGAAAACTTATGAATCGACAATATTTTATGTGAAGAGTGAATATAGTCCACGATCCTCTATTCCACAATAAGACAAATATGGTGGGGTAGAATATAAAAGAGTGGGGCACACAAGAAGAAGAATAAAAATAAAAGAGCAAGTGGGCTAAAATGGGTTTTGAAGAATGATGAAAACGAACAAAATGGGACCTTTGTGAAGAAGATGGAGTTTTAAAATGCTTATGCTATGGTCGTCTCTTCCATCTTAAAAACGAATCTATTGTTTCAAGAGATGGTCGTCTCTTGAAGAGATGACCAAGTCTGAATCTGAATGCGCGCATCAGGTAGGATGATCGTCTCTTCAAGAGACGACCATCAAATTCACGATACACGTGTTGGGTTTTATGTCCTAAAACTCATGGTTTTGTAAACTGAATGTATATTCTATTTCACAATAAAGTTGTTATTGAAATTTATTCAGTAAAGGTGTTATTGACTATTGTGTATTGTGTAACCTTAATCCAATAAAGAACCCTTGACATAAAAGTGGATCAAGTTCAAGTTATAGCCAGAACAGTCTATAGTATAAGGATAGGGTTGGGCACCTTACCCTAGGGACACTATGGACGCATCCCACTTTATAAAGTACAAACGATGTGATCCTAAATCGTTCATGTGGAGACATGTGAGTAGGGGCGCCCTATGCAATGAGTTTGCATAAGACTGGACCGCGAAATAGTCACTTAGACTTTATAACTCCATTGTCTTAATCGACTATATTCATACGATGACCTAGGTAACTCGATCTTAATCTCGAGCGTTCTATGGACTCTCGCTTATCTCGGATTATCCTTAGATTTGCATGGGTGAGAGTGACTCGAGACTGCCGACTCAATAAGCCTCCCATTTCAGGGATAAAATCGGGTAGATAGTTGGGAACATAGTTCTGCAAGATGGAATTCACTCCTACCCGTTTTAGGGATTAGTAAAGAGGTTGTTCCCTTAAGTACTGACTCCGGGTCTTGAACAATGGGCCCACCCCTCCCATTGGCCCGAGAGGAATTCGCTTTGCTGGTTAGACCACAAACCAATTGTTCATTAGAGGATCAATGAGACTTAAGGAACAAGAGGTAATTGCAGGGGTAAAACGGTATTTTTGACCCAACTGTAATTACGAACGACCTGTGAAGGATCGACTTACTAATCATGGTTATATCGAGTGGACAAAAATATATCTACAGTGAGGAGAATGCAGCCATTGAGCTTTAGTGGGGTGGTTAACGAATGTTGATTAGCTAGGCTAAAGAGTTTGGCCGGTTAATCTCGTATCGTTGGAGCTCATGATCTGTAGGTCCATTAGGTCCTCCTTACTAGCTCGGAGTTAGCCTTGTAACATTTTGAGAGAAAAGAATTTGAATGGTTCAAATTCGAGTTTGGAAGAAAGCGTTAATTATATGTGATATATTTAACAAATCATAGCTTAATTATGAATTAAACTATGATTAATAAGAGGTGGATATATTTAAATATGATTTAAATATTGGATCAGTTTATAGCATGAATAAGGATTCATGTTCGGAAAATCGATTGGGATCAGGCAATTTATTTAATTTAATATTTGATATTAAATTAAATTAAAAATTAATTAATTAAATTAATTTTGAATTATTTAATTATTTATATTATTTTTAATTAAAAATCAATTTAATATTAATTTTAGAATTAAAATTAAATGTAAAATGAGGGATTTTCATGATTTTCATGAAAATCAAGTTGCCAACTTGTCCAATCCTCCTCATTTTCAAAATTCACCAAAACTAGCCACATCCATCTCAAACCATCCTCATCACACTTGAGTTGTCACTCTAATAAAGCTTAATGAAGCTTTATATAATGGTGATTTGAGGTGTTCTGTGAGAATTTTGCAGAAAATTCTAAATTCCCGAATTAGTGACATTTGAGGTATTTTCTTCCAAATTCTCTCAACCTAGGATCCCACAATTCGTTCTAAGGCCCGAGGATAGTAGGGAAGACTCTAACGGTTGTCCACGAAGTGTTCGTGTTGAAAACCATCCACCGGGTGAAGAGAATTTGATCTTCAAAGTTGAGTTTTCTATCCCTTTGTTTTTTCAGCTTTGAGCATGTTTTTTATTTTACAAAATTGATCAACTTAGAGTGTTCAAGATCCAAAATTGCTTCCGTCTTCTTAATCTAGACTATTTCAACATGGTCGTCTCTTGAAGAGACAACCATGGTGTTAAATTTCGCTCGACTTAACGAAATATCGAGCGAAATTTCGGAATGTCGACCCCTTCGATATTTAAACGTAGGAAAAGAAATATCTTCCCAAAAAGTCGTCCGGAATGGCGAAATGTCGACGAAATTTAGACTTTCTACGAAATATCGACCCACCACCACCAGCAAGCTTAAATGCCCACTTAATCTGACGACCCACCTTTATTTATCCCTACATTAAACTAAAATCTACAAAATTCAAGCCTGCAAGCTAAAGAAACCAATTTAGCCTGAATGTCCTTTGTTGATCGCTACATTTGAAATTTATTAATAGAAATCTTCTATCCAATCTATTTTATTAAACCACAATTAAACTTTTATGAAATAATTCAAATAATTTAAAATAATTTCCATATTTTATTTTTCTAAAATTAATGTGTACATCAACATTTTTTAACGATATTTACATCCATATATTGTCTTAGTTTTTAGACATGGTGATTAAAAATGATCAATTATATTCTAAAATTTTTTGCGTGCTTCGACATTTCAATTGACGTTTATATCTAAATATCTTCTTGGTTGTTAGAAATTTTGTTTAAAAATGGTCAATTATAGTCTAATTATGCCACAATCAAAGTTTGATTGACTAATTCAAACAATTTCCATCAATTTCCACGTTTTTCATAAATTTTCCCAAAATTTCTCTCGTTACTAATTCAAACAACTTTCATTAATTTCCATGTTTTATAAATTTTTCAATGTTGTTATGGTCATAAGTCATATTTTATGCCGGTTGAGCTATGCTCTTGTTGGTCGTTATTATTTTAGTTCTACATCATTTGGGGTAAACCTCTATTAACTATGGTCAAATATAGCCTATGAATCCACAATTAAATTTAATTATAGTTTATAGTTTAATTAAACTATCATAATTAAAGTCTCGTTCAATTTGAATTAGAAGTTATAAAACGTATTTTTTTTACATATATGATGTTGAAAATAATCAATTATAGTATGATTAAACTTTAATTAAAATTTCATGAAATATTTAAAACAATTTATGGAATTTTTATATTTTTTTCCTCAAATTTCTGCTATCATCAACATATTAATCAATATTTGTATCTAAATATTGTATTAGTTTATAAATGTGTTGCTTAATAATGGTCAATTATAGTCTAATTAACCCATAATCAAAGTTTTATTGGTTAATTCAAAGAATTTTCATAGTTCCCATAAATTTTCCCGAAATTTCCATCGACATTTCCATAAAATTTAGACCTCGACATTTCCATCGACATCGACATTTTCTTTCATGGAGACAACCATCTGCCACATGTAAAAAATAACAATATTAATATAAATAGTTTCAAATCAACAATATTTTTATAATAAATTTTAAAATGTACCATTTTAATAATAATAAGAAAAGCCCTGAGATATCCAGTCTTATTATTATTATTATTATTATTATTATTTTTTTTTTTTGTTCAACTTAGACAATTTTTTTATGTTGTTTATATTATTTTCTTTTTATGTTGACACTATAAATTTCCCTTCGAAAATGGAAAAGATAAAGTAAAACAAAAGAAAATTTTCTACATTTCTTTGAAATTTTCTATGAATTTTAGGTAATGGGTTGCTTTCATTGATCAGGTTGATGTAGACAGAGAATAGTTTAATATAGCATATTGAAATGGGAAACTTTAGTTTTGTTTTACTTACATAATATTTTTATTAATCTTAATTGATTAATAAGAAAACTTGAAATTAATTTACTAATTTATTCCTTACAAAACTAACTTATTGCACTTAAATTCATTCATAACAAATCATAAAATTAATTAGCTCATTTACAAATTTAATTGCAGCTTCCTATTTTCTAGAACTTTTTAAAGAAGTTTCAAAACTAGTTTTTGCATATTAATTTGTTATAATTCAATATCCCAATGTTATTTAATAATTTATGAAATACAATTTAATGATATTTTAAAGCTATATTTGAAAAAATGAATAAATAAAAATAACTATTTTTGTGATTATGCCATTAAACCCAGCTTTTTTTCCCCAATAAACTAAAACAAAAATGGGAGGAAAAAGGTATTTCCTTCCAGCCACTCAGCCCACTGGTTTGCAACTGCAACCAGCCCACTATAAAAACTACATTTTTTTAGTACAAACTCTAATTGGACCTTTTCTAAAATCAACAGTACTGCAAATAATTTTTTATAACAGGAGTTTTTTCTTTACTTAAAATACTATTTCAGTGTATATAATTTTGATTTTGTTTAATTTTAGTCTCTTACTTTCAAATATTCAATTTTAATCTCTGTACTTTTTATAAAGCTTAAAACTGGTCTTTATGATAAGTTTGAAGTTAATTTTTATCAAAATGAGTTAAATAATAATAATAATAATTTTAATATAACAAAAGATACCATGTGAACATACTTAAAAAATTTATAGAGAGAAAACTAATGAAGATTGATTTTTTTAAGAAATATTAACAATAAACTAATAGTATGGACCAATTTTAAGTTTTATTGAAAGTATAGGGACTAAAATTGGTCATTAGAAAATACTGTGACCAAAATAGAATAAAACTCGAAGTATATGAACAAATTAGTATTTTAACTGCTTTCCTTTGTTTTTCATTTCCATTTACTTTTTATCATTGTCCATTAAGGAGTCAATTGTAGCGTTTAGATTTTGAGTTTCACTAGAGCTCAACTAGTTACGATACATACTCTCAATTAATAAATTAAAGGTTCAAATTTTCACTCTTTACATATATTTGAGGGCATTTATGTGATTGGATGCTATTATTTTCTTCTGGTTGTGTTTTATATATTTAAAGAGATTGTTTGTTAAAGAGGGAGCAAAACCGTACTCTGTGTATTGATGATGAAAGGAATGAATAATACAAAGGCAAAAACACTGAATAAAAAGCAAAGGGAGCTGATATGTGTAGCCATCCTATTGGGCACAAGAATAAACAACAATACAACTCATAAAACAGAGGAAAAAAACAAAAAGAAATGCTAAAAGAAAATGACATTCTATCATCCCCACAAGCGAAAATGGGCAGCGATGAACAGTGAGCTTGGTTCTCAAACTTAGAAAACGAGCAGTAGGTAAAGCCTTAGTCATAATATCTGCTAGTTGGTCTTCAGACGACACAAAACGAACAAGAAGCTGTTTTCGCATGACTTTCTCTCTAATAAAATGCAAATCAATCTCAATGTGTTTAGACCTATTGTGAAGAACTGGATTGGCATCCAAGTATGTTGCACTTATGTTATCACAACGCAACAAAGGAACAAAAGGAGGAACAATGTCAATTTCACACAAAAGGGATTGTATCTAAACCAATTCTGCAACAACATTAGAGAGACCCTTGTACTCTGATTCGACACTGGATCAGGAAACAACTTTCTGTTTTGCCGAAGACCAAGAGATAAGGTTATTTCCAAGGAAAAATGAAAAACTGCTTGTACTTCTTCTATCATCTGGACAACTAGATCAGTCGACATCTGTGTAACAAGTGAGGGATTGATGAGCAGAACCTGTAAGGGTAATACCAAGATGGATGGTGTTTTTCAAATATCTTAGTATCCTCTTTACAACATTCCAATGGACAATAGTTGAAGCGTGTAAAAACTGGCATACTTTGTTCACTGCAAAGCTCAAATCAAGTCTAGTGAGCGTGCAACACTGAAGGGCCCCAACTACACTCCGATATTGTTTTGGATCAGACAACAATTCCTCATCATTAATCGATAAAGAGGTACCGACAACCATAGGAGTATCCATTGGTTTGAAGTTCATCATATCAGCCTGCTGAAGAACATCACAGAAATATTTGTGTTGATTGAGGAAAAGGGAATTTTCACCTCTTTGAACTTCAATGCCAAGAAAATAAGATAGATTGCCAAGGTCTTTTAGAGAGAAAAGACTATTTAAGGTGTTGATAAACCGTTGTAAGAAAGGAAGATTATTCCCAGTAATCAAAATATCATCAACATAAACCAAAACAATAACTAAAATAGAATCTTTGTTGAAAACAAACATCGAAGTATCAGATTTCGAAGAAAGAAAACCCCAGGCCAGAAGACAATTACTGAGTTTCATGAACCATTCTCTTGGACTTTGTTTCAAACCATATAAGGTCTTTTGAAGTTTACAAACATGAGATGGTTTATCCTTATCAACAAAACCAGGTGGTTGAAGCATATAGATATCCTCATGAAGATCCTCATTAAGAAAGGCATTGTGAACATCTAATTGCTTAATACACCAATTAAAATGCACAACAAAAGATAAAACAACCCGAATGGTGGCTGGCTTGATTACAGGATAAAGGTCTCAAAATAGTCTACGCCATATGTTTGATCAAAACCACGGGCCACAAGTCTTACTTTATACCTTTCTATATCACCGTTTGACTTAAGTTAATTTTATAAACCCATTTGCAACTTACAACCTTATAATCAGGCGAAGGAGGTACCAAAGTCCAAGTATTGTTATGAACTAAAGCCTTGAATTCCTTATCCATTGCATCTCTCCATTCAACACATTTAACAACCACCTTAAAAGAGGTTGGTTCAATGGGAACGAAAGGGGTTGTAGTTGAAGAGGTAACTAGCCAACATTTAGGTTTAGTGATTCCAGCTTTAGCTCTAGTTATCATGGGATGGATATTGGAGGTGGGAGGAATAAGAGGCAAATGAGATATACTTGAAGGCAAAGGGGAAGCAGTAGGTTGCATCGACAAGGATGAGGTAGGAGATGAAAAGGGTAATTGGTTGAATGATGATGAGGAAAGAGATTGGGCAGGAGAAACATGGGAAGAAGGAAGATGTTGGTGATGAACTAATGTTGGAAGAGGTGAAGCAAAACCAGGAGGAAAAGACAGACTTTTGGACTGTGAAGGAACATTGGACAAGGGAAAATGTGAGGAGACTGGGGAAACAACAAAAGAAGGGGTAGGCAAAAAGATAGGAAAAAGGGAAGTAGAATGAAAATAATGATCAGGAGTTTAGCTTTTAATAGGACCAAACGCGAAATCAGATTTGGAGCAAGGAAAAGAGAACTCATTGAACACTACATGCCTTGAAACAAAAAAGACGACCAGGTAGGGGATCAAGACACAAGTAGCTTTTGTGATTAGTACTATAGCCTACAAAAATGCACTATTTAGATCGAAACAAAAGTTTGTGAGAGTTATAAGGTAGCAGGAAAGGAAAACAAGCACAACCGAAAGATCAAAGTAAAGTATAATCGGGATGATGATTATAAAGCACCTGATAGGGACTTTTAGAATGAAGAACTGTGGTAGGCAAACGATTAATTATGTATATAGCAGTTTGAAAAGTGAAACTCCAAAAAGACAATGGCAAAGAAAAGCGTGCAAGAAGATATAAACCAATCTCAACAACATGACGGTTTTTGCGTTCGACTCTATCATTTTGTTGAGGGGGATAAGGATAAGACACCTTATGAAGAATACCATTAGATTTAAGAAAAGAAGATAGAGTTCTATATTCTCCACCCCAATCAGTTTGAGGACACTAAATTTTAGCATCAAACTGAAATTCAACAAGTTTTTTAAAAATAAGGAAACGAGGAAAAGTTTCATCCTTAGTCTTATTAAGCAGATATAACCAAGAGAAATGAGTAAAATCATCAACAAAGAGTAAAAATACTGAGCTCCATTGATAGAAGTTTGTGGGGAAGGACCCCAAACATCAGAATGTATTAACTAAAAAGGTTTACAAGACTTTGTTTCAGACAAAGAGAAAGGTAATCTATGACTCTTGGTTAATTGACAGAATTTACAAAACTGCGATAGACTAGAACAAAGAACACCACAATGTTTCAAAATTTGTTGCAAGGTAGAGGCAGAAGGATGTCCTAGACGAAGATGCCAATTGGGAGCCCCTTAGACCAAGGAAAGGAAGGCAACACAGAAGGCTTGACAACAGGATTGGTCGAGGAGGCAACTGAAGAGGGAGATAACTTGTATAAACCATCTTCAAGCTTGCCCTGGAGAAGGATTCTCTTGGTTTGAAGATCCTTGACAAGAAAAAAAAGAAGAGTAAAATTCAACAAAGGCTTTATTATCTCTACACAAATGGCAACACTAATCAGTTTCTTTGAAATTTCAGGAGTGTAAAGAACAGTTTGTAACATGATAGGCTTAGTTAAAGTAGGTAAAGAGGAATGCCCAATATGAGAGATAGAAATTTTCTTACCATTTCCAACTAAGATTTGTTTACCCCCAAGATAGGGCAAAAGATTGCACAAGGATGAAGAATCAGGAGTCATATGGTGTGTAACTTCAGAATCAGAAACCAATTTTCATCTGGATGTTGATAGTCCAGAGAAATATTGGATGAGGTATCAGTAATAAGTGAAGGAGGTGAAGGTTGAGTAGTGTGCATCATAGCTTGAGGAGGTGGGGTTTGATAGGCTAAGTTGGTTCGATGGTGATAGATGAGGGTTGTGTGACAAAACTTCCTACAAAATTTGGCATTGCGGTTTCGAAGAAAGAGGTCTAGAAGGCCATTTGACAGACTATGGTGGTCGGGCAAGGACACTGGTATTTGGAGAAAAGGCAGAGGTAGTGGATGGGGGAGGGAAGGTAGGTCTAGAAGTATGAATTTGGTGTTGTCTAGGAGATCGGTGGTTGCTATGTTGAAGGTTGAGACTACTGAAATTAGCTTGAGCAAAGTTTAGTTGATCAATAACATTCTACTTTTCTAACCGAGAATAAGCTAAAAGTAAGCTTCAAACATCTTCTAAAGCAGGGTTATCATAACGATTTTGAATAGTGGTAACAAAGACATTATACTCACTTCCTAGACCATCCAAAATATGAGCTAAATGATCTCTGTATGATATAGGTTCACCAATAGCAGAAAATTTGTCAGCGACCTCTTTAATTTGAGCTAGGTATTGACTAACAGACAAACCATCTTTCTTAATCTTGTCTAACTGATTTTTCAATCCCATTATTCTGGCAGTAGTTTTAGAGTCATATGTACGCTTAAGAGAATTCCAGATTTCACAAGCAGTCTCTAAATTCACAATTCACCCATCTTTTCTTCAGACAAAGAATAGTACATCCAACACATTTTAAAACGATTATACCTTTCCCAGTCGAGATAATGATGGTTAAGCTGCATCTGGTTTGGATCGATGAACTTCGGAGGAGTTGGAATTGTGCCATCAAGAAAACCGGATAAACCATTAGCTAAAACTGCATTCAACAGTTGATTTTTTCAGAGAAGAAAGTTATTGTCGTTGAGCTTGACAGGAGTTAAGGTGGGATAAGGATTGGGGGAAAAGAAATTATGTGTCTGAGGGTAAAATGGTGGTGGTTGAGGTGTATTAAACTGGTATTGAGGCGGAAAAGGTCCATGAGATGTGTACGACGGACAGGGATAAAAGGGTTGGACACCGGGATTGTATGGTGGAACCGATTGAAATGATTTTGAGGTGGTCGATAGTTTGAGGTGTGAGGTTGTTGAGGATGAGTTGGGGCAATATTCTGAGGTCGATGAATGGGAGTGACAACCGGAGTGGTTGTCGGAGTGCTAGGCGTAACAATTGGTATGGATATCGGCACAGAAGAAGAAGAGGAAGAAGCTTCACCGGTAGCCATTGGAGGAAGAGAATCACAACTCTGATACCATAAAGAGAGTGTTTGCTAAAGAGGGAGCAAAATCGTACTTTGTGTATTGATGATGAAAGAAATGAATAATACAGAGGCAAAAACACTAAATAAAAAACAAAGGGAGCTGGTACGTGTAGCTATCCTATTAGGCACAAGAATAACCAACAATACAACTCATAAAATAGAGGAAAAAATAGAAAGAAATGCTAAAAGGAAATGGCATTCTATTAATATTTTTCGCTAGGATTGCACATTTTGATGAGTTTGAACATTTTTTTTTTATTTGTTTGATTTTGTGGCTAGGTTGAGACTAATGCATTGTCGTGATTTGATTTTGAATGGTTGGTTGAGTTTTGTGTGAACTATTGGTTGATTCATCCCTATAAGTCAAATAAGCCAAATCTAGTGTTAAAGTCTTAATTTCATCAAATTAATTTTTTTAGTATTATAACTTAAACATGGATATGATTTTTTTTCGTAGTTCAACAAAGGTAGGAGTGAGAATTCAAATCTCATCTCGAAGGAAGAAAGTGGTGTCTTAACCACTGAATTATAAACTTATATTCATGTTATCAATGTGAGGTATAAATTCAACTTTGAATAAAGGTTATTAATTTTTTGATAAGTCATGCTCAGGTAGACAAACAAATTGATATTTTAACTTAAATGAATAGTTTAGTTTTTTTAGTTCAACAAGTGTGGACATGGGCAGATTAAAAAGTCAAATCAAATTAAAAAATAGACTTCTGGCATAGTTGTTAGTATGTCATCAACCCCCCTTCTCCCCCCAAGTCCTAAGTTCAAATTTTGGTTTGTACAACTTCAAATATTTTTTTCAATGTCATATTTAAGCATCCCGATACAAATTCTGGATCCGCCACTGAGTGTGGATGTGGAGAATATTAAACATTAACCGTATATCTAACATTCTTATAGTTGAACGATGGAATCTAGCAATCATCGACAGTGAAGTGGTGATAGACGACGACAATCATTGATGGGTGATTGTTGGTGGTTGGGAGCAGAGACCATGAAAAAATGAAGGTAGTATAGGTAGTGTGAGAGTATTTAGTCATTTTCATATATCAGGACAATTTAGAAGAAATTCTCAATTAAACATTTTATTTTGAAACTTTCTCAATTAAACACTTAAAAAAAAACTGTTTCTAGAATTTGAATTTAAATCTTTCAATCAAAATAGCTTATTTCTCAAGCTCATTTTATAAAAAAAAACTCATTTGGAGGGATTTTCAAACATTAAAAATCTTATAAAAACAATTGTTTCTTAAAAATTAAACACCGGAAAATCAATCCAAACACACCTATAAGTATAATATAACATTTTGGTAATATATGCGTGAGCTTTCCTTCAAAAGTTTAGTTATAATTTTACGGCTGAGTTTGAGTTTTTCCCCCCGTAAAATGTCAAAAAATGCACCCTTTCCAAATGTAAGTTTTAGGATTAAATATTATTTTAAATCCAACACGTTTTACTCGGATTCATTTGATCACTGTACATTTACAACTTTCAATTTGTTTCTTGTAGGGATGGACAAAAAAAGATCAAAAATCGACTTGATCGATCGAAACCGACCGAACTGAGGAGTTTGAAAATATTGTCGGTCGAACTGACTCACAATATATTATTATAATAATAATAATAATAATAATAATTTAAAAAAACAAAAACCATATATATCATAAACATATTAAGTAATAATTAAATAATAATGAAATAAATAATGAAATAAACAATTAAATAAATATTAAAAATGTATATATATATATAAACCGATCAAATCGATTGGTCAGTCGGTCGGTTTTGGTTGATTTAAAGTAAAAAAAAAAATTGTCGGTCGAAGACTTTGGTCGGTTGGGGTAAAAAACTGACCCTGACTGACTTTGGTCGGTTGGGGTAAAAAACTGACCCCGACCGACCGATGATCACCCTTAGTTTCTTGGACTCTTAACTTTTGTTCATTTTAGTATATACTTTCGAAACATCCATTTTAGTGATTATACTTTCAAAAAATGACATTTTTTATCCTTTTATTTTTATATCTCATTTCTTTCCATCATAATTTTAGCATAACAGTTCACTTATAAAAATTTCTTAAAGTGTTGCCATAAATTTGTATTAAAAAGTTTTCATTATCTATATGTTTAAAATTTATAAATAGGAACCCAAATGAACATTTTAAAAATATAAGAAGTAAAATGAATTAAAGTTAAAAATGTAGGAGACTAAAATGAATATTTTGAAATTACATCAACTAAAATAAACTAAAACAAAAAATATTCCATGTCTAAAACAGTATTTAACTTGAGCTATAAATAAAAAAAGATTAAATGAAAAAGAAAAGTTGGAGGAGGATGGTGACACGCACGTGATCAAAAGATTATGTTGGTGGTTGCTATGCAATTTGCAAAAGTTTAGTATTACAACTTTGAATAACTTTCTCTTTCTTTAATTTCTTATTTAGAAGATCTCATTTTATTGGTTTTAACTTTTAACCATGTTCTTTACTTGTTCAACTATATAATACAAAATATTCATGTTTATTTTTATAGATGAATTTAATTTAGAATCTTCACTTTTTTTTTTAGTACAACAAACATGAAATATGAAGATTAAATCTTTGATTTTAAAAAAATAAGTATATATCAACTATTGTTGAACTATGTTAACTTTTACAATATTTTCGGTTTTAGTTTGGTTTCCATCTCTATTTCTTTATTAAAGCTTAATAAAACATACTTCACGTTATTTCTAACCTGACAAGTTATTTATAAATTCCACATCTGAACTTTATATAATGTATTATTTTATTTTATCAATGTGAAAATATAATAAATCCTATAAATTGAAAAGTCTTGAATAATTTGAGTCATTAAACTTAAATACACTATTTTGGTTTAATAACATAAATTTAGAGCTAATACTTTTTTCTAGTGTAATTGACGACAAAATTTCTAGTACTCGCGTAGTACCATTCCTTTGGTTTACACTATGTATTTTAGGGCATGTTTTTGTTTGGTATGCAATCCAGATTCTGTTTTATGTTTTCGGATTCAATGAATTTAGTGAATAAGTATTTAGCATACGTGTTTTCGAAAACTGTTTTCGGATTCTGTGATCCAAATAGTAGAAATTCTGAAAACAACATTTTTATGTTTTCATTGTATCCAGATTATGAATTTGAAAATTTAAAATGCAGAATTGTATTAAACAAAGATAAAATCTTAATAAATATAGTATTTCATATTTATAAACTTAATTTACTTTTGTTAAATTAAAATATGTATAATTTAAAATATAAAATATTCTATTATAAAATAATAATTATATAAAATTTATATTAAAAAAAACATGTTCATAAATCAATTAATAATGTCTTATATTCAACTTAATATTTAATTTTGCAACTATAACTAATTTATGATCTATAAATATATTATAGAACACACTTTAAACTTCTGTTTAAAATGTAATCGAATTTCTAAATATGCTACCAAACACATATCTGAAAACATGAAATACAACTCTGTTTTCATTGAATCCCTTGTTTTCAAGTTTCTGTTTTCGGATTGCCTACGAAACAGACCCTTAGTTTTTGAGAAAAACTTGGGTGCAGCTTGAGTTGCACCCATCAACATATTTTTTTTGTTTTAAAAAAATATTTTTTTATGTGGTCATGAAGTGAGCAGTACACTAGGTGAGTGCAATCTGCCTTAGTTTTTTAATATTAGTGGACCCCATATAATTTTTTGTGGTCCTTGCTTAATTTTCAAAAGAATGTTTATGTGGCAAACATTCCATAGTAGTATGGAAAATTATCTATACATGGAAGAAAAACTCTAGTACTACCATATTATAAAATTTTCTCTATTGATTATTTGTCACATCAACATCCTTTTAAAAATTATGTGAGGTCTCCAGTATTTAAAAATTATTTATAATCTAATGATATAGTATGGTACTTTGGTAGCGGTAAGACTAAAAATTTTCTCTTTAATATTGGAAATTTTCTCTATAATGACAATATGTGTTAGATTTATATTCAAGTTCAACTAGGGGTGTACAAATAACCCGATAACTTGAGCAATCCGGACTACCCAACCCAACCGTTCAACTAAGGGTTGGGTTAGGTTAGGTTAGGTTAGGTTAGATTAGAATTTTGGATAACCGAATTTTTGGGTTGGTTCTCGGATTGACCCTCTTAGACTCGAGTTGACCAAACTCAACTCAATCCAACCCAAAATTTATGATTTTTAAATTTATATACATACTTATAAATGAATTATTTGTCAATTTTAATGTTTTTCTTCTAAAATTCTAACAAATATTAAAATGTTATGAACTTTAAAGTTTGATAATTGAATTTTATGTGATTTTAATTATAAATTCAAGAAAAAAGTTATTTTAAATAATTAAAAAAATTATTAAAAAATAAAAAAAATCAACCCGGCGACCCAACCCAACCTAACCCGTAAAATATAGAGTTTGGTTGCAACCGGGTAATTTGAGTTGCCAATCCGACCCATCCAAATTTTCGAATTGGTTCCAAAAATCCCTTCAACCCAACTCATTTCATGTACACCCCTAAATTCTAACTATAAATAATTGTTACATGAAGTTTTAATGAGCACATTTTGTTACGTTTTAGTCTAAAGATAACTTAAAAACGAAAAGTTGAAGGATATAGATGATATTGATAGTGAAATATTTAAAATAATAGAGACCCAATTCAAATAAAGTCCAAATTATATTCAAAAGGTAATTTAAACTATATTTAATTTTTATGACATCATGATTTCATATTGACAAATTATTTTGTCGAAGAAAAATAAAAACATGTTGATTTATGTTTGTTGAAATAAAATAAAAACATGCTGATAAAGATTCCAGACAAAATCTCTACATTTTTCAAGGAATAGATTTGCTAAAGACCTGAATATTTTTTTTATACTTATTCTTTTGCATCTTAGATTTTGTTAGAAAATTATTTTAACTACTTTATAGGAAAATAATAATAATAAAAAGGACAATCTCCACATTGACATACATTAGCTAATATTCAATTATTAAATAAAGATTGATTCAAATTTTAAAATAGTAATTGATGTCTCGTCCAATCAACTATGCTTAAATTGATTTTTAAAAGTCCATTTTAAAAGGACTAATACCACATTTACCCGAGTACTTATTTTTGGCTGCAATCCTTATCCAATAATTTCCAATTTTTTTACACAGCATAATTCATCTCAAATTAAATATAGAAAAAAAAAAGTTTTAAAATGGCATGTTTACCATGAAAATGTAAAATGGATAACACTCTTCTTTTGTTAGAAGACTTTTATTTTCCTATTGGTTATTAAAAAGTCAGTTGTTTATGTGTATAATTTCTGAATTACAATTAATTTTAAATGTTATGTCACGATAATTAAATTGCCTACATCTACTAATAATCTATCTCTAAATATATTACATGTGAAGCACTAGTTCATATTTATAATCTAAAGAATTGGTCGACTGATATATTCATTGTATTTGGTCGTTTTTTCAATTCCATAGTCAGGTTTATTATCTTTTGAATTTCACACTTAAATAAAATACTTTTTACAAACACAACATAAGTCTTTTTTTTTCTTCTGAAAATGAATTTGAATACTCATTCATTTATAATCTAAATAATTGGCGACTGATATATTCATCGTATTTGGTCGTTTTTTTCAATTCCATAGCTACATTTATTATTTTTTGAATTCCACACTTAAATAAAAATCATTTTTACAAACACAACCCAAGTCATTTTTTCCGAAATTGAATTTAAATACTCATGGTGGAATGAGAAAGTCACAATTATTATTCATATTTTGTTGATTGTTTTAGTTCAAACAGTTAGATAAGATGATAATTAATGTCTAATCTACTCAGTTTTTTATACGATGGTTCAAGCCATGATTTCTTCCTTTCTGTTCCAAATGTTGTATGTTTCACTCGAACAATACTCTAAACAAGAAAGCTCGACTGAGAGAACATGATCCTTTGAAATTTGAAGATGAATATTCGACAGTCGACAATATATAAAAGCACGCTTCTCAAACTCCAAACATCAAAGACAATAATCGCAATCTCAAATAACCCATTCAGAAGATTCAAATGTTCTACTACAATTTTTATACAAGTTGATCTTTATCCTACCTAATATCTATTATCCTTGCATTCTAGGCCACATTTATATGTACATTTGACTCAAAGAATTACGAACCACACGAAGGACAATATTGAAATGTCAAAAATGCCCCTAGAAAATAGAGAAATTATTTACAGATCCCTAAAGAAAGATTGACGATAACTGCAAATTGAATGTCATAGTGATTCGAGAAAACCAGTTTTTGTAAGAACGGCATTCCTTACTTTACTCAGATCTCTCCCTTTCAAAGTTCTTCCAACTCCTTCAAACACTGAGAACGACGAAATCTGAGCGCTAGCCAGTCTCTTCGCTATCAATTCATGCGGCGGAACTCTGTTCTCAAATCCTTCCTCATCCTCCTCCTCCTCCTCCTCCTCCTCGCCGTCGCTGGAATCATCGTGCTCCGAATCGAATTTCCTAGGGTTCTTACTTCCGTTAGGTTTAAACCACTGCGGAATCGATCGAGGAGCCGATCGAGGAGCAATCTGAACATTGCCGCCGCCGCCGCCGTTGGGCCTCGGAATCATTCTGGAAGCGGACGGAAAGTGATTAGCGGAAACGGAATCGGAAATGGACGAATCGACGAATAAATTCGAATCATCGGAGGATTTTGAAGGCGTTGTTGATTTCTCCTTGAAAACGTCCCACACGTCTTCTTCTTCGAAATCGCCGTTTCTGAACGACCGCCACAGAGCGCTGCTCTGCCTGCACAGGCCATTTCCGCCGCCGTCCATGGCTACAGAGAGAGAGAGAGAGAGAGAGAGAGAGAGAGAAATTGAAGATGAATCTATGGAATCCGGAGGTTTTTGGGAGAATCCGTGAGGAATTTGAAGAGAGATTACAGATATTTTTAAAGAGAGAAAGGGGAAATGGAGAAGAAAAAGGCTCTGTCGTTTTTTGTCGTTTGTCTTCAACGACGTCGTTTTCGTTAGAAGATGCGTGTGACAACCAAAGTATAGAGAAGAAACGGAGGATTATGAGCTGTGGTGCTCAAATTAACATCATTTTATTTATTCTATGCTTTCTTTTTTCCATGTAAAGCTTATTTTTAATTTCATTTCTACTTTTGAATACCATCTTACTCAATTGGGTTTTGTTTCCTCTATCCTATCTTTTTTTTTCATTCACTTTTTGACCACTAATTTGAGTCGACTAGAGAATACCCCATCCTCTATTAGAATCGAGCTAAGTCTGGTGATTTTAGACCTAAGATATTAGTAAGGAAAATTGAGCTTTTAGCTTGGAGAAGTTCACCCTTACGAGGCAACAATTACTCGATGTAGCCGTATAGATATGTCTTACTATGAATCGAGCTTGAATTAAAATGCATGCAAAATTATCCAAATAACTTGTATGGTAGACTAGTGATTGCAACTGACTAAGTGTGTTAGTCTATATTCATTTTCCCATCATTCTAGGTGGAGAATAGGAGTGAAGGGAAATTTGTTCGTGTTACCTAAATAGGTAGAGATGAGAATGGAGAATTCATCCATTTCTTTATTTTTGGTAATATATATATATTTTTATATATGTATAATAAATCATAAATTTATACTTTTATGAAATATTATTTTCTATAAGGATTTTTTTTTTTTTAAAATCTCTTTAAATAGAAAATTCTCATGAGGAATTAACAATTTAAGTATAGATTTTCTAAAAATATATACTTTTTATTTAATCAAAATAAAAATTAATAATCTCCAAAGGAACCCAATCCCTCGATTTCTTCCCATTAGAAATTTGAAATGGGACATTTATATAATAAAACAAATCATCAAGACTCCTATTATAAATTGAAGGAATTACCTTAGCTTGACACAACTCATATCTAACACCATATAGTATGTTGATTCTCTCATTCGACACTTTACTTGAAGTTGAATTTTATGCTATGCAGTGAAATTTATCTCTTCATTTTTTCTTCCTAGTAAGATTTCATGTTGTTATTCTTTAGGAATAAGTTACATTTAATTCAAAAAATATATGCTTATGTTAGGATATTAAGGAGAAGAGGATGATAATCTAGATCGTTAAACCACTTTAATATTTGAGAAATAAGAGACTAATAAAAATGGGGCCTCATGACCCAATAAAAAGTGTATTCACTCACATTATTTAATATGCATTTGTTGTGGGTGAAATTGAACCGAGAACATAAATCTAAATTACAAATTAAATCTCATTGTTAGATAAAAAGGGAAATCTGTTTAAATCCTTATCTGAAAAGGAAAAGAAAAGTAAAAAATCTTATAAATAGATCATTATAACTCAAAGATAAGGAGTTGAATTGAAACTCCATCCTCTAAACTCTAGTTTCCTACACTCAAATTCTCTTTCCTAACTTAAGCATTTGAGTTGATGTGGCAAATGCCACATCAGTCTTAGCTTTTTCTCTTTTGTCGGTCAACTCTTATCCCAAATTACAAATTTACCGTTGCTATCACGTGAAGGTCATGTGAGATTTCTCTTAACCAGATTTTGACAACAACTGCATATGAAATAATTATTATTTAGATACATGATTACATCATTCCTCAAACTATCTTGAGGTATAAAGTACCCTACAATTTTAAAATATGATGAGTATTATGGAATGTTTTTTTTCAAAATTTTGGATCTTGTGAGGCTTTGTCAAAGTTGACAGGCGGAGCTCAATTTTTTTTTCTTAAAAAAAAAAAAGCTCTACACAATAATTGGGGTATTTGTACGGATAACCCATTTTCCAATGCATTAATGTCATTTGACTTGACATTTCAAAATAATGAAATATGACCTATTTCGACGCGCAATGATGCGCAAATGAAATGACTCATAAGGGTAATATGAAACGGTCTTTCTTGTTCACGCTCCCAAGACGTTGTTCACGCTCTCGCCTCCCGTTGTCTCGCTCTCTCGCTCGCTCAAATGAATGGAAAAAAATATAAAGAAAAAATGACAAAAAGACAGAGAAGAGTCGAGAGTAGCAGAGAGAAGAAAGAAGTCGATGAGCGAGCAGCGAGAGCGAGAGCGAGAGAGAGAGAGCTATGTCTTATTTAATTACTATCATAAGCGAGAACGAGAGCGAGAGGCGAGAAGCAGAGCGAGAACGAGACTTGAGCGGAATGCACGCAAGACAAAAAGGGAGAGAGAGAGCGAGAACGAGACTTGAATGAGCGAGAGCGAGAACGAGACTTGAACAAGAGCGAAGCGTGACTTGAGCGAAAAGCGAGAGAGCTAGAGTCGATATGATGCCGCTACGGTAATTTGGATGAAATGCACAGCGAAGACAAAAAGGTCAAATATCATTAATTTTGAACACGAAGTAAATCACATTAATGCATGTGAAAAGGGGTTTTCCATGCAAATTTCTCACAATAATTAATGAAGGAACGATAAAGACAAATACTATTAAAAAGAAAGAAAGAACATATAATAAATATATTTATTTAGGCTTCGATGAATAACTATTTAATTTTTAATTTTTTTATTAAATTTTAAAAATAAAACAACTTTACAAAAGCACAACTTAATTTTTGAAAATATAAGTAAAAACTAGATATAACAAATGACGTAAATCTTTAGATAGAAATAATATTTATAGACTTAATTTTTAAAAACAAAAAACTAAAAATCAAAAGGTTAACCAAAGGAGCTATGGAAAGAAAATTTTTCAGTTAAGTGTAGGAATTATTAAAAAAAAGAAAAGAAAAGAAAGTGCACATGTTACAATTTGGGGCAGCCGTCATTCAAAGCACCTAGATGTCCAAACATATTGTAATGTCTTTTTCTTTCCACACTTAAACTAGACAAACTCCTTTGGAAAATAACACTTCTAAAATCACTTTTTACTCTCTCACAACCATAACAACTCAACTTAGATAGTTAACACGATCCTTGTTCAAATAATTAAGATATATATCATCTCGATAAGAGATTAGATATTCAAATTTTTATTTTTACACATTTTTAAATTAAGAAAAAAAAACTCAACTCAAAAGGCGTGCAGTCCAATTCGAACTTTGGACTTATTACTAAAAATTATTGTTGATACTTTAGGCCCCGTTTGATAACTATTTGGTTTTTGAAAATTAAGCCTATAAATGATATTCCCACCTAAAGTTTTACTTGTTTTGTTATATGCTTTTTACTTATATTTTCAAAAACCAAGTCATGTGGAGTTTTCAAAAACTTTTTTGTTTTTAGAGTTTGACTTGACTAAAAATCCAAATGTTTTCTTAAGGGAGATGAAAACATGGTAGAAAAATTAAGAGAAAACAAGCTTAATTTTCAAAATACAAAAAACCAAATGGTTATCAAACGAGACTTTAAATGTTGAGTTTTGTTTAAGTTTGTAATTTGAATGTTATTTTATTATTGGATGATTTGAACGTCTAAATTCATTTTATTTTGGTCTTTTTTATTTTTTTAAAAAAATATTTTTTAGTCTATAACTTTAAAATGGTATATTTTAGCCCCCTAAACTTTAAAAAGAAAATTAACATGTGTGGATTGAGATTCAAACTTTTAACCTTTTAGTCAAAATATATATTTTAACTAGTTGAATTATGCTCAAATTGACAATATTTGTCCAACATAGATCATTAATATCAACTCCCAATAATTTATTATATTCAACACATAAAGAAAACTAAATGGAGTGTAATTTAATATATAAAAATTCTAATAGGTCCATACAATTGTAGAGTAGTATTTATTTAGTCTTTATATCTTAAAAAGTATTTAATAGGCTCTTAGGGGTTCTTTGGTTTAAGGTTTTATTGGATGCACATGAGTTAATAGATGCATGGGAATAAGATGTTTAGGAATAAGATGACTGCGTTTGGTTCTACATAAGAATGTTATTAGATTTTTATGTAAACAATTGATATTTATATTTGTTTGATGAAATTAATATTTATTTTATGAGATTGACCTTATAAATCTTATATAATTATTATCTATTATTATAAGATAATAAAATTGAATTTTAAAAAATTAATTAATTAATATTTTGAAATGAAAAAATTAATTGTTAATTGATCACAAATAACTAATGAATAATTATAATGATTATCCTTACCATAAATTAATGATATTTATAATTAATTGATTAGATATAATATTAGTTAGTGATTTAATATTTTCCTAATGAATTTTATAATGAATATTTATGCTTGTTTTATGAAAATTAATTGTTAATTGATCTCAAATAACTCATGAATAATTAATTATAATGATTATCTTTACCATAAATTAATAATATTTGTAATTAATTGATTAAATATAATAGTAATTAGTGATTTAATATATTCCTAATGAATTTTATAATGAAGGTTTATGCTTGTTTTATGAAATTAATCCTAAAAACATTATTTTATTAACTAATCAAAATTAATGTCAACTAATAAAATAAATAAATAAATTATAAATATTTTTAATTAAATAATTAATTATAATGATTGAAAATGAATATATATATATACACTTAAATATTAATAAAGAAGGGAGAGAAAAAGAGAGAGATGGATGAGTATAAAGAAAACCCATTATTCTTGAAGGGTATAGAAAATCCATCCATCATGGGAAAAAGTAATGCATGAGAATAAATGATGTTCATGTTTATGCTCACATACATTGTTTCAAACAAGAAGATTTAAAACTTTTACCCATTCTCATTCTCAAAACCTTAAACCAAACGACCTGATTTGAGGTCATAAAACATCAATAGTCAATTAAACATAAATAATAAATTAAAAAAAACAAAAATACTCTATTTATTTGGATCCCAAAAATAAAAAATACTTAAAACAAAATTAATTCAAAATAGGATAAATGAAATCTCAAATCTGCCTCTAGGTAAAATAGTGTTTAACCTCCAATAAAAGAAGTAAAAATTATGATTAAGTTTCCAGTAGTCGTTTTTCATAGTGGACAATAGAATGAGAAAAATTGCTTAGGGGTTGTTTGGCCCAAAGAGTTGCTGAGAGTTAAAGTTGGGGAGAGTAAGAGTCAGAAAGTTTGGGGAGTGTTTGACATGCAGATTTATTTTATTATGGTATCTGAGTTGATTTTATCAGTTTTTTGTACAATTTTTCTACCATTTCTCAAATTTTTATTCTTATGAAATTGTTATCCTTAATCCAATGTATTTATATATTTTTTATTTCTAGTTTAATATTGAGAATTTATAATGGGTAGCAAGGGTGACCTTATTATTTGCATATATAGCAATATTTAAAAAGAATTGCAAACATGGCAAATATCTTTAAAAATATTTTATAATTTCAGTTTTACCCTTCTTATTTTTCGCGTGTATTTCATCTTCTTCTTCGATCAGATTTTATTCTTCGATTTTCTTTCTCCTTCGTGTTTCCTCCTCTGACTTTTTGCAATCATCTTCTCAAGTGCGTTGCGATTTTATTCTTCGATTTTCTTTTTCCTTAGGGTTGCGATTTTGTTCAATCAGGGTTGCGATTTTCTCATCTGATTTTGCTTTTCGCATCCATGGGTTCAACACCACCGGGATGTTCAGGGGATGTGCGACGGAGGATGGTTTTATGGAGGTTGGAATTTGGAAATGAATTGGATGGATAGTTAGTTAAATTAAAAGATTGAAATGATGTTTTATGTGATTTTTTTTTAATGTTTTTATTGAAACTCTCTGAATCTTCTTCTGAATTTTTCTGAATTCAGTTGCAGATCCATGTTAGCTAATAAATATTAATGCCCTTAGCCCCAACCTTTTATTGTTAATTGTACCAGGGTTACTGAATTGTTGCCTGGGTTTTGTGAAACTCCGCCAATACTCTCTTGTCCTCCACAGATTTCTAAAAAATTATTCAAACCCCGAAAAGGAACAAACACGATCACAACAAAACCCAACAACTTTAAAATTAGAAATAACGAAACGAGTCTTTTAAACTTTCACCTGATTCGTAGTGATGCTTTCATAAACACTCTGGAGTTGTTGTTGTTCATGTTGTAGCTGAGACATAAGGTGTGAATCTGATTGCTTCGGCGCCCAAATCCTGCAACATCATTCCAATTCCATATTCTCATAAAAATAAACAATCGACGCCCAAACACTCTCAGTGATATCAGTGATATCAGTAATCAATAGATATCAATGATATTAGTGGTATTAGTGGTATACGAGTGACTATTGTGCTTCCAATTAGTGATATACGATCTTCTGTTGGAGCTCTTTTCGTGGGTATTTGAGTTTTTCAATCAACCGGAGCTTTTTTTGTGGGTATTTCTTTTGTTCATTTTGTTATATCACTGTTTTTCTGCAATGTTTTGGAGTCACAAGTCTGATTTTGGTGATTGTTTTGTTTTCTAGATATGCTAGTGAATACACATGACATCAGTGATATCAGTGATAGCTATTATTGTTTTCTAGATATCAATGATATTAGTGATATCATTGATCAATATATATGATATCAGTGATATCTATCACTGTTTTCTAGATATCAGTGATATCATTGATCAATAAATATGATATCAGTGATCAGTAGATATCAATGATATCAGTGATATCTGTGATCGATAGATATCAATACTATCAGTGATATCATTAATCAATGATATACGAGTGACTATTGTGGTGATCGGTTTCTATATTACTTAATGTTGTTAATGTTGTTATTACTTTTCGTAGGAACTATGATGAAGCTTCCAATAGTTATTTTTTATAGTGGGCAATGGAATGAGAAAAATTTCTATGAGAATTACAAGACCATTGGAATTTTGGTTGATGAGATCATGTGTTTTGATGATTTTATTAATCTGATTGTGAAAGAAAGTTCGAATGGATAGTTCTATTTCTTCTATAGAATTGCCGATATTATTAGGTTATGGGATGAATGGTGCTCAGGATGTGGTTAAAATTCAAGAAGATAAAGATGTTGCTTGGTTTTAACTTTAGTGAAAGATCAAAATACAAGATATCCTTAGTTGCTCATATTAATGATGCTTGTTTTGATGGCTCCTCTTGTGCAATTAGTGATGGGAGTGACAACTTAGGAAGGTGTAATCCGCATGGTGAGAATCATTACGAATGGAGTTCGATAGATGTTGACATGAATGCATTGCCTCCAATTGTTAAACGTCAAGCAGGAAGACCCCGAAAGCAAAGGATTCCGTCGATTGGTGAAGCAAGAAGTCACACAAAATGTAATCATTGTCATCGGGTTGGTCACAATCGTAGGACATGTAAATTTCCACCATTTTTACCATGATGTAATTTTTGACAATTGGTTTTAGATATATTTTTTCAAGATAGAACTCAATATTGTTGTTATCATACTATTCATACTATCAATACAAGGTTTGTGATTGTTTCAAAAGTTTAATATCAATACTATGAACACAAGAACTTTGGCATCTGATGAGAAAGTTTGATAGAAGTCTATCACTTCTATCAGTGATAGCTAACAGATAGACAACTATCAGTGATAGTGATAGACAACTGCCATTGATAGAAGTCTATCACTTCTATCAGTGATAGTCATCTATCACTGATAGAAGTCTATCACTGGAAAGAAGTTAATGATTGATAGACAACTATCAGTGATAGACATCTATCACTGATAGAAGTCGTATAGAAGAAAGAAGTTAATAATCATGAAGAACAAGAAGTCTAATAGAAAAGTTATGAGTAATAGGTAATAGATAGGTAGAAGTCTATCAGACAACTATCACTGATAAAAACCTATGACTTCTATCAGTGATAGTAGTCTATCACTTCTATCAGTGATAGTAGTCTATCACTTTTTTTTCATTAACTTTTATCAATCATTAACAAGATAGTAGTCTATCACTTATATTAGTGATAGACAGTGATAGAAGTCAAATAGGAACAAGAAGTCTAATAGATAATAGAAAAGTTATGAGTAATAGGTAATAGATAGACAACTGTGGTAGAAGTCTATCAGACAACTATCACTGATAGAAGTCTATCACTTCTATCAGTGATAGATATCACAATAGTAGTTTATCAAAATTATAAGAAAAAGTTAGTTATTAATAAAAAGACAAAAAATTAGTTATTTAAAAAAGCAGACTTCTATCGGTGATATCACTGATAGCAGTGACTGGCGTGGGGGTGTTTTAGTAATTTCAATTCCTCTTTTCAAATTTTTGCTATTTTTGCAAATAGATTAAGTCATTTGCTATATGGACAATTATATTGGGTCTCTTTGCTACCAACCCAATTGCCCCTTTAATATTTTACAAAAACCAAAATTTGAAAAAACTACCTCACATCAATATTTTAATATCACATTAATTATTGAATTGTTTTTTATTAATTTTCAAATAAAAAATGTTACAAAATATCTTACTGAGGAGTAAAGAAAGTCGAGAAGATGAGACGAAGAAGTGAAATGACGGAATGATGAAGATTACAATTTGGTAAGACCATCATTGCAAGAACACAAATCAAAGTAATGACCATCGAGAAGATGAAATGAAGAAGAAGAATTGGGAAGTGAGGAGAAAGATAATCGAAAGAAGAACAAACCTCAGAGAGAGCGTCTGTAGAGAAAAAGAGAAAGTGAAGAGGTCGAAAAAAGTATAATGAAAACGTAGTAGAGCGTGCAAACTTCAACAATAAACATTGTTGAATTCCTAAGGTTTTCATAATAATGGCTCGGGCTAAACAACACCTTGGGCCAAATGGGGTAATAATAATAAACCCACAAATTCCCCCAACTCTTCACCTTGGGCCAAACAACCCTTTTAACTTTTAATTTTGTATCAAATAGGTGTCTATTGTTAGCTCAACACTCTTTAAACTCATAAACATTCTCGAAATTATCTCATCATAATAAAATCAGCATGTCAGGTAAGCATTAAACTATTAGGGGTCGTTTTGTTTAAGGTTTTATTGGATGCCCATGGGTAAAAGATGCTTGGGAATAAGATGTCTAAGAATAAGATGGAATGTGTTTGATTTTACATGGGAATGCTATTAGATTTTTATGTAAATAAATGATATTTATATTTGTTTGATGAAATTAATATATAAATCTTATGTAATTGTGATACATTAAATAATCAATTAATATTCTAATAAATAAATACAATTCAATTAGTTATAAATATTTTAAATTAAATAATTAATGATGATTATTAAAAATGAATATATATATATATATATATATATACTTATATATTGATAAAGAAGTGAGAGAGGAAAAGAGAGAAAGAGAGAGATGGATGGGTATAAAGAAAACTTATTATTCTTGAAGGATATAGAAAACTCATCCATCATGGGAAATAGTGATGCAGGGAATAAGTGATACTCATACTCATGCTTACAAACCTTGTACCAAACAAGGAGATCTAAAACTCTTGCTCATTCTCATCCTCGTTTTCCTCCATCCAAACGACCCCATAGAGTTTATAACAATGATCTATTGCACACAAAATTAAAATTTACAAATTTATAATAAACATTGAGAAGTATATGTACTAATTAAACATAGTTTTTAATATTTAAGTTTTTTTTTTTTAGTTCAAAGACATTTGGAGTGAGAGATTTGAACTCATGACTGACACGAGATTCCAACAAGTAAATGGAAATAAGACACGTGTAATAAACTTGAATTTGTATTTGTATTAATCTTGTGTAGTTGATTACAATCTCTAATGTTTATCCTTTGATTCTTTCTCTCTTATGTACAACTATTTTGATGATTTTGCAGCTTGTTGAAGTCTTTCGACTTATAACTTGTTGAAAATCTTCGGCTTGTAAGCTTGTTGAAGTTCTTCAACTTATAGCTTGTTGAAGTTCTTCAACTTGTAGGTTGTTGAAGGTCTTGTTGAAGTTCTTCAACTTGTAGGTTGTTAAAGGTCTTCAAAGTCTTTTAGTCTTCAAGGCAATGATCTGGTTTAGAAGGTTTGATCTTTAAGAGCTTAGAAACCTTCTGATCTTTGCTTCTGAATTCTCCCTCCTACTTGTATGATTTTCTCGATCGAGGGTTGAAGAGCTTGTTCTCGAGGTTGGAACTTCACTGAAGCGTTCTTGATCTTTGTAAAGTGTTCTTCGTTCATGAAAGTACCTGGTCTTTAGGAGTGCAAAAAATCGACTTCTGATTTTTGTTGAGAATTCTCTCTGGAGTTTTTCTTTTGAGTCTTCAACTTCTGAACCTTGAAAATGAGGGAGGAATGTTCTTCTTTATAGAGCTCTTCTGGGCCTCCAAGTGGGCTTAAGCCTGTTGGACTTGGCCAGGTTAATGTTGGGTCAATCTTTTGGGTTGGACCCTATTGATCTTGAACCAACTCTTTTGGGTTGAACATGTTTGACTTTGGGTCAGTCTTTTAGATTGAACTTTTAATTTGGGCTTTTGTTTACAAAATTTTAAGGAACCCAAATGTGTAGTTGGATTTGTCATAATTAATTTAGGGATCCTTGCAAATTTAATTAATCCACAATTAAATATAATTTTTGTCATCAATGTTGAGGTTGACGTGGCGATTTTGGATTTGCTGAAATTTATATTCCAACAATGACCTCTTTGTCTTAAGTCCATATTTGATGTCAGTTGAGTTATACTCCTATTAGTTGTTTAAGACTCTATTTAATATATATTTTTTAAAATATAAAAGCGGAATATGAATAATTCTAAAATGTACGTTATAACCTAAACCAGTAATTTAACCTAAAAATGTAAAATTTAATTTATTACTTTGGAAATTTTCTCTAATAAAAACTAAATGTGCTATCTATAAATATCATATTTATTATAAACATATGAAAAGAATAGATGCCCATTTCTCGATACTCATGTGGCATGCTCCCATTGGTCATGTGTCTTCCATGTATCATAATACTACTCATGTTTGGTATCCAAAATTGATCAACTTGCTTAAAAATATAATGGGACGAATACTCTCCAATTTTTTCTCTCTTCTTTTACTTTCTTTCTCTAATTTTTCTTTCTCTATTTAATTTCATTCCATTTTATTATATTATTAATATTATATATATATTCCTTTTATATTCATACTCATATTATCCATATTATTATTATTATTATTATTATTATTATTATTATTATTATTATATATTTTGGTAAAGTTTCAATACCCGATTTTGCCTCCAATTTTTACAACAATATTGAAATTATTACTTTTACAACACATAATAAGATAATATCGTTAATTGCAGTTAACTAAAATAAATTTTTTGAAAAATCAGCGATATTAAAAAAAGACTAAATTATAAAAAATATATATCCATGGAGTGTGCCCTTTGTTTAAAAAGTATCATATTCTTTTCAAAGTTCAAATATTATCTTGGATCAAATATAAACGTTTCACAACTATCTTTAGAATAGAAATTCCTTAAAAGTTGGTTCGATGGAAAATGGATGTGGCAACGACCTAGAAGTTTGCTTCAATTAAGTATGAAATAACGCCATTCATATAAGTTGACTTTTTGTCAAATATTCTAACTATTTCTCTACTCTAAAGATTCTTTAAAACCTTTATAAAAAAGATAATATTGTAACTTTTATTATGTTCTTTCTACCATGTCTATAAATGAAGTGTTTCGTCTCAGATCAATTCTTTGTTGCAATCGCTTCAATCCACTCGCTCGATCTATGACCATCCTTGCTTTCTGTTTTTTTTAGACTGGTTAGCATCTAAGACTTCACTTTCTTTTAAAAAAAAATATGAATATTTTTTAAATAAAAGTCAAATGATTATTTTGTATAATTTAACCTTAAAAAAAAGATAAACTAAATTTAAACCAAATATTTGATTGGTTAAAATATCATTTCGATCCATGTTCTTTGAGATTTGTTCCATTTTGGTCCCTATATTTTCAAATGTCCAATTTTAGTCTCTATATACTTTCAATAATACTTAAAATTGGTATCTACTATTAGTTTATTGTTAACTTTTATTTTTTAAAAAAGTTAGTCTCTATTAACTTTTCTTCTATAAATTTTGAAAGTATGTTCACATGATATTTTTTGTTGTATTAAAATTATTATTATTATTTAACCAATTTTGATAAAAATTAATTTCAAACTTATCATAAGAACCGATTTCAAGCTTTATTATTATTAAAAAAAAAAAAAACTCCATTAAACCACGAAGGACTAAAGGTCCTTAACACAGATATTGCATGCTTACCCAAGAAGGGAAGTTCGAAACCCAAACAACTACAGGACTTTCCTCCCAAAGTGGATGAGGACGATCTACTAACCGGCTCCAAAAGCGTCGTCTGCGCAAGAGAATGAGCGACAAAATTACAAAGTCTAGGACAATGTTCTCAAACTTCATCCCAATGGGAGGCGAGGGAAGAAATTTCATCAGTAATGTAACTCAATTCCGAGATACCCGAACCTAGATTGAGTATAGCGGAGATGACCTCCAACAAGTTAGATTCCACAATGATGGAGTGAAAGGCTAAACTTAGAGTCAGAGAGAGACAACGAAGACCTTCCAAGACATCAATTGTTTCAAGGGACTTGATTGACCACTTCTTTTATTAAATTTGATACCCATCAAAGATAGGAGACCCACAGAAGTCGTGAGCTATCCAACTTAAATCTCATTTTTTCGATGCAGTGCATCGCGAGACATCAACATCAAACTTTATTAAACGTACCTAAACTAAAATTAGACATTTGAAAGGAAAGTAATCATAACATAACACAGTATGTTTGACCCATTTAATTTATGGGTTGAAATTATGAAGAAAAAAAATTGTAATGATGACGACAGAAGATTCCTTCATTATTCTTTATTGTCGTTTAATTATCTCTTTGAAGTGTGATTCTTCTGCAGTTGGCGGCCGCCAAAAGCTTATACCATACGATTTTGTAGAGCCATCCTAATGAATCTTCATTTTTGGTCGGGCAAAATACTTTTTTTTATCCTTACCTTTGATTTTCTTTTCTTCCTTAATTTTCAAACTTAACAATTTAGCCATTAAATTTTACCTTATTAGTTAACCAATCAGCTTTCTGTTAGTCCTTTAAACTTATCATTAAAAAAAATATTATTTTATTAATAATTAATTATTTTTAATTAAAATTTATTTTTATTTAGAAAAATACTTTTTTAGTTTTCTATTTGATTCTATTAATTTTGGTTCCTTACGTTTCAAAACTCAACAAATTTATTCCCGTTTTGCATTTAATTACATTGTCAGTATTTCCATTCAATTATTTTTAATTTTTTAATTAAAATTTTATTTTTTAGTTAAGTTTTACTACATATTTACTTGATGTTTACTTGATGTTTGGTTGAGGATGACAAATCTCGCCTAAGGTCCGACGAATCCACGAAGAGTTGTGATCATAAAGATAGGGCAAGAGTTCCCCTTAAGGCTGCTATGATCGAGGGAATGATCATGACACCACATGGAGAGGTTCAACCATGACACATGGCGACGACCGACTGGGTTTAAGAAGAAGGAGGAAGAAGAAGAAATGAGAACAAAAAATAAATAATAATATTGAAAATTGAAAATTGAAAATTGAAAATAATTAAATATTAATATAATAAATTTTTTAATAAAAAATAGGTGTCAATGTGTCATGTAAGTCACTATTTGAGACTAACGAAAAATTTAATGGAAAGACTAATAGTGTAACTAAATGTAAAGTTTGAGAGTAAATTTGTTGAGTTTTGAAAATTAAGGGACCAAAAGAGAACCAAATACAACTGAGAGACCAAAAAAATATTTTGCTAAATAATAAATAAATTTAAAATTAGAAATAGTTAAATATTAATAAAATAACATTTTTAATAAAAATAGGTGCCACGTTAGCTTTCTGATATGGACTAACAGAAAATTGGATAAAAAGACTAACAGTATAACTAAATGCAAAACTTAGTAGCCAAATTATTGAGTTTGAAAAACTCGTTAACTAAAATGAAACCAAATACGAAATTCAAGTACTAAAAAGGTATTTTGCCCCTTTTATTTTTAACTCCACCTTTTTTTTCTTTTCTTTTTGATCCATTTATGAATTTAGTAATCATAATTTACTGAGTCTTTTTTTTTTAGTTTAATAATTATACGGTGTAAATTCGAACCTAAGTGTATAATATCTTACCGAATTATGGTAAAAAAAAATATGTGGTTCACAATCTTGATAAGTATTTCTACTTGTGCGTATTTGTTTTTGGAAAAAAAAATAGACTAATTTGAATAGTGTCTAATAAATTTATATATCTTTTTAAAAAATTAGTTAATAGTTTAAGTTCGGTTGGATAATCATTTGATTTTTTGGAGAATCACTTATAAGTTTTATAGTTTTGTTATCTAACTTTTTACATAGGTTTTAAAAAATATAACCAAGTTTGAAAATTAAAAAAAAAAACAGTTTTCAAAATTTTATTATTAGTATTTAGAATTTATTTAGATGTTCAAATATTTTCTTAAGAAAGATAAGATTCATGATAAAGAAAAGATAAGAAAACAACCCTATTTTCAAAATAACAAAAAATAAAAAAATAAAAACAAAAAACCAAAGAATTATTAGAAGGACTTAATTTTTAATGTTATATTTATTTAGTTAGTATATTTTTAAAAATTTTGAACGTATTCATAAGTTTTTCTTGATTTGTTTAATAGATCTCAATAATTAACTCTATTAAAATAAGGTGTACATAGTCTATTGATTATATTTTCAAGCATTAAATGAGACATTGATTTCTAAAAGGTTAGGTATTTAGTAGCGTATAGCTAAGAAAATAGAGATAACATCAAAGACAAATTAGAATAAAGAGATGAAAGTTAAGAGATCTATTAGATTAAAGAAGAAAAAGGAATAGACATTATATATAAGGATGTTAAAAAATTCAACCCTTATTAAAAGTTTTTAAAAGTATAATAATTAAATATGCATATTCTTAAAAGTTTGGGTCCAAAATCGTAATTTAACTTCTCTCTTAATTATAAAACTGTTTAAAAAAATATATTTTTTTTCTCTGTTTTCATTTGTTTCTTCTCCTTGTTAATTTAAATTAACAATACATTTGATAGAAAGTGGGTTGGTGATAACTGATAAGTAGTGGGGGAGGGTGTGTGAGAGGAGAGAGATTAGTGAAAAAAAATATAAATTAAAGAAAAGTGAGAGAGAGAGAGACTTATGTGGATAGAAAATATATTATTTCGTGAAAAAGTGCATTGTAATTTGTAGTGTACTCCACGTGATTGATAAATTTATTATTATTTTTTAAAGCTGGAATAATAAATTTAGGGAAAAAACTATTTTTGAACTCAGAACATCATATGTTGTATTAATTTTAATATTGAATTTTTTATTTCATCAATTTAAATCTCAAATTTGGTAAATTATACCAATTTTAACTTTGAACTTTTAATTTAATCAATTTAAACCTCATTTGACAGATTGTATCAATTTTAACCATAAACTTTCAATTTCATCATTTAAATCTCAAAGTTGAATGAGTATATCAATTTACACCATCGGTTAAAACTTATTTGCATCATATTTCTTCTTAATTGAGTACTTTCATTCTTGAATCGGTCGCCAATATTGATTTTTTTTTTAATTTTTCGTTAGTCTCGAGCTTGATTTGTCTTTCATCTGCCGCAATAGAAGTAAGGATTTCGAAATCGCTCTAGTTAGAATCTTTGTTTCCTTCCTCTCCAACATCGATGTAACTTTAATCCCTCCATAAGACTATCAATGAGATTAATAAGGTCGACAATGATCAATTCATTGAGTTTATGGGGCGTAATCACTCTATCCACCATTGTTTTTCCTGTTTTCTTCTGCATTTTAGTCGAGCTGAAATCTCTCACCACCGAAGTCAACGAAACCATCATGGTCATTGTTGCCTTCAATGATCTCACCACTTGGATTTTCTTCACACTCGTGGTCGCTGGTATCAATACCAAATGCGAGAGAAAAACACGAGTCTATTTTGTTTTTGTGTGGGGACTACTTTCAAGAGTCGAATTCATGTTTTCAGGATAGTGACAACTCAATCGTAAATGATTTAATAAATTTTTAAGTATTTTTTTAAATAACAAATAAGTACATATCATAAAGCAACACGTGACTTTGGATATGTGTGGGGAACCTTTCTAACGGTGATGGAAACAGAAACTTAACCGAGGTTGTAAATTGATATACTTATTCATGTTTGAGGTTTAAATTGATAAACTTAAAAGTTTAGAGTTACAATTGATACAATCTGTCAAGTTTGAGGTTTAAATTGATTAAATTAAAAGCTTAGGATTAAAATTGACACAATATGCCAAATTTGAGATTTAAATTGATGAAGTTAAAAGTACATGGTTAAAATTAATACAACTTGCAATGTTCAGAGGTCAAAAAATGTTTTTGACTAAAAAGTTTGTCGATTTTCATCTCACCTCTTAATTAAAAAATCGTGTGAAAGTAATTTAAGCTAGAATTCATGATTTATAAAGTACTCATTAACTACATATTTAAAAAAGATTCCAAAGTGCTTGTTGTTTTTCTTAAAAAAAAAAAAAAAAAACTATTTTGGTTGTCTTTGATAATGAAAGATTTTTAGCTAAGATAAATTTAATTAAGTATAAAAAAGGACTAAATTATAACAAAAATAAAAATACCTCAAAACTTTGTCCTTTGTATAAAAAATGTCTCTATTCTTGTAAAAGTTTTAATATTATCCTTGACCTTTCATAAACGTTTGAAACTACATTTAGGGTAGAAAGACTATTAGAATATTAGACGAAAAGTCATAGTGTATGAAAGTCATTCTTTAAAAATTTAGTCCAAACAAGTGTCTTAGTCATCAAAGCTAAATCATTTCAAGTTATCGCCACATCGACTTTTCATCCAACATTTTAATAGATTTCTACTAAAAATATTCGAAAACATTTTAATAGATTTCTACTAAAAATATTCGAAAATATTTTTGTAAGATCAAAAGTAAATATTGCATTTTTTTTAAAGAATATAGCTATTTTTAAAATATAGGACAAAGGCCAAGGATATATACCTATTTTTTATAATTTAGCCATAAAAAAAATACTTAACAAAAATATACTTTTTGGTTCTATATTTCTGAAAAATATGTTGGATAATATTGTACTTTATTGTGTATAAAATTGAGTAACACTAGCAAATTGATTACAACTTAATTGGCTACAAGCTATTACAATAGTAAGTAATTGTGCAAATATTGTACATAGCAACAAATCAAAACGCAAAACAAATGATGGTAAATAGTCGAGACACTCTTACTAAGCGTTGTCCTACAATTATTCGCTCTGCACGGGTTGGAAAGCAGACTACTGTGATCGTCTCAACAGGATACAACGACTGGCTCCGATAGAACAGCAACCTCGAATTACTCGGATCTAGCAGAACTCTTAGACACTTGCTCTCAACTTAACTCAAGATTAAAGAGAAGAAAGAAAAGAGAGAAAACTCTTCAATTGGAATGAGATACTCTAAAAGGGAATGAGATGCTCCAAATGAAAAAACAAGTTGTTATTTTATAGGCTAACAACTTAGTAACTTCTTAAAATCAAATAAATATGAAAAATATAAAACATATATCAAAAGTAACTCAATTGTATAGTTACTGGTTAAAATTTAAACAAAACTCACAAACTTAACTTTTTAAATTAAATTTGTATAAAAAAACATCAACACATTTGGATGTTTCAAACCATTTTGAAACTTTTAAATTTAGACTTAAATAACATCAACATCAATTAGATTTTGATGTTTCAAAACAACGCTTTCTTTCACTTTTTTTTTTCTCAAAAATCCAACTAAATATTTTATCACTACTCGATCTAAAGTACTTTACAATACAAATTCTTTGTTATAAAATACTTTTATATAATTTTTTCAACTTTTTTTCCCTGGAATATATTATTGAAACATGAAATTTTATAAGTGTTTATTTTGACGAGACAAAAACATAATTTTTCCATCTAATCCCCGACTTTTAGAATGCAAAGGTTGTGCATATCTAAAAAAAGTTAAAAGAGATTAAATTTTTTTTCCCTCAATAATTTAAAATTTGTGCTCCACCTTTAATCTTAAATGGTAATATGGATTAAAGGGTAAGTGATTCAAGTCTCGACCCCATCTTACATATTGTTGAAATAAGAAAGTGGTAACTAATTAGAAACATTTGATATTGAAAGTACTTCTAACCATCAAAAGGTCAGAGGTTCAAGTTTCCATCCTTTAAGCTTTGAATTTTGAATATAGTTTTCATTTGGTCTCTGGAGTTCAAAATATTGCACTTTAACTCTTGAACTTTGAGTTTAGTTTTTATATGGTCCTTATGTTTCAAAATGTTGTAGTTTTATCCTTTAGTTTTGAGTTTAGTTTCCATTTGATCCTTCGAGATTTTATATTTTTGCCCTTAAATTTCACTAATGCTTATTTGTGTTAATTGTATATTAATTAATTTTAAAGAATTAAATTATTTTCACTATTTTTCTCAATCTCCCTTCTTAAAAAAAATAACAGTAGAGAGATATTAAAAAATAGGAATCTTTTAGCCACAAACGATGAATACGAGGTATTGTGTGTATTTACATGTGCAACTCAAAATTCAAGAATAAAATTTTAACATTTTAAAACATAAAGACTAAATAACAACTTAATTCAAAATTCAAAAGTAAAAATATAACATTTTAAGACGTAACCTAAATAAAGACTATCCTCAAAATGTATGGACCAAAAACTACTTTTCCCTGCTTTTAAACGTGATGAAAAGCACTTTGGAACATAATTTGAAAATTTGTGATGCAAATAAATAGTTAGAATTAAATAATAATGAAAAATAAATAAAGAAAAAGCAGTATTTAAAATTGTGAATTATGAAGGTAGCAGTGGACATGAATTTAGTTGCTTTCGATGTAGTGTTTTTTTCTGACAAGGTTGTCGTCACCTTGAAAGTGAAGTAAACGGCCGACTTTAATTATTCGTTTCAACAGTGGAACCATGTAAAGGAAAGCCATTTTTTTGGGCCTTAAATTTCAAATCTTTTTTTAGTACATGCAAATCATTTTTAATGTTAAAAATAATTGTCAGAAAAATCATGCAACACATACATACACACATACACACATACATACATACATACATACATATATATATATATATATATATATTATATTAATGATTTAAAATTCCAATCTTTTTATTTAATCAGTTGGATTATGCTTAGAGATGTCCACGAGGCAGAGTGGGGCCGAGGAATGGCTCCCCGTCCCCGTCCCCGCTCCTGCCTCCCATTTCATTCCCCGTCCCCGCGAAATTCCACATTTAATTTCGCATGAGGAACGAGAAATGAAATTTATGGGATCGAGTTCAATGTGAGAATAATTCCCCGTTTATAATTTTATTTTTTAAAAATTATATTAACTAATTTCTTTTTTCCTTTTTGAAAATTTGTATTTAAATGGTTAATTATTCTTTAGAATTTCAATTTTCATAGAAAAATAAAATTATATTTAATTAATTTTTAGACTTATGATTATACATATATTTAAAATTAAATAAATTAATCGAGGTGGGAACGGGGAGCGGGACGGGGACGGGGACGGGGTCGGGGAATGTATTCACTGTCCCGTCTCCGTTTAGCTAACGGAGAAAATTTTGTCCCCGTTCACCCCCCGTTCCCCGCCCCCGCGGAGAAAATGGACATCTCTAATTATGCTCCAACATTTTCGTGAATTTTTATTTTTTTAGTAAAAAAAATGTGAAATTATATTTGATAATTATTTATTAGTTCTGGGTCTTTACTTTAAACTAAAAATGTAAAAGTTTTATATGAAAATTACATTGTAGACTTAAATATTCAAACTTTTTAGGAAAGGTTTGTTTTTAAATATTTATCACGTATTTATAAGTCAATAATGAAAAAGAAAATGATGCGTTCATATGTCTTAGGAAGAAATTAGAAACGGAATTAGTAAACAAGAAACTTAAACTCATTTGCTAACTATTCCCATTTTAAAAAGTTATATATGCTTTTTCTCTCAATTTCTAAAATATGTTTTGTACCATTTAAATTCTTAACCAAATTTAAGGAAAAAAAAAACTTTTTTTAGATATTAAATTTTTGCTTGAATTTTGAAAATGTTTTTATAAAGTGGTTAAAAATCATAGAAACGTGGCATATATGAAAGTTGTTTATAAGTTAAAATTTTCAAAACATGAAATAAAAAACAAAATGGTGATGAAATGACGTCTTACTTTTTTCGTTTTTAAAATTACTTCACAATTTTAAAGGCGTTTTTGAAAAATAAAAAATAAGAAATATTAAAATTAAAATTAAATACCTCTCTTTCTAAAAATTGAAAACAAGAAATAGAAAAAAGAAATAAAAGTGTTAGTCAACAATTCTTTAATTACTATTACTAGGCGGAGAAACGTGTTCAAATCAATAACTTCTTACATGTTTAGATAATGTTTTAGTTACATCTTTTTTGTATTCTCTTTAAATTGAAACTTGACTTTTGAATATTGATTGTATATTAAATATGTAAAATTCATGAGCAGTAGTAATAATAAATTTTTTCTTAAGTTCCAATAAAGTTAAAATATTGAGTTGAAGATATAATAAGCTTTTACATTTTTGTGCATAATTTCATTTTTACAAACAACCAATCCTTAGAAAAAGAGTGAACAAATTAAGAACGAGTACTCTATTTGTGTTAGCATTGGAAATAGTGATTTGAGAAGACATAAACATTTGATGGTGGAAACCATCACCAAATCCACTAAGGGATTCCGAGGGACTTGGGTGTGCTTTGTAACTTGCCAATACTTTCTATATCTTATGATGTGCTTTGTAACTTGCGTAGGGTGGTTTATGGTGTGCTTTGTAACTTGCCAAGGTCAGACTCAAGTAACTCAAGTACTAACCTTCTAGGCTAACATCACCAAATCTACTGAGGGATCTCGAGCGAGACAGAACCTTCAGGCTGGCATCTCTGTGTAGGCATTAGGGTCGAGCGCGCCCTTTTGCGAGTTGTGTGGACATAGGGTCGAGTGCCCTTTGTGATCTCTGTGGGCATTAGGGTCGAGTGCGCCCTTTTGCGAACTGTGTGTGTATTAGGGTCGAGTGCACCCTTTTGCAAGCTGTGTGGGCACTTGGGTGGGTCGCCCTTGTGCGATCTGTGTGGGCTTTAGAGTCGAGGCTCTATTGCATTTCTGTGTGGGCATTAGAGTGATCACTCTTTTGCATTGGGGTGTGTCCCCGTCTGTGGCCGACTAGGTTCCTGGATCGTCGGTGAGTCTCGCGGTGAGGTATGCACGAGGGTGCCTAGTCATGAGTCCTTAAGATGCTTTTGGTTGAAAACTTGACCTATCTGTGTGTGTGTGGTTGTAACTTGGACGTGAGTGGGCTACTTACTGAGTATTCTTATACTCACCCGTCTACTTTATTGTCTTTGGTTGCAGGTAAGGGCAAACAGTGAGCTAGAGAGCGACAGTGGCGACATGACGAGGCTATGAAACCCCTTCCTTGTCTTAGAGAGACTTTCTTTTTTAACTTAGGCAGTTCTTTGTAACTATGAGTTGAATTGTGACTTCTGTTTGTTACTTGTTGGATTACTGTACTCGTTGTGATGCTGGACGTTTTACCTGTTCCTTTTAGTTTCCTGGTTTTTCATGCTCGTTTAAACTGTTGTGTGGGGCGCATGTGTTGCTCTTGTTGTGTGTGGTTCTGCTGGAGCCCGACCCTGTTATGTTAGTAGTTTGGAGGAGGTCGAACGTTGGGAGAATCTTTAGAAGTGCTTCTTGCTTAAAACAGGTTGAGTAAATTTTGGAATCATTCGAATAGCGTCGTTATGCTGCCGAAATTTTGGCGCATAGGGTGCTATCTAGTGGCGCCCCTAGTTGGACTTGGGCTGGAAACTAGGGTCATTACATATAAACACATATATTTGGTATGCAATAGATAGGTTGTCGTTAATACATTTATCATGTCAGTTGAGTTATGCTATTTTTGGCATGCAATAGAGAGATTTAGACAAAGATACCATTAAAGCTAAAATAATTTAACGGTAAGTTTTAATTTGATGAGGTTGTTTAATGTTGTTTTTGTACAAAACTTGATTCTCGTTATATCACTAAGTTTTTTTTTATATGTATAAAAATTACATTATTTTTTGTAAAAATTTGTAGGTGAATTAACAAAATTTGAATAAGTGGTCAAAATTGTAATATTGATTAAATTTAGGATGAAATTTAAGAGTTTATGACAAAAGTTTATGTCAAATTTAAGGTAAAATTGATCCCCATATGTTTCTTAGGCTTGAGAAGACAACTTATAGATTTTTTTTTTTTTAAAAAAAAACAAGACTACAATTTTCCCCCAAATTTGACTGAGAGTTCATAAAAGTTTTCGCAGGGACGGGAAATGAAATGGGGGCGGAGATTCCCCACTTAACTTATAGACCAACGGTTTGTTTTTTTCTTTAATTTCGATTTTTTACCATATAAATATATGTATATTGTTTTTTTTTATTATTATTATTATTATTATTATTATTTATATATATTAATATGTTTATTTATATATTATGTGTATTTTGAATTTTAAATTTTGTCATACATATATTTATATATTATTTTGATTTTTGATTTTTCCAATATATATGTATACATATTTATATATTATTTTATTTTTGATTTTACAATAGATATATTTAAATAATATTTTAATTTTTGATTTTTCAATATATATATATATATATATATATATAATTTTAATTTTGAATTTTATATTTTTAATTTGTATTTATATATTGTTTTATTTTTAATTTTTATTTTTGTAATATATATATTTTTTAAATTTTTAGTACACTAAGAACCCATTTGATTTTGCAATAAATAAAATTTGCTCACTAAAAAAAAATATGCATTTAGCCTCATTTTGATATTTTAAAATCACAACATTTAGCAATATAATTGAGTTTGATCTGATTCGACATCATTTAAGACAAGGACAAATCGACTCTGACTGACCACCTCCCTTAAAATCGATTTGGTTGGCTTTGATCGGTCGTGTCAATTTTTTGTGTTTGTTTGCTCACCCCTAATGCATGTTATCTATTTTATATTATATAATTAAATTTTTTTAAACTATAAAAAATGAGAAAAAAATAAGAAAAAAAATTCAAGAACAAGAAATAAGAAATGGTTATCAAACAAGTTTCTGTTTCTATTTCTTACTTTCAAGAAACAAGAAACATAAATAGTTATCAAACATATTCTTGTTTCTTATTCTTAAAAAATGGAAAACAACAAGAAACGAGAAACAGGAAACAGAAACGTTATCAAACGAAGCCTTAGTTTTTAGTTTTTTGTTTTTTAAAATTATCCTTGTTTTTCTACCATTTCTCTCTATTTTCTCTACCATGATTTCCATCATTCTTGAGATTTCATTTAAGTTTCTAGCAAAATTTTCAAAAAATAAAAAACAAGTTTTTGAAAACTATTTTTTTTTTAATTTTCAAAACTTAGCTTGGTTTTTGAAAACATGGGTACAAACTAGATAAGAAAACATGACAATCCATTGGAAGAAGTAGTATTTTTAGGCTTAATTTTTAAAAATAAAAAATAAAAACAAAATAGTTATCAAATGAGACCTTAGTTTTTGGTTTTTTAAAATTATACTTGTTTTTCACAATTTCTCTTTTATCTTCTCTACAAGTATTTCCATCTTTTTTGAGGTACCATTTAAGTTTCTAGCCAAATTTCAAAAAAGAACTACTTTTTTTAGTTTTCAAAACTTAGCATGAGTTTTGAATAGATAGGTGCAAAGTAGATAATAAAATATAAACACTCATAGGGTAGAAGTAGTATTTTTAGACTTAATTTTAAAAAAATAAATGGTTATAGAGTCTTAATTTTTAGTTTTTGATTTTTTAAAATTTATGCTTTGTTTTCTCACTATCTCTCTACAATAGTTTCCATCTTCTCTACAATAATTTCCATCTTTTTTAGGAAAACGTTTCTAGCTAAATTTCAAATTCCAAGAATAAGTTTTTGAAAACTATTTTTTTATTAGATGATGACACATATTAAATTTTCATCGACATGTTCATTCATCGACATTTTCACATGTCTATAGGTTGGATACGACTTAAAAGGTGAAATTGATGAGATATTAAAATGACAACAAAATGTAGTCTAATGTGAATACTATACTATTAAATGTTTAATTATTAAATATATTTTTTTAAAGATTTTTTTTCTGAAAATATCTATTGACATTTTATTATATTTCCATAAAATTGAGATCTTGACATTTGGTCGATATCGATATTTTAAAAATCTCTCTACATTATTTCATTACGATTCTACTTTATAATTTAAGAATTCATAACGTTTTGGTTCTTGAGATTTTAATATAGTTTCTATTTGGTACCTAAAGTTTCAAAAGTGATATGTTGAGTCTAAGAAGTTTGAATCTAATTTTGAAATGAGCTTCAAACTGACCCTTAGTTGACTTGTTTTCCTTTTTAATATGCAAGGTGGGGGATTTGATTTTTTGACCTCTTAGTCGAGGGTATCTATTTTATGCCAGTTAAGTTATGTTTATGTTGGCCTTGATAGAGTCGACATTAGTTGACATATCACCTATTGGAACAACGACGTGATATAGTTAACAAATCCTTACTATACTTTGATGATATGTGCATCACACACACATATATGCACTCGGGAACCAATTAAAAACTAATTTCAAACTTCATAGATTTATTAGAAATCAATCTTGAACTTTAGAAACCAATTAAAAGTCAAATTCAAACTTTAGAGATTAAACATGTCATTTTTGAAACTTAGAAAACAAAATAGAAACAAAATTTCAGTCTTAAAAGTGTTAGTTTTGAAAACTATACCAATTGAAAGTATTAGTTCTAAAACTTCAGGGATCAAATGAAACTAGCCTTTGACATTGGTTTTAAAGGCTACAAAAGTAATTATAAAAGAATTTAACCATGGTCAGTTTTTAGTATAGTTGATTATATATTAATCTGAATAAAAATGTTTTTTCAATTACGTTGATTCTCAAATCTCCAGTAATAGTGGCTTTTCCAGGAGAGTTTTCGTACGGATGACTTGTTTTTCAGCGCATTAATGACATTTGACTCGACACTCCAAATAATGAAAATTGACCTATTTTAACGTGGCAGGGCGCGACAAATTACCAAAAAGGATAATATTTGGGCTCATCTCGCTTGTTCACACTCGCTATACACTTTCGCTCTCCCTCCCGATACGACTTATCCAAATAATCACTCGCTTACGTAGACTCGCTCTCACGGACCTCGCACTCTCGCTCTCGTAAGCTCATTTTCGCTCTTGCTCACGATACAACTTTTGCAAATGATCACTTGCTCATGTTGACTACCACTTACAGACCTCTCACTCTCACTCTCGTAGGCTTGCTCTTGTTCTCGTAGGCTCGCTCTCATCCTTGTCTCTTTGTTTCTCCAAAATTTCAATCACTCATTACTATCATGAGCGAGAGTGGGAGAGCTAGAGCGAGAACTAGAGAGCACGATGCCCTCACGATAATTTGGATGGAATGCATAGTACAGAAAGGGTCATATGTCATTAATTTCATAACACTGGTCAAACGACATTAAGCGCGTGAAAAAAGGTCTTCCGTGCAAATTTCTCCTTTTCTCCAGTAGACTTTTCTAAAATTCTGGTGAATTTATTAACCATTGATCCTCTCATATCTGCATATTGTTAAGATGCAATTCTAAGCTATCAATTTTTATTTTAAATTTAATTTAATATTAACTTAACAAACATTTAACTTATTTTCTCATCTCTTAAGCTAAAACTTACCAAACGATATTTTTTTAAAAGCACAATGGACAACAATTACTTTAGAAGTTACAATAATCTCAAACTAAGCCTAATTTCAAACTAGAGCAAAAAATGTATTTATTCCTGATTTATTTGTTAATAAATGTAAATACAAAGTTTAAGTGACTTCTTTCATCTTGCACTTTACCCTTGCAGAAAAAAGTGGCTGTGGTAATGAAGGCGGCCAGCATCAAGAGCAAGACAATGATGATATTGTTCTTGGTGGCTTTGTTCATCATCATTTTGTGTTCCTCACCTAGTCTTCATAGCAAAATCAAGCCCCAGCCATTTTCGAGGCATTGAAAAAGGATCTAATAGTTGGGAAGACGAGGTACATTATCGGCATATTGTCAAAACCGTCCTGAAATTTTAAACCGAGAACTATATTAGCTCGTTTTCACTGGCTCATCCCTGTAGCAAAACCACACCCCAACCGTACCCCCTTCCCAATCTCGAACGATATACACGCACACAGCATTCTCGAACGATAGCCAACACAACATACATAGAGCATAGGCGAGCTAGGAATCCAAAAAGGGAGCAAGGTATATTAAGGATTGAAATTACTTTTTGTATTGCACCCAACATTTATCAATCAATCTTGCAACTGTATCTCATAATCTTATAGATTTGATGAAATAAAACCTTGTATATTCTGAATACTGAAAATGTAAAGAGAAATAGTAGTAGCTAATAGTTATGTGCGACTCTGCAAAGTTTTACTTGCTTGAGAGGCCAAGGCCAGTGCCTTGGCTCTTGTACTCGTCGTCATCCACTCCCTCTCCGCACGTCTTTGATGTTGCCTCGCATTTTTAGCTCGTTTAGGAGCTAACCGAGTATCCCTTTCCACGAATGCAAGTCTGAACTTCTCAGCCAAAGACAGTTCTGAGGGATTCAATGGAGAAACTGAAGCCCTCGATGTGGATCTCGCCACTGCCCATGTTTTGGGATCGATATCAACTATGGCATGTTCATCCAATGCGATATTGGGCAATGCTTCTCTCGGAACTCGCCTTCCTCTGAAACCAAATGGCGATGGCCTTGGATTTACTGTGATGCGTGGGCATTCTGTGGAGAACATCTCCAAGGTATCTTTATCTATTTTTGGCTGCAGAGAGTGAAAAAGAAAGCATGAATGATCAGAATAGGGGGAATCTTCTAAAGATCAAAATTTTTCCACTGCTAGACAACCACAAAGTTGAAAAGAACTGGAATTCTATATTACTCGCACTGCTGACTGCACTGCCAAATGTCGATAATTCATCGAACTTACATTTCAGGCACATGTTCATGAAAGTAAACATTTCTCCCTTACAAATAGGCCATGGATAGCACTAGGCAAAATGATGGATGTAGACATGTAGTCACCTATTTCTAAGGATATGATTCTCCGTCTACCAAGATCATGCAAGTCGAGAATCCTAACGTCCTACTTAATAACGATTTTATTTTTAGTTTCCTGTTTTTTAAATTTATGTTTGCTTCTACGCAATTAATTTACTATGATTTTCACCTTTCTTAAAAAAACAAATTGATTTCCTAGTCAAATTCTAAAAACAAAAGCAAATTTTTTAGATACTTTTTTTTAAAAAAATTCAAAATCCAACTTAGATTTTAGAAACATTTTTACAGAGTAGATAACAAAACAAAGAAACTCATCAATGGAAGTAGTGTCTACAAGCTTAATTTTAAAACTAAATGGTTATCAAATCGGCCCTAAATAATTGGTTGCAAGATCTGCGGAGTTGTCTCTATTGTTTCCTCGTCTTAGTGTCTTAGATCTTTCCAAGAACTTTCTTATAATCCAAAGAGAACAATGAAATTGTTTTAAAGGAAAAATAATGAAAATAAAAATCAACTTGGGGATAGAAGGTACCCTACCCAGACCAACCACCGAAGTGATTGTGCCCCATTGGCAATTTCAGCTGCATCAAGTTCCTCCCATGAATCTCCTTCTATATCATCCAGCTTTGGTTTGAATATATCCAAGCACCTCCGAGCCGTATCGTCACTCCTTGGACATCCTCTGCAACATTTTTGTTCATATCCTGTTATGAGGTTATTACTCCTAGTCAAAATACAATATATATATATACAGCCAGACCAGAATGACAGCGCGATGCAACAAAAATAGTAAATCAACAAGCTCGTGTGTTAATCATTAAGTAAATAAAACCTTAGGTCTATGTGTTACGGTCGAAAAAGTTATCAATCTACCAGACGAATTCGGAAATTTTGTTATTTGCTCAAGTTTTATGTAAATGAGGAGGTTAAAGCTTTCAAGGGAGGTACTTTGAAGGATAAGTTGAAATGATAGTAACTTCTTGGCAGTAAACTACCTACGAAATCTCACAACAATCATGTAGAATAAATTTAAAAGACCCAATAATATATATTTCAAAAGTGTATCAAGGGCAGGGATGTAGGTGAGTACCCGCAACGCAGTGTCTCCAAGGAGCAACAATGCTGGACAAGCTCAGAAATGCCAGCAGCTGTAATCTTGTTGCATCGACTGCATTAAAACTCTTCTTAATCAAAAGTTACTCAGAACAAAACAAAGGGTGAAATTGCAACTACAAGAGAGAGATTGGTAGGTTAACATAGTAAAGGGAAAAAAACTTCAATTATGCTATTGAACAACAGAAGACAAAAAAACAAAGGAAATTCATTCATCAATGAAACTTGTGCCCTGCACACCTTATATCCACAGCTCTAAGAAATTTGCATGTCTTAGCAACTTTTGCTAATCCAAAATCAGAAACATCCGAACCAGAGACATCGAGTGTTTCCCACGAACTATCTGCTAGGGAGATTACAACATCATCGTCTAGTAATTTCCTTCTTCGGGCAACTGCTACTAGCGAATGCTGTGATTCAAGAAAAGAAATTTAGAACACGCATGACATGACAAGTTTTTCAGTTAACAGTATATAAGCTAGTAAAGCTTGATAAATTGCAGTAACCTAAAACCTTACAAGAGAAAATGGAAGTACTCCTCCATATAAAAGCTCTTGAAACATTTCTCTATTAACTCATAAACTTTTGCCTCAATACTTATAAATTTGCGCCAATTTTTTCCATTGTAGGTTTAGAAGTCTCAAATTCATCTCTATACTTAAACTTATCCATCCCAATAGTCTGGTGGATAATTGGTGTTAAAAAATTGTTAGACCAAAATCAGCCCAAACATCAATTCTTCTCTGGCTGCATAAATCTCCATAACCATTTTAAGAGGAGGGCATTGTTTCTTTGCCTCAAGGAACCAATCCCCAACCCCATATTGAAGAGTCAGAGAATTCCAACCCCAAATTCACTGAGTGATTGCCCGAATTAAAAGCACCTCCACCCCAAAAGAAGTTTCTAACTCGCAACATCACAACCCAACAAAGCAGCCTTCTGATTCAGCACATCCTCTTTGACATTTAAGCCCATGAGACCCATCTTCAAAACATCAAGAGATAACTCAGCTCCTTTCAAGAACACAGCCAAAAAGTCCCACCATTCTTGAAGGCAGCCATCATTTGAGGGGCAAAAAATGAGAGCATTTATGGGTGTGAGCCTCTCAGCTGGTTAACCCTCCCTCCAAAAGGTGCTTCTAAAGCTCGGTCTTGGGTAGAGATTGCAAAAAACAGTGCGTTGTTTGTTAACTTTGTTAATTTTAAGGCCAATTGTGGGAGAAGAATTAAGTTTTGGCGAGATAAATGGGTGGGAAGCTCCTCCTTGAAAGAGGCATTCCCGGGTCTCCTTTATTTCTTTAAGAAAAAGGAAGCTACGGTGGCAGAGTATTGGAATAGCAATCAAAATGATTAAGATCTTGGTTTCCGAAGGGGCATGATGGATAGAGAATTTGATAGTTGGTTCGGCTTGGTGTCCTTGATTGAGATTTGCGGAAGGTGTTAACAAAGCTTACTGGTCTCTTGAAAATTCTGGTTTTTTCTCCACACGATCAGCCTTGGGGAAAGTTAATGGAAACCAGCTATAAATTGAACTCTACCATCATCAATCAGATTTGGAAGTTTAGTGTCCCTAAAAAGATAAAAATTTACTCGTGGAGTCTAGCTCATAAAAGCTTGAAACTAAAGATAAATTGCAAAGAAAGTTGAGAAATATGTCTTGTCCCCCTCGGTTTGTGTTCTGTGCTCAAAATGGTGAAGAAACTATTGATCACTTTTTTCTTAGTAGTTCTTTTGTGGCCAAAGGGTGGAATCAGTGCCTTCAAGCCATTGGCCTTAGAGTGTGTCGCCTGAGAAGCTGGATGATTGAATCTCTTAATGGTTGGTCCTTAAAAGGGAAGGCTAGATTTTTGTGGAGATGCATTGCTCGAGGTTTCTTTTGGGAGATATGGAAAGAGCAAAATAAGAGGATCCTCGAAAATAAGTCAAATTCTTTTGAGGTGTTTTGGAATACTGTATAAATTACTTCTTCTTTATGGTGTGTTAGGAAAAGAGTTTTTTTTTTTTTTGTAATTATAGTGTTGCTCGGCTCCTCCATAATTGGGAGGCGGTGCTTCATTAGTTTTTGAGGGAGGGGATCCTTGTCCCTTCGCCCTTAGGCTGTTTTTTCTTTTCTCTTCAATGAAGTTGTTTCTTATCCAAAAAAAAAAAAATCAATTCTTCTCTTGCATACTTGCATTTAACACATTATTGAGCAACTGGGGTTAATAAACTCATGTGGAGACACGAAACTGATACGGGCATCGAAATATAGGAATGAAATATAAACATAATCTAATTGGGTCACCGGGTTCATCAAAATTTTCAGGAGAACGCGAACTTGGCCTCTTAATTAGATAATTCTTCTACCCCAAATCCAAATATTGTTCAAAAGTGCAAGGCGAAATCGAAAAAATCAAACTCAATTAATTCAATTTGGCCGATTTATGAACCAGATTGAACATGAAGCACAAATTCTAAACAAACCAACCTTCACATCAGATGGAAAGTTGGCACTAATTTCATCCAGGTCAGGAATTATATCCTCCAAATGCTTGCCAATAACTCCAACGCACAAACTGACTAAACTTGGAGTTTTCTTCCTCTCAAAGGGCAATCCTGTTCCTGTAACCAAAACAAGACCTCGAATTACAAAATTACAGAACAAAATTCGTAGGTACGAGAAGCAAATGCCACAATGGTAGCAAATTGGCTCGCCGACTTCGAGCTCGACACATTAATTTTTCTTCAAATATTCAAAAGCGATCAATCAATTTCAATCGAAACTATGAGAAGAAACAAAGAAAACCCAATAATTCCCTCAAGTTGCAATCTCACGCCCAGCTTCCAAAATAGTGGGAGACGGATTTACCGGAGGATTGAGAAGTACTGGGCTTGAAACTGGATTTGTGATTCAAATCGAGAGATAGAGATTTAGCGAAGGGATCAGAAGAAGCAGGCTTGGAACTGGATTTCTGATTCAAATCAAGCTTCTGAAAAGTTTTCGAAACGATCTTCGCTTCTTCGACTGTTTCCATCAAAATTAGAGAGAGCTTCAAATTTCAGGGATGGGAGAGACGAGCCAGAAATCGGAAAAATAAGAACAAAAAGAAAAAAACATTGACGGTAGCACGGGGCAATCAAATTTTATTTTAAAAGAACAGGCACCACAATAAAATTGTGCAAATTTTTATTTTATTGAGTTTTGAAAATCAATTTGATTTCAATATATAAAACTTATATATGAATAAATATCTTTTTTTAGAATATAGTATAAATTCGTATGTATAAGCTATAAAAAAAAGTTAAGCTATAAATAAATATTAAATACTTAAAAATAAAATTAAGAAAAAAATACACTTTTGGTCCCTAAGTTTACAGACCAATTTCTATTGAGTCTCTAAGTTACAAAATCGAACAATCAAGTCCTTTAATTTAGTAAAATAGTTCAATTGGGTCCTTAAAACAATTAAATATTTAATAGATTGCTGACGTGGTCTTTTTTAATATTAAAATAATAATTTTTAAATAAAAATTATTATTATTATATTAATAAAATTAAAAAGAGAAAAAAAATCCTCTCTCTTCTCTCATCTTTCCCCTCTCCTTCTCCTTCCGAACGCACTAATCATTCCACTTCTTCCCTAACCTTCATCACCCTCTGCAACTCCTCTGCTTTCATATCCCAACCCAACTCCTTCTTCCATTTCTTTCTTCCTAAACTTCAGCAGCCATGTCTAAGGATCTCGAAGTTGGTGGGTTCCCTGCCAAGGACTACCAAGACCCACCTCCAACCCCACTGATCGACGCCGACGAGTTCACCCAATGGTCATTTTACAGAGTTATCATAGTCGAGTTTGTCGCCACGCTTCTCTTCTTGTACGTCACTGTTCTCACCGTCATTGGCTACAACAACCAATCCGACACCAAAAACGGCGACCAAATCTGTGGCGGCGTCGACACTCTCGGCATTGCTTGGGTATTCGGCGACATGATCTTCGTCCTCGTCTACCGCACCGCTGGAATTTTTGGGCAATTTATTTTTCTTTCGTTGCTCTGTTTCTCTCTGTTTCCGATTGGGTTGAGTAAAAATTTACCATTTTTTGTTGAACTTTGTAGGATGGCACATTAACCCTGCGGTGACTTTTAGGTTGTTTTTGGCTCGAAAAGTGTCTATAGTTAGAGTAGTTCTTTACATGACGGTTCAATGTTTGGGCGCCATATGTGGATGTGCGTTGGTGAAATCGTTCCAGAAGGCTCATTAGAAGAAGAGGATGAGAAAGAAGAAAAGAAAATGGAGGAGGGTTTGGGAGGGGAAGGGGAAAGAGGAAAAGAAAATGGAGGAGGATTTGGAAGGGGAAGGGAAGAGGAGAGAGGAGAGATGTTTTTTTCTTTTTAATTTATTATTATTATATTTTTTTATTTAAAAATTATTATTTTAATATTAAAAGGCCACATCAGCAATCTGTTAAATATTTAATAGTGTTTAACGTTCACGGACCTAATTGAACTATTTTACCAAATCAAAGACTTGATTGTTCGATTTTGAAACTAAGGGATTCAATAGAAACTCGCATGCAAACTGAGGGATCAAAATTGTATTTTTCCCTAAAATTAATAATGTTCAACCTATAAATTATAATTGCAACATTTTATTATTTATTTTTTAAATATGATTAGATAATTAAAAGAAGAAAAATCATATATTTATGTGTATTTATAATTTTTTTATTAAAACATTAGAGAGTGAAAAATGACATCTATTGCTACAATTAACTTAATTCCAATATAAATATTATTAAGATTTGATTTTTATTTAAAAAGTAGATTTTGATAGTTTTTTTTTTATTACAACAAATGGAATAGTAAGATTTGAATCTTGGACTTCAAGCCTCAAGCGAGGTAGTACCTGTCAATTACCGTTCAACTTGCTCATTTTGTCAGGATTAGATCATTAATGAAGCAATATTGATATGTATACCTAAATTTAGTAACGTGTATCAATTTTTACCATAAACTTCAAATTTTATCAAATTAAACTTTAGGCTTTGATTAGTGTGATAACTTTTTTATCTTAAACTTCAATAAATATTGTAATTTTTACTTTATGGTAAACTTTTATTTAAACAATTTGAATATAAAGCAAAATTTGTAATACTTGTCTAAGCTTAGTGTTTAATTACATAAATTTGAAGATTTATGTTTCTCAAAAAAAAAAAATGAAGATTCATGATAAAATTTTATACATGTTGTCAAGTTTAAGGATGAAAATTGTTTTTTCCCATACTAATTAATATATATAAAAGTAAAGTAAAAAATGCAATAGGCATAATAAAAAAAATCTATAGTGTTTTTCCCATTTATATTTAAAAACCCCCTAAAATTAATTTTTTATTATTATTATTATTATTATTTTAGAGAATTTGTAATGGGTAGCAAGCTTAGGGCTATTATTTGCAAATTTAGCAAGGTTTAAAAATAATGGCAAATATAACAATTTTTTTTAAAAATAAATTTTAATTCCTATTTTACCCTTATTAATGCGTGCTTTCCTTTTTGGTTCAATTTTCTTTTAGGAATTGTCAAATCTTCATCTCGGTATTTTTCGCAATATTCCTAAATTTCCGCAGTCATTTTCTTGAAACAAATCTTGAAGATCACAACCAAGTTATTCTTCGAGAGACATGAGATTATATTGGAAAAAATCGCAAATAGAGATATTATATCGTATATGATTTTCTTCACAAGCAAAATACAAACAATTATTTCGATTATTTCTTATTCGCAAGCAACAAAGATCATCTTTTTAATCGCAAACGGAGAAGTTATCGTATCGATAGCATCTTTTTAATCATAAGCAGTCGTATGTGATTTTCTTCGCAAGGATCTTCTTCTCTTCGCAAGTAAATTGTAAACAATATTTCGATTATATCTTCTTCGCAAGCTAACCTGGACAATTAAGTTCCAAAATACGCAATGTAGATTGTGTATCTTATAATATTTTGATTCTTATCTTACAAAATACGCAAACAAACTCTATTTAGATTTTTTTTTATGTGATTTCATTTTGGGTGTTTGGTTTTCCTTAGTTCTATATTTTTTGGTATACATTTTTTTGTTAGTTTTCCTCATTCTTGTTTTTAGTTTTTTCTCAGATTTACAAATTTGATTATCTATCAATAATAGGTACCAATCACCACAAATGTAGCTTGCATATGCTCTGAATTTAGATTTATGTTTGTTTATTTGTTTACATATGCTTTGTTTTACATTTTTTTTGCTCTAAATTACAGTGTTTGTCTGGTAATTGATATCTACAAATGATAGATTTTAACTCAATGATATACTACACAATGTAGTATGTGTATGTGATGATCGATATCTATCAGACTTTAATTACAAAAATATGCTAGTGATCGATGTCTATCAGTGATATACTTCGTATAAATCACTACACAATGTAGCTTATGTGTGTGGTGATCGATATTTATAGTGATAGGCTTTAATCACAAAGATATTTTGGTTATTGATATCTATCAATGTTAGATTGCTAAAACTCTATTAATGTAGCTTGTGTGTGGCGATCAATATCTATCAGTGACTCCTTATAAATTACTCACAATGTTACATTTTTGTGTGTGGTGATTGATATCTATCAGTGATATATTTTAATCACAAAAATATACTGCTATTAAATATAATTACTTAATATTCTTACTATTCTTTTGTTGCAGTTATTTTGAAACTATGATTAAGCTTCCAATAGTTGTCATTTACTATGGATTTTAATTACAAGAATATGCTAGTGATCGATGTCTATCAGTGATATAGTTCGTAAAAACCAGTACACAATGTAGCTTGTATGCGGTGATCGATATTTATCAGTTATATGCTTTAATCACAAAGATATTTTGGTGTTTGATATCTATCAATGTTAGATTGCTAAAACTCTATTAATGTAGCCTGTGTGTGGTGATCAATATCTATTAGTGACTTCCTATAAATTACTACACAATGTTACATTTTTGTGTGTGGTGATTGATATCTATTAGTGATATATTTTAATCACAAAAATATACTGCTATTAAATACAATTACTTAATGTTCTTACTACTATTTTGTTGCAGTTATTATGGAACTATGATTAAACTTCTAATAGTTGTTTTTTACGATGGACAATGGAATGAGAAAAATATCTTTGAGAATTACAAGACCATTGTAGCTTTAGTAGATGATATGATGTGTTTTGAGGATTTTATCAATTTGATTGCGAATGAAAGAATATGATAAATCAAGAAGTTTCAAGGTAAGAGTTGTTTATTGTTACTTAATTCATTTATATATAGATTTCTATCATTAACAGTCTAATGATATAAGTGGTTTTATTGATTTCTATCTTTATTGATTATATATATATATTTCTTTTGTCTAGGTTGATCCCATTAGCAACTTTGAATATAAAGTAGTTGATAATGCCAATCAGTTCTTGGTAAAGTTGGATTCTGGGTCACGTAGTTATCGTGTTTGGGATCATGATGAAATTCCATGTTGTCATGCACTTGTTGTTCTTCGTGGGTTTAATGTGAATGCTTATTCTTTTGTGTCTAAGTATTATTCTCAACAACGTTGCCATCAACTTATGGAGGTGTAGTTCGTCGAGTTGGGAATCATTCTAAATGGAGTTTTATAGATGTTGACATGAATGCATTACCTCCAATTGTTAAACGTCAAGCATGAAGGCCCCGAAAGCAAAGGATTTCATCAATTGGTAAAGCGAGAAGTCACACAAAATATAGTCGTTGTCATCGTGTTGGTCACAATTGTAGGATATGTAAATTTCTACCATCTTTATCATGATCTAATATTTGACAAATGATGTTGGTTTTAGATATATGTTGTCAAGATAAACCTCAATATACAATTGTTGTTATGATACTATCAATACTATCAATTGTTTTAAAAATATAAGGTTGTGATTGAAATACTATGCTTAATATGTTGTGATAGTGCTAAATATGTTATGATAGCGATTGAAAGGTTGTGATAGTGTTTATTGAAATCTATCAGTGACAGTGACAGACGTCTATCATTGATATACTTTGATCAACGTTCCAAAGAGAAGTCTATCAACGACAATGATAGACTTTAGATCAACGTTCCAAATAAGAAGTCTATCAGTAACAGTGATAGACGTCTATCACTGATAGACTTTGATCAACGTTCCAAAGAAGAAGTTTATCAGTGATAGTGATAGACTTCTATTATTGATAGACTTTGATCAACGCTCCAAAGAAGAAGTCTACCAGTGACAGTGATAGATGTCTATCACTAATAGACTTCAATCAACGTTCTAAAGAACAAGTTTATCAGTGACAGTGATAGACTTTGATCAACGTTCAAAAGAAAAAGTCTATAAGTGATATTAATGTTGGGATTTATGCCCCAAACTTGTGTAATTTTGATCAATTAAATAAAGGGTTATTTGTTTTGATAAAATTATAGTCTTGCTTTATAAATCAAATAAACTAAGCTCCAAGGTTATAACATATATCTTGAATATCAGTGTAGTGGACACTATTCGGATTGTGTTCAAGAATATAACCTAAATGGTCTATGGTATAAGAATAAGGATGGAAACCTCAATTCTGGAAACACCATGGATGCGACCCATTTTGTAATTAGTACAAATGAGGTAATCTAACTCATTCATGTAGTTGACATGTGAGTGGGGGCATCCTGTATGAATAGTTCATACAAGATCGGATCAAGAAATTATTAGTCTAACGATGTAACACCGATAACGAGGATAAGACTAGTAATTTATAGATGGTCATTAGTGACTCGACACGAATCCGAGCAAGTTAAGAACTCCCGCTTATAGGGGTTTGTCCTCAGACTAGTATGGGTGATAGTGGCACATGAGCCGACTCAATAAGCCTACCTTCTCAGGGGGATGAGAACCTCGTAGGTATTTGGGAACTTAACTGTGCAAGATGAAATTCACTCATTCCTACACTAAGGAATTAGATAGGTTGTTCCCTTAAGAACTGACTCCAGGTCTTGAACAACGGGTGCACAACTCATTCACAATCATAGATGCACAACTCATTCACAGATGCACAACTCATTCACAATCATAGATGAAGTATCAAATACATTCAAGGCAGGTAACCAAGTTACACAATCACACTAAAGGGAATGGATTTCCCGCAAAGGAAGCGCGATGTGAATCGCGTTGTTTCGTTGTGTTACCGAATTTCTTAAAATTGACATGTATCACATACAATATAGGCTAAGCATGTTTTGAGAAGAAAAACAGTAAGTTAAGGAGTACCTACCTCTTGAAGAACTCTTTATTCGTGTTTCCTTCTCCCAATCACGAACTCAACGTTCTCAACGATCTCTCGAACAAATCACGAACTGGGACTCGATTCAAGGGGACACCTCCACTTGATCTTCTCGGTTGTTCTCAGGTGGATGAGGGAGAGTATGTGGGACTCCCTTTGGATTTTGGGGAAATGAGAAGTGTAGAGAGATTTAGAGAGAATTGATAGAATACACTTTATCTTCTTAGTGGAATTCTAAAAAATGAAATGAATCCCTTGCCAAAAGCCTTTGATTCCACCTTTAAATAGTCGTTTGTGGTGGAGGTAAAATCTCCACCATTTTACCACTTTACCACAACTATACTTTATCATACAAATCTTATTTTCATAATTGTGAAACTAAATTGAATCACATTCAATCTAATTTTTCTCAAATCAATTTCTCCAATTGAGCCTTAATTAAATTAGGCTATGTTATAGTTTATTATGAATCTCGTTCACATTAAACTTTATATTATGTCAATCATATCTCATATAAATGACATAAATACCATTTTCATGAATTTGAACACTTCAAATCCACTCCAAACTGTATACACTCATTAAGTCAAAATTGAGCAACCGAGTGACCTAATGGACCTACAGATCATGAGCTCCAATGATCCGAGATTAACCTATCAAACTCTTTGACCTGATTAATAAACATTCATTAACTACAGGGACACTCCACTATAGCCCTGTAGCTGCACTCTCCTCACTGTAGAACAAGTTGTGCCCATCGCTATAACTAATGCTCGTGAGTCAACTTTTCACAGGTTGTTCATAGCCATATTTGGCCCAAATTATCGTTAAACCCTTGTGTTTACCTCTTGCTCCTTAAGTCCCACTGCTCCTATAATGAACAAGTTTGTTGCATGGTCCTACCATAAACAACATCCCTCTCGGGCTAGTAAGAGGGTAGGGCCCCGTTGTTCAAGCTTAGAGACAACACTTAAGGGAACAACCCTTCTAGTTTTCCTAACTCGGGAACGAGTGAATTTCATCTTGCGTAGTCAAGTTCCCAGTTCCCCACGTGGTTTTGTCCCTGAGAAGGTAGACATATTGGGCGAGCAACTCAGGTCACCCCCACCCGTACTAGTCAAGGACAGACCCCCGCAGACAGGAGTCTGTAACACGCTCAGGATTAAGGACGAGTCACTAATGGTCATCTACGAATTTATTAGTCTTATATTGTTAACAGTGTTACATCATTAGCTCTAATAATTGACGATCCGATCTTGTAGAATCTCATTGCACAAGATGCCCTCATTCGCATGTCAACCACATGAACGAGCTGGATTGCCTCGTTTGTATATAATAAAAAGTGGGTCGCATCCACAGTGTTGCCAGGATGAGGTTCCCAACCCTATATATCCATATACTGTAGACCGTTCGGGTCAATAACTCGAACGTGATCCTCCCTATGTGTCCACTACACATCGTTCAAGTTCTTATAAATATGACCCTATAGCTTAGTTTATTGGATTAAGTTTATAAAATGCGAGATACAAAGTTTGAATAATAAACAACTTTTATTCATTAAATCAACAACTGTTACAAACGACACGAGATTAGGGCATACACCCCAACACACACAAATTACTCAATTTATTGATTCTCAGTAAAAGTCCAGGCAAGTAACCAACAACATATGACCAAATAATAGACTTCAAATACATTCAAAGTTATAGTAAAAGTTGTTATAGTCAAACTGTATCACAAAAAGAAGTTGTTATCATCATGGTTGTGTTCACAAAAAAAAAAAAAAGTTTAAAAAAGGTAGTCATTCTTGGGCATTTTTTTTCTCATCATTTTTCATGACTTTTTTTTTTGTTGGTTTTGTTTGTCTTTTTGGTCTTAAAGGAGCAAGGATATTTTCCAGATCTTTAACAAAGTTGACCTTTGGTCTATTTTTTCTAGTTGATTTTTCTTCAACAACCTAACATGTGATTACACCGAAAATTAAATATTAGAATATCACTGATACAATTTAATTTAGAAGTTAAAAGTCTATTACTGATAGACTTCTATCACTAATAGGATTTTATTAATGATAGGTTTCTATCACTGATAGAACGCTCATAAAATTCTATGAGAGATAGTCTGATAAAACACTGATAGGGGTTTCTTACCTTTCTTTTTTTCTTCTCATGTGTCTTTTTGGTTCTATGCTCTTCTTCTTCTTAATTCTCTTTTTCATTTTCTTCTTCATTTTCTTTTTCATCTTCTTTTGGAATTCCAACATCCTCCTTCAACCCTTCATTTTCATGTTCATGTTCATCTTGTTCATCATTTCCAGTGGGTTGAACTTGAACTTCAACCTTTCATATAAAAAGAAATTATGTAAACAAATGTATATCAGTGATAGATATCTATCACTGATAGACTTCAATCAAAAAAACATCAACAAATAAGTCTATCACTGGTAACCAAACAATACTATTAAACATCACTGTTAAACAATAAAATGCAGATTATTAGGGCAAGTCAACCAAAACTGCAGATTATTAGTGATAGACTTCTATCACTAATAATCAACAACAAGCAAGATGCTGCAAGAACAAACAAATTCAATAACAAACAAGAACATTCAGGTTGCAAAAACAAGAAGTCTATCAGTGATAGATTTATATCACTATAAGAAGTGTATCAGTGATAGACTACTATCACTTGTAACAAAAAACAAACAAGAACATAGTGATAACTCAATCAAGACAGACACACAAGGCAAACCAAAAAAAATCTATCAGTGATAGACTTCTATCACTAATAATCAACAACAAACAAGAAAGAAAATCAAGGCAGACAAGGTAAAAAACAAACCAGAAGTCAATCAGTGATATAAGTCTAATAACACAGGATATGCTTGAAAAAGAGGTTGATGATCATTCAAAGTGATATAAGTCTATCATTAGGGCAAGAAATAGCCAAAACAAGAAGAAAATGCAGAGTATTCGCAGTAGCATAAAAACTCAGTAGAATGTAAGTCTATCATCATGATATGCTTGAAAAAGAAGCTGATAATCATGAACACTGATATAAGTTTATCATTAATAAAAGAAAGGAGTTGAAGCAAACGTATCGTAAGAACTCAGTAGAATATCTTAGCCCCTAATCACTATGAAAAAGAAAATGATAGACGAATAAAAAAATTAGGAACACGAAATAGAAGCACAAAATGAAGTTGATTCACAGTGATAGAAAACTGAAAATGAAACCAAAAAGATGAAATCATAAACGAAAAACAAAGAAGCTGAAGTAATTACCGAAATGTAACCCTAATCGTTCGAAAACAAAGAGTCGAACTCGAAGAAGGAGTTGGAAAATCGTGAAGTTGAAAGAGGGAACTGCAAGTGAAATTGAAAATGGAAATAAGAGAAAACATTTGCGAGAAAAAGTGGGGCGTGCAGAACGACTGTTGAAATTCGTGGCCTGTTGGAGGAATGAAATTGAAAGGTTGAAATTGCATTGGATCATGAGTTTTTTTTATAATTAATACATGATAGTTAAAATAGGAAAATTTTAACTAATGTCAAAAATAAATAGTATGTAATAAAAAATGTCTAAAAAAGTTTCATATTGTAATTTTGTCTATCTATTTTTCAGGGAGGAGTGTGAAGAAAATTGAATGCCTATTTTGCCCTTAGTATATAATTATATTTACAATTAAACCAAATTCTTTCTAAATCTATTCCAACCGATTTTTCCTAATATTCGATTTTTCCAATTTTTGGCAATTCTCATTGACCGATTTTTTGTGGTTGTTCATTGTGTTGTAGGTTCTCTCTCATGGAGGTTGCACAAAGTATATTCTTTCTCATTAATCGTTTATTTCCATTCAATATTCCATTTGATTATTCCCTAAGTTTACATACATGCAGATTGTGATCAATTGCTAATAGATTCTTATAGCATCCCCATCTTGCTTGATGGTGTTTAGGATGAGGAGAATGGTTACAAAGACTACAAGACTATGTCAGTGGTACTCGACCATGTTTCCACCCTTTCAGAACTCTCTCAATCCATTGCAGCGAGATTAAGCTTGATGGATCCAAAAGAATTGTACGACTTTCACTCGTCAGGAATGGAGATAAAAAGTTGTTGATCATAACAATTTTTTAGGATAAGGATGTAGTTTGAATGCTTACAGAGGCATCATGTATGTACTCTAATTGGGCTTTTAGTTGTGGGCGTTGAAATCATAACATCAGTGGAGCACCCAAATAATCAGGTCAAAGAGTTCACTTTCGTTAACCTCGGAAGTATTGCCGATCTAATGATCGAATTTCAGAGAGGCCTATTTTTTAGTGTAAGTATGATCTCAAGAAAGTTGTATATACTCTTGCATTAAGTTGTATTCACCCCCAAAAAAAAAAAAAAAAGCTTCAGAATGAAGGAGTCGATCGAACACATTAGATTTTTTGAAGGCATAAACGACAGTAGATAGAAAAAGTTGCAAGATTGATCGAACAAACACATTTGATTTTTGAAAACAGAAACGATAGTAGATAGAAATATATACCTCGAAGATGACATTTTCGTTGTAGATATTAATCTGCACAATGGCGAGGAAAACTAAAGAAATCAGGAAACAAGAGAAAATACCAACAATAGAGGTCCTTGTGTACTGTGGGCTATCGAAAGGAACTAGTAAATACAAGGGAATACCTAATGTTCCAACAATATAAACAACGGGGGACACGTTGTAGATACCTAATATACACAGAGACGAGGCAAACCCAAAGAAACCAGGAAACAAAAGGAAATACCAAGAGGTGCTTGTGTATATTGTGGCTCGTTGAGAGGAACCAATAAATAAAAGAAAATACCTAATGGTTCAACAAGCAATTATACGGTATATACAACGAAGGCAACGTGATGGGTTGTAGGTGGAGCATTAATTATGACAAGTGGTTAATGATGACATTTTAAACACAGTTAACGACGTGTATGAGGTATCAATTTTTATATTAAGTTTAATTTTTGCATGCTTAATGGATAATTACACATTTCTATTTAATTAAATTAATTTAGATGTAAGTCCAATATATGTTGTCAATGCTCGCCATTAAAATCGTTTTGTTGTAACCTATGAATTATTTTATTCTCTTTAAATGATCTTAACTTAATAGTTAAGATTTGATTCAAGTTTGTTATATTTTGTTAACTAATATTTCTCTCTCCCTTTATAATTCTCTATTTTTATATTTTATTAACTAATATTTCTCTCTCCCTTTATATTTTTATAGTTAGTCAAGGAGTAGAAAATGTAGATAGGAGTATTTTAGTCTCAACATATAAATAAAGTAAAAAAAGATTTATACATTTTTCTAATTTTAGACATTTTTCAAGTGAAATGAGTTATATTTAGACATTATTCATGTTGCCCCTAAATATTTTACTATATTTGCAAACTGTTTAAACAATTTGCTGTATGGGCAATTTTTAGCTCCATTTTGCTATAGACCCAAACCCAATTGTCCCACTTTATCTTATTTATTTATTTATTTTAATTTGGGGCATGCACCCTTGATCTCATACTCAACTTGATAGAAAATTGTTACCTGTGCATGTACCAATTTTATGAGTGAATATATGAACATTTTGTATTATTAGATGAAATTGACACATATATATATATATATATATATATATATATATATTTAAAGTTGATGTTAATTTCTTTTAAACTGATTTTATTTCAATTTAAACCTTCTATTGCCAAAAAAAAAAAAAACACTTTTTTACCTGTCAGTTTGGTTTTAAAACATGCAACTTTTTTAAAAGTGAAAGGTGGTGAGATTTTAAAAAATAGAAGAATAATGAGTAGATTTTAAAATTTTAATTTGAATAAGAATTTAATTTTCTTTTAAGGAAGATAAGAATTATTGTAAACAATTAGGAGAAAATCAGAAAAAAAATTTAAAACTAAAAAGAAAAACTAAAATAATTGTCAAACCCGGTTGTAGTTTATTAGAACTTAGTTTTATTTTAAGTTGAAACTTCGACTAAGAACTCAAATGTTTTAAGTAGATGAATCTTTTTTAAATGAATCTATTGTCAAAAAATTGTGAGAAACAAACCCAATTTAAAAAATTAAATGGATATTAAACATAGCATTACTCACTTTTATATTTGGATAAGAGGTTTTTTTAGTTTAATAATGGTAGAAATGAAGATGTAATTGACTTTTAAAATGGTAATTAGTGTCTTACAAATAGATTTTAGGGCTTTTAACTTTTCAGATGTATAATTACTTGAAAAAAATAGTTTTAAGAATAATACATTTAGATTTTAAACCCAATCAACAACTAATAGCCAATTTGGGGACCATTTAAATCTATTTTTAAAAATTTAGGGATTAAAAAAACCAATTTAAAAAACTCAGATCTTGGAGACTAAAAAGAGTAATTTTTTAGAAAATTGTAATTCAAAATTCAAATGGACACAAAAAGGGTATTCTGGTAAATACAGTTTAATATATCGCTTTTGCGCGCTTCAAAGGTTTCAACTTCCGGCCGGCCGGAGATCAGTCTCCATCTGCAAGAAGATTTCGATACATTGGCTCACCGGAGCGCCGATAGCTGCTCTCAAAGGTCTCTGGTTCGATCCTCTCATCTTCAATGGTGAAAAGCTTACAGGGCGGAGGCCAAAACCTCCCGGCGGACGTGACGCAGGTGATTGATCAGTTGGAGCGCCACTGCTTGGCTCCCGACGGATCTCTCGTCTCCAAGCCCGCCCACTACGATCTACTACTCGTATTCCATCTCCTTCTCTCTTTCTCTTTTTCTCCCATTCGATTTGTTTGTTTTATTGCTTGCCGAGGAAATGCAGGTGGAATTGAGCGATAATATTTGATTTCTGTTTGGAAATTATCAAGAAATTGACCTAATCGTGTAATCGAATTGGTTTCGTTTTGGTGTTTTTACTCATTACTGAATATTGAAGTTGAACTTTGCAGGCTAGAGAAGAAATGTCGAGGGAGAGATTGCGTTACCTCGAAGCCATGGTGGGTGGGTTTTACTTTGACTCTCTAGTTCTGGGTTCTACGACATTTTAAAAATTGATTGAGTTCTTTGCTTAATTTCACCCGTCGGTTAGATTGTTCTCGTGATTATTTTGAGTGTTGTGTTGTTATGTTTCATGCAGGCAATCTATTCTGAAGCAATTGCAATGGTGGAAGAGTACCAACAGGCTGTTTCAATGGCGAACCTTGGAGGAGTTCGAGATGTTCAGGCTCTTTATCCACAAATAGGCTTGAAGAATTCACCTCAGGTTTGTGATAGGAACCATAGTATATTGCGGTACAAAATGAAAATACGGAGGATGATGGTCGATAGTCTTTCCAAGAGGGCTAGTACTCTCCCACAATCAAATCCGAAATCCACCTGCCTCTCATACTTCTAACCCACTCTATCTGTACATTCCAGTTCAGCATGAACAAACTTTTCTTCTAACAAAATTACTCTCACTCAAAAACTAATTAAGCCGTATTGATAACCTTGATTTTTAACAGTTTGATTATATACTTCTTGGACTAAATTTTCTTCTGCAATTTTTCGTAAAAGTACTTTGTAATATCTATATTTGATAGGGGGTGATAATTTACACCACAAAAGAGCTCATTAGGTAGTAAGTTCCATTCCATAATCGAGTTGAAGCTTATCTGAGAAAATCAGAGTGTTGTGTTCCTTCCAGATGTTCCAAAGTACTTTGTAATATCACCTTTCTTATTTTAGTTTGAAGGGTTATTGAGCTTAAACGTGGCTCTTTCTTTGCTTTTACCTTAAAATGACGTTCAGTTTGTTGTTTGTCTGGAAATTCAAACTGAGTGGATCTGTTATATAATGGCTTGTTAAGAAAATGTAATGAAAGAATGAAGGGTGCATATCTGTAAAATAATGAAGTTGTGGAAACACCACAACTTTGCTGTTGTTGCTGTTGGTTAAAGATTTTGTAACTTCTGATATTTTTTCGTCTTTATTATTGAATTTTATTGGAATATATCTATGTGGGCCTTTTTATTTATGTGGCAGACGCTTTCAATTTTTTCCGGTGCATAAACATGTCGTAAGTTGTTTTTGTGGTGTTAAATTTGCTGCATATTGGTCGTCTGAACTCCTTTCTGCAATTCAGGCCCTCAGAGACAAAAGTTTGTAATCATTTTTTTAATGTAACAAGTTATTCTAAGAAGCTTATGATTATTGGAAGTATTATTTTTTCAAATTTTTAATATTTTAACAGCCTTTCTCATGCTATGTCTCTATCAAATTGGCATGCATATTGCTGAGGGTTTCCCCTTTTGAGTGGATTGCTACCGGAGGGAGAGACACCTTTAAAAGTCCTTGGAAAAGTATTGCTGAAGATTTTCCTTTCTTCTCTGGCCTAGTTCATTGTTGTGCGGGAGATGAGAAAGATACTTTGTTCTGGGAGGATAGGTGGCTGGGGGATAAGCCTCTTTGTTCGGGTTTCCCCGTCTTTATCATTTATCTTCGGCAAAAAACAAGGTCATGGCTGAGATTCTATACCATTTTGGTCACATTGCGTCCCCCTCTTTGGGTTTTCAGCACCCTCTTTCTATTAGGGAAACAAAGGACGTTATGGCCTTCCTTTCCTTGTTGGAGGACATTCGTTGCTAAGAAGCACGGACACTCTTTTTTAGACAGAGTGTCCGTGTCGGACACGGACACGCTCGGACACGCTTTGGACACGTGTCGGACACGCCAATTTACGTGTCCCTTATTATTATTATTATCGTTGTGGACACACTGGATAAATTTTTAACCAAAAAAAAGGGCCTAACCCATTTATTTTGAGCCCAAAGTTAAAAGCTCATTTAATTTTAAATTTTAAACACAAAAAAAACATTAAAAATATAAATAATAAAACTAAAAATCAAAAACTCTTCTACCACTCATGAACAAAACATGTTTTCTATTTTCTTTTTGTATATAAAACTGTTTTTCATTTTTTTTTTTGTATTTATTCTTATTTCATTTGAAAACTTTTTATTGAATGTTGGATAATGTGTTTTGTACAATTACTATGGTTAATTAACTTGACATTTTATGCTTTTTAGTGGATTAAGTTTAGTATTTTATGTTAAATGTACATTTATCCTAAAATAATAATAAAAAAGAATGTATCCCCAACATGTCCGTGCCCTAGTTTTTTAGAAATTGACGTATCTGGTATCGTGTCGTGTCCATGTCCCGTGTCCATGTCAGTGTCCGTGCTTCTTAGCTTCGTTGTATCCCAGATAGGAAGGATATCCGTTGTTGGAGTCCTAGTTCGGCTGTGAGTTTTTCGTGTCGTTCCTTTTTTCTATCCTTAGTTAATCCTTCTCTCTCTACTTCTAGGGGAGAGTTTGTCTTTGTTGCTTTGTGGAAGGTGGAAATTCCAAAGAAGGTTAAGTTTTTTGCCTGGTAGGTTCTTCACGGAAGAGTTAATACTCTTGACAAAGTCTCGAGAAGGGTGTCGTCTTTGGTTGGGCCGTGGTATGATTGTATTCTCTGCAGGAGGGCGGCGGAGGATCTCGATCATTTGTTTTGGAGTTGTGACTTGGTTATTGACGTGTGAAATTTCTTTTTTGAGGAGTTGGGGCTCTCGGGCTCTAGCCCCAACTTTTGCATCCTCCTTTTGTCGGGGTTTGCGCTATTCTTTGGGGGCTTTGGGGTGAGAGAAATAATAGAATCTTTCGAGGGGTAGTGCGTTCGCCTTTTGACGTTTGGTCACTTATAAGATTGTACATTTCTCTTTGAACCTCGGTAACCAAGGCCTTTTGTAATTATCCTTTACATTTTATTTTGTTGGGGTGGAGGCCTTTGTTGTAAACTCCCCCTTCTTTTGTTGGCTTATTTTTTGTATGCCCTTGTATTCTTTCATTTCTTCTCAATGAAAGCTTGGTTTCTTATCCAAAAAAAAAAAAAAATTGCCATGCATATTAAAAAAAGACAATTTTCTTTTAGGGATAATGAATTTCTAAACTGGCCTTGAAGTTTATGTCTAATTGTACATTACACCACGTCTGCATAGATGGAGTGATAGCTTTCAAACCCTGTCTCAGGTTTATGAGACTCTTGAGCATCGAATGGTTGTGGCAGAAGCATCTCAAAGATTGAGGCTTCCTCTTATATCAAAGGATGGTGAAATCCATGAGGAAGAGATTGAGAAGTTGAGTGTAGTGTCCCGATGTTCCCTTGATAGTACAAGCACCGGTGTTACAATCAGCTCAAGTGCTAACTCAACAAATTATGCGAGTGCAAATAGTGCTGGAAGCATTGTGAACAATAGTTTTTGGGTTAGCTCAAATGATAATGCAGAACCTGGAGTGGGTGGTGTTCCCAATCGCTTTCTTGGAATCACACCTGCCTTTTTATGGCAAACACAGCTCCATCAATCGCCTTCCATGGTATGTCATCTATGTGGGGATGAGTGGTGGGAATCAAATTATCGACAACTTGTACATTTTTTTTTCTGTTAGCTTTCATTGAATTGGATTGTTTTGCAGTCCCCCGCTCTATATTAAATTCTGTACCAGATTGTTTTTTAAGTCACCTAATATTTTGTTCTCAATTTATGAAAGCCATCGCCAATATATATCTGTAAATTGTTCTTTTGTTGTTACAGGATATGACCGAATACCAAATGGCTCTTTCCCGTGAGATTGATGCTCGTTTGAAGACTAAATGTGACAAGGTAGCTGATGCTTTTGTGATGGATGATATTGGTAGGTCTATTGTTCCTTACCATCTTTGTACAATCTTGCAAGCATGTATTATATTTATAAGTGTAAGTGTGAATCTGTGATGATTTTTTTTCTAGCTTTAGTTATGTTTACTTGATTTTATGTGTCAAAATGTTGATATTTACTTGATTTGTGCGTTAAAATTATTGATCTGTCTTTTTATCCTTGAACTATTGAAAGGTTAGATTATCAATTTATACATGTTTAACCACATTTATCCTCGTGAAGAGTGTGCACTTTTATGCTCTACTTGATCTTGCAAAATGAGATTCTACGGACTTTGCTTTTAATAAGCAACTCATAATACGATGCATATCTCATGGCCTTACATTCATGCAGAGTCATCATCTGGGCATCATAGCTCTAGTGCTCGGCTTCCAGAGAGGTCTGATTGGCTCTTCCATGACATTATTCTTTGTTGTGTTTTTGTATATCCCATTAGTTCGTTTTCTCACTAAAACTTCAATAAATAGGGTCAAGTTGATCATTGAGGAAATTGAAAGGGAAGAAGAAGCTTTACGGCAAGATCTTTACTCGGCAGACAGAAAGTTCGCTGAATATTACAATGTATATGACAGGAAGTTCGTTTTAATGTATGGTTTTTTATTTTGTCCATTTTGTCAAGGGTTGATTACGTGAATTTTCTGTTATTTTGTTGAAACTAGGTACTTGAGCAGATATTGGGAGTACTAATTAAGCTTGTCAAAGATTTGAAGCTGCAGCATCAACATAAATATGTAATTACTGTTATTTTCTAGCATAATGAATGGTTAGATTTGAACTAATGGTTTCAGTTATTAATTTTCGTTTGTAGTCTTGTAATTTTAGCACATTAACCTGATTGAACTGAAATTTTGTAGGACAATCTCCAGAAAACATGGCTGTGCAAAAGGTGTGAGACCATGAATGCGAAACTGAGGTCTGTTATAACTGAATGTTCATTGGCTTCTCGTGTTTATTAAACAATTAGATATTCATAAAATCTTATTTCATGTGCCAAACATGTGTTGAGCACATGTCGGAGTGTGTCCATGTCTGGCATGTGTCTGACACTGACCCTTTGCAAAAAGAAAAAATAGTGTTTGCACTTTCTAGTTGATATTAGCATTTGTTCAATCAGCATCCTAACTTATGGCGTTGGCTCAACCCATTGATTTGATTAATAGTTTAGGCATACCTAGGCTGAGCTCCTTAAAGCATTGTGGCAATTCCCTTTCATCATTTACCCCTCCCGCATTTCTCTTTTGGAGCAGAATACCATTTTAACTGCAAATTCTGTTTTATTTCTCTAAATATGTATTGCTCACACTGTCGTAATTATGTACCTCATTTTTCAGTGTTTTAGAGCACGTTCTCCTGCTAGAGACTTACACTCAGGAATCTATACCAGCCCTTCATAAAATAAGGTTTTTGTCGAGTATATTATTTTCAGCCGGCCAGCGTGTTATCTTCAATGTGAATATGATTCGTAATGTTCTTTTTGACAGAAAGTATCTTGTTGAAGCTACGGAGGAAGCTTCCATTTCTTATAACAAAGCAGTAAGTCTCTCTCTCTCTCTCTATATATATATATATGATAAGAAACGGGAATATATTCAGGGGAAATTGAAAAAAGAGACAAACTAACCACCGATGGTAACTGTAGAGAGATCTGTTTAGAGAAAACTATTACGAGTAGCACCTCCAATCGAGGCTAGTCAAAGTAACTCCAGAAAAAAAATGTAATAAACGACTTCTCTCTATCTTGGAAGGTTCTGTGATTTCTTTCTAACCAAAGTGCCATAAAAAAGAGCTCTAACCGCACACATCCATAGCACTTTAGCTTTGTTTTTCAGCCACCATGTCCATGTAGAACAACGGTATATTTATTTAGGTTCAATCCCTAGTGACCACCTACCCAGGATTTAATATCTTACCTGTTTCATTGTCAACTAAATGTAATCGGGCCAGACGGTTGTCCGATGAGAATAGTCGGGATACGTGCAAGCTAGTTCGCACACCCACCGATAGGAAAAAAAACTGTATGTGTATTGGTGGCATTGCTGTGTTTTTCTATCATTAAATCTCATAATATGCCGGTATTCAGATTTCAAAAACCAAAGCAAAAAGTAAAAATAGAAAGAAACGAGGGAACTCCTCCTCAGACAGTCATGCCATGGATATCAGTCTTTTCAGTAAACTCTCACAACATAGGGACAGTGAAAGATGCCATAAGTACTCGTATTTATTATTCTACTGCTTTTGCAATTTGACCCCATTCTGAGATAAACTTGCAACCATGGTTTGCTTAATTTTATATCTCACTTTGGACTTAGCTGGTTCATGCTACATCATTTACATATACATTTCTGCCAGGTCACTCGTCTTCGTGAGTATCAAGGTGTAGACCCTCATTTTGACACAATTGCGAGGCAGTACCATGATATTGTAATGGTAATATCTTGTGAAATAGCTCATCACTTTCATCCTCTTTGTTGAAAATGGGGAAGAAGAGAAACCTCATAGTTTTTTCACACTTTTATTTTGCAGAAACTGGAGAATATGCAATGGACAATTCACCAAGTTGAGATGGACTTGAAACGCTTGCCAGATCAGTCAAGTACATGAAATATTTTTCCATAAAATTTGATTCATTTCTGTATTGTCTCTTTTATTGTATTATGATCTGCTTGAAGTTAAGTTTTTTTTTTTTAATCAGCAGCCTGTTCATAATGTATGGTTTGTAAATGGGGTGATGAAGAATGGACTGGGTTTTCCCCCACTTTTGTCTTCTCAAATGATTAGTTTAAATTGATCTCAGCCATTCTTCTGGTTTTTATGTGAGTGTTACTACAAGAAAGATAAATGACCAAAAAATCTTATAGAATAACCATTTTTTTTAGGAAAATATGCTTATAGATAAAATCCTTTAAAAGTGTTCTGATGAATCAATGAAGGGGGCAATGTTTTATGAAATATCATTTTGGTCCTTATACTTTAAGATTTTGTTTCATTTTAGTCATTTACTTTCAAATGTTCTATTTTAGTTCAATTACTTTGAATATATCTTAAAATTAGTTTTTATAGTTAATTTGAAATTTATTTTCATCTGACATGACATAATAATAATAATAAAAATTTCTACTCCAAAGAAGACCGTATTTACCAAAATTTTCAACAAAAGGCTAATAAGAACTATTTTTTTAGTGAAAGTTGACAGTATACTAGCGATAAGGATTAATTTTAAGATATATTAAAAGTGTAAAACTAAAATTGAACACTTGAAAGTATAGGGACTAAAATCGAACAAGTCTCAAAGTACAAGTACCAAAATGATATTTTTATCTTTATTTTATTTTCATCAATGAATATTATCAAGTATCTCCAATTTATAAAAAAAAAAAAAAAGAGCTTTCTACATAAATAACCTACTTATGAGGCATTATTTTTTTGCATAAATATACAAAGTTTATTTTTTACACAAATGTCGTAGGCTTTTTACTTTTATACCCTTAACTTCGATTTGACAGTTTTTAAACAAAAATAAAAACGATATATGGAAACCCCAATGATTATCAAATGCCTTATTAAAAAGAAATTCAAAAAAGGAAAAATAAAATAGTATTATTATAGATTTTGAGATTTTTACATGAATAGTCTATTTATTTACAAACCAAGAAACATTTTTTTTACATAAATGGATAATAAGTCTAATTTTTTACAAAAATGTTGTAGGTTTTTTATTATTACACCCTCAACTTCAATTTGATAGTTTTTTTAAATAAAAAATAAAAGCAATATATAGAAAAAATTAATTGTTTCCCGAATCCCTTATTAAGAGGAAATTAAAATAATAAAATGAGATTTGACCCATGATTGAAGAAACAAATTTGGAAGAAAAAATTTGAAAAAAACAAGATAGAATGATTTTAAACCAAAACAAAAGCCTCTCCTATTGCAATTGAAAGAAGATGAAGAAAATAAGTACTGAAATGGAAGAAGAAGAAAAAAATTTGTTCGTAGACGATGATATCACTAGTACGTCATCTATATTATTTGTTTTGTATCGAGTATATACGAGTTTTGCCTTGGATTTGTTTTCATAATTTTCTTAGTTTATATGAGTTATTTCTATTGACATTAATGAACTAAGTATGCTTTTTGTTTAGTTCGAAGGATATGAGTCAAAGCCCACCTATTTGATTTTGATTTTTTTTTGTTAAATCGTTTTCTAGATACCAAATGAGAGACAAAATCATGATTATGGTTGAATTCATTTTTAACTTGCTTTTAGTTTTATTACAATTATATATAGTATTCCCCAAAAGATTTTTTTTTTTGTATAATGAAGGAAGAAGATGACTTCTGTTTTCTCATTTCTTATACTTTATTGCTTGAAACACATAAACATTGTATATTATATATATATGAACATCATAAACATCTAAACGGCTAGAGTAAAATACACTGGGAAGTGAAAGTACACGAAGAAGCCAAAAGACAAAAAATGAGGTCATCACACTAGAATATGAGGTATATTTTCATATATATATATGTGTGTGTATATATATATATATAACAATGATATATATTTTTGAAATTGCAGGATGAGGTAAAACGTCAAGACGATTTATTTAGGCAAGGATATTAGTGTATCAATTAACTCGATATTTTTTGTCGTCTATTTAGTTGACAATTGAAGTAATGCACTGAATAAACCATTAGAAACAATTATTACATTGAATAAGAGATTGTGTAGTAGTGGGACAAACACACGACTAGTTTCCTATACAATATATGTTAACTGATATATGATACATACTTGTTAGGTATATGATAACGCTATACGCAAGTGCACGTGATCGAAGTAATAACACTGGAATACTCCAGAGTATCGTACCCATAGGGAACAATTTCACAAGCTTAATCGAAATAACAATAGTTGTAATGAAAGATGCAAGAGAGGTAACCAGAGTTGTAAAATTGTTGATGAGAGATTGTTCTAAATTACTAAAGACAAAAAACGAAATCAATGATAAAAGGAAGGGAATACAAGTTGTTTTTGCCCATTAGGAGGAAATGTTGCTGAAAATGCAACTGCAATTATGTCAACATTCTTAAAACTTAAGTAAACAGGGTTCTTCTCCTATTCGATTTTGCTCCCAAAACCTTTAGGAGTTGATGAATATGAATTAATTATATTTATTATATCTAATTACCTTACATTTTAAGTGAATAATATGTTTAATTGTTGAAATTGTGTCCAGTTTAGTTTAGGTGATAAATTATAAATTATTTAGTGGAACTAGACAAAAAGCATATTTTAGTTCAAATTCGTAAATTGAAATAAAAATTGAAAAAAATTAGAAAACAAAAGAATTAAAAAAAATTAAAAAAAGAACATTAAAAAAATGAAAAGGAAAAATAGAGAAAACTTATTATCTAATTTCTTTCTTCTTTTTTTTTTTTTGTGTAGGTGGCATACATGCATGAAGTCTTCAATGAGAAATGCAAGGGATAAATTGTCTTGTGACCCGACACACATTGTGGAGCAAAAAATGACACATATAAGAGACCTATTTTTGGTCATTTTCAGGTATAAAAGGAGGGCAATGCATTGAGCAAAGAGAGTGGAGAGTTTTAGTATTCTCTACAAAAACAAAAGTTTAGAGAGTGTAATAGTTATCTGTTTTTAGCCTTTTTATTTTATGTTTTCTCCCATTTACAGTTATTCTTGCTTTTTCACCAAGTGTGGCTAAGGTTTAATTTCTAATTCAATGGTCATTTCATTTTCAATTGTAAATTTGTGAGGCTTTAGGCCTAATTGAAATTTTGTTTCTAATTTAAGAATTCTTTGTTTCTTGTTTTATTTTTATGATTGATCGTTACTAATTAAATTGACGCCTTAATTTAGTTTCAATCAATTTATTGTTATCCATGATTTTGTAATCCATAATTGTCACAAATGATTGAAAATTGTAGCAAACGGGTTGGCTTATGTGTGTGTAATTAATGGTTTTTTCCATTTTACATAGCTTGCATAATAGACTATAGAAAACAAAGAAACAAAATTAATTAATTTGTAGTCATCTCAATTAGTTAATTTTGATTTAGTCCTCTCATTGTTTTTAATGCTATTATTTAATCAATATGGAACGCTATCATACCCAATTTATTAAATTATAAGTTTTGATTTTGATACTGGGTTAAAATTAACTAAATTAGGAGAGTTTATATTTATTGCGACTTTTCGGAGTAAATTGACTGAGTTCTTGAATTAGAAAAATTGAAATTGATTTTTTTTTCTTTTTAAGCCTATGATCAAGATTACAATTGGATAAAATTTAAATCCTTAAATTGGAAGTTGCATAAAATTATCTTTTTATTTTTTATTTATTGTTTAATTTCGTTTTTTGTTCAACAATTCAAAACTCTCCTTTATTTTGTTATCATTATTATTTTTAATTTTGAGAAATTAATTTGATTGGTTCCATTGGGATTCGACCTGGTCCACTATTTCTACAAGTTAAATCTAGAAAACGAGTAAATATTTTGGAGAGCTTCGACAACCTGATAAGTCTCACTTATGAGAATTATTTAGCTTTTAAACTTAGTTATACTTGTATGTTTTCTTCAATTCTTTAGGTAAAAGTGGATAAAGTGGAGTCAATTGCATATAATTAAGGAAAAGATAAGTATTCTTGAAGAATGAGAGAAAATAAGTAAACATGAAAGAAAAATCTCATATTTTTTAGTTTTGAACGCATAAACACAAACTGATGCAATTGCATAGCACGCAACTGCTAGGCAAATCGACGCAATTAGCACGCAAATCTGGAAAATGCAGAAAATTGCAGAAAGTTCGAGGATTCTGTGATTTCGGGGGATTTTATTCCGATTTTCTCCACAAATTCAACAAGATAAGTTGACCCACCATGATGAAAGCCCTAGCATGTAAACCTTATATATTTTGGAGGAGCGAACCGTAAAAAAGGGAGCTCGTATTAGGAAGAGATTCTACTTTTCTGTTTTCGGGTTTTCTTCAAGTTCTTTAATTTATTTTTAGTTGTTGTTGCGTTCTTCAGCTTACTGCCGTGATTCTGCCGATTTTTCTTATCTCTTTATCAAGTCGCAGTTAGGATTTACTAGATCGCAACTTCCAGTTCTCAAGCCTCTCCACTTCTGTTTTGGTTTTATTAGATCTAGATTTCAATTTCAGTAGTTTATTTCATTATGTATCGCACGCTACCAGTTAGCACCTTCAATTCTGTTTCGGTTATGTTTACTTCAGATTCAACCTTATGTATTCATCCCTTTCTGTAGTTTATATTTCACAAACGTGCTTAATACTTTCAATCAAAGTTAGTCGTTCTATTGAAGTTTTTGTTCTGCAATTTTATTTTAGTTAACAATCTGAGTGGCTCTCTTGGTTCATGCTTAACAGTGGTAGACCGAGAGAGGAAGCTTAAGATGTCGATGTCGCAAGTTCAGTTTGATTCTACGTTTATTGGTTTATTTATGAGGAGCTAACTTCTCTTAGGGATTCAGAATGTGAATGCCCTAATGGAAGACAACAAAGCTCCAAAGCAAGAGCAATTCGATTAAAACCTCTAAGTAAGTTTACTTTTAATGATTTTATTGCGGGAAGCTTTAGTTGGTCAACTAAGGTTACCTATCAAGCTTGAGTTCGACACCAAAAGGATTGAACTGAAGTGGAGTTCCCAAAAGTAATGGAGTAAAAGGGCTTAGACATAAAACTCAAACTTTGACCCTAGGCATAGGGCAAGACTCCAAAACCATAGAGCCATGGACATAAACACCTGAGATAGATTGACCATAGACATATAGGTTCGATCACTCAGCCTCCTAACGATACTTCAAAGAAGGTCAAATGGAAGTAGGGCTCGGTTTACTTCGTTTGAAAGGTTTAACCGAATCACATCGCTTAACAACCGATCGTTGACGCAGTGTTACACAATTGTGTTGCGGCAGTAGAAAAACATAACTACACAACAAGACATCGCGACACAATTGCACTGTTTTGCCTTCTCACGCAAGTGCAGGCAGTGCGAGGCAATTGCGTTATTTTGCCTTCGCGAGCTAATATAATCTATTGTTGTGCCATTGCTGCACTGCGCTGCAAGGCGTAACTGCAAAACGAGGCAATTGCCCCAGAGTTGCGCTGTCTTTCATTAGTGGACTTAGCATTTTGAATCATTTCTTTCTCATTGTTGTTATTTACTTTTAGACACAATCCCAAAAACCATCTTTTTATACCCTCGGTTACCTTTCACTTGCAATTTGTCAACAATTTGTGTCATCTCAATAAGTTTTATTAAAACCATTCCCTTGGGTACGATACTCTGGAATACTCAAGTTTTATATTACTTTGATCGCGTGCGCTTGCGCGTTTTCGCCCTATCACAACCCGAACAGTCTAAGCAATTAAACTCATATGTCTATGGCTAATTGAGCTTAGATAGTTTTCTATACAACCCTCTTGGTTTCGGAGTATCGCCTTATGTCTAGGGTCGAAGTTTAGATCTTATGTCTAAGTCCTTTCCTCCGTTGATTTTATGAGATCCGCTCTTCCTTGACCTTTTCAGTATCAAGTTCAAGCTTGTTGAACAAGTCCTAGTGATCGGCTAGGGTTGCCCACATTTATTCAATAAAATCAAACTTAGGGTTAAGTGGTGACACAACTACATTGTTACTTTAAGCTTAACATCTCTCCTCTATGACATTCACAACTTTAACCCCTAAAGAGAGATTTAACTCATGGTTAAAACTAAGGAAAACATAAGATTTACGTGCTAAATTTTAGAGACTTTGAAATCAATAAACACAAAAACAGTAAACTACAAGATGTCCAACTTATTCGAGAACTACACTAGGGAGGGTTAAATAAGACTTTTTTTTTCTTTTATTCCAATGCACAACTTTGATAAAGAATAAAAATATTATCGCAAAGTTGAACTAAAACAAAATGAAAATACAATAACATTCAGCTAAAATGACAGTAAGTAAAATACAAAGAAAAACCTAAAAACTCCCTTGTTGGTCGATTACAAAACTCAAACTCGAGTTTTGAATCATCACCTCTAATATTGTGTAAAAGAGGGACCGACCAAGAAAGTTATTACAAGCTAAACAAAGAAGATAAAGCTGCTCTGAAAACAGAACTGAAACATGAAAGAAATCCTAAAAAAAACTTCAAGAGTGCAGTCGCGAGGAAGAAGAAAAGTTCTTTTAAAACCCATCGAAGACCGCTTTAATACCCATCTTGAGCTTGGGTTTCCTTTCAAGTCATCCCTTAATTCATGAGAATGATTTGGATGTGATTCTCAGCCGGTTCTTTCCAAAAATTGATTAAGAATCCCTTTGAATCTCGAAATCTTGAGATTTGTGGCATGTCTCTGAAAAATCTGAAATGCAGTGGCACTTTGTCTAACATGTTTCCTTACATTCTAGCTTGGTTGTCTGATTATTTTGCTGGTTCAACTGCGTCTGCAATTTCCTTGACATTTTTTTTTCTGCTTCTCATTTCCTTCACAAAAACAAACCAAATTAACTTGTTGCCATTTTCCCATCATTTCTTATTTTTCATAAATTTTAGCAAGTTTGAATAATTTTTACTCATGGATGATATTTTAGCTTGCTACAAAATACATAATTGTAATAAAATAGACAAAAATTACCAAGTTTAGATATAAATAATCCTAATAAATGTGAATTATCAGTATATAACATATTAAATTGTATATTTGAAAAATATGTGAATATACCGTTGTATATTAATAATATATATATCAATCCGTAATAGATTGATTGGGAGACTATACAAACATATATATTAGGCAAGTCAACATAGGCTACATTATCTAACTTTTTCATGATACATTATTGTGACTCAATGAATGTCATTGCATATTGTAATGATATCTCAAATACTTTGTAACCAACATAATTAACCGACTCGTTCCAAGATCCACCATAAACACATAGGTAAAACAAAACTACCTATAGAGTTGTAATAAAATACATCATATGGTTAATATTTGATATACAGAGTTGAATATATAATATATACATCTATTTATCAGAAATTAATGTTATATTATAATGTGTTACTTATTCCGATTCCTTCAAATATACATCATAAAACATAGGGAATGCACAAGCATAACGAAACAATTATATTGCAAAATCTAGAATCACATATATACACCTAACAAAATATGTTGTATACACTCCTAGATTTATCATTTAATTGTTTATATATCAAGTGCGACACATTAATACATGTCATTTAAACTATATTTGAAAGCATATATTCGTGTGTTAAGAGAGAATGAACATACAACAAGTTGCAATAATAAGAGAGAATAGACATATCCATTAAAACAGAGATCTAAAGATAATGAACAATTGTATGTGAATATTTCTGTATAAAGGCATAAGAAAACCGAATTTACAGAAACAAAAGACTACTAAATATAAGAGAAATAACATACTCATTGTAATAAAAATGATGAATGAAAAATTGATGATATGAACGATAAAAATGAAAAATACTAAGTATGCAATAATAAAGATGTTTAGTAATATCTCATAAATGAAGGAAGTTAATTAAGGAGAATACTATGAAAGATAACCAGATGTTTATGGAAAATATATTCAAATGTAATTTTAACATATATGGAAAGTATAATCAATTAACACTAAAATCATTTTAATATTTAATGAAATAATAATAATAAAATATATCATAATAAAGGGGCATACAAATTTAAAGAAGAGAGAGAAAGCGTAGGACCCAATATCACTATAAAAGTCTATGTAATAAATGAAATATTATATACATTTATGTAAATATTTATCACAAAACTATTTATTTATGTAAATCTCAAAAAAAAAAAAAAAAAATTGCTTGTTCATCTAACCATTATTAGTCCACCTCCATTTTTAATTGATTTAGGCTTAGATTGGAATTAATGTAACTTAAAAAATAATGGTTAGCAACGGTGCTTTTAGATAAAAAAACAACCTAGGTAAAATAGTGTTTGATAAATTTCAAGAGTAACTGTAATTGGTAAATGAATACTAAATGGTTGTAAAATAAACCTACCATAAAACATTGTGTTTTTTTTTAATTTATATTTTTTAAAAATAATTGTTTAAAATTTTATATTTCATTTTAAATTTATATTTTGTTTGCATTAAATTATTTACTGTATTTTAAAAAAAAAACATTTTTAATATAAAAAAGTCTTTTTTGAATGTGATTCAAATTCAACTAATTGATATGAAAAATTAGGATATAGAATTTGGTTATGTATCTTAATTTTTTTAGGGATAAAATTGAAACTTCAAAAATCTGTTAAGAGGAAGTATTTGATTCTATAGAAACCTTAAAAGGTAGTAGAGAACAAATTGTTAGACTATGTTTATATAATTAAATTTACCTCAAACTATAAGCTTAAGCTTTTAATTTGATTGGTGATTTAAGATGGTTTTAGAGCAGGTGGTCCAACAGGTACTGTGTTCTAACTCCTGCAAAATCAGTTTCCTCTCCATTGATATAATTAAATTTATCCCAAATTCAAAGTTTAAACTTTTAGTTTGATTGGTGATTTAACACAAATTTTGTGAATTAATCATTTTTAAAGGCTTTTCAAAATCAAACCCAAATGCAGTCTTAAACTCCTAACATTTTCCATTTTTATGCTATTAATCTCTTTCTCCTTTTCTTTTCCATTTTGATGTTATTAATCAATTTAATTATTGAATCTCTCTCCTTCATGGAAAATTTTCATTTACTACTATGTAGTAAGATATTTTTTTTTTCACTATTTTCTATATCAATAGTATTTAAGATTAGAGTGGAGGTGGAGTTTAGGATCATTTAAAAAAAAAAAAAAACCTTTAGATTATTATTCATTATTTCTCTCATTTCGATTCTCTTCCTTCGGTCTATGATTAGAAAAAATTTTCTTTATTAAAATAATTATTAGTTAAAAAGTTGAGAAGATCAAGTACATGATAGGTTAAATGATAAAAAATACTCTTAAACTATGAAGTTGTTTCAATTATATCTTTAAATTTTGAAAAGTTTCATTTTAATTCTTGATAACTTTTAAAAACTTTTTTTTTATTAAATTTATGGATGAAAATTGACATATTTGCACATGTTTTGATTTTTTTGTAAGGTATACGTTCAAATATGTTCACATAAACAATAATACAAATGCAAATACAATTTTTCCGTCTATGAATTTTACGAAAAAAATCTTTAATGGTTATTTTGAAAAAAAAATTCAATGTTCAAGGATTAAAATAAATTTTTTCTAAGTTCAAAGGTATAGTTGAAACTAATCCCATATTTATGAGTATTTTTGATAATTTAACTAAACTAACACTCGAGAACTGGAAGTTCATATCACGCGGGACAAAACTCAATTATTATTATTGTTATTATTATTATTATTATTATTTGATATAAGCTTAACCATGAAATAATATATATAACAAATTTATTTATATTATTCCATGCTGATAGATTTCCTTTTATTATTTGCTTTGTTTGTTCAAGTTAAGCATTAAATATTCCGTGTTGATAGATTTTTTCCATAGCTAGATAAATATATCTATTCCAAATCATTCATACTTTAAGATTATGTTTGCCATATTTCTATTAGGAAAATATTTAGGTGCTACCCATCGACTTAAGCAGTAAATATTTCATACTGATAGATTTTTTTACATAGCTAGATAAATATGTCTACTCCAAATCATTCATATTTTAAGATTACGTTATATTTTTGTGTTAAGAAAATATTTGGGTGGTGTCTGTGCAGTCTCTTTGGTGGCCACATACAAAAAAAAAAGTGTGTATTTTTTTTTAAAAAAAATAAAATGTGTGGTTGATAATTGGAGAGCACAAAGGTAACACCCAAGTACTGCCATTTCTATTAATATTTACCATACCATTTTATTCTTTGATTGTAGCACTCCGTCATTAATTTCAGCATAGTTTAGAAGATAAAATATTTATTACTTTTCATAAGATGAGAGGTTTGATCCATCCATATTAATTAAACTTAAAAGAAAAATCAATATCATTTTAATCTATGTACTTTGAGTTTTACACTTTTAAATGCTCAAATTCTTTCCACGAATTTTAAAATTAGTCCTGATTTTTAGTTTAAAGTTCATTTTTATTAAAGACACAATGTATACATGCGTTTAAAGTGAGCTTACGTCAACGACAACTAACACATACCATCGATTAAAAACTCAGAAGTTCGAATCCATCCATAACAAAATTAGTAGAAGTAGATAGGCTAAATCTAAATATTTGAAAATATCAAATCTCAAATTAAATAATATTTTAAACAAAAAAACACACTCAATTGATTTAAATTAAATATGTTAAAATAATAGAGATAAAACTCCCCCCAATTCATTATTTGGCCTAAAGAGTTATTAACTTCTTCTTGTGGGTCTCACATATTTATTAATTATTTTCTCATCTCTTTCTTATGGGCCCCACCAATTTATTGACTAATTCTCCAACTTCTCATAACTATTTTTTCAACTCATACTCCTTGCAATTCCTTGCCCACCCTAGACACAAACTTCAAAACTCGTCAGACTTTTTTACTTCTACTCCTACAACTCCTACTCCTCCAACTCCTCAATCAGGGGTGGACCGAGAGATTAGTGTGTGTGGAGGGCGACAAATTATTTTAATAAATATGATTAAAAAATTATCACCAAAAAATCAATTGAAATACACCTCACATTATGTTGACCTTAAAACAAATTATCGATGATAAGAATAAGTAGATGTGCCAAAAATTCCTAACTAACCTTGAATAATGTCTTATCAAATAGAAAAAAAAAAGTTTATTACGAATTAGTACATATTGATCAACATTCCGCTGGGCCAAACGATAATGTTACAATCTATGTGTATTGTTAATATTTGTACATAAAATATATTTTTTTAAAAAACATATATTTTTTTAAAAAATACATTATATATCATAAGGTATTAAATTCAAAATTTTTGGGTCATAGCCCCTTATCTTGATGTAGATCTTCAATCCAAAGGACCCCTACAAAATTAAAAACACACACCCTTTTCCAACTCAGACTCCAAGTCCGAGTCTAGATTCATCTTACGTGGGCCCAAGTCTCCTTATCGAGTCGGGCCGGGTCTCCAAATATCGGATCCGGGTCGCGTTCGCGTTCAATGAACGCGTCTATTCACCGCCTTTCTTTTCATCCTCCATAAACTGCACACGTCAGCGTAGATCAGATCATGACCGTCCATTCTTAATCATGTACTGTCCACGTCATCCCCCAGAAAATTCCAGCTCAATCCGAATTCGTGGTGGAAACGGATTCTTGCTGCCTTCCTCCAAAAATCTCTATAAATACTTCCCATACCCGCTCTTAATTCTCTCATAAGAATTCTGAAATTGTTCTCTCTGTTCTTCTTCTTTCTTTTCTTGATCTCTCTACGCGCTTCGGCGTTTCCCCTTCTCGTAAGTCTCTGATTCCTTCAGATTGTGTGTTTGTTCGCCTTTAATTTGTGTTTCTGTTCTTCTCTCTGGATTTTGCCTTCTGGGTTCGTCTTTTTGTTGCTTTGATTTGTGGTTTGTGTTTACTTGGCTTCATGATTTGATGATCGTTTGAAGATTTCAATTGGGTTCTGATTCTGGTATTGGGTTCGTTTAGGGAAGCCATGGATGATCTGGGGTTTTGTTTTCTCTGTGTTTCGTGTTTAGGGTTTATGTCTATTTGGTTAGATGATTCATTGTTTTCTTATATGTTGTGAAGATTCTGGAGCCAGGGATGAATTGGGTATACGTTTTTGCTAATTGGGATTCGTTATCTTGGACCTGAATTCCCGTTTATGGAGATCATGGATGATCTGGGGTTTTGTTTTCTGGGTGTTTCGTTGTTTGATGTTTAGGGTTTTTTGTATTTAGTTAGATGATTCTGTTGTTTCTTATATGTTCTGAAGATTCTGGAGCCATGGATGAATAGGATATACGCTTTTGCTAACTGGGATTCGTTATCTTGGACCTGAATTCCTGTTTTACTCTGAGATTTCTGTTGCTGGCTTCATTGCTAGTGGGAACTTGCATCTAAACATGTATTTCTTTTTTTAATTTTCAGATTCTCGGTTGTTGTTTAGTTTAAACCAAACAAGGTTAATTCATGGTTGAATTAGACTTGGAAATCCCATCTGCTTTCGATCCATTCGCAGACGCCAAGGATTCTGATGCCCCCGGAACTAAAGAGTATGTTCATATCCGCGTGCAGCAAAGGAATGGAAAAAAGTGCTTAACAACAGTGCAGGGTCTGAAGAAAGACTTGAGCTACGAGAAGATCCTCAAAGACTTGAAAAAGGAATTCTGCTGTAATGGTAACGTGGTCCAAGACAAAGAATTGGGGAAGATAATTCAACTTCAAGGCGATCAGCGCAAGAACGTCTCTCAATTCCTTGTTCAGGCTGGTATTGTCAGGAAGGATCGGATCAAGATCCATGGATTTTAAGCTTTTTTTTTTCTTGTTTGCTGTGTCTTTAAGAGTCTCTTGTTTTAATGCTTTGATTTGCTTTTGTGGGGGCTTTAGTATTTAGTTAGTAGAGTCTTTTGTCTTTGTTGTTGGTTTCTTTTCTTTTTTCAATGGATGGTTTGATGGTGCTGTGTGATGGAAACTTTTTGTCAATAAAATGTTTGATTCTGAGTATTTGCTTTGAAACTTTTGTAGTTTAATTTGACTGTTTGGGGGTACAAAGTGCCCTTGACCCCAACCATTCCAAGTCCTTGAGGGGGTCAAAAGAAGAATATTCAGTCTCAAATTATTAAAATATTCATTCCCAAGTCTAAATTATATAAAAAAATATTCTAACTTAACTTCAATGAGTAGGAGAATAATTGATGTGACCCAACATTTTAACTTATTTGGTAGACTAATTTTCATAAATTAGTTCCATGTATATGTTTGGGGTCAATTTAGAAATTGGAATAATTAATTTATGATTTTTTTTTATAAAAATTTTGTACCATTATTATTATGTAATATCATATTGAAAATATATAATATTTACACCTATTTTAATTCAATCCGGTTTGATAATCATTTTTCTATATGTTTCCATCTTCGTTTCCATCTTCTTAAGAAAATACATCTAAATTCTAAAAAAAAATGAGTTACTGAATTATTTCTTCTTAATTTTAAAAATTTTAAAAAACTAATATGAGTTATTGGAAATTATCTTTTTCTTTTTTTTTTATTTTAAAATTTTAGTTTTGTTTTTGAAAGCAAGTAGATAAGAAAAGGTGAAGAACCAACCTAAGAAATAGATAAGAAAATGTGAAAAGGTTTAATCATTTTGTTTTTAGCAACTATTTTTTTGAGTTTTTTTTTCGAGTTTTCAAAAACTTGAGTTGGTTTTTAAAAATAATATATTTTAAAATTAGATAAAGAAATATGAAAAATTAGATAAATATGAAATATATTTTAAAATTAGATAAAGAAATATGAAAAATTAGATAAATATGAAAAGGTGGAAGTAGTATTTATAGATTTATTTTTTGAAAATAAAAAATAAAAAATAAAATGGTTATCAAACAAAGACTAAATAATGCTAAATTTTATCTTTTTTAATTAAAATAATATTATTTTTCAAAATTTTCAAAATTCAAATTTTTAAGTTTTTTTTTTTTTTTTTTTTTTTTTTTTACTTTCAACTTTTCGAGTTCATCAAATCACACTGTATTTTGATCAATAGTTAAATAAATCTGTAAGGATTTTTTTAAAAAAAAACCCAATAAAATTGATGTATAAGATTCTCTTTGAAGGCTAAGGTTTTATGTTAAGTAATGGTTTTCATTTTTTTTTTCTTTTGAAGGAAGAAAATATTTGAATTCCTAGATAAAATCTGATGGGACTGCATTTTTTTTAAGGAAATATTTCAATTCTTAGCCAATAAAATTTAAAATTAAAAATAAGCTTTTAAAAAATACTTTTAGTTCTTAAAATATTGTTTTGGATGTTGAATAGAGATAACAAAACAAAGACTTTCAGAAAGGGGCTTTATGAGTGGTACTAATATTTATAAGTTTAATTTGATTTTTTTTAGCTAAATTTTAAAACTAAAAATAAGTTTTTAATTTATTTTTTTTTAGGTTCCGTTTATAATCATTTTGTTTTTGGTATTTAGTTTTTGAAATTTAAACCTAAAAATACTATCATATGTCTTTTTATTTACTTTGTGCCTATGTTTTAAAAAACCAAGCCAACTTTTGAAAACTAAAAAAAGTAGCTTTAAAAAATTTCACTTTATTTTTAGAATTTGGTTAAGAGTTTAAATGCTTATTTAAGGGAGATGGTTTCTATTATAGAGAAATTAGATGAAAATAAACTTAATTTTCAAAAACAAAAAATAAAAAACAAACTAGTTATCAAACGGGGCTTAGTTTTTCAAATTCTGGTTTTGGATTTTGAACAAACTTTGATAGATGAGAGTAGTGTTTAAAAGTTTAATTTTTGAAAACAAAAATCAAAGTGATGATGATAAATAATTCAAACTAATAAAAAAAATCAAACTCTCCCTATATATTCATCTATATAATTTATTCTTAAACTAAAGTCTAAAATGTGTCTGGTAAGTTTGAAGTATCCTATAAATAATTGTCCATTCGAGCACAATTGATAAAAATACAATCTAAAATATTGATGGTTTGATTTTTACTCCACAATTGCTAAACTCAAAAAAGAAAAAGAAAGTATCCTACAAGTTTAATTCAAGTTTCTGAATATCAAGAACTGGCTAATGATTTTTAAGTTTCTTAATTTGTTTTGTAAATATTTTAAGTTAAATTACAAATTTAGTTCCTAAACTTTTATGTTTGTGTCTAATAGATCCCAATCCTTTAAAAAATATCTAATAGATCCTTGAACTTTCAATTTTGTATCTAATAGGTCTCCAAAGTTTAAAAATGTCAAATAAGTTCTCGAATTTTTCAATTTTGTATCAGTAGATCCTTGAAATATTCTTTTTTTTTTTTAAATAAAATAATTAATGAATCTATTATACATAAAATTGAATTTTGTGTCTAATATATTAAACTTTCAATTTCGTGTCTAATAGGTTCATGAATTTTGAAAAATGTCAAATATGTCAAGGATTTATTAGACAAAAATTGAAAGTTGAAGGACTTAAAAGATATAAAATCGAAAGTTTAGGAATTTATTAGAAACTTTTTAAAGTTTAAGAACTTATTAGATACAAAATTAAAAGTTTTGGAATCTAAACTTTCTAAAGTTTAGGAACCTATCTAATACAAACTTAAAAGTTCAAGGACTAAACTTATAATTTAACCTATCTTTTAAACTATTCTACCTCTCTTAAAATCAATGGAAATTTTAAACACAAAGTTCAACATATTCTAACATATTCTATTTTTATGTAAAATTGAAGTTTGTGTCTCATATGATCTAAATTTTCTATTATGTCTAATAGATTCATGAATTTAAAAAAATGTCGAATAAGATAATAATCTATTAAACACAACATAAAAAATTCGAAGATTTATTAGATACTTAACTTTAGAATCTATCACCAAAGAAAGTATAACTCAATTGACATTTTAAATGTATTAATAATCAGGAGTATGTGGTTTGAATCCTCAACCTTTATTGTACTAAAAAAAACTTTAGAACTTATCCGACAAAGTTTTAACCTAAAAATTATAACAAAAGAATACTAGAGATAAATAAATAAATAATTTAAATTAAAAAAAGGGAAGACACCATTTTATGCCACATTGGATTCTAGCCTCCAAATTTGTAGATATTATCAACCTTTTTTTTTTCTTTTCTACTTTTAATTAAGATCCACACATTTTTTAAACCTGGGAGATTTTTGTCATCTGAGAATTGACCACAATCCTATGACCCAACAACCCATCTAACCCGCATGGTTTGAGTTGGGTTATAAACTTATTTAGGTTGAATTGAGTTCAAATAAATGAAATATTATAGGTTAGGTTGATTCATAGATATCTAAAATTAGTTTGGGTTGACCCGACCACCGAGCTTATTATTAATCTTAAAAATAATTTTTTTTACCTACTATATCATTGTACATACATGTATTTATTTAATATCATAATTGTTTTTAATTATTTATTCTTTAATAGTGTTAAAAATACATTAAGTCTTTAGGGTGTAATTTTTCATAATATAAATTGAAATTAAGTGGCTAATTTTAATTTAATGTTTGAAAATAAAACAAATAGATGATTTACGAATTAACATTTTACTTTTTCTTAAAACTAAAATTTTGAATAAATGACTTAAACAACTCGAACCAACCCATGAGAGAAAATTGTATGGAAGACTCATTTTCACGCGCATTGATATGATTTGACCCATGTTCTGAAATTAATGACATATGACCCTTTTTGTACTGTGCATTCCGTCCAAATTACCGTAAGGGGTATCATACTCTGACTTTAGCTCTCTCGCTCTCGCTCAAGTCTCGTTCTCGCTCTCGCTCTCGCTCATGATAGTAATGAAGTTGTCAAATTTCTTGAGAAAAGAAAAAAAAAACAACAAAAAGCGCACTATAGTTGACTCTCTCTCGCTCTCGCTGACTTGCTCTCGTTGTCTCGCTCTCGCTGACTCGCTCTATCTCTGCTACTCCAGCTCTTCTCTGACTTTTTTTTTGTCCTTTTTTCTTTATATTTTCGATCATTCATTTGTGCAAGAGCGAGAGCGAGACAACGGGAGCGAGAATGTTTCCGCGTACGAGAGCATGAACAAGAAAGACCGCTTCATATTATCCTTATGAGTCATTTTGCGCGCATTGTCACGTCAGAATCGGTCATATTTCATTATTTTAAAATGTCAGGTCAAATGTCATTAATGCGTGGAAAAACGGGTTATCCGTACGAAAACCCCAACCCATGACCGATTGGTCATAAGTGTTACTTGATGCCAGTTGAGCTATGTTATTGTTGGTAGCACCATCCATCTTTTTTAGTAAAATCATCTTAGAATTTAAATCTTCAAATCAATAAAAAAATTAGTAGATACCTTAACTGCAACTATTTTCTGGTTGCATATTGATAAACAAATATGATCCAATTAAGAGAAAAAAATTAGATGACTTTTCTTTAGCAAAGTTGATGTACCTGTTTGTTCACCCCCACTTTGTAGTAGCTCATAATGACACCATGTTGACCATATACTTTGAAATGATTATTTGACATGGTGGGAGACATAATCTTTTTCTTTTTATTTTGGATGTCCATATTGATTAACCATGTCATTAGATTGCCTATTTCTTCACACACATATATATGATTGTAAATGATAGGGGAGGTTTTGATATAAATCTTTTTTTTTTGTCGATAATAATACTACAAAAAAGAGGTAATAACTAAAAAATGTTATTTATAAAGATGAAGAATCAAAATAAGATACTTAAAATTTGGGTAAAATGACAAAACAGATTTGAATATTTGTTAAAACAATTTGAATAAATTTTTTTTTGATAACAGTTTGTCAAACAAATCTGATAATATTCTTAGCTGATTGAAATTAGGGATCATGCGTGTATGTATGTGACACCCCCGGTAATTTTAGGTAATTTTTCAAGTTTGAGAAACTCAGTTTCGGGCTCATTTCGTGTTTTAAGGAATTTTTAGGTCATGCGGTTAATTATTTAACCTTTCAGGGGCCCGAATAGTTAAGTCCCCGCCTTTAAATTTAGGCCTCCAGCATCCTGGGTTTCATTTCGAGCTTTTGAAGGAAAACTGAGGTAAACCACTATTCTTTACTTGTTTAGGGTTTTCTCTTATGTGGTTTTTGTTTTGTAAAACAAAAAAAAGAAAAAAAAATTGGAAGAGGAAGGAGAAGCAACCCGAGTATTGCCACCCCCCTCCGTCTCTTCCCCTTCTCCGTGTGAAGGTCAGCCGACCGCCAACCCTAGCCGCCGATGGCACATCGCCGACGCCCTATGCACAAGGTCGACCGCCCTCTCGTCCCCTCTCCCCCTTTATTTTTTTTCCGTCGCAACCCCTCCCCCTTCTTTTCCCTTCGAGTCGCAACCCCACCGTCGCGCCTTCAGTCTCGCCACCGGTTGCCGCTTCCTCTTCTCTCTTCCCTTCGTTTCCCCCAACCACGAAACCCACGTTGCACCACCGAAGCCCAGTCGCGTCTCTCTCTCCGATCTCTCTGTTGGGTTTTATGCCCTAAAACTCGTAGTTTGTAATAATGTTCTAATTAAATCAATAAAGTGTTATTGTTTAATTCATTATTTTCTGTATTTCCTTAAATTAACCCTAAATCCAATAAACTAACATCCGAGGTTGTTGTATGCCTCTTGAACTGAATGTAGTGGACATATAAGGATCTCAGTTCGAGATACAACCTAAAAAGTCTATAGTAAGGGGATAAGGTTGGGTACCTCACCTTGGTAATCCTATGTGTTCGTGTAGACGACATGTGAGTGGGGATATCCTATGTGATGAGATCTCATAAGACAGAACCACGAAATAGTAACCATTAGATGTAACTCCATTGACTAGTTAGGTTTCTATTTCAATAAGATGACCTAGGCAACTTGACAGCAACTCTTGCCACGAACGACCCAGACTTACAGACTCGATTTACAACAAAAAATGCCCAAAAACAAAGGGCCCTTACATTGATCTCATCAACATAATTGTAAATCTAAAATGCCAAAAACCGTAAACATCCATTTAAGAAAACAAAAACATTCATCTCATGAATTATGGCAAAATACCTACCAAATTTTAATAAAACAGTGCATAAATTGAAGAACCATTAAGTAGCTCTGATACCAATTGAAGGGAATGAGAATCCCGCGCAGCGGAAGACGATTGAATCGTCGAGGTATCAATATGCAACATGATATTATTAAAATTGATCTAACACTAGATCTAGGCTAAACATACTTAAAAGAAGAAGAAAAAATACAGCAAAATGAGTTCTTACTTACTTGTTGTAGACTTTCTTCAAGATTTCTTCTTCAAATCACGAACTCTTCGTGCTCCTCGAACTCAGCGAACACTCCCACAAAAGAAACCCGAACACAACCAAAACGCCTTCTCGGTTGTTCTCTTTTAGAGAAAGGAAGATGGTGGGATCTTTTAAGTTTTGGAGATGGAGGAGAATTGAGAGAGAATTGAGAGAATTTCTCTTCTCTTCTTTGATGCAAAATCAAAAAATGAGAGATTAAGCTTACATCCTTCTTGCAAGAAGGGTTTATATAGTGGAATTGATGGAGTTAAAATATCCACATTATTACCACTTTACCACAACCATAGGTTATGCAAATCTCATTTGCATAACCATATAATATAAGATATCTCATATCTCATATTTCAAATCTCATTTGCAATAATTGTGGATTAATTAAATTGAATCACATCCAATTTAATTTCTCTCAATCAATTTCTCCAATTAGCTCTAATTGAACAATTAGGCTAACCTATAGTTTATTATGAATCTCATTCACATTAAACTATATATTATATCATTCATATCTCATATAAATGACATAAATGCCCTCTTAAAGTGAAATTGAACACTTCAATTTCATACCAAAACATTAACCCTTCTTTTAACCCGGATGGAGCCAGCGAGAGACCTAATGGACCTACTGATGTGGCGGGCTCCAATGATCCGAGATTAACCTGCCAAACTCTTTGACACGGTTAACCAACATTCATTAGCTACGGTAACACTCCACTATAACCCGTAGCTGCACTCCCGTCAGTGCAGAATATTACGTGTCCACTGATATAACCAATACCCATGAGTCGACCCTTCACGGGTTGTTCAGAGACACGGTGGGTCAAATTACCGTTTTACCCCTGTGTCTACCTCTCTTGTTTCTTAAGTCCCCACCGCTCTCTCCGATGAACAACATATTGTGATGGTCCAACCATTCACAACACTCTTCTCGGCCCAGTGAGAAGGTGGGCGCCCGTTGTCCAAGCCCTGAAGACAACACTTAAGGGAACAACCCCTCTAGTTTCCCTAAAGGCGAGAACGAGTAAATTCCATCTCGCGTAGTTAAGTTCTCGCCCCTACTTGGTTCTCGTCCCTCGAGAAGATAGGCATATTGAGCGAGTAATCGTGACCACCCTCACCCGCACTAGTCAAAGAATGTGCCCTCGCAGCGGTGAGTCCGTAACACGCTCATGATTCGTGTCGAGTCACTAATGGTCATCTCACGAAGTTATTAGTCCTCATCATCAGCGGTGTTACATCGTGAGGTCTAATAAATCACGGTCCCGGTCTTGTAAAATCTCATTGCACAGGATGCCCCCACTCGCATGTCAACCACATGAACGAGTCAGATCACCTCGTTTGTATCTAATACAAAGCGGGTCGCATCCACAGTGTATCCAAGATTAGGTCTCCAACCCTATCCATATACTGTAGACCGTTCGGGTCATTAACTCGAACGTGATCCTCCCTGTGTGTCCACTACACACCGTTCAAGCTCTAGTTCTCTCATAAATTCAATGACCCTGGAGCTTAGTTTATTGGATAAATTTATAAATATTGCGAGACACAAAGTGATGAAATGAATAACTCTTATTAATTTCAAACAATATATTACAAACACGAGATTAGGACAAAAATTCCAACACCCTTAAGTGCTGTTTCTAGGGCTTAGACAACGGGCACCCACATTCTCACTGGCCCGAGAAGGTTGTTGTGTATGGTTGGACCATTACAACGTTGTTGTTCATTAGAGGAACAGTGGGGACTTAAGGAGCAAGAAGTAGACACATGGGTAAAACGGTAATTTAATCCAACAGTGTCTACGAACAACCTGTGAAGGGTCGACTCATGGATATTGGTTATATCAGTGGACACAACTTGTCTTACACTGACGGGAGTGCAGCTAGGGCTTTAGTGGAGTGTTACCGTAGCTAATGAATGTTGATTAACCGGGTTAAAGAGTTTGATAGGTTAATTTCGGATCATTGGAGCTCCTCACTGTAGGTCCATTAGGTCCATCGGTTGGCTCAAACTGGATTAATAGAAGGTTTACTCTTTTGGTATGAATTTGAAGTGTTCAAGTTCACTAAGGGTAATTATGTCATTTATATGAGATATGAATGATATATTATATAGTTTAATGTGAATGAGATTCATAAACTATAAGTTAGCCTAATTGTTGAATTAGGGCTAATTTGGAGAAATTAGATTGAGAGAATAAATTGAATGAGATTCAATTTAAAAAATCCACATAATACAAATTTGATTTGTAAAATGAGATATGAGATATCTTATTATAAATTGTTATGCAAATATGATTGCATAACCTATGGTTGTGGTAAAATGGTAAATAGGTGTAGATTTCAACTCCACCTATCTCCATTATTTAAACCCCTTGGCAAGAAGGGTTCTGGACTCATTTGCTCATTTTTGGAAATTTCACCAAAAGAAGCAAAGTAATTTTTTCTCCAAAAAGCTTTCTCTCTCAAATTCTCCTCCCTACACCAAAACAAGAATCTCACCATTCTCCTTCTACCTAGAGTAGAACAACCGAGAAATCGAGTGGAGGGTGTCCGTTCGTTGGAATTGTTCGAGGAGTTCTAGATCATTGAGGAGAACACGAAGAGTTCGTGATCGGAGGAAGGAATCTTGAAGACGGTCTTCAACAAGTAAGTATCATTTTAAACTTGTTGTTTTCCTTCTCAAAAGCATGTTTAATCTATATCTATTAGATAGTTAATTTTAACGAAATTGAGTTGTATAACGATACCACGACGATTCGATCGTCTTCCGCTGCGCTGGGATTTTAATTCCCTTCAATTACAACTAATAAAAAGAGTATTAAGCTGCTGGAAAAAGAATGAAATAAGCTGTTGTAAAGAGTACAAAAACTAGGAGAAAAATAGTAGAGAAAAACTGAAAAAATTGGAGAGAATCCGAGCTTGAGCCTCTTCTTTACCTCCCCCAAAACCTTCAATTTGTAGCCTTTTATAGATGATGCAAGTAGGGTTTTTTCCAAGAATCCTTCCTTAAATCGTGGGTGATTAATTGAGCATAAATTTAGGCCACATTCTTTCCAAAAGAGAGTGAAAATCTCCAAAAATCTTTCAATCCCAATAATTGAGGCGTGTTTCTTCATCTGAAACTTTGGCAGCATTGTGTTCAACATTTTGTCTAGCATTTTTTTGGCTTGTTCAACTTTTCTGGTGAAAATGCAACTGCAATTTCTCTGGCATTTTTTTCTGTTCTTCTTTTCCTACAAAAATACATCAAATTAGTTTGTTTTCACTCATTTTTCTCTCATTTCTTATTTTTCTCATATTTTAGCAAGTTTTAGGAATTTTACTCGAAATGATAATTTTAGCTCGCCATATCATGAAAAAATGAATAAATTAGACAAAAAATGACTATGTATAGAGATATATAATCCACATAAATGAGGATTATCAAGAACCCTTTAGGTCAGACACTGGGAGTCGCGAGGGAACCCAGACTAGCTAGCCTAGCTTCCTCGAACCTTTGAGTCACTCCAGACGAGTCCAAACCTTTAGGTTGGCGGTACTATGTAGCATTTGGGTCTAACACTCATTTGCAGGATTAGCATTTGAGTCGAGCACTCATTTGCAGGATTAACATTTGAGTCGAGCACTCATTTGCAGGATTAGTATTTGAGTCGAGCACTCATTTATAGGATTATCATTTGGGTCGAGCACTCATTTGCACGATTAACATTAGGGTCGAAGCACCCTTTTGCAGGTTATGTGGCATTAGGGTCAAGCACCCTCTTGCGCTTTTGTGAGAGCGTTAGAGCCTCGCTCTTTTGCGTCGGGGTGCACCCCGTTCTAGCCACCTAGGTTTCTTGGATCGCCGGCAAGTCTCGAGAAAGGATTTGTGTATTGGGTTTTCTAGTTGTGCGAAGAATCCTGTTTGATGTTTGTTTGGTTGTTTCTGTTGTGAAATAGTAGGTTGGGCGTGAACGAGCTACTTACTGAGTATTCTTATACTCACTCGTCTACTTTCTTGTTTTTGGTTATAGCTAAGGGTAAGTAGTGAGCCGGAGGACGAAGATGGCGATGTGGTGAGGTTATAGGATCCTTGCTTTTGTTAGGATCGGAGGATTATTCTTGCATATTTAGAATCTCTATTTTTGGGTTGAGGACTGTATTTTGCTTGTATTAAAGCTTAGGTATCTGTTGGATGTTTAGCTTAATTTTAAAATTATGAATGCATGTTCGTTCTCTTGATACGTAGCTAGTAAGCTTGAATTTTGGTTAAGTCGTGATGCTACCTATGTGTTTTGGTTGGTCATGTTTTCTCCTATTGTTCTGTGTTATGTGGAGCCCAACCCATTGTTGCCTTGTAGTTTGGAGGAGGTTGGACCTTGGTGGAGTCTTTTGAAGTGTTTTTATGCTTAAAATAGGTCAGGTAATTTTTTTGATTTTGTCCGGGTAACGTCGATCATACTACCAAAATTTTGCGCAGAGGGTGCTGCCCAATGACATCCCTAGTAAAGTCTGAGAAAAGTTACGTGATTGAAGATCAAGCGATATTGAGAACTAATTTCTTACTTAAAGTTGAACCACTCCACAAGAGGGATCGATGAAACCTAACTTTAAATGTTCTAAACTAGCATCTTAAATAAAAAAATGGCAAACTAATGACGTTTTCTACAAAGTTTAAAATATCGATATCTATGGAAATATCGAGATCTCAATTTCATAGAAATGTCGATGAAAATATCGATAAAATGTCGATGTCGATGGATATTTAAGGAAAAATTTTAAAAACAAAAAATTTAAAAAAATATTAAAATTAGAAAATAAACCTTCTACACTTTTAAAATGAGTTAAAATACTCGTTATAATATTATATTCACATTATGTTACACTATGTTGCTATTTTCTTTAATATTTCATCAATTTTGTACGATATAATGAAAATGTCGATTCATCTCTGGTGTTGATGTCGAGCCCATGGACATGTGGAAATATCGATGAAAATGTCGACATGTCGACGAAAATTTAATACCATGATTTTCTAGAGTTCTTGACTAGCTTTAAAAAGTAATGGCTCAAAAGCACCAAATTTCATTTAAAAATATGATCTCCATCGCAACTTAATTAAATAGTAAGCTAATACAGCTTAACAATGGAACAACCTATGTAGTTACAAATACCAACTCTAATTTAATCTAATAAATAAGACTATAAAAAACTAAAATATTCAAATAATAAGAAGCTTGGCCCAAAAAAAAAGAAACCAAGGCTTAATCAACCAAGTTTTAACTAGCTGGAAATAAAACATTTATGTCTCGTTGAATAGCTATTTAATCTCCGTTTGATACTATTTGGTTGTTAGTTTTTGGGTTCTTAAAATTAAGCTTGCGTTCTCTCAATTTATCTATAATGATTTTCATCTCCATCAAGAAACCATTTGAATTCTTAACGAAATTCTAAAAACAAAAACAAATTTTTGAAAACTACTTTTTTTAGTTTTCAAAACATAACTTGATTTTTGAAAACATATGAAAAAAGTAGTATGAAAATAAAAATTAAAAAAACAAAATCATAATTAGAAGTAATATTTCTAAATTTAATTTTCTAAAACAAAATGATTATCAAACGACGCTTTAGTTTTTTGTTTTTAGTTTTTGAAAATTAAGTATATAAATACTACTTCTACTTATGAGCTTTTTTTATTATTATTTTTTTTTATTTTCTTACTACTTTTTTCATATATTTTCAAAAACCAAGCCATGTTTTGATTAAAAAAAAAAGTAGTTTAATTTTTGTTTTTTTAGAATTTGGATAGAAACTCAAATTTATCCTTAAAAAAGATGGAAAATATTGTAGAGAATGAAAACTATTGGAGAGAAATTGTGAGAAAATAAGCACAATTTTAAAAAAAAAATCCAAAAAATCAAATAGTTATCAAATACGACCTTAACATCCAAATATGTATACATAAAAAAAAGTTCTAATCAGTCTAAATGTAAAAAGTTTGAAATTGCCTTAAAATTCATACGAATTTAAGATTAGAATCTAAACTTAATTAAAATAATGTTGAGGTCACTATTTTCAAAATCATAGTTTTTGAAACATAACTCGATGGTTTTAAACAATGCAACCTAACCACTATTTTCTAATTTTTAGGCTTCAGTATACTGCACCCTAAATGCAATTTTCTGGTTCTCAAGCTTTTAAGCTCCATAATAAACTCCATAGAAGTTGGAATCCAAGAGTTTTGATTTCGAAACAGTGAGTGAAATACCTCTTAATCATCGGTGTCTTTAGAATTCAACCTAGATCCTTTTATTGGTGGTAGGTTCTTACTTTTATACCCATTCAACTCATGAAAAATTATGTTACATTATGATCAAAAGTTTAGTATTTGTGTTTCTCAAAAAAAAAAAGAAAAGATTTAGTACTTGTTTTTTTTTTTTTTTAATTGGCACAAAAGCAATTTAGTACTTGGGGTTTGGTATGACCAAAAGGAATTTAATGCAGCTTTTCATTTAATGACTCAAAAAACCACTCTTTTGATTGAATTGCCATATGATATGTCCAATACATGTTTACTTTACACACAAACCACCAATTCCACAAGCACATGGTTTTGGCTGAAGAAATAAATTCAAGTCAATTGATTTTAAATTTGAAGAAACAAAAACAAAATAATTACCGTCGGTTTGATAACCATTTAGTTTTTTAGTTTTGGTTTTTAGAAATTAAGCTTGTTTTTCCATAATTTTTTCTCATCTTTCCTATAAAGGTTTCCACCTTTTTGAGGTACCATTTAAGTTTCTAGTCAAATTTAAAAAAACAAACACAAGTTTTTGTAAACTATTGTTGTTTACACGTGATTTCAGCGAAGAAATAGAAATGAGACACGTGTAATTTAACGTTGTGTTTTGTATTAATTTGAATATTGTGAGTTACAATCTCTAATGTTTATCCTCTGATTCTTTCTCTCTCTCAAGTGTAATTTGTCTGAGAACTTTATAGCTTGTTCTCGAACGTAGATTTGATTCGAGGGCTTCGCAACTTGTTCTCGAACGTAGACTTGTCTTGAGGGCTCTGCAGCTTGTTCCCAAGTGTAGACTTGTCTTGAGGATTTTGCAGCTTGTTGAAGGTCTTAGCCTCGTAGCTTGTTGAAGGCCTTCGACTTGTAGGTTGTTGAAGGTCTTCGGCTTGTTGCGTGTTGAATGACTTCGGCTTGCAGCTTGTTGAAGGACTTCGGCTTGTAGCTTGTTGAAGGTCTTCGGCTTATTGCTTGTTGAAGGACTTCGACTTGTAGCTTGTTGAAGTCTTCGACTTGTAGCTTGTTGAAGGTCTTCGGCTTATTGCTTGTTGAAGGACTTCGACTTGTAACTTGTTGAAGGTCTTCGGCTTGCGACTTGCAGCGTGTTGAAGGTCTTCGGCTTGTTGCTTGTTGAAGGCCTTGGGTTTGTTGTTTGTTGAAGGACTTCAGTGCTTGTTGCTTGTTGAAGGCCTTCGACTTGTAGCATGTTGAAGGCCTTCGACTTGTAGCATGTTGAAGGTCTTCAGCTTGTTGCTTGTTGAAGGCCTTCGGCTTGTTGCTTGTGGAATTTCTTTGTGAAGCACTTGACAACTAAAGAGTTGAAGTGTTCGACATCTTAAGGACTTGTCCTACAGTGTTCAACACTTAAAGACTCGTCTTGCAGAGTACAACACCTAAGGACTTGTCTTACAGCGTCCAACACCTAAGGACTTCAAGGTGCTGGAGACTCATCTTGCAGCGTTCAACACCTAAGGACTTGGTCTTTGGAGACTCATCTTGCTGCTGCTCAACACCTAAGGACTTGGGGTGGTGGAGACTCATCTTGCAGCTGTTCAAAGACCTAAGGACTTCAGGGTGCTGGAGACTCATCTTGCAGCGTTCAGCACCTAAAGACTTCTGGGAGCATCCAACACTTAAGTACTTTGCTCTGAATCCTCTCTGAGTTCTCTTGAGAGTGAAGTTTCTGAACCTTTGGAATGAATGGGAAACTCTCTATTTATAGAGATTTCCAAGGCATGTGGGTTTGGGCTTTAATGACTTTTGGGCCCAACAACCTGAACTTGGGCTTTATTGGATTTGGGCCTAATCATTTGGATTTGGGTTTTATTTATCTTATCCAATTCCATATAATCCAATTTGACCAAAATTAAATTTAATTATTTTGGCAAATTGCATGTTGCCCCTTCACTTTTAGAATTTGTCAATTCTTGTTTTCAAATTAAATTTAGGACACGTGTCAATTTATCATCGGTCCCAAAATTAATTAATCATTTACAACTTCGTCATTAATTTAGAATAACGACGTGGCAATTGGAGATTGGTCGAAATTTCTATGACTTGATCCCTACGTACCCTTTGAACAAAAGGGATCAAGTCATAACGTAGTTCAATTTTTATTTTATTTATTTATTTATTTATTTTTTTGCCATTCACCTTTTAAGCTCATGTGGGCCAGGAGCATCATGCAGTTTAGGCTCTTGCGACGAGGAGCTTTCTTTACATCTTAGATGTTGTTTTCATCATCATAGTCTTGATCGTGTCCTTCATTTGTAGGACTTGTTAAGATGATGAGATTTTTCTTCACTTTCAAGGAACTCTCTGCGTTTATGAGAACAGAGAACTTCTTTTTCATACGTGAAGGAACAAGACTGTGAATCTTTTGGTCATTGTTCACTTCATCGAACAACTCTACCTTCAAGGATTTCATCTTTCTTTCATGTTGATCGCTTGTTACTTTGAGGCGATCAAAATAGATGTTAAAGGTCGATCGTTCTTTTGTGTGGAGACACTGAACCTTTGGAAGGTTGAAGGTCGAGGTGAGGCAGGAGTTGGACCTTGGTTTTCTTCTTCTGTCGCGACCATACTCATCCTTTGGAAGACTGAAGGTTGAGTAGTTGAAGGCTTGATGTGATTGAAGATGGAAGTCCTTTGCTTAACTTCTTTTGTGTCGTCAGCTTCATTTATCTCAATGTAGTATGAACTTGCAGAGTTTTTTTTTTTCTCTTTCTCTAGGAAAAAAACCTCTCAAGAAGAATTCTTTCAAGGTCACCAATTGACAAGGTTGAGGATGATTTTTTTTCCTCTTCCTTTCAGACTTAGGTTTCCTTGGATTCTTCTTTCTTCGATGTTTGTCCTTGCATTTGAGGCTTCTAAATTCACAAGAATTGTTTGAAGCTAAACTTTGTCTTTGCTTCTTTAAATGAGTCACCAGAACCCGACCTTTGCCTTTATCATTGGTAGGTTTGATTGCATATTGAGATTCATTTCTTTGCACCTCATGTTGAAACCAAACAACTATAGGTTCCATGGTCCCAAACTAGACTAGGCACACTTCTTGATCTTGAAGCGAACTAGAATGTGTTTGACTACATGTACTTGTTGTTACTACAACATGATTTGATTGAGCTACTTCATTAAGGTCTAGCTCAATTTTTTCTTCTTTAGTTGACCTTAGGATTAACTCCTTTAGGACGAAACATTTCTCCGCCGGGTGACTGACGACTCGATGATACTTGCAATAGTTGGGATCATCGACTTTGTCCATCTCTTCCGTCCGCTTACACTTTGGAAATTCGATCAGTCCTATGGCCAGTAGTTGTTCAAACATGTTAGGAATGTCAGAATCCGAAAAGGGATAGACTTTATTCTGTCTTTCCTTTAGACTTAAGCGACATCTTTCATTTTCTTGTTGCTTTTCGATCTTCTTGTATTTTTTCTTTGAAGACAACTTGAGAGGGGTTGTACTGACAACCATAGACTCTTCTAGAGTTGCCTCAATGTCACTTTCTTCTTCTTTTATGCTAGGAGTTAGAAGGTTTTTGTCTCCTCGACTAGCAATACTCAACTCCATATCGTGGGCGCGAGTTGCTAACTCTTCAAAGGTATGAGGTTGTATACCTTGGAAGATGTAAAGCAGACCCCAATGCATGCCTTGAATGCACATTCGACAAACCGGTGTGATTTAATGAGACGATCTTTGCAATCGAGACTCATGACTCTCCGACGATTTATGTAGTCGACGACAGGTTCACCTTTTCGTTGTCTAATGTTGGTGAGCTTAAGCATGCTGACGGTACGTCTTGTGCTGTAGAATCGGTTGAAAAACTCTTTTTCAAGTTGTTCCCAACTGTCTGTCAATTCGGGCTTTAGATCAATGTGTCAGTCGAAAGCATTCCCCTTAAATGTTCGAACAAACTGTTTGACTAGTAGATCTCTCGCTGCGTACAAAGATTTTCACATGTCTCGATGAAATGCGTAACATGTTGCTTAGAGTTTCCTTTTCCATCGAATTGTTGGAACTTTGGTGGTTTGTATCCAATTGGCATCCTCAAATTATCAATTCTCTTAGTATATGATTTAAAATACAAGAGAGAACTTTGAGAACCCCCATCATATTGAGTTCTCGACGGTTAGTTATCATGTCCTACGCTTGTTGGATCGATAGTGAAGTGATCAAGTAGAGGTTGTGGTTGATCTTCTTGCACAACAACCTTACATTTGTTTCGATCTTTGATGACAGGAGTATGACTTGATTTAGCGGCATTTTGATTCTCAATCTGATTCTTTAAGTATGCGATTTGAGAATCTCTTTCTTCAATCGCTTTCATCAAGTTGTTGATTCGCTCGTGCATCTTTGACAATCTCTCTTCCTTAGTGCTTGTTTCAGTCATCATGACGGACACTACGTCGGAATAAAAATCGAACAAAGGATTACACTTGACCAGGAACTTGTTGTTTGATGCCCCCGGCAATGTTGGTACTTCATCGTCTTCCAACCTTAGTTCATTAGAGCAACTATGGGCAGTAGAACCCGTGTACAAGTTGCTCATGACAACGATCATCGAAGAAGTCTTGAACCGGAATAAAAGCTAGTGAACCGCAGAAAGTTGAAGGTTTTGCGCTCTGTTGGGGTGAATTGATGGAAGTCTCACCTCCTATATTTATAATTGAGGAAAAGATAGTCAGATTCCAAAATCAAAGTTGGAATTCAAATAGGAGTTGAAATCGAAATTGGGATAGAATTTTATCTCAAATCGAAATTTGACCTATCTTATCCCCAATCGAAAATCGTCTGCAAGCGATCCTATCTCCAAATCCAAATTTAATCCCAAATCAAGATTGGATAAAGTTGATTCTATCAAGTTTAAATAATGGTAGAATTTTAATTTTATCTTGTCAAACAAAGTTTGGGCATAATCCAAATTTTATCCCAAATCAAGATTGGATAAAGTTGATTCTATAAGTTTAAATCATGCTAGAATTTTAATTTTATCTTGTCAAACAAAATTTGGGCATAATCCAAATTTTATCCAAAATCAAGATTAGATAAAGTTATTCTATCAAGTTTAAATCATGGTAGAATTTTAATTTTATCTCAAATCAAAATTTGAGCATACTCCAAATTTTATCCCAAATCAAAGTTTGATAAATTAATTCTATCCAAATCAAAATCTTGATAGAGTTTCAATTTTATCTCACCAAGTTAAAATTTGGGCATACTCTGGATTTTATCACAAATCAATGTTGGAGTGAAATTCAAATGCTACTCCAAGTTCAAAAGAGGAAATTGGGTAAAACTTCAAATCTACACCAATTTGTCCAAATTTTATGTCATGCAAGAGAAATCAAAATATTGACCCAATTTTCATATTTTGATAAATTGACATGAAGGTGTGTAAAAAAAAAAAAATTATGAATCAAGTTCATATTTCGACTAAATTGACACATCAAGTTGAGCCAAAATTATGAACTAATGTTTTACATTTTGACTCAATATTATCTTTTAAGTTCAGTCCCTAAAAAAATCCATCCTCATGAAAATAAGACATTGCAAGTTGGATGCATACATGCCAACTTCATTCCTCTCAAGTTCGATTTGTTGCTCATTCTCCTAAAGTTTGAGCTTCGTTCCCCTCAAGTTCGATTCGTTGCTCATTCTCCTAAAGTTTGAGCTTCATTCCCTTCAAGTTCGGTTCGTTGCTCATTCTCCTAAAGTTTGAGCTTCGTTCCCCTCAAGTTCGATTCGTTACTCATTCTCCCCAAAGTTCGAGCTTTGTTCCTCTTAAGTTTGGTTCGTCGCTCTCTCCTAAGTTCGAGCTTCGTTCCCCTCAAGTTTGGTTCGTCGCTCACCCCCAAAGTATCGGCTTCATTCCTCTCAAGTTTGGTTCGTCGCTCACCCTCTAAACTTTGAGCTTCAACCTCTTAAAGTTCGGTTCGTCGTTCACCCCTCTAAACTTTGAGCTTCATCCACTTCAAGTTCGGTTCGTCGCTCACCCCTCTAAACTTTGAGCTTCAAGCTTTATTTGTTGCTCTCCCTAAGAATTTGGCCTTTGTTCCTCTCAAGTTTGGTTCATGGCTCTCTCCTAAGTTCGAGCTTCGTTCCTCTCAAGTTTGGTCTGTCGCTCACCCCTAAAAAATCTTGGCTTCCGTTCCTCTCAAGTTTGGTTCGTGGTTCTCTCCTAAGTTCGAGCTTCGTTTCCCTTCAAGTTTGGTTCATCGCTCACCCCTCTAAACTTTAAGCTTCAAGCTTTGTTTGTCGCTCTCCCTTAGAATTTGAGTTTTGTTCCTCTCAAGTTTGGTTTGTGGCTCTCTTCTAAGTTGGAGTTTCGTTCCCCTCAAGTTTGGTTCGTCGCTCACCCCCAAAGTACGAGTTTCGTTCCTCTCAACTTTGGTTCGTCGCACACCCCCAAAGTATTGGCTTCGTACCTCTCAAGTTTGGTTCGTCGCTCACTCTCTAAATTTTGAGCTTTAACCTCTTCAAGTTTGGTTCATTGCTCACCTCCAAAGTATTGGCTTCGTTCCTCTCAAGTTTGGTTCGTTGCTCACTCTCTAAACTTTGAGCTTCAACCTCTTCAAGTTTGGTTCGTTGCTCACCTCCAAAATACTGACTTCGTTCCTTTCAAGTTTGGTTCGTCGCTCACCCTCTAAACTTTGAGCTTCAACCTCTTCAAGTTTGGTTCGTCGCTCACCTCTAAAGTACCGACTTCATTCTTCTCAAGTTTGGTTCGTCGCTCACCCTCTAAAACTTTGAGCTTCAACCTATTCAAGTTTGGTTTGTCGCTCACCCCCAAAGTACCGGCTTCGTTCCTCTCAAGTTTTGTTCGTCGCTCACCCTCTAAACTTTGAGTTTCAACCTCTTCAAGTTCGGTTCGTCGCTCACCCCTATAAACTTTGAGCTTCAATCCATTCAAGCTTGGTTTTTCGCTCTCCCCTAAGTTCGAGCTTTGCTCATCTCAAGTTTTTTTTGTCGCTCTCTCCTAAGTTCGAGCTTCATTCCCCTTCAAGTTTGGTTCGTTGCTCACCTGCTAAGTTTGAGATTCGATCTTCTCAAATTTTGTTCGTCGCTCACCCCGCTAAACTTAAAGTTTCAACCCCTTCGAGTTTGGTTTGTTGCTCTCTACTAAAGTTTGAGTTTTGTTACCCTCAAGATTGGTTCGTTGCTTGTTCTCCTAAAGTTGAGCTTTGTTCCCCCAAGTTCGGTTTATCGCTCATCCTCCTAAAATTCGAGCTTCATTGTCATCAAGTTTGGTTTGTCGCACCCCTAAAGTCCAAGTTATGTTCCCCTCAAGTATGGTCCGTCACGAGCTTTCCTAAAATTTAAGCTTGAACCCATTTAAGTATGGTTCATCGCTCACCTTAGTTCGAGTTTCATTCCCATCAAATTGGTTCGTTGCTCATCCACTTTGAAGTCAAGTTTGGCCCACCTCAAGCCTAGGCTAAAGCATTGCTCACTTGGAGTTCAAGTATGCACTTCACCCTCTTAAAGTTCAAGTTCGAGCGTTGATCGCTTACAAGTTTGATGTTTCGCCTCTAGGTTCGGTGTTCTGCCTCAAATACAGAAGTTCGACAACTAGCATGGTGTTTCAACTCCAAGTTCGACATTTTACCTTCAAGATTGGTGTTCCACTTGTTTTGAGCTAACTTTTCAAAGTTAAACGTTACTTCACGATAAGTGATTCGTTCATTTCAAGTTCGACGTATCACTCCTTCATGAACTAGGATGTTTCATCCTTCGACACTCGTTCCTCCGTCAAATCAGAAGGTTTCGTTTGTCGACATTGACTCATTTTCTATGCCAAATGATTTTACTCATTGGTGTTCACTCATTCGTTATATCAAGATTAAGGTTTCACCCATCGTTACCAACTTCTTCAATAAGTTAGGAGGTTTCATACCAACAGTAACATCATAGAGCAAATACTGATGAACCAAGTAAAAAAAAAATACAAATACAAAAAATAAAAAAATAAAAAAAATAAAAAAAAGAAGACAAAGTAGGTGTGAGATGCAACATACCTTATAAGTTGTCCCTAACATAACATCAAATTACAACAGAGCTCCAGGAACACCATAGGCCTTGTTAGGGTCGAGTGTTCTTGAACAAACCTCGAAAATGGTCTGTGTAAAAAAATGGGGTTGCGATCAACAAAAAAGGAACATGTGGAGTTCCGCCGCTACAAGTACACCCGGCACCGACAAGGGTCCTACAAGTGTATATGCGCTCGAAACAAGAAAGTCCTGTAGCTGCAAGTATACCCGGCACCGACAAGGGTCCCACAAGCGTACATGAGCCAAGAACCGAGAGAGTCCCATCGGCTGCAAGTATGCGCCTCGAAACCGGCAAGCGGTCCCCACAAGCGTACATGAGCCGGGAACCAAAGAGTCTCATTGTTTGCAAGTACGCCGGGCGACAAGGGTCCCCAAGCGTATATGAGCCGAGAACTGAGAAAGTCTCATCGCTGCAAGTACGCCGAATCGAGCAAAGGGTCCCACAAGTGTACATGAGCTAGGAACCAGAGAAAGTCCCATCGGCTGCAAGTACGCCGGAACCGATAAGGGTCCCACAAGTACATGATATGAGCCAGAACTGCAGAGTCCCATTGCTACAAGTACGCCCTGTAACCGACAAGGGGTCCCAGCGCGTACATGAGCCGAGGAACCAGAATCCCATCGCTGCAAGTACGCCTAAAACCGACGAGGGTCCCATAAGCGTACATGAGCCAGGAACTAGAGAATCCCACTGCTGCAAGTACGCCCGAAACCGACGAGGGTCCCACAAGCGTACAAGAGCCAAGAATCAAAGAGTTCAGTAGCTACAAGTACACCCGAACCGACGCGAGGTCCCACAAGTGTACTTGTGCTAAGAGAACACTATAACACTACTATAAAAAAAAAAAAAAAAACTACTTAGCTTTTTACCTTCCAATGGATGAAGCCTTTTGTTTTAGGAGGAGATACTTGCAAGACTGCAATTATTAAGCTGTAAAAAAAAAAGTAAAAGTAAGTACATAGATGATTAAAAAAAAGAAAAAAAATATAGTTAAGGTTGCGTGCATAGTTTGTGGATTGAAACCATGTGTAAGAGAGCTTGCGTTCACGTGAACTTGATTCATAATCTTGATTTGGGAAAAAAAAACAAGTTGTTGAAGGTCTTCGACTTATTGCTTGTTGAAGGACTTCGACTTGTAACTTGTTGAAAGTCTTCAGCTTGCAGCTTGTTGAAGGACTTCGACTTGCGACTTGCAGCGTGTTGAAGGTCTTCGGCTTGTTGCTTGTTGAAGGCCTTGGGTTTGTTGTTTGTTGAAGGACTTTAGTGCTTGTTGCTTGTTGAAGGCCTTCGGCTTGTAGCATGTTGAAGGTCTTCGGCTTGTTGCTTGTTGAAGGCCTTCGGCTTGTTGCTTGTGGAATTTCTTTGTGAAGCACTTGACAACTAAAGAGTTGAAGTGTTCGACATCTTAAGGACTTGTCCAACAGTGTTCAACACTTAAAGACTCGTCTTGCAGAGTACAACACCTAAGGACTTGTCTTACAGCGTCCAACACCTAAGGACTTCAAGGTCTTTGGAGACTCATCTTGCAGCTGTTCAACACCTAAGGACTTGAGTGCTTTGGAGACTCATCTTGCGGCGTTCAAAGACCTAAGGACTTTGAGTCTTTGGAGACTCATCTTGCAACGTTCGGCACCTAAGGACTTGAGTGCTTTGGAGACTCATCTTGCGGCGTTCAAAGACCTAAGGACTTGGGAGCATCCAACACTTAAGTACTTTGCTCTGAATCCTCTCTGAGTTCTCTTGAGAGTGAAGTTTCTGAACCTTTGGAATGAATGAGAAACTCTCTATTTATAGTGCTTTCCAAGGCATGTGGGTTTGGGCTTTAATGACTTTTGGGCCCAACAACCTGAACTTGGGCTTTATTGGATTTGGGCCTAATCATTTGGATTTGGGTTTTATTTATCTTACCCAATCCATATAATCCAATTTGACTAAAATTAAATTTAATTATTTTGGCAAATTGCATGTTGCCCCTTCACTTTTAGAATTTATCAATTCTTGTCTTCAAATTAAATTTAGGACATGTGTCAATTTATCATCGGTCCCAAAATTAATTAATCATTTACAACTTCGTCATTAATTTAGACTAACGACGTGGCAATTGGAGATTGGTCGAAATTTCTATGTCAACAATTGTTTTTAGTTTTCAAAACTTAACTTGGTTTTTGAAAACATAGGTATAAAATAGATAAGAAAACATTGAACCTCATTGGTAAAAGTAGTATTTTTAGGCTTAGTTTTCAAAAACTAAAAACCAAAAACCAAATGGTTATCAAACGAGGTCGTAGAAACTTTTAAAAGTTCAGGGGTATAATTGAAATCAACTCATAGTTGAAGGGCATTTTTGATAATTTAACCAAACTAAAGAAAGTAGCTTTCAAAAACTTGTTTTTATTTTTGGAATTTGGCTAAAAACTCAAATACTTACTTAATAAATACGGAAACCATTATAGAGAAGATGAAAACCGTTGTAAAAAAAAAGTGAGAAGACAAACACAATTTTTAAAAGTCAAATGATATCAAACAGGTCCTAAACTTTTAGGTTTGTATCTATTGATTTCTAAATTTTAAAAGTGCCTGATTCATATTCAATTTTTTAAAAGATTAACTGAATATGTTTTATATAATCTTTTTGTCTAATATGATTCTAAATTTTTAATTTTGTGTTTGATTTAAAAAGATGTAAAATGGATCAAGAACCAATTAGACACAAAATTGAAAATTTATAAATTTATTGGACATAAAATTGGAAGTTTAGGGACTTCTTAGATTCTTTTTAAGTCCAAACATCTATTAAATACTTTTTAAAAATTTAGAGATTAAAATAGACGCAAACTTAAACGTTCATATATATATATATATGTATATATGTATATATGTATATATGTAGACACGTGCGTTTGGAATAGTTATTATTCTTATTTTGAAAATCGTTTTTAAAAGTTATTATTGGATGATTCATAAAATAGAAAGAGCTTTATTGTGCATTATTTCAAATGATCATACATTTTTATAAGAAAATATTAATTTAATTTTTGTATAAGAAATTAAGAAAAATGAGAGAAAATGAGCTCCAAAAATGTTGTCATTAAAATGGGTTCTCAAAAACATTCTCACAATGACCAATCAAAAATTAGTGGATCAAGAGATTTCTGAACATATAATAATACACCCATGAAGCACTAAAATTTGACATGCTCAAGTCTAACACACCTATATAACAAGATAATATTTGGGTGCATATCAATATCCTATGTAACAATCTTTATATCTCTATCATTCAATTATTGATAATAAAGAACGAGAAAGCATTGCTAAGAGAAAGAAAAGTGAAAAATATTTCTCTCCTTATTATCAACTATTGAATAGCGGAGCTAAAAAAATTCTTGCATATTGCTATGATGTGCAGCCAAGTCAATAACATTTGACATATTTAAATTAGTATGAAGTTGTTATTCTTTCTAACTTATAGATTTATTAACAGTGAGTTTAATATACACAATAGCATTAAGTTTTATAGGTCTATTCAATCTTTTTAGCAACTTGTTTTTTTTTAAAAAAAAAGTTTAAAGGTTTTTTTCTTTAAAAATTAAATAAAAAAATCTAGGCCCCGTTTGATAACGTTTCTGTTTTTTGTTTTTGTTTCTTGTTTTTAAAGAACTAGAAACAAGAAAATATGTTTAATAACTATTTTTGTTTTTAGTTTCTTGAAAAAAAAATAGAAACAGAAACACGTTTGATAACTATTTATTATTTCTTTTTTCTTTTCCTCCTATTTTGTAATGTAAATAGAATTTAGTTATATAACATAAACAATATATGACATGTATTTAAACATATAAAAAGTAATTATCAAAAGTTTATATTATCTAATACAAATAAGTCACTATTCAAAAATTAACAACAATCATAAAATTATTCCTATCCTTCAAATGTTGTCCAAATGTGACCTACAACATTATCTTTCAACTCATTCGCAGTACATGATATCGAATTCATTTCCAACTCAATTATATTACTTTGTTAATGTCGTAGTTGTAAAATATTAAAGTGAGATAAAAAATATGTTTTAAACTTTGCTTATTAAAACATGCTTTTGGCCCCAGTTTAGTATTTAATTTCACTAAAATGGTTCGAAGTGTACTAGAAATTAAAATAACATATAAGTTTAAGTACCATTTTAAAACATGTACATTGGGCATTGTTCCATTTTGGTTTATGTACTCTCTAGCCCAATTTTAGTCTCATTACTTTCAATAAGGCTTAAAATTGGTCTCTACTATTAGTTTATTGTTAATTTTTCTTTAAAAAAATTAGTTTCTATTAGTTTTTCTCTACAAATTTTGAAATTATGTTCACATTTTATCTTTTGTTGTATTGAAATTATTATTATTATTATTATTTAACCAATCTTAATAAAAATTAACTTCAAACTTAATATATGAACCAATTTTAAACTTTATTGAAAGTATTGAGACTAAGACTGGACATTTGAAAGTACATGGACCAAAGTGGAACAAAACTCAAGGTATAAGGACCAAAATAATATTTTGAAAAATTCAAAATTCAGAATTTAAATAATATATAATTCAAAATTAAAATAAAGTATATAAATATACATATTGCCAAATTAAGAAATAAGTAAAAATAATATATAGATATACATATTGCAACATTAAAACAATATATAAATATATTATATGAAAAAAAAAACAATAATAACTTAAGAAACAAAATATAAAATAAAGATGTATTACATAGGAATCTAAATTAGGGGTTCAAAAAAATCCGATAACCCGACCAACCCATTCTGTAACGACCCTAAAAATCGAGACGAACCAGAGTTCCAAAGTACATTATCTTGGACAAACAAACACGCAGCGGAAAGAAAACTCAACCAGAATGGAAACTCGATACCTAAGAAGTACAAGAGAAACATAGAGTCTCGTGACCAAGCAAATAAGACAAAACTAAAACAAGACAGTGACAAGCGATACTCTAAGCAAAAGAAAACAGGAAGGGCACAAGGTCCCACAGCCTCGTCGGGTCGTCATCATCGTCAACCGCCTCAAGGTTTCTTACCTGCAATCAAAAACAACAAAATAGACGGGTGAGTATAAAAATACTCAGTAAGCAGCCCAGTCACGTCCAAACAAGCTAACATGCAAACAAAACTAGACTCAATTTCTAAACTCACTCAACCCCAAACAGGCCTCACACTTAGCACACTTCACCCTGAGCCCCCCTGTGGTAATAACTTGAGTTTTACCTTCGGTCTTGGAACTTTGATTGACGATGCAATGAGAGAAAGCAACTCTCACGCCACTACACACTGGCATAGAGCAGAGCATGTACGTATCCTACACGCCCTATGGGGAATCGCCCCTAAGCCAACCCAGGGATCATGGAAAGCAACCACTCCCTGACGGGGACGTACCCCAGGCTCTCACAACACAACAAGCTAGCATAGAGTAGTGAGGTACGTAACCAACACGCTCTATGGGGAATCGCCCCTAAGCTAGCACGGGATAATGAAAAGCAACCACTCCCTGATCTCAACGGGGATGCACCCCAATCTCACGAGCCTATCATATATCGTCAATCTAGAGGTTCCGACTCGCTCAGACGTAGCTCAGGGTTTAGTAAGTGTCGGGTTTTGCGCTTCATAAGGTTTTTAGGGTTTTAACTAGACATTTCTAATATCACCAACCCATTCTCAAGGGTCTCAAATTCAACAAGGTTCTCACTTTCAGCCAACACCTCAAACGACCCAAATACCACTTTCAGACCGCACTCAGTTAGACGTCCGACTTAGCCTTACTCCAAGCCCACACAGGTTTGCTCAGCTTCTTGCTTCACGTCGGTAAACGCTTCCCTAACTAGCATCTTGACATAGCCCAGACCCGCCCCGCAGGACGCTCGTAAGCCATGTCTCACTCCAAGTCTGTTGCCACACTCATAGTGACTCACCTCGAAGCATTCTCGTCTTTGGTCTGTTACCATGACTACCATGACTCACCACAAGACACCATTGTCCCTGGTCTGCTGCCACACACACTGTGACTCACCAGAGACATCATCAATACACCAACTCCATGCTAGTTTCTCGCCACACAAGGTGGAAGGATAACGTCACCTAAATAAGGAGTAAGGTAGGGACTACTAGCCCGGGGGTTCCATGACAATTCTCTTGACTTGGTACTAAAACCATAGTCGAAAATACATTCTAACAATCACGTGAACGCTAAAAGCCGTATATCGCTTATGATCCTCAACCACACACGTGCAAACTCATTCACGGTCGGAACTAACCCCTTTAACATACACGAGGACATATGGTTTCAATCCACTATGCACGCAAGCTCTCTTACTTATGAGCTCGCTTACTGGATCAAGTTGGCTACAAACATCTGTTCGGAGGTCCAAATAGCTTAAACACGAACCGAGGCTCAAGGCGTTGCACCCAACGGTCACACTTGGCCCAAACCACAGTAACCAAAACATTAGTTGCAACCTCGAACCCTTTACAAGAACAGTCTCACACTTAGTCGACCTTCAACCCAACACCATAAACCTCTAATTGGTTTGGTCAACTACACTATGTCGCACTCGCCCCTTCTAGGGTTTACTCGCGGCTCACAAATTCCAATTACCAACCCTGAGGTGGAACCCGAACACAGTACCACTTTCCCATTGCATCCATCTCAGACCCACGATACTCGTCCTCAACTCTTTACGATAAAAGGATTTAAGTCTCACCCTTGACCTAAAGCCTTAAGCCCCTATCTCCATAGTAATTACTTCCTTAGTCCATTCACAATCCATACAGCACTAGCATAAACTCGATATTAACGGAGTATGCACCAAAACACCATTTCAACGCATTAACTTAGCTTTCAAAAATTACCATAAACAAACAAGCATTTGATAACTTTAGGGGCTTAAACCCAAATGATTACTTACATGGATAACGGAGGTTTGGTAGTTTAGTCTTGAGCTCCACGCACTTCCTTAACGCGTTCGAGTCCCTAATTAACCAACAATTATTTAAAACACGCTCCTAACATCCAACACCGAACTAATTTGACTGAAATAACCAAAGTAATGCATGGAGACTTATAACGGAATCGAGAAAACAAAGCGACGACTTATACCTATCCGACGACGGCGGAATCAGGCGAGTGGCGGCGGCGGCGAATTTTCCGGCGAGTGGCGGCGCGTGGGGCATAGATCTGAGATACCCATGACTCGATCTATTCAAAACCATCAACCATTTCAAGAGAACCGGAATAAAAGCTAGTGAACCACTTGAACCAAAATTAAATGGTTTTGAGGAAAACTCACCGATTGAGGCTACGACAGGCGGCTTCTACGAGAGACGGAGGTGGCAGCTGGAGGGGAGAGGGTGAGGGCGCGCGGGCGATCGTGGCGAGGCGCTGGCCGCGTGCATGAGGCGAGGCAGCGTCTGTGGCGTGCGCTGGCGCGCGTGACGGGGGGCGCTTCTACGGAAGAAAAGAAAATGGAGAAGAAGAAGAAGAAAGAAAGAAGGAGAAAGAAAAGAAGAAAAAAAAAAGAAAAGAAAGTAAAATAATAAAATAAAATAAAATAAAAAATTTCCTTATTTAGAAATTATTATAAATGCATTAAAAAAAATAGATGTCCATTTCTCATACACCCATGTGTCATGTTTTCATTTATCCATGTGCCTTCCATGTGTCATCTTTTGATAGATGCTTAGTGTCCAAACAAGCCACTCATCACATGCCAAATTTCCTATAAATAATGGCTTTTGGTGGATAATGAAAAAATGCAATTGGTGAAAAAGGTTCTCCAATCTTCACTCTTCTCTCCCACTTTCTATTTGAATAATCCTCCATATAATTCCACTATCCTTTATTATATTTTATATATTGCCCCACTTGTATTATTATTATTATTATTATTATTATAATATTAGTATTTAAATATTGATAAAATTATACCCAATTTTTATCTTTCTTTTTACAACACGTTATCAGCAAGAAACTCTACCGGTTTTTTCACTGAAGGTAGGTCCTTCGGGTAAGCCATTTTTTTTTAATAAAATGTTATTTTTCATGTTTAATTAATTCCCTAATGTAAACGCAATTTCTTTTTATGTAGTATTACTATGACAAATCTTTCAAAATTAGAATTCACAGCGCTTGACATTAATGGTAATAATTATTTGTCATGGGTGCTTGATGCTGAGATCCATTTGGATGCTATGAATCTTGGAGAGACCATTAAAGAAGGAAATACAACATCTAGTCAAGAAAAAGCTAAGGCCATGATCTTTATTCGTCATCATCTCCCCGAGGGATTGAAAATGGAATATCTGACGATAAAAGATCCATATGTCCTGTGGAAGAGCTTGAAAGAAAGGTATGATCATCAAAAACCGTTATTCTTCCAAAAGCTCGTTATGATTTGGATGCACTGAGGTTGCAAGATTTTAAATCGATAAGTGAGTACAACTCGCATTATTCAAAATTAGTTCGAAATTAAAATTATGTGGAGAAAACATTATGGTGTGGATATGTTAGAGAAGACATTTTCTACCTTTCATGTCTCGAATATGCTCTGCAGCAGCAGTTAATATCGAGAGAAAGGCTTTAAAAATATTCGTAACTCATTTCATGTCTTCTCGTGTTTGAACAAAACAACGAGCTATCAATGAAAAACCATGAAGCTCGACCAATCGAGCAACACCATTCCCCTGAAGTGAATGTTGTGAATTTTAACAATCGAGGTCGAGGTCGTGGTCGTGGTCGCAGGTCGTCGTGACCGCATGAGAGGAAGAAATACCTATTTTCGTGGTGGACATTATAATTTTAAGAAATCCACACAGTGATGATTGTAAGGGCAAGGCTCCACAAGATAAGAGTTCAAAAGGTGGTGAACATAAATGTTTTGGTCTTGAATGAATGACTGGCTTTGGTCACGCACTGTCGTGACGTCGAAACACCTTGTTGATCTCTATCAAGCTTCCCTGAAGGAAAAAGGAAAAAGAAAGAATGCGGAGGTGAATCTTGCCATTCAAGAAGATGATGTGTTTGACCCCTCCAATATGATGCATCTTGATATGGCTGATTATTTTGAATCTCTCGAGAGAGAATTGATGCAATCAAACAAGTAGAGGATGCTTTGTATGAAGATATATAATTAAGTACTGCTTGTAATTATTGTATGTTTTTCTTGTTTTTTTGTATATATATTTAGGACTCTTTGTAATCGCTTTTCTTTTCTTATCAATGAAGAAATATGGACAATTTCAATATGTTGAGTAACTCGAAAATGAGCAATGAGGATTTATGTCTAGCAGGATGCGCGACTACGCACACGATACTCATAAACAAAAAATATTTTTCTAAATTGACAATGCTGGAAGCGAAAATCAATACTATATCGAGTTCTCGCAGACTGATTGAAGGTTTTGGAAAAGCTAGTTTTATCTTGCCTAGAGGAACAAAATTTTCAATTAATAATGCTTTGTTCTCTAGTAAATCAAAGAGAAATTTATTGAGTTTTAAAGATATACGTAATAATGGTTATCATGTTGAAACCGATAGAAAAAAAATAATATAGAGTGTCTCTATATCACATCTATTGTTTCACATGAAAAACGTATATTAGAAACAACATCCGCGCTTTTTCTTACGGATTATATTATACTCATATACGAGTAATCGAAAGTTATGCAACAATGAACCAGAAGTTCATGAATCTAGAAATATTCAGTGTTTGGCATGATCGACTGGGTCATCCAGGATCGATGATGATGAGGAAAATTATTGAGAATTCACATGGGCATCCTTTAAAGAACCGTAAGATTCTTCAATCTAATGAGTTATCATGTGATGCTTGCTCTCGCGGAAATTAATTATTAGACCATCACCGCTAAAGTGATGATTGAATCACCCGCATTTTTAGAAGCGAATCCAAGGTGATATTTGTGGACCTATTAACCCACCAAGTGGTCCATTCAGATACTTTATGGTATTAATTGACGCATCCAGCAGATGGTCACATGTATGCTTATTATCAAGTCGAAATCTTGCATTTGCAAGATTACTTGCTCAAATAATTAAGTTAAAAGCACAATTTCTCGATTATACAATTAAGACCATTCGACTTGATAATCTTTGGTGAATTTACGTCCCAAACTTTTAATAATTATTGTATGTCAATTGGGATAAGCGTTGAACATCCCGTAGCTCATGTTCATACACAAAATGGTCTAGCCAAATCATTTATAAACGCGTCCGCAATTAATTGCAAGACCATTACTTATGAGAGCTAAACTTCCTACATCGATGCGGGGTCATGCTATTTTGCATCTTCGCATCATTATTACGTATTAGGCGGTGAGCCTATAATAAATATTCCCCATGCAATTAGCTTATGGCGTGACCAAATATATCCCATCCGAGAACTTTTGGATGTGCAAAGATATGTTCCAATTGCTCCACCACGCCGCACTAAGATGGGTCCTCAAAGGAGGTTAGGAATATATGTTGGATATGATTCCCATCAATTATTAAATATCTTGAAACCACGACGGGTGATGTATTTATCGCACGATTTTGTGATTGTCATTTTAATGAAACAAATTTTCCAACATTAGGGGGGAGGAATTAAGAAGTTGGAAAAAGAAATTACATGGAATTCATCATTATTATCTCATTTAGATCCTCGTAAAGATCAATGTGAACTTGAAGTTCAAAAGATAATTCATTTGCAAAATAATATAGCAAATCAATTACCTGATGCATTCACAGATGCTAAAGTAATTACTAAATATTTACCAGCAGCAAATGCTCCATCAAAAATTGATATTCCACAGAACAAGTTGTCAATAATGAGTCCGAGCACGCGTAAGCGTGGTAGACCAATGGGTTCCAAAGATAAAAATCCTCGGAAAAGAAAAGTAGTTGAGAATCAAAATGATTCAATGAAAGGTATGGATGTTCTAGAAGAAATCCAGAATACAACTACTCAAAAGAGTATTGATAAAAATCAAACGCTTGAGGATAATAATGAAATTTCTATAAATTATGTTACAACAGGAAAGAAATGGAACCGAAATGATATCATTGTCGACAACATTTTTGCTTATAATGTTGCTCACGATATTATTCATGAAAGTGACGATTTAATAAAGAAATCTTAGTCAGGATTTGCTATTATAACTGTATATGTTGATGACTAAAATATAATTGGAACTCCTGAAGAGTTATCCAAGGCAATAGAATATCTTAAGAAAGAATTTGAGATGAAAGATCTTGGAAAAACAAAATTTTGTCTTGGTTTGCAAATTGAACATTTAACAGATGAGATATTTGTTCATCAATCAACCTATACAGAGAAAATATTTAAAAGATTTTATATGGATAAGGCACATCCATTGAACATTCCAATGGAAGTTCGTTCACTGGATGTAAAGAAAGATATATTTCGACCTCGAGATGACAATGAAAAACTACTTAGTCCTGAAGTACCATATCTTAGTGCAATTGGTGCACTTATGTATCTAGCTAATAACACAAGACCAGATATTGTATTTCCAGTAAATTTATTAGCTAGATATAGTTCATGTCCTACAAAAAGACATTGGAACGGAGTTAAGCATGTACTCCGATATCTTCGAGGGACAATTGATATGGGTTTATTTTATTCTAACAAATCAAATCATGATATAGTTGGTTATGCAGATTCTGATTATTTATCTGATCCACACAAAACTAGATCTCATACAGGTTATCTATTTACATGTGGAGGAACTGCTATATCATGGCGATCAGTGAAACAGACCATCACAGCCACTTCTTCAAATCATGCTGAAATCTTTGCAATTCATGAAGCAAGTCGAGAATGTGTATGGTTAAGATCAATGACACAACACATTCGTGAGACATGTGGTTTGTCTTCGAGTAAACCTCTTCCAACAATATTATATGAAGACAACACAGCATGTATAGCTCAAATCAAAGGAGGATACATTAAAGGAGATAGAACGAAACATATCTCTCTAAAACTTTTCTACACTCACGACCTTGAAGAAAATGGTGACATCTCAAGACAAATGATCCATTCGAAGGATAACTTCAAGTGGACATATTTACAAAGACATTACTAACTACAACATTTGAGAAATTGGTTCACAGTATTGGGATGCGACGACTCAGAGATCTCAAGTGATGTTTACATGAGGGGGAGTATAGTGTATTCTTTATATAAAATATGTACTCTTTTTCCTTCACTAGGATTTTTTTCCATTGGGTTTTTTCCTAGTAAGGTTTTAACGAGACATATATTATATAAAATGAACATCTAAGGGGGAGTATTATAAATGCATTAAAAAAATAGATGTCCATTTCTCATACACCCATGTGTCATGTTTTCATTTATCCATGTGTCTTCCATGTGTCATCTTTTGATAGATGCTTAGTGTCCAAACAAGCCACTCATCACATGCCAAATTTCCTATAAATAGTGGCTTTTTGGTGGATAATGAAAAATGCAATTGGTGAAAAAGGTTCTTCAATCTTCACTCTTCTCTCCCATTTTCTATTTGAATAATCCTCCCTATAATTCCACTATCCTTTATTATATTTTATATATTGTCCCACTTGTATTATTATTATTATTATTATTATTATTATTATTATTATTATTATTATTATTATTATTATTATTATTATAATAATATTAGTATTTAAATATTGGTAAAATTATACCCGGTTTTTATCCTTCTTTTTACAACAGAAATAAGAATATTCTTTTTTTTTAATTTTTTTTTTAAAACACATTTCCTTTTCTTGAACAAAAACTTTTCCTTAATTACCCATCTCGAAAATTTTTAGGAAGTTTACTTGAAAAAATTTCCGGGTGTTACACAATCCAATCTGTCGGGTTGGGTTATAAATTTATTTGGGTTAGATTGAGTTCAAATAAATGAAAATTTATGGGTTAGATTGGTTCATGGGTTCACGTTCACCTAAAATTAATTTGGGTTGACCCGACCAACCCGAACTTATTATTAATTTTAAAAATTATCTTTTTATCTACCATACAATTATATATACATGTATTTAATTAATTTTTATTTAATTTCATAATTATTTATTCTTTAATAACTCTTAAAAATACATTTTTTAAGTCTTTAGGGTGTAATTTCTCATAATATAAATTGAAACGAAGCGACTAATTTTAATTTAATGTTGGAAAAATAAAATAAATAGATGATTTACATAGCAACATTTTACTTTTTCTTAAAAGTAAAATTTTGAAAAAATGACCCAAACCAACCCAACCCAAATATTTCATGATTGGGTTGGGTTGGGTTTATTATTTAATAAGGGTTGTTTAGGTTGAAAAAATTTACAACCGGAACAATTGAGTTGAGTATAAAAAATGTCTCAACCCGACCCAACCTAACCCTATAAACACCCTTGATTTAAACCAGGACTAAAATTTTCCATGAAAATTGTGCCCATGCTCACCCAACAACCTAAAGGAGTTTGTTATTCGCGTTTTAAAATTTTAAAAATTAGAAAACAGGATAAATTATCAAATAAGTCTATTTCTTAAAAATAGAAAACAGAAACAAAAAAATAAGAATGTTATCAAACAAACCCCTAGTTACTTTAGCTTAAAAGTACTAGCCTCGTTTTTATGAAAAGAAAAAATATCAATTATTTTAAAAAATAGATCAACCAGGAAAAGAAAGGATGAGAAAGTAATAACTTTAAAAAATAATTATTTAGACCCCTTTATAACCATTTGGTTTTTTAAATCAAACCTATAAATATTAAATACTACTTACTATGTACTTATTTTCTTATCTGCTTTTTTACCTATATTTTCAAAAACCAAAGTCATATTTTGAAAACTAAATAAAACACAACTTTCTGGCTAAGATTTTTGGTTTCACCCAAAAGGTCTCGAGATAGTTTCTCTCACTTATAAACCCGTGATTTTTTTCTTATCTAGCTGATGTGCGACTTTGGTAGCAATCTCAACACCTAGCCCATTGTCATTTAGTTGAGTTTTCTCTTATTGATCAAGCTATATAAAGTTTCTAATATTAACTAGGCTACTAAGTGTGTGTCGTTTTACATGCTTTTTAAAAATAACGACAATGACAAAAGAGTTTTTTAGTGCTATACTTATTATTATATAAGCGTTTTCAAAACAATAGTTAAATAATTTCTTAAACCAGTTTTTCATCATAAAATTTTTTTACAAAGTGCTTTTATTCGGTAAAATTACTCTCTCTATAAGTTTGGCCAAATACTAAAAAAAAAAAAAATTCATAAAAAGCACTTTTTTTTTAAAGTCATGAAACACTTTAAAAAGTATGCCTAACACACATTAATTAAGTACTATTGCTTCAAGCAAGCTTGTTTTCCATATTTATTTATTCTTGCTTTAGCTTTCTTGTCTATATGACCAGTCTCACAAAATTAATATCATAATTTGCATATTTGACCTGCTTTGTAAAATGATAATTAGAATGATCTAATTATATTAGTCAAAGATAACATAACTCAATTAGCATATCAAATGTATTAACGACTACGAGGTCAGTCGTTTGAATTCCTTCCCTCCATTGTACTGAAAAAAAAATCTAATTATATGTTAAATATTTAATTATTTTAACTAATATTTAAATTATTTATCGATTCTCTTGATAAGTTTAAAAAAAAATCAATAAAGAGCATGCATACAATTATAAAAAAGACGACACAATATATTTTCAACGTTGTTCAATTTTTTTTAACTTACTCCATGAAATCATGCCCAGTGAATAATATTAGTCAATTAAAGGTTGGTAAAATTTACATAATCAATATTAAAGGTTTGATTGAATCCTTTTGAACACAAGCTCCTCTTATGCTATGAGCCATTGTAATTTGAACTCTGTCCAATGGTGGGCGCATCTTCCCCCCTAGACTTGATAAATATTTTTCACAAATAAAAAGATTTACATTTTACAATTTCTTGAAAAATAGTCTCAACAAGATATTAAAAATTTTGAACAATTGAGAGTGAACAAGTAAATATGCTTCATCAATATCACCATATAAAGAAATAAAATTGATAAAAGAGTAAATATTAAAATCAATTAAGTCATTAATCTCCTCAATGAAAGAATCAATTGCGAAGACCAGTGGCGAACCTTAAACCTGAGACTTGAGGGAGAGTTGATAACATATCAACCAGTATGCTAAAAGACTTTTTTTGTTATTTGATCTGACTTTTTCTATACATATTATTAAAAGTAAAAAATTTGAGAGGGGGCTCAAGCCCCGGGGTCCATGGTAAATCCGCCCCTGGCGAAGACATTACCCAATTGGGAGGAAAATCAATTGTGAAGACATTAAAGAGCTCAATTTCAAATTTGAATTTGAATTCAAACATACTAAAATTAAAGAAAAATTAATAAAAGAACTCAAGTGTTTTTGCCCAAAAAAATTCCAGTTAAATAAAATTTATTTCATTAATGAAGGACTGAAAGTGCTTTTTTTTTTTAATTAAAAAAACTTGGGGTGTTTGATTAAAATTTTCAAGGATCGATAAAAAGTGGCTTTTTAAAAAAAATGATAATTAAAATAGCTTTAAAAAGTTTTAGAAACTTTAGTATTTTTTAGAGTCAAACAGTTAACTAATTTTCTACTAAATGTAACATATAATGAATGCTTCACTTAAGAACACTTTTTCAAAAGAGACACTCAAACAGACATTAACAACCCTTCAATATATAGTTATTTCTAGAATTTTACAATTATATTTCAACCAGAAAATCATTAAACTCATCCTTTGTCATAAGAAAGACAAATTAAGAAATTATGTACCTTGTTGAATTGTTTATGTCAACTCTTTTCATTATTATAAATATAATGACTCGTTTTTAGGAGTTAATAAACAAATCTATTTAGGAATTATTTAGTGAGTCAATCTATGCATAACATAACTGATTAAGATATATTTTCTTGCATATATATCCTTGCCAGAGATTTAAAATTTTCACAGATTGTTGAGCTAAAAGAAAGTATTATCTATTAGGTAAAATTTTAATCTTGCAAAGACATGAAAATCATAATTGATATTGGAAAATGAGGTCTAGAAACAAAAATATATCTAATTATTCTTTTAGAGGTCTCTTCTCTTTATAGATGGTGGTCTTCTTTGGTTCAAAAATAATAATAAATAAATAAATCTAGACTAAATTATAAAACAAGAGCATATCTCAACTGACTGTTAATACTTTATTTCAAAAATATCCCTAAACTTTTTGAACTTTCATTAATACCCCTTAATCTATATATAAAAAAAATCAATAAAGTACCATTATCGTTAATACATAAATCATTAGTACCCCACCTTAAAAATATCTCAGAACTTTCAAAACTTGCATCAATACCTTAACCTTTAAAAAAAAGTTTTAAAAAATTCTTTTACCATTAGTATATGGACGAAAACAGTTTATCTACTCTGCATTACCTCTCTCTTCTATTTAAAATGTTAGATCATAGATTGAAGCAAATCAAGAGAAAAGAAGAAATGGAAGAGAGAGGTAATGAAGTGTAGATAAATGTTTTTCATCTATATACTAAACAATTTTAACTTTTTTTTAAGGTGAAGGGTATTAATACAACTTTTAAATATTCAAGAGTATTTTAAAACGAGGTACTCACAATTTATGTCCATATAATAACGGTAAGAGTATTTTTTATCTTTATTTAGAAAGTTGTAGGGTATCAATGAAATTATTGAAAGTTTAGGGATATTTTAAAACTAACCGTAAAGATATTTTGAACTTTTTTTTTTTTTGAGTTAAAAGGTATTATTGAAACTTTTGAAACTGGAGTATTTTTTAAACAAAATACAAAAGTTAGAAGTATTTTCTATAATTTAACCATAAATCTATTATCTTGACCTTATTGTTATGGGACTCATTAACAACTTTCAAGGACAATTGTAATATATATAAATGTTCTACCAAACATTAGGTTAGGATCCCACCTAATATGTGTGATTGAAGCATTAAACAAGTACCAAACCCTATAAACATATGCAGTTCTGAAATACACTTAATTATGGTGTGTTTTTCCTAATTGTAAATGTATTCAATCAAATGGGATTGTGAGTCGTCTCACATAATTACGATTTTTTTAGTACATCAACAATTGGGGGTGGAGGATTCAAACACATAACCTCTTGGTCATGAGTCATACTTGATGTCAGTTGAGTTATGACATAATTACGATTATTATTATTAGGGTTTACGAAATCAATTATGGGCCCCGGTAATTCTATCCTGCGAGTTACATGTAATTTGATTACCATTAATTAATATTAATTGGACTTACCCATCTTTTTTATTTACTTGTGATGCCCGAGGAACAAGGGTACATGAATGAACCGAGTCCACATCTGAATGAGAGGGATCTTGAGGATATGAAAGTATGGTGCCCGAGGAAGAGGGGTATATATGAGAGTGACCATAAGGATATGAAAGTATAGTTGAGAAAGGTTTAAAAGAATTGATAGCTACTACCTATACCAACAAGGTGCACCTTTCTTCGTAGGGGATCTTGAGCATGAGGCGTTACACATTTTATTTACTTCCCACCCTTTTCTTTTCTCTCTCTTTGGTCTCACATTTTTAGTTGGATAAATGCAAGATTGTTGTCTATGATTATTGGCTATATTTTTTTTTTTTCATAATACGAGATTTTTTGGGGAATTGTGATGAGTAGCACAAAATATGAACTTAGCTATGATTTTTTAGATTTGCAAATCTAGCAAAAAAATTTAAATCTGATTTTTCGTTTTTTTATTATTCCAGATTTACCCTCATTGGTGTAGCAGCAGGTATATCGGTAGTATATATGATAAACTTTATATTAGTATATCAGAAGTATATCTGATATACTTTATTTTTATATACCAATATATACCTAAAACAAAGTATGTTTGTATATTACTGATATACTACGGATAGTACTCTTCTTTTAGGTATATCATTTTGAATGATATACTTCCTATATATCCGTAGCAAATTAGAGATATTTTGCATATTAATATATCACTAATGTACTAGATATGTATATTTCACTAATATACCTAACATTTAGTATATCATTAGTATATCAATGAAATGAACATATATCATATGCGAGTTACTGATATACTCTTAATTAACTTCATATACATATATTAGTAGTATATTAGTGATATTTCTATACAATGACACATCTCACACAATAAGATATAACAGTCCAATTTGGTTTTAAATTTTGAATTCTATCTGAAATTTAAAAGCATAACCTGAAATTTACTCTACCTGAAATGTCGGACATTACAAATAGCTTTTGAGATCCCGTTGATATACTTAATATTACTGAATAAAGTATATCATCATAAATCACTATCAAACATAAATCACTATTTGTGATATATTGTTGATATACTGAATAAAGTATTTTGGTAGTATATCACACCGATATATACTTAATATTAGTGAAATCAACGGCTATTAGTTATTTTTTGTTAGATATATTATTGGTATATTTGATCTATTGTTAATAAACTACTGATTTTTTCGATGTGAAAAACACGGAAGGAAATTTCCAAATCTAGCCATAGTTTTTGAGATCCCGTTGATATACTTAATATTACTGAATAAAATATATCAGCATATAAATCACTGTGAAGCATAAATCACCATTTATGATATACCGTTGATATATTAAATAAAGTATATCGTTAGTATATCACATTGATATATACTTAATATTAGTGAAATCAACCGATATCATGTCATTCATGTAGTTACTTTTTTTGTTGGATGTATCATTGGTATATCAAATCTATTATTGATAAACTACTTATTTTCTCGATATTGAAAAACAAAAGGAGGACATTTGTAAATCTAGCAATAGATTTTGAGATTCCATTGATATACCTAATATTACTGAATAAAGTATGTCAACATAAATCACTATCAAGCATAAATCTCTATTTGTGATATAATGTTCATATACTAAATAAAGTATATCAGTAGTATATCACATTGATATATATTTAATATTAGTGAAATCAATAGAACTTAATATTAGTGAAATCAATAGAATCAGTAGTATATCACTTATGCAGTTATTTTTTGGTTAAATATGTCGTTGCTATATTAGATCTATTGTTGATAGACTACTGATTTTCTCGATATTGAACAACACGAAGAAGGTATTTGTAAATCTATCAATAGTTTTTTAGATACAGTAGTATATCAACAATATATTTGATATACTTTATATTTGGTATATCAGTAGTATATCAATATTATATTTCATTTTAGGTATATCATTAGTATATCAATAATATATCATCAACATGTTTTTGGTAGACTATTGATAAGTATGTTTTTGATGGACTATTGATAGGTTATTAATATACTTCAGATTGAAAAACGCGCGCGAAAAATATAAGGGTATTTTTTACTTTGCACGTCATCCGTTTGAGTTGGGTCTTTTTTTGTTGTTATTTTTACAAATTGAATTAAGGAGTGACATTGGTGCAATATTTATATATTTTTTTGCTATTTATGCAAGTGCCCCAGATTTTTTTTAATGAAAATATTTTTTCGGTCGGGCATATTTGATGAAATCAAGATATTTTTTTTTATTCCTCATAGTTTTGGCCAAGCCATCGTTTTTATGTGAAATTGTTTTTTTTTTATGCATTAGTTTTTGTACGACCATATTTTGATTATCTTGATTGGGATCAATATCTGACACTATATTTGTGAACGATAGCGAGGATTGTTAGAATTTTTAGATCATTTTTTATATGTTATTTTTTGTTTTAACTGTTATATAAAAAAATATATATATATTGTCCTATTAAATCGTATATTTTGTTTTGTTTTTTTTTTAAAAAACATTTATATCATGTATTTTCCCTTATTAAAATTTGAATTCGAATTCGAGGGGGGCAATTTAGAATAATTACTATTTTATTTTATAAAATCCTAAATTTTAAAAATTTAAATTTAGGTATTAATTTTTTTCAAGTATAAAAAGTTTGAATAAGTAAATAAAATTGAAGGACATCTTAGTTCTGGAGCATAGTTACTACATTTTAATTAATTATAAATATAAAAGAGCATTATGGTAATCATATCTATATTTTATTCAAATTATATAGGTACATAAAGTAGACAGAATCCATCGTAATTTCATTGTATGATTGCACTCAAATTCATTACGGTTTAGTAAACATTCAAATTACACCTCCAACAAAATTGGAAAAAAAATGTAGTATAGCCCAAAATAAAACTCTAAAAATTAACATAAAATATAACCCAAACATACATCATCAATCAAAAGGTCAGAAGTTTGAATCTTCACACTCCAAAATATTGTTGAACTAAAAAACATTTATCAATCTATCAGTCCCATATAAAATTAGACGATGAAGTAAAAAATAACTATAAATATCTAGAAAACAAAAAAGAAATATACAAGCTAGACAAAGATCAAATAACAACAAAACTATCATCATCCAATTGAGATCTCCAAAAGATCCTTATTTACATTTTCTATCCCAAAAAATTAAAATTGTATGTTTAAAACAATGTAGGGTATAGCATTTAGCAAGTTGAAGTTTAATTCTTCTCATTAAATGCACCAAATTGGAAAAACCCTAGCCAGTATATTTCAAGTTGTACAATATATATATATATATATTTATTTATTTCACTTAATTAGCCCACAGCTCAAACAAAAAACCACTATTATTTCTTCTGATCTGCACACAGTTTTGTTTTTTCCAATTGGCTCTCACTTAAAAACTGCCATTTTTATTTTCTTCCTCAAAAATATCTTTTTCAAAACAAACAACAACTTGAAGAGGGGGAAAAAAAAAAAAAAAGAAGCTTGAATGGTTTTTGAATTCTGAAGAAATTAAACCATTGGCTCTCAAAATGTTTTATCTGCCTTTTTCTGGGGGCTTTCATTAATGCCTGTGTCTGTGCTCTAAGCCTTCTCTTCACAGACCAATCAGAAACTTGAATTTAACACTCTGTTCCAATTGGGCTACCCTAGCTGTCACATTCTCTTCATATTAATTAATAACCATATTTTTTTTTCTAAAAATAAAAAATAAAAAAACCCACTCCTTTATGTTTGGAAAATTTCGGGTCTGTTTGGCAGGCAATCCGAAAATAGTGGATTGAATGAAAACAAAGTTGTATTTCATGTTTTCAGATATGTGTTTGGTTGCAGATTTAGAAATTCAATTTCATTTTAAACAGTAGTTTAAAGTGTGTTCTACAATATATTTATAGATCATAAAATTAGTTATATAACAGAAAATTAAATATTAAGTTGAATATAAAGCATTATTAATTAATTTATGAACATGTTTTTTTAATATAAATTTTATATAATTATTATTTTATAATATAGTATTTTATATTTTATATTATACATATTATACATATTTTAATTTAACAAAAGTAAATTAAGTTTATAAACATGAAATACTATATTTATTAAGATGTTTGTTTAATACAATTCTGCATTTTAAATTTTCAAATTCATAATCTGGATACAATGAAAACATAAAAATGTTGTTTTCATAATTTCTACTATTTGGATCAGAATCCAAAGCGATTTTAAAAACATCGTCTGTCAAACACGTATTCACTGAATTCAGTGAATCTGAAAACATAAAATAAAATCTGGATTACATACCAAACAGGCCCTTCAGGTTTTTAATTAACTTTCGGTTGTCGTTGAAGATTTATGGGTCATAATATTAATGTTATCGTAGCTCAATTGGTTAAAATATTATAATCTTGATCAAAAGATCGTGGATTTGAATCTCTACTCTAGTATCATAAATTAGTAATCATTCGGTCAGCGTATGCAGATAAATTTCAACCGATATAAACACGTACCAAAAATTAGGTTAGAAGTTTAAATCTCTCACATCACATATTGTTTGAACTAAAAAACAATAGTAACATCATTCTACTTACATTCAAAGGTCAAAGATTGAAATTCCCTACCTCCAAGTGTTATGTTGCACGCCTTTATAAAATTGCATTTTAACCAATAATTTAAAAAATGAACTAACACATTTAAATCTTCCTAACTTTTTTTAAAAAATGGAAATCTTCCTAATTTCTAATATAGGAAGGCCTATGTAGGTCCCAATGGATTATCAATATTTAATTGAAATGTCCTCTTGCTAACTTTATAGAATGGTAAGAAATAAAAAATTTTAAAATAAATAAACAAATAACCAAATCTAAGCAAATACAAAGAACGTATATATATATATATATATAAAAGTCAACAAAGTGTAACAATCGTTTGTCGTTATGGTAATTTAATTGATATGATAGCCAATTGCCAAGCTATAGTTATATCATTATTAATATCGTTTTTTTTTTTAAAAGAAGTTTTCATGGCAATAATAGACACAATAAATGAAATTGGTAATTTACAATTACAATCAATATATATAAACACTCAGAAACTAATAATATGATTTCCCAATGAAGTTCTCAACCAATTTACAAAACTAGAATGATCAATTTTGTTGAGCATTAGCCAAGGCATTTGATAGAAACATATCTTTATTTTTTAATACTTGAAGATCACCCAATTCTTAATTATATTTACAATTGACTCATGAGTTAAAGTTATTATAGTTTGAGGTTGTGAAGTTGATCTAAACAAAAATTATATTTTTTAGAATTATATTTATTAATTTGCTAATGTTACACACTCTCTACGTGTAGATTCACGCTAAATAAAATTCAAACTTCTAAAATCAAACCTCAACCATATAAATATTTTACGAACTAAATCTATATTTATTTTTAATCATATTTATAGTTAAACAAAAAAAAAAGCTCAAGCAAAAATCTAAATCTATCCCAGTGGAAATTAAAACCATGATTTTTCTCACATATACAAGATAGATATGTATTCTCTGTACCCTATCCTACCTCATTGACACTCCTAACCAGCTACATAGACTTTAATTTTGAAATATAATTCATTTACTTTACACGATCCAAACACATGATTCTCAAACTCCAAACTACATCAACTTAAATTCTTTCTAAGGTCGAACATCACCATATGCATAATCATAAATATCATAATTATAAATTTATTAGTCGACAAAAATGAATAATTTGATCTTCTATACATCTTAAAAATCAACCTCCCCAATTGGCATTCCATCAATAAATGGGCAAAAGTTTTTTTTTTTTTTTTTTTTTTTGGTACAAAGGTTCAAAAGTCAAATATTATTAAAGACAGCTAAGAGACCAATATTGCCCTTATCCATGATGGAAAGCTCTCCAAACTCTCCCAAATTTGTGCTTAAAGGTTCATATCCTTTCCAATTGAATTTTGTATCAACCACAAATTAAACTTGGCCCTACCATCTTCTCTCCCAATACCCTTTAAATATTCAAGTGAGTTTGTGTTTTTTTTTTAGTGTGCTAAACTTTAATGAAATTCTTCAAGTATTTTCTGTCTATGATTTCTTGTTCTGAGGTTGCCATGTTGAAAAAGTTGGTGCTTGTGATACCCTCCACACTTCAAAAATGGTGGTTGGTTGAGTTTGAGGAGGACGTTTTCGATAAAGCTCTTCGGTTGTTCGTCGAAGCGTTGAAGACGATCGTTTTCGCTTTGTTTGTGTGTCTTCTTGCTCTAGGTATGTCTCTGTTCGAGAAATTATTTGAGAGATTGAAACAACGTAGATTAGAGTTTAATATATATATATATATAGCGTTTTGTAGTTTTTTTTTTTTTTAATTTAATTTTTTTACCTGTTGAATTTTGCAGTTGGTGCAATGTTGGGGACGGTGATCGGAGCTTTCAAAGGCCATGGCACCGGCATAGGCGCTATTGCCGGCGCCGCCGTAGCCCTTCAACTATTAAACTACATTGCGTATGATAATAGATATTCATTATCAAAGGTAGGCTTTTAATGGAAATTATTTCAATATATAATATTTAAATTAATAAATAAATGCTTTTTTCATTTTAAAGTAAAATTAAAAACTTTATTGTTAACGTTAACATCATTCTTTCAGAAAAATTCTATTTTTACTCCTTAATCTGTGAAGTTTATCCATTTTCACCGACGTGACAATTTTTATCCTTTATTCCATTTTTACTAATTCATCTACTAATTTTAAAAAAAAAAAAAAAAAAAACAAGGCGAAAATCTTCCAAAACTCGCTAGTTTTAATAAATTCAAGTTTTGTACAAAAAAATAAGTTTGATCAATACCCAAAAACTAACCATTGAGTAACTACCTTGCCAAAATTCACTAAGTTCATCCAAAATTTAGCTCTAATGGTTGCTTTTATAATTCATTAAATGTATATGAGAATATTTTTTTAACGATCTTTTCAATGAAAAAGTTATCAAAGCGGGTTAAAATGATATACTTTTAAAGTTATAACTCGAATCTAAATTTGGAATGTAATTCGATGAAATTGAAAGTTTAAGATAAAACTCGATTATTTTCTTTTTTTTTTTTTTCAATTACAAAGTAAGGTATCAAACCATTTACTTTACTTTTTGAAAGGATAGTAGATAAATCATATCTACTTAAGATTTATTAATATATATTATGTGTTACATTGATGATGATATTTTGGTCAATACTTTAACATGTCCTTTTGTGTTTCTAAAGCTGCCATTTTTGGTGGCAGGAAGCAATAATGGAGAGCTTGATGGATTGGAAGGGCTTGATGAACTGGGTAAGTGAAAAAAGCTTGAAAAATGGTGCTTTAATGGCGGATTATATGATCATCTCAATTTAGTCCATATATTTCCAAAGCAAAAAATTTTTGGATAAAATTTTTCAGGCGAGCAACTTCTCGGAGTATATGTATCGAGAGATATCGGACTTCGTCGACGACGACGGAGAAAGTTGTGTGAAAGGGATGTCAATGGAGAGTGTTCAAAAGTTGCCTGTTTGTGAATATGATCATAGCAAGATGAACAACTCCATTTCTTGTTCCATTTGCTTAGAGGTAAATTATGGGGATGAATCTTCTTTTTTTTTTTTTTCCCCCACTGCATTTAATTATATTCTTTTGTTTTTAGGTTCTATTAATTATATTCTCTTCCTTCTTTTGAAACTTTTTTTGCTTTTGCTTTGGTTTGTTTTTGTTTTTGTTTTTAATGGATTATATTAGGGTGCCTAACCTTTTTGAATTGTGTTTAGTTCTCTAAATTTTCGATATTATATTTTATAGGCCCCTCACAACTTAAAAATATAGGTAAGTATTTGAGCTTTAATTTCAATTTTGTGTGTATAAAGTTGTCGAACTTCTTAATTTTATATCTAATAAGTCTCTTATTTTATGAAACATTTTTTTTAAAAAAAAAAATCAAAGACTTATTGAACTCTTATGAATTTTTCAAAGATATATTAGACCTTTTTTAAGTTAGGTACCTATTAGGTACAATATTAAAAATTAACTAAACTTAGATGACTACCCTGATTTGAACTCATTTTCTCTAACCAATTTATTATTCCAAAAAAGGAATTGACGATTAGGCCAATTCGTGATGGTCTAAAGTAACTAAACTTTAGAATCTAAAACAAAAGGTTTTACAAAAAGAAAGAAAAAAGGATCTAAAACAAAAATACTGAGTTAAAATAAAAAGTTGCAATGTTTGAGGACCAAAACATAATAATTAATACTAGTATATAAAATAAGTCCAATGTATGATTAAAATCTTTAATTTTCTTACTTTTATTCGTCTTATTAATATGTGACTTTCACATTCATAGAATGAAAGTCTTTGCTTAACTTTGAAATGTCATTTAATTTTTTTTGGTACATTTGTAGATCTTCTAGTTATAAATAGGGTTGTTAAACAGAACATAACTCAACTGACATGATGAATTTGTTAACGATCACGAGGTCCGTGGTTTGAATCGATATCTTTTTATGGAATAATTATATATCATATTAGAAAGTAATTATATATCGAGATTTTGTTTGTGTAATTTTTTCAGGAATTTGAAGATGGAGAATTTGGTAGGAGACTTCCAAATTGTGATCATTTCTTTCATATGGGTTGCATAGATCAATGGCTACACTTGCATGGATCTTGCCCAAGTTGTAGAAAAATTTGTATTTAACCCATTCCTCTTTATATATTGTGAAATGAATTTTGTAGTTGTCTAAATAGAAAAGAAGATAAACATAATGCCATCTCTTCTTTTAATCATTACTATAAATAGTATTTTAAATGTTAGATTACACACTTCGTGCTTGAACTTTTAGGTTTGTATCTAATAGGTCCCTAAACTTTTAAATTTATGTTTAATAAGTCCTTGTACTTTTAAAAGTGTCTGATAAATATCTGAACTTTCAATTTTGTGTCTAATGAGTCCTTAACAAGTTAACATATTCAACATTTTAAAAATTAATAGATTTATTATTAGACATAAAATTGAATTTAGTGTCTTAAATAGACAATTTTGTATACAATATAGATTTTCGAATTTTAAAAAATGTTGAATGGATCAAGGATCTATTAGACATAAAATTGAAAGTTTAAAGATCTATTAGACACTACATTGAAAGTTTAGAAACTTATTAAACATTTAATGACCTATTAGACACAAAATTAAAATTTTAAGACTTATTATAAACTTTTAAAAATGCAGGAATCTATTAGACTCAAGCATGAAAGTTCTATTGAAAATAGAGAAAGTAAATAAACTTGCTTAATTTTTTTCAAAGGTATGCAAGCAATATAAATAGCCTTAATGCCCACTACAAGGAGAAACATAAAAGATGTTAACTAATTAAACAGAAAAGGTTAACCAATTAACAACTATCTAGTTACAACTTTACTTAACTCCAATAGTCCCCCTCAAGATGGGGTCAAAAGATTAAAAACACCCATCTTGGATAGCAACCTGGTGAAAGAGCTCAAAGGCAGAGCCTTTGTTAAAATGTCTGCTAACTGGGCATGTGTACTGATGGGTATTAATTTCATGACTCCATTCATAACCTTTTCCCGAACAAAGTGGCAATCTAACTCGATGTGTTTTGTTCGCTCATGGAACATAGGATTGGTTGCAATGTGAATAACAACATCATTTTCACAAAACACAAGGTGTGGTGGAGAGGAGTCAATGTGTAACTCTGTCAACAACTGCTTAATCCACACGATTTCACTTGTAATAGCTGCAAGAGAACAATACTCAGCCTCAGCTGATGATTGGACGTAGCAGGAAGAAAAACCCCTTTGCCAGCAGAGCTTTTGAGATACTTCAACAACTGATGAGCAACGTTCATGTGAGGTTGTTGAGGTTGAGCTACATACTAGCTCAATTTATGTACAACAAAAATGATATCGAGTCGTGTGATGGTAAGATAGAGCAGACGACCAACAAGCCTTCTGTAACCAGTCGAATCTTCAAGCAACGCCCTGTGGCCTGCAGCCATCCACAAGCTCGAATCCATTGGCAAGGAGGACGGCTTAGACTGTCTAAACCCAAGAGATAGCAAGGCACATAAGAGAACTTGTCAAACCACTGGCATGAGGCCTGTTTTAAGCCATAAATCGACTTGTGAAACTTACAAACTAGTCGCTCCCCCTAAATGCTTGAATGAGGTTTGTACCTAAGAGGAAGATCCATATAAACTTCTTCGTAAAGATCCCCATCAAGAAACGCATTGTTGACATCCAACTGGATTAAAGGTCAGTTAAAGGAAATCGTCATTGTGAGCAAAACTCTGATAGTAACCAACTTGGCTACAGGGAAGAAAGTCTCAACATAATCGAGTCCTTCTAGTTGGGTTTACCCTTTTGCCACTAGCCTGACTTTGAACCTCTCAACCAAGCCATCTGGTTTATACTTAACCTTGTACACCTACTTGCAACCGACAGAATCACGTCTTTTTGGCAATGGCACAACAAACCATGTCTTATTTTCTTTGAGCTCGGTTGCCATTGCATCGAGGCAGTGGGCATATGGTACAGCTTGGTGATAAAACAGTGGTTCAAAATTAGCAGTGCGTCTACAACTTGGGGAGAGCACATCGTAACACAAATGTTTCTGCAATAGAAAAGTTGCTTTGGAACCTTCATTAGACAGGGTATTCAAAAGGCTACAATGATAATCACACAGATAGGAGGACCGCTTTACAAGTCTAGAGGACTGGCGAACAGGTAATGCTGTTAAATCAGCAAGTATATCAGTAGAGCCACCTAGCTTGGAAGTTAATGGCAGCATTATGAGGTCTATTGTGTTGGACAACCAGCATCCTCGCAACGCCTGAGGTTTAGAATCTAAACTTGTAATTTAACTCATTCTAAAATATATATTTGAAGGGGGAAATCATTCATAATGGCCAAGAAGTTAAATTACTGGGGTTTGTAGAGAAGTCAAGTTTTATGGATTAAAAATTAGGAAAGGGTAAGTAATATCTACCGATAAATAACTATAATGAAAAAAATATCAAAATATTTCATATTTAAAATTATGGCTACCGAATATTTTGAGAAAAGAGTGAGAATAAAAAATTAAACTCATTTTACCTTCAGTATATAGCATTATCTGCATTTAGGCCAATTCAATAACGAGATCTTTTTTTTAAAAAAATCTCCAACGATCTATATGTGAGAGATATTTTAAAAGGCCTTTAAAAATTCCTAAATTTATGGGATTGGATTCTAAAAAAGTAAATAATGTAATCCGAGAAACACATCTTTTGGTGAAGAGAAAGAATCTTGGGTTGAAGAATACAAGACTTGGGAGGGGGGCATTGAACTCGTACCTATTATACCTTGGACCTCAATGCAGGAGGAAGCAGTGGAATGCAGAAGAACGAGTTCAGTCAACGCAACAAAGGAGGATTAAGGAGAGGAAGAATTACATTGAATTGAGAGTAGTTGGGTGCCTTTACTTTGTAATACATACAAATCGTTCAGGACATGTGAGTGGGGTATTTTATACAATATATGAGTTGTATAAACTAGGCCACCAAATATTTAATTTCTCTTTATATCCATTAATTGAGAAGCTTAATATTTCCTAAATATGATCATATGCGACTCTGGAAGGATTGGCGTGGCTGTGATTATATCGGGAGTGACCTCTAATGAATGAATGAAAATTAATTACTTTAATTGATTAAAGAGATTAATGAAATAATTTTGTATCATGGAGCTTATAGAGAAATTTTGAAATGTTCAAATTAATATTTACTATATTAGATATATTAAATATCAAAGAGAAAAATAAATTTATTGTATTTGATGCATTAAATATTAAAATCATTAATGTATATTTTGAACGGGCTGGTTAAAGGGCTACAACGAAAACGAGGAAAGAAGCCCAATATGAAGTCCTGAACCGAAATCGAACAGGGACTGACCTGAGGCGAAAAGGGACGGGACGAGAGGGCGTGCTTGGGCCAGTCGGCCTAGGCCGAGGCCGACCAGATGCAAGGCTCACTTCAGGCCCTTGCATCAGTCCCATTTGATTTGTAGGTCTGATTCCAACCCACTTCCGACCTTTCCTTTTCCCATTAAGCAACGGAAACCCACGAAAAACCCTAGGGAGGAGTTATTTAAGCTCTCTGAGGATGGGAGAGCGAGGTAAGTGGATTTCTTCCATCAAAACTCCTTACAACCCTAAAATTCTCTTGAAACTCTCTCTGACTTAAGCATCGGAGTCGACCCTAGGGAGGAGTTATTTAAGCTCTCTGAGGATGGGAGAGCGAGGTAAGTGGATTTCTTCCATCAAAACTCCTTACAACCCTAAAATTCTCTTGAAACTCTCTCTGACTTAAGCATCGGAGTCGGTGTGGCCTACACCACACCGGTGTCCAGGTTTTCCTTGTCTTGCAGGCTGCGTTCTTCCCCAATAATTATAAATTTACCGTCGTTGTGACGTGGAGGCCAGGTGCATTCTCCTGTCCAAAATTTGGCAACAACAAATTTGAATTAAATTCAAATTAGGAAATAAATGTGAATTAAATTTGTAGCAGAATTGGAAAAGATTTGAATCTAATTTAAATTAATTAGATAAATCCGTGATCGACCTATATATCAAAAGCAGTTGTAAAATGCTACTTGACTCCAAAACTAGTAGAGGAAGGAAACGATGCTCGGTCGAGACCATTAAGCGTAATCCCGTTAGCCAATGAAGTGCGAGACTTTTTTCTTTTTATTCAAGATTTTATGGGAATGAACCCACTACTGAAAAGCTAATTAGTTGGAATAAAATTTAAATAAAGGGCATTATAAGCTCATTCATTCTTCAGCGATTCAAAGAGCATTTCATTTTTGGACTGAAGTTACACAACATAGTTTATTTATTATTTGTTCTTTTTTTTTTTACCTCCTCCTTTCTTGTTGCTTTAAGAGATAAGGGAGGTCAAATTCTGGTTGTTGTTCAAGTTAGTGAAGTGAAGCAACTATTCCCTAGATACACATGTCGTGATAGTTTCTTTATTTCACAATTGAATCAATTTAAAAAAGACCTAAAGTTAGGGATTTCTCAATCGATCTCCAAGCCCCTTGTATAGGTTGGGCAAGCTTGGATGCCCCTACTCCCAACAAGTTGCTGGTCGGGATCGTGGAACTATCGCTCAAGAAGTCAGTAAGTTGGTCCTTGTTTGGTCATAAGGATAATGGTTCTTATTAGGTCAGGGGCGGTCGGCCCGGGGGTTACCCGCGATTGGTAATGGCATAACCAGAAGCCAAACCCCCCTTTCAGCCAGCGAGAAGAAGAACCAAATCCTATCTATCGCCTCACGCTCTTCCCGGGTCAAAGCAAAAGTACAGTGAACCTCACAAGGATCGCTTCTCAAATATGCACAGAAGTACCGAAACAACCACAATATGCACCACTTCCAATTGAAAAACAAATTCTAGTCATTTATGTTGTTGTCAATGGATTCTATGATCGAATGCCACTAGACAGAATTTCTCAATATGAGAGAGTCATTCCAAGTCGTATAAAACTGGAATTACTACAATCCCTTTTAGAAAAAGGTGGGTTAACTAACGAAAGAAAGATGGAACCAGATGCATTCTTAAAAGAAAACGTTTTGCCTTACCTATGATGCAAAATCAAACTGGATGATGCAAGCTGGAGGGGGTCTGTCTTTTGCTCCTCTCTATATGTATGTGCTTTAGCCCTGATTGCCTAATTTAATACTGAAAGAGAAAGAGATTCGTCTTGGTTATGTGCTTGCTTATTGGATTAAATCCTAGCAGGAAAAGGAGGGAAACAGATACTCAATTTAAAGTGAGTAAACAGAATTCCATACTCGATCTCATATCTCGATATAGAATTCTGTGGAAAGTCGTATTCGATGAAAGTCGTATGTACGACTTACCTCATTCTTCTTTTCTATTTCGAACAACTTCCCTCCACGGTACCCTTCTCTTTCGAACTGATGTGGTTGTCCCTATCGAAACCTAGAACTCAAAGTTGTGAAGCAAAAGAATGCAACATTCTATTGACCTGATATAATATATTTCCAGATTATTAATACATCCTCAAAAGAGGAAAAACTCCCTAAATTTTAATATATTAGATATTAAAATATATTATTTAATTATTGTCACTATAAATACGATGAGTTATTGACTAATATTTTCTACACATCTCCTCAATAGGAATTCTCCCTAAATTTCTTCATCTCCAATTCCGATTTTCTTTTCTATTTCAAGTTATAGCCAAAAAGACTTCGTGATGGAGATAAAACAATGATTTCCATATTTAACTCCAAGTAAGGGATTAGTAAAACGTTCAATGAGTATCAGAGCAACCTTTAATTTTAAATAAAAATAGCTTTTAGACTTAATTATAAAATAAAAGATATTTAGACATTTTTCAAATTCATCTATGTTAAAATAGTCATATTTCTGATTGCCCCTTAAAAATTATTCCTTTATGGCTCATGCAATTATTTTCGGAGAACCCAACTTATGTGGGTCATTTTTATTAATATTCTACTTTTTAAAACTTATTATAAAAATATTGTAATTTTAAAACTATTTATATGAATATTGTTATTTTTGTACAGGTGGTAGGTGGTCAAAAAAGTGGAGGATGGTCGTCTCTTCAAGAAAATACACTCTTGGTACAGTGGTTGGACAGTTTTTTAGTATACCCATGTTCCTGATTCGAGTCCAACCAAATGCAATTTTTAACATTTTTTTTTATTATTTGAAAAATAAATAGATAAACTTTCTTATTGCTTCAATAAGGTTTTGAGAAGATTTAAATAAAAGGAAATATAAAAATAAAGAAAAACGGAATAATGGAAAAACTAAAAGAAACAAGAAAGAGATAAAAAAAAATTAAAAATTACATTTGGTTGGACTCAAAGAACATGGGTATACTAAAAAACTGCCCAACCACTGTGCCAGGAGTGTCTTTAAAATTTTGAGAGGGACGACCATCTTCCACTTGTACAAAAACAACAATATTAATATAAATAGTTTTAAAATTACAATAAATAAGTTTTAAAAAGTACAATATTAATAAAAATTACCCCAACTTATGTAACCCGTTGAGTTTCCTTACGATTTTATTGAAATTTCTTCTTACTTTTTTTTTAAAAGTTAAATTACTTGTTTCAATAAAAGTAAGTCACATCTATGCCAATTTCAATAGAAATATTAATCCATTATCAATATTGAATATTTAGAAAAAAAATAGTAATTTAAATATAGTTTAATGGGTAAAACATCTCGTTAGATTCTCGCCTCCATAGATGTTGGACTTTGAAACACATTTAAACAAATCTAAATATAGTATAACTAGTTACATTATTATATACATTTATTGTAAATATCAAAGGTTTGAATTCTCACCTCCATATTCTTTACTTCAAATAAGAGAAAAAACAATGGTTTATTCTCACATTATTCTATGTGTGTATTGCGTACATACTTATGCTAGTTCAAAGATGCTTACGTTGCCTTTTTTTAGTTCAACAAATAAAAGACGAAAATTTGAACTCCTTATTTATAGGGAGATAAATAACTTAATCAATTGCATAGTTCAACAACATTCGTCAATCCGCCAACAAGAGCATAACTTAACTAACATTAAGTAAGACTTATGACCAAGAGGTCTTGGGTTCAAATCCCTCCACTCCCAAATAGTTCATGTACTCAAAAAAAAAAAAAAATATTCATCAATCCAAGTCTCAAGATAATGATTAGTATGATATATATTTTAACCAATTATGCTCAGGTTAGGTTATTTATATGTTGTTCAACTTGTTTCGTATATTTTCTTAATTTGATTTTGAAAATTATTTTATAGACTAATCTTTTAATTTCTTATTTTTAGTTTTTAAAATTATTATTTTTTTAATTATTATTTTTGTTTACAAGTTTTAAAACTATTTTTTTAGTTCAACAATATTTGAAAAATAGGGAATTTAAACTTACTTATTCACACATGTCAATTACCACTAAGCTAAACTCAAACATCTCATTTATTTGTAAAGGCAAAGAGTAACACTAATATAATGTAATAACAATTGAAATAATTTTTATTATTTTAAAATAAAATAGTTTTAGGACTAAAATATAAAAGATTAAGATAAGAAGAAATTTTAAAAAAATTGCCAAATTCACGAGAATCACCAAAACAAGATTCGACCAAAAAAATTACAACAAAAAGTTTAAAACCCATTCAAAATTATCCAAAAACAAGTTGGATGAAATCGAATCAAATTTAATGGATAGGACATCAATTAAAAATTCATCCTCCACACGTTCCATTGATGAACACAAAAAGGAAAAAAATGATCCAAAGCAAAATACAAACTCGAATGCTTTGGATTGAATTGAATCGATTTTTTAGAACACTTCCAAATTCACCTCGAATCCCATTGCCATACTCTTCTGTCAACTTCGTATTTGGCAATGGTGGGGACACTTTCGATTCGCCTCGAGCGGCTTCATCGTTAATTTAATTAGCAGCAACAAAATCCACAACCGAAATTTTGAAACGTCTTCTTCATTCAATTCGACTCCATACTTTTTGTTTTTTCCTTCTTCGATTCATTCAAAAGGAAAAACAAAGCATTTCTGATTCCTTTCTTTCATCCATCCGTTATCTTCTATTTGGGCCTTCGACTTTATTGCTGGTAAAGCTCTTCTCCTCCTCCTCCTCCTTCTTCTTCTTCTTCTTCTTCTGTTGACTAAATTGGATCTGGGAATTTCTCGACTCTGTGTTCTTGGGTGTGTGTTCAGGTGAAATTTGATCTGGTTTTTGCAATTTTGATTCCAATTTTTGATAGGTTACGGGTTTTTTGAATCTGGGTTTGATTTAGTTTTGTAATTTGAGAAGAGGGGTTTTCCTAAGTTTTTGTGAGGTTATGTATATAGCTAGAAGGCTCGAAGCTTTGTTTTTTGTAAGGTTTATATCTTCTTGTTCTCTTCATATGTTGACTTTTTTTGGTGTTTATTTATATTTGCTTGCTGTTGGGAATTGATAGCCTTGTGTTTATGTTTTTTCTTTTAAAGTCTGTGCTTTTGCATCTTGTTCTTGTACATTGAGAAGTTCTTTGGTGATTTTGTCCTTGGTCTATGTTCTGGTAGTGATTTCATTGTTTATTTGTATGGAATATGAAGTTTATGTGTTTTCATTTGTGTTAGATATTGAAGTACCCATTGATTGAATTGATTTCAGGTAATATTTATTTGCTCATGCTATGGAAGGTACCATTCTTAGAAGGGTTATTCCATCAGACAACAGTTGTCTCTTCAATGCTGTTGGGTAAACTTCAAATTGCTTTCCTACCCATTTCTTCATGATGATTAGGAGATTTGAGTCTCCATTATCTGTCAAATGGGTGTATTTTAGTTGTGACATGTCAATGTATGAGGGGCAGATTAAGAGAAAAAGTTTCAAGATGGAAAAAAAAGGCTAAATTATAAAAAAAATACTCTTATTGTTTCAAAAGTTGCAATGTTACCCTTCATCTTTCACAAATGTTTCAAAACTACCATTGGAGTAAAAAACCGTTAGATTGTTCCACATGTTATATGTCATTCTTTTAGATTGCAAGTGTCCTAGTCACCGTCACGTTGTTCCATGTCATTGCCACTTTGATTTTCCATCCAACTTTTTAACAGATTTCTTCTCCAAATGTTGTTTTGAAACCTTTATGAAAGGTCAAGGGTAACATTTCATGTTTTGAAAGAATTGAATCTTCCCTCCTTTTGTGGCTCCGCCTTATTAAGAGAGTTTAAAGATAACAAAATATAGACTTCTTGACATGTAATTGAAGGAAAAATATGGGTCCCCATCTTGTTTGTGGCTGCACCACAGCCTGTTTCAAACATAAGTTCATGTACCAAATGCAACTTTTTTTTGGTGTAGAAATCACTGAAATGTAATGAGCACACAAATACATTTGAAAATATAATGTTTAATGGGCCCTTTCCATTTTCATAGTTTGGTCTTCTAGAAAATTTATTGTCAGTTGTCACCATGCCTGTGTCATGTGCTTATGTCTCATGTTCATGTTTCTGCTACTTCTGTTGTGTTCGATCTTTATCTTTGTTGTGTAATTTATGTCAGGTATGTGATGGACCACGACAAACACAAGGCCACTGAGCTAAGACAGGTTCTGATTCATAATATTTTATTGTTCTTGGAATCAGATTTTACTGCTTTTTATTATGCATCATTATTTAGGAGTTCTTTTCAAATTCTAAATTCTTTGAAGTACTAACTGCTAATATATCCTCAATACCCTAATTATATTCCTAATTCTATCCTAATCGCATTCCTATCAATCTTCTCATTCCATTGGGTAGCTACTTTTTGTACAGAATCACATTTGTGTTCTTTACTTTGAACATCTGTCACAATTGATTCTCTTGAAGGTTATAGCTGCAACAGTAGCTAGTGATCCAACAAGGTATTCTGAAGCATTTCTTGGAAAGCCAAATGAGGAGTACTGTGCTTGGATTCTTGATTCAGAGAAGTGGGGAGGTTTGTATCTATATTATCATTGCTAAATGGAAAGACTTTTATGGAATTTTCTCCTTGTATCTTCAGAATATATAGTTACCCTGCAGTTTCTTGTTTTCTAGCATTAGTTGATGGATTTCTTGAATGTGTTGCTTTGCATGTTTGGCACAATGTTTTTTTTCTTCTAATAGTGAACTATAAACCAAACTGAAACATGTGAAACCTTTAGGTCTAAGAGGCACAGATACGGACACGAGACACGGGTACGACACGATATGGACACTGTGACGCGTTATTTTTTAAAAACCTAGGACGGACACGACAAGGATACATATATTAAAATATACATTTTAAAAATATATATCATTTTTATACAAGAAGGAAATTCAAAGTCCATGAGTTTATGCATTTATATGCTTAAAAATATGAGTTTGATGTATTTCACTCTTAAAATTTATTATTATATGTTTATTTAACATACTTAACAATTATTTGGTACGTGTCTAACAAATATTGGGCCCATATTGACTTTGTACAACTAGTGTCGGTTGGTGTTGATATAATTAAATTTATCATAACCTATAAGGTTAAGCTTTTTGGTTGATTGGTGATTCAACATGGTATCAGAGCAGAAGGTTTTGTGTTCGAACCTTGGTGAAGTCGTTTTCTCCCAGTTAATATTGATTTCCACTTGTTGGGCCTTTGTTCAAATTTCCCAACCTACAAGTGAGGGGGAGTGTTGGTGTTGATATAATTAAATTTACCATCCAACAAGTGTCGGAGTGTCCAAGTGTAATGTCCGACACATATCAGACCAAACTAAAGTATCCGTACTTCTTAGTAGCTGGACTATATAGACCCTATGGGGGGTTTTCCTATATTCTTTAAATTTTTAAAAATGTTCAGCCATTATGCAGAAGCTGATGTCAAATCTATATTAGTTGAGAGGAAGTAGTTTTGGAATTTGAACGTGCCAGTGCATCTGATTAGGCATTGGTAATATGCCATCATTCCCATGTTAGGTACTCTCTTTTCTTCTTTTCAAGTTTGTTTTCTCCTACGCAGGCGCCATTGAGCTTTCGATTCTATCCGAATATTATGGTCGTGAAATTGCAGCATATGATATCCAGACCACACGATGTGATCTCTATGGTCAGGTTAGGATTTTCAATTCCTTTGCCCCATTTCCCTGCGTGATGGGAATGTGTATTAGAAATTAGATTTTTTATAAGAAACCGAGTTTTCTTTGAAAAAAAAATGAAAGAATATAAGAGCAATTGTTTAGAGGGGAGGCTTCAAGAATCTCGAATACTTAGAGAGTTATACTGATTATCTACCTCTTTAACAGGAAAAGAAGTATTTGGAAAGGGTTCTGCTGATATATGATGGACTCCACTATGATGCTTTAGTTGTATGACTTTCTGATTTCCTCATCTTCTATCTTTTTTCTATTCTAATGGTTGTCAATTAGAAAAAACAATCATGGGATCCTTATGGTGGGTAAAATTGTTTTAGAACATCTGTTGACTGGGATTCAGGCCTTGTTAGATTTGCATATTCTAATGAATATTTTCTGTGTGTGTTTTTTTAATTTATTGTTATATGAATATTGCCTTCCTGCATCTTTGTTTTTGGCAGATGTCTCCATCTGAGGGAGCTCCAGAGGAATTTGATCAGACCATATTTTCTGTGAATAGGGATAGGACAATTGGGTCCATTGAGGATCAAGCTCTTCATTTTGTAAAAGAGCAGCAAAGGTAGGATCTTCTTCTGCTGTCATGGTGAAAGAAATTTGTGTTTAACTTTAGAAGAAACATAGCAAATATCCAAAGAAAAACATCTTGAAATTTACACTTAAAGGTCATACACAAAGGCGGCAGGGAGATGATCGAGGAGTTCCTTCTCCATCGGCCTTTTCGCGAAAATGAGAGGCTTTTTGTGGTGGGTGGGGATTTGTGCAATTTTATAAGAGTTTGTGGGATGAGAGGAATAATAGAAAATCTTTAGAGGAGCTGAGAGAGTCCATAGTGTGGTTTGGTCCACCACGAGGTTCTATGTTTCTCTACCGACGTCGGTTTCTAAGATCGTTTGTAATTACCTGCTTGGTCTTGTTTTACTTGATTGAAACCCTTTTCTTTAGTTAGATTCTTTTTGTGGGCTTGGTTTTCTGGATGCCCTTGTATTCTTCCATTTTTTCTCAATGGAAGATTGGTTTCTAATCCATCCTTGCACGTTTCAGGAAAAGGAGATTCACCGACACCGCCAACTTCACTCTGCGCTGTGGGGTTTGCCAAATTGGAGTCATTGGCCAAAAGGTATTCCTTCTCCAAATTGATAGCTTTCTAAATCAATTCTTCGAACACTTTCGCTCATTTGATAATCCAATGTTCAGGAGGCTGTAGAACACGCAAAATCGACTGGTCATGTCAACTTTCAAGAGTATAGATGACATGAAGAATGAGCTTTATCGACTAAATAATTGAGCTGATCAGTTTGAGCTTTATCGACTTCGCCGGTTGTTGAATTACTGTAGCATTCTGATTGTTGTATACTTAATATTACCATTTCAAAATCTTGATTGTCCAGGAAAGTGTCACATTTATTGACCAGAATGTTGTGTATTTTATTTAATAATCACAGAATAAGATGTGGTGATCTCACTTTTTATATGGTACAGAATCCTTTGCATTCTGGCTGTTTTCCCCAAGTGACTGAGCTTCTTTTCTTCCTCTGTTTTTCCTTGCCTGTTAATAACAGTGATATTTCCTGAGTTATATGTAATCAGGAAATATCACAATTTCTAAACTATGGTACTTCCTAAAATTCGTCAAGGGACTTCGAAATGATGTTTGGAAGGTTATTAATCGATTGATAAGTGAAATATTTGATACATCTGGAGAAAATAGAGGCAGAAATTATCTTCTTTTATGAAGCCTCATGAGTTTGAATCTTACAGTAGGGTACGAGAATCGACCTTTACAGCTGCGGAAAATAGTCCAGCCTTGTTCTCGATCATTATTTCCATTTGCAGTTGCAATGTGGACAGCCAGCCAAGAAAGCAAAATTATCATTACCGCTTGATTGTTGGATAACATGCCATGAACAAATCTCAGGAAGGAATCACTCACTGCCTCTATATCTTCTGTTTAAGGACATGCCGTAACTGTAATTTCTGACTTTCCTTCACATTAATCTGGACTTTCCTCTGTCGAGCTATTTGAGCATCCCCTAAGTCGAAGGAATTCCACTGACCCATAAACTCTGGACTACAACCGCCATTGCCTGATTCTGCTTCTGGTGATGATGCTATTCCATTTGACTCCTTTACTGGTATCATCTTGTTGCTGTCTCCACCATTATTATGGCCAGATTTCCACAGCCTCTTCGTTAAGTTTGACACTTTCTTTGATTTCTTTACAAGTTCTGAATAGACTTCACTGATGTTGATTGTTGTTTCATCACCTCCTCCTCCATAGTCTTCCCAGTCTGTTCCACTCCCTGAGCCTGAGGTGCTACTCTTTTTGCAATTCTTATTAGCGTGTGGTATCGTGCACCCTTCCGAACTGGAGTCCTGATCCTCAACTTGGCTCACTGTTTCCCATCCACTCTCGTCGTCTATGTCGCCATTCTGATCAATACATGCATGTGAGGCCATCAGGGTGCCATCCACCCGTTTAGCTGCATCCATATTTACATCAGGGCTCGTTGTTCCAGCTTTGGAAATCTCGGTAGCTGGACTGTAAGAACCGTATGGCTTAACCTCCCTCTCATGGTTTTCATCAAAATTAACTTCTTCAAAGATGGAGAAAATATCATCTGGCTTAGACGGTTGGTAAGATATCTGCATTATATCTTGAATGTTCACTGCAGAAGCAGCCTGTCCTAGTAATACAGCTTCTCTCATCTCCTTAATGTCTGAGATCGCTCCCCTTGATCTTAGAAAACTTTCAAGATCTGCAACAAGCCTATTCATTTGAGAGTACTTCTCTTCTACAGCCACCTTGGCATCAACCAGCTTCATTTGAACGCGTTCTTCACGCCATACTTCTGCCAACTGCAACATCTTTCTCTCTTCTTCTGCTTCCTCTCTAAGTTTTGCAGATTCTCTCTTCGACGCCTCTATTTCCGCCTTATCGTCTCCAATTTCTTTAGCAAGCTCTTCACACACTTGTTCAATCAGTACTCTTTCCTTTCTTTCTTCTTCATAGTCCTGCATCAACTGCTTCACTAATGACTTGGCATCAGCCAGCTCATGAACCAGTTTTGAATTGAAATGTTCTGCTCTTCTTCGGTTTTTCCTTTCATGATTCAACTCAGTTCTGATGCTTTCTATAAATACACGGATTTTATCATGTTCCCGCATGCGCCATACAGTCTTCTCTTCATCAACCTTTCTCAAGAAGCTCTCGAGCTTCTTTTTCGATGCATGGCGTTCAGTTTCGAGTTCCAAAATGCGCACACGTGCCTGCTTGAGTTCAGCTTCAAATGCAGATATAACCGAAACCAGGTTCACTTGTTGGTCAAGAAGCTCTGTTTGGTTGTAAATATGGCCTCTTTCATCTGAAATTTTCGAGCCGATAGGGTCCCACTTAGTTGCCCCCTCCATAACTGAGTTGGAGATTTGAAAGAACGGCTCAAGCTGATGGCAAGGATGGGAGAAGAAAACACTTTAAATTTATAGCAATAACTAAAAAAATTTAAAGAGAGGAACGTTGAAGGTAGTGTCATCACCTTACACAGAACGCCATTTCTCATACCAGAAGTTGAGGTTTGGCCCTGTAAATCCCTTGTTTCATTGCTAAATATGTTGTTATTATGATGGCGGAGAATTGGAACTCGAACATGGCCAGCAACTGGCTGCAAAGTGAATAATAAATGATCACAACGATGAACTGAACTGCAGAACTAGAAGCGTAATTACATTGAATACATATTGTGTGAGTGTAACTCATTTAATTTCTGAAACTCATCTAATCACAGTTCTTAGCAACAATTTCAGAAAAAAGAACAGAGATCCAATTCCAGACAACACAGGAGTTTTCAAATTTTCGTTTCTTAGAGAAAAATGTGCAATCAATCTCCATCCATTGCAAATCACACAAACAGGGCAACAATTCAAATTCCATCAAACTCTTCCAAATTCAAGTAGAAACGAGATTTCCAAGTAACAGTTACCTGAAAACCGATCCAATGCTCCTGCGTTCGTCTCAAACCGCTCCTTCCTCTATCAGCGCTCATCTCCGGCTTCTGAAACCGCCAAAAACCAGCAGCGAGCTTCCTCGCCGATACGATCACGTCTCTTTCCCCACTCATCCGCCGGAGATCTTTCCCTCCGTTCTCCGATTCCGACTTCTTCTTATCCTCGTCTTCTTCACCTCCACCATCGACTCTCTCCTCGACCTTCCACTTCAGAAGCGGAGTTTGCGGCCGGCTCCTCCGCCCGGACGGCGCCGCTTTCCTCTTAATCAACGAAAGGTTTCGGATCCTCCGCCGAGAATCTCTGCGTGAACTTGGCGTCTGCTGAAGATCCAATTCAGTCGATTGGTTCACCGACTTCGGATAGAGTGAGGAAGTGAATGTAGGAACCTGTTGCGAGTTCGCCGGCGCCGGCAGCTTCATCGTCGTCTTCTCCATCCAGTTGGAAGATGGAGGAGAGAAATCGCAGTGAAGAGAATCGATTTTCCAGTTTTCTGAGCGAGCTCGTGGAGCTATGGCAGAGTTGAATTGACGAAAATACCCTTGCAAAGATACCTTACGAAGAGATGTGTATTTAATTCAATGTTTTAATTTAAAAAAAATTGGTCAAATTTCTCTTTTTATTAAATATCCCTCACCTTCATCTATTTCCTTTTTTATTAGAATCCAAAGAAAAACCAGTTACTTTTTTTTTTTTTTTTTTAACCTTTGTATAAACTTTTCTTTTTCACCTTTTCTATTAGTTTATCTCTTTATATAACATTATCTAAGTGAAATAGTTGTAATATTTTTCATTTTATTTTTTATTAATAAAATGTGTCTAAGTTTATTGTATGGTTGCTATTGCTGAGAAGGATGAAAAGGCTATAAACAAATAATAAAAATAAGGGCATTTTGGTTTCTTTTTTCTCTAATTAAAAAATGTTAGGATGAAGATTCAAATATTTAACCAGGAAGAATTGAAGAAGAGGTAGATTAACCCAATGAACTTGAATTTATGATGATTTTTTTCAATCTTGAAATTTACTTTTAGCCAATTAAAAAAAACCTTTCAAAATTTTTATCGTGCTTAACACAAAAGTGAGTTTGAAAAGTTTAGGGCTTGTTTGGTAGGCAATCCGCAAGGGATTCAATGAAAACAAAGTTATTTTATGTTTTCAGATATGTGTTTGGTAACAGATTTAGAAATTTGATTCCATTTTAAACAGTAGTTTAAAGTGTATTTTATAATATATTTATATATCATAAAATTAGTTGTAGTTGTAAAACTAAATATTAGGTTTAATATAAGACATTATTAGTTAATCTATTAATATGTTTTTTTTATATAAATATTATATAATTATTATTTTATAATATAATATAATATAATATTTTTTTTATTTAACCAAAGTAAATTAAGTTTATAAACATGAAATACTATATTTATTAAGATTTTTATCTTTGTTTAATATAATTCTGCATTTTAAAATTTCAAATTTAGAATCTGAATACAATGAAAACATAAAAATGTTGTTTTCAGAATTTCTACTATTTGGATCACAGAATCCGAAAAAAAATTTCGAAAATACGTATGCCAAACACGTATTCACTGAATTTAGTGAATCCGAAAACATAAAACAGAATCTGGATTGTCTACCAAACATGCCCTTACATACTGGTAGGCATAATAGGTTTCTAAATTTTACAAACCATTTAATATATCTTTAAACTTTCAATTTTTTGTCTAATAAATTAATAACATATTTGTCATTTTAATATTGAATATTTGGTCTAATTAAGACTACGAACTTTCACTTTTATATTTAATAAGTTCGTAAATTTTAAAAGATGTTGAATAGGTTAAAGAATTTGTAAATACAAAATTCAAAAACTTATTAGACACATTTTAAATTTAGAGACTTATTAAATATTTTTTAAAGTTAAAAAAACTATTATTTTAACCCCAACAAAAATTGTGCTTTGTTTATTTAAACTTGGAACCTATGGAAAAGGAGTGTAAGGAAAAAAAAATCTGAAAATAGTAATGAGTAATAAAGAAAAATAATGAGAAAGAGAGGGTATAATTGTCAAAAAGAAATATATATTTTTTAACTTGTATATAAATTGATGGACATTTTGACAAAATGCATTCAGAATTTTGTAAATCGTACTAAAAAAAGGGGCTCTGGCAGATAGTCTCGTGGATTCGTTTACGGGGAGCAAACGACACGTTCGTTAAATCCCACGCGCGCAAACAAGCCGTGTCGAAACGCGCGTAAAAATCCGAACGTTATACTTTATAGATGGAAATACGCCGTTGTTTTTGGCAGACTTTTTGAAATAAGGCGTTGCGCGTGATCACCACTCGCCTATGTCTAGACAAACGAACGGTGGTTGTAAAGTGAACAGACAGTGGGCCCCGCTTTGTATGTCTGAAGGTATGGATTTTAATTTAGTGGCGAATAAAAGGATGACACGTGGATGTCAATTGATTTTCGAGCCGGTTAATGTTGGGAAACAAACTTATGAGAGAGAAAAAAAAGAAACATTATCGATAATAATCTTATGTTATGATTACCTTTTCTATTCTACGATAATTTTTTGTTTAATTAAAATTTTTGGGGCGTTTGGATCACAAAATTGAATGGAATGAGTTGAGTTGTACAGAATTGTTTTGTCAGTAAATTCAAGAAATCTGTGTTCGAGGTGTAGAGTTGAGTTGAATTGAGTTAGAAAGTCTATATTTGGGATGCAAAGTTGAGTTATTATGTAGGGGTATTTGATGCAGTGTTTTTTTTTTGTAACTTGAATAAGTCTTATTATTTGTGTTTTTTTTTTCTTACTTTTTTTCCCAACAAATCAATTGCAAACACATTTGTCTATAATTTCAAAACTCAATTATGAGATCAACTACAAAATTACAATATATATTATCATTGTCAAATTTATGTTAGGGATATTTGCAAAAGTAATGGATATTGAGATTAATATCAATTTTTCTTAACACTGAATTCAGATGTCTACTAAAAAGAATAATATATTCAACATTAATCTTTTTTAAAGAAATATCATTCTTTTTTTTTTCTTTTAGAAAATTGATTTTTTTTCAAAATATAGATAATGTAGTATTGTTTCTTCTTTTTTATATACGTTAAACTTCTTTCTATTTATAGAAATCACATAGTTTTAGTACACATTGAACTTAATTCAATTGATAGAATCAAATTTTGTATTTTCTATAACGACAAATAGCAATTGATGAATGAAAAAAAAAAAGACAATGTACTAGTATTTTTTTCTTTAAACACAAATTAAACTTCTATTAAAATAGAGAAATCTAAGGTTTCATTGTCTAAACATATATTAAACTTCTTTGAAACTTACAAATGAGGAACTTATCATCACCTTTTTTAAGTACTAAGAGGGTCGTTTAAAGGAGCATTGTTTGTTTATTGTTGAAGATGGTTAAATGAGGAACTTTATCATGACCTTTTTTAAGTAAAATACAATGATCGTTACGTTATCAAGACCTTTTTTAAGTACTAATAGGTGGTTGTCTATTGCTGAAGATGGTTGTCGATCACTGGAGATGGCCACCGATTGTCAAAAATAGTCGTCGGAAGTAGTTTTTGGTTGTCGGAGATGGTCACCAATTGACAGAGATGATCGTGGAGGTAGTTTTCGGTCGCTGGAGAAGGTCACCAGAGGTGGTTGTCGGTTTCCAAAGAAGGTTGTCGGTTCTAGAGGAGGTTTTTGCTCACTGGAGATGGTCACCGATCGCCGAAAATGGTCGTCAGAGGTGGTTTTCGATTGCCAGAGATAGTCACTGGTCGTTGAAAATGGTCGTCAAAGGTGGTTTTTGATCGCACGAAGATGGTCACTAATCGCGAGAAATGGTCTTCGGAGGTGGTTTTCGATCATTAAAGATGGTCACCGGTCGCCGGATATGATCGTCGGAGGAGGTTTTCGATCAGATCATCAGAGATGGTCACCGATCGCCGAAAATGATTGTCGGAGGTAGTTTTCAATCGCCAGAGATGGTCGTCGGAGGAGGTTTTCGGTCATCGGAGATTGTTACCGATTGCCGGTGGTGGTCGTTAGTTGTTGGAGAAGCGATGATAAAATATGTTAATAGGGTTACTGTACAAGTCGGTGAAGTTAATATCCTAAGTCGGCAAAGTTGAGTTGAGTTAATTTATCAATGAACCAAACACTGAGTTGGGTTTAAAACTCAACTCAATGAGTCAAACACCCCCTTAGTTCCTTAATTTTGAGGATAGGTGGTCTTGCTAAATTTTAAAAAGCTTTAATGTATTATTGAATTTTTCAATTTTCATTTGAATAAGCAATTAACACTCATATTAACACGATTACTTAAAAGTTGACATGATAGATTGATTCGACCGAATGATTTGGCACGACAAAATGTTATAGAATTATATTAAAGGAATACAATAATAGGTTGTTTGGGGGGCTAAATGGGTTATGATAGTCGAATTACATAATATTGGTTAAATGCATAGTTGGTTTGTTTGAGGTTATAAATAATTTGTGTTTAGGGTGTAGAGTATTTTATAGGTTATTATAACACTTTTTATTGTAACTCACACCCCAAATAACTCCTAAGAGAAAGTGAGTTGAAGAATTTGATGGGACAATTAAGCAAGGTGTATTAAATAGGTTAAATTACAAATGTAGTCTAAAACTTTTAGATTTGTATCTATTTAATCTCTTAACTTTAAAAAGTATCTAATATATCAGTGAACTTTCAACTTTTGTGTTTAATAGGTCCTTAACATATTCAATTTTTTTAAAATAACTAATCTATTAGATTTAAAATTAAAGTTTATGTCTAATAGGGCCTAAAATTTTATGCCCACTCGGCAACTATTTGATTTTTAGTTTTTGGTTTTTGAAAAGTAAGCCTATAAATACTACTTCCACCTATGAGTTATGTTTTCTTATATACTATTTACATATATTTTCAAAACCAAGCCAAATAATGAAAACTGGCCCCGTTTGATAACCATTTTGTTTTTAGTTTTTAGTTTTTGAAATTTAAACCTAAAAATACTACTTCTACCAATGAGTTTATATGTTTTCTTATCTACTTTGTACCTATGTTTTCAAAAACTAAGCCAACTTTTGAAAACTAAAAAAAGTAGCTTTCAAAAACTTGATTTTGTTTTTAGAATTTGGTTAAGAGTTCAAATGTTTACTTAAGGGAGATGATCTCTATTGTAGAGAACTTAGGTGAAAATAAGCTTAACTTTCAAAAACTAAAAACCAAAAACAAAATGGTTATCAAACGGGCTCTACAAAAATAGTTTTCAAAAATTTGTTTATCTATTTTGAAATTTGATAGAAACTCAAATATTTTCCCATGAGAGATGAAAAACATTGTAGAGAAAATGAAAATCAATTCTAGAGAAATTATGAGAAAACAAGCATAATTTTCAAAAATCAAATAGTTATCAAATGGGTTCTTAATTTTTGTCTAATAAGTTCATGAATTTTAAAAAACGCCAAATTATAATAATTTGTGGAATACTCTATACTTCAAACACGTACTATTATAATCTCAAACTAAACAACTATGCATTTTAAACAATATTATATAATTACACATACTATTATAACCCAAGTTTGTCTCTCTCATTATTCTTTACCCCTAAACAAACCTAGAAACCTAGAAAAGACTATTTATCCCTACTTCTGATCTTTCTTTTATATATATATCCTTCCTAGCTAGCTTTTGCTCTTGAGTAAACTTGCCACATGCAACATTTAATATGTGGTTAAAAAAAATTTCACTGTTTCTTTTTCATCGGGGTAAAAAGAAGTATTTCCACAATTAAAACACAAATAAAGTATTATATGTGAAGATAGAAGAGGAAGATGAATAGAAACTTGTCTTGTCTATTTTCATTACCAGCTCAAGATCTTTATACAGAATAAATGAATTATAAAAGGAAATGTACAACTCATGATTTACAATCAAGGGCTTAAATTAAGGAAGATTTGTAGAGGGAATATCCTGAGGAAATATTCTCTTAATACGCCCCCTCAAACTGATGACGGAAATGAAGTCAGGAGTTTGTCTCGGAATGCTTCAAAGTGTTGAGTTGCTAGCGGTTTAGTGAACAAATCAGCCAATTGGTCTTTTGAGGATATGAACTGGACCTGAATGTCTTTTCGAGCTACCTTTTCACGAACGAAGTGATAATCAATCTCAATGTGTTTTGTACGAGCATGAAAAATAGGATTATTGGCGAGTGAGATAGCCGAGATATTGTCACACCGTAATGTTGGAGGATTAGATAATGTGATGTGAAGATCACGAAGAAGTTGTCGTATCCAGTATAGATCTGCAATTGTAGTTGCTAATGAGCGATATTCAGCTTTTGTGGATGAACGAGATACTGTGGGTTGTTTTTTTGCTGACCAAGAAATAGGATTGGAGCCAAGAAAGGCAATAAATCCGGAGGTTGATCGCCGGTCAGAGGTGTCACCAGCCCAATCAGAGTCACAATATGCAGTGAGTGAAAGATTTCCAGGACGGAACATAATTCCAAGATCTTTAGAGCCAGATAAATAGCGTAAAATTCGTTTTAATGCAGAGAAATGTATGAATGTAGGGCGATGCATGAATTGGCTTACTCTGTTTACTGGAAATGAGATATCAGGTCTTGTAAATGTGAGATATTGAAGTGATCCAACCAACCGTCTAAAGAGTGTTGCATCATTGAATAAAGGTGCAAAAGCATTAAGATCAATAGATATAGACATGGGTGTTAAACATTTCTTGGCAGAGGACATCCCTGCAGTATGAAGTAGATCAGTGAGATATTTTGCTTGATTAACAAAAATACCAGTAGATGACCTGTGGATTTCCAAGCCAAGGAAGTATTTCAACAATCCAAGATCTGATATCTGAAATTCATCGGCTAACTGATTTTTTAATTGAGAGATGTAAGAAGAATCTGGTCCTGTGATTATGATGTCATCAACATAGAGCAACAAGTAAGTTAGGGAAGATCCAACAGATCTTATAAATAATGATGAGAGTCCGCAATGTAAAACGAAGAAATCCCAAAGTGTGAATAAATGAGATGTAAAACGATCAAACCATGCCCTAAGAGCCTGTTTGAGACCATATATACTTTTGCGGAGCAAACAAACATGATTTGGACATGATTTGTCAATGAAACCAGTAGGTTGAGACATATAAACTTCTTCTTGTAATTGCCCATGTAGAAAGGCATTTTTCACATCCAATTGGTTTAATGACCATTGATAATGAGCGGCAAGAGCCAAGATGATTCGAATTGTTGGCTTTTTGACCACCGGACTAAACGTTTCAGTAAAGTCAAACCCTTGTACCTGATGGTATCCTTTTGCAACTAAACGAGCCTTATATCGGGCAATAGATCCGTCGGTGTTATATTTTGTTCGAAAGACCCATTTACAACCCACAACGTTCATTGAAGGTAGACGAGGTACTAAAGACCACGTACCTTGTTCTTGAAGAGCATTGAACTCCTCACACATGGCTGTTCTCCATTCTTAATATTTTGAGGCTTCACTGTAGGAATTAGGTTCTGTCGAAATCAGTGAGGTTGCCACAGTGGACAAATAGGCTTTAGGCTTGAAAATTCCTGACTTTGCCCGTGTTTGCATGGGATGAGAATTTATAGTGCTTCGGGAGGCACCAATGGAGCCTTCATGGGTTTCAGACAATTCATGAAATTGGTTATCTGCTGTGACTGTATTCTGAAAAGGTAAATCTACAATAACAGAGTCAATAGAGCTCAAAATATGACCAGGAGAAGAGATCATGTCATTAGTGGGTAATTGGTGGGGGTTGGGTGAGGGGAAGGTTGGTTCATGTGGAGTAGAGTTATTAGTGGGTTTGGGTCGTGATGAGTGAATGTGGAACTAACAGAAGAATTCATTTTATTTTCAAAGGGAAATATGGTTTCATGGAAAATAACGTGACGGGAAATAATGGATTTTTTTGCGGTAGGATTATAACAGATATAACCTTTAAATTCAAGTGTATAACCAAGAAAGATGTGTGGAGCAGTTTTAGGTTGAAGCTTATGTTTGGTGTAAGGTTTTAACAAGGGATAACATGCACACCCAAAAACTTTTAAATGATGCAAATCATGGGTATAACCAAAGAGTTTCTCAAATGGAGATAACATGTTGAGAGAGGGAGAAGGCATGCGATTTATTAGAAATATAGCAGTGGAGAATGCATATGGCCAAATTTCTAAAGGGACGGAAGAATGGAAAAGTAATGCCATAGCAGTTTCAACTATGTGACGGTGTTTTCGTTCAGCTATACCATTTTGTTCAGGTGTGTGAGGACAGGATTTTTGATGCAAAATACCTTTAGAGTGAGATATTTGAAGAATTGCAAAACTCTCCACCACCATCTAAGCGAAATTTTTTTATTTTCCTAGACAGTAAATTCTCAACAAAAGGAAATTTTTTTTGGAGAATAGAGTTGACATCAGATTTATAAGTAATAGGAAAAAGCCAAGTGAATTTGCTAAAGTCATCAATGAAGCTAATATAATAACGATATCCATGAAAAGAAGGAACTGGTGAAGGTCCCCATACATCGCTATGAATAAGTTCTAGTGGTGCAGTAGAAATAGAAAGTGATATTGGGAAGGAAAGCTTAGACATCTTAGCTTTTAAACAACTGACACATTCGCATGTAGAAATAGTAGAAGATAAGGAAAGACCTAAACGAGATAAACTGGAACGTAATATTTTGGGAGCAGGATGGCCAAACCGGAGATGCCATAGAGAACACTCTTGTTTTGCATGAAAATTGTAGTTTTTGAGGTGCATGTTGGATGAAGGTAGAATGAATGAGCTTGGAATTGGATAAAGACCATTGATGCTCTCACCAGAATATAAAGTTTTGCCAGAGACTTTATCCTGAATTAGAAACCAATCAGTGTCGAATATAAAATACAATTATTGTCAAGGCAAAATTTATGAACTGATAAAAGATTAGCAGCTAGGTCAGGAGCATGGAGAATTTTGGAAAGATTAAAGGTGTGAGAGGGAGTAGAAAGAGTACCGCTACCCGTATTTTGGATATTTATAGGTTGACCATTACCCACTGTGACTGATTCTTCCCCATTGTAGTTGTTGGACATATTTAGATTTTCCAAATCATTTGTCATATGAACATTGCAGCCACTGTCAGACAACCAAAAATTGTTAGAATTATCATTAGATGACTGAGAGTTCATAGAATTTACCGCCATCATGACCAATTGAAGCGGGAGGATGGCGACACACGATAAGAAAAATTCATTCGGTTATAACAATCAAGTGCTCCATGGCCTGATTTAGAGCAAATTTGACAAAATATACGGCTGCCAGAAAACCCGGAATTTTGATTTGAAGGTGCAGATCCAAGATGATTATTTGCTGATCCAGAATATCCACCAGGCCCAGTTGAGCCTTGGCCCAAGTAATAAACTGGACCGGAGCCCAAAATGCTTTGTTGTATATCACGGGCTGGGGAGGAAGTTATTGGGCCGGTTGTTGAATAAATTTGGGAACCAAATGGTGTTGGGCTTCGCTGAGAGTGGAAAGGTCGCCCGCGTGAAAACCCACGCCGTCCCCTTCCTCGCTGATTTGTAGGGTTTCGAGCAGCGACCATAGCGAGCCGTAGTTGGTTCTCAGATTTGGAAGTTTGGCGAAGAATAGTTTTTTCTTCAGCATTGAGCAACACATGGAGCTCTTCCAAGGACAGAGATCCACTCCGTGTTCGTATAGATGTGCGAAAGGCGTTGAAATCCGCCGGTAGGCCATTTAAGGTATGAACCAAAATTTCTTCATCATCAATAGAAATGGATGTTATAGCAAGCTTATCAACAATCTCTTTAATTCGACTAGTGTATTTTTCAATCGATTCAATAGGTGATTTCTTGATTGTATATAAAGCAGATCTTAAATCAAGAATGTTAGATCTAGTATTTGAGGAGTACCGTTTTTCCAGAGATAGCCATAATTCCTTTGAGGATTCTGAGCCAACAACATGTGCAAGAGTAGAGGGTGACAAGGTAGCGTTTATTAGGGTGATGAGCGCTTGATCACGGGAGATCCATTGTAAGTATTCAGGATTGATCTCTGTGGTGATAGTGCCAGTGAATGAAGAAAGAAATCGTTCGGGTCTAGGAAGAGAGTCATCAATGTGGCCAAAGAGAGAATGAGCCTTCAGAATGGATGAGATCTGAAATTTTCATAGTACGTAATTTGTTGAATCGAGTCGAATCGGCACAAGGCTGCAGATGTTGGAGAGTAGAAATAAAGGTGAGGATGTTGATTGAGAGGCTGCTGTGGAGGACATTGTTGAATAGGTGAGAAAAAAAATGATTATTGATTCTCTGATACCATGTGAAGATAGAAGAGGAAGATGAATAGAAACTTGTCTTGTCTATTTTCATTACCAGCTCAAGATCTTTATACAGAATAAATGAATTATAAAAGGAAATGTACAACTCATGATTTACCATCAAGAGCTTAAATTAAGGAAGATTTGTAGAGGGAATATGCTGAGGAAATATTCTCTTAATATTATATTGTGGAGATATTAATAAAAATCCTCTAACTTTTATAAATTTGTTCTCAACTCATAGGACTGGAAGAGATTCATTTCTAAATTACTATTATTTGTTTGTTGTTCTTATAGATTAAGGAAGAGGTTTTTGGGTTAAATATTTTGGATTTTATTCTATTTTAATCATCATACTTTGAAATGTCCAAATTTATTCATTGTACTTTCAATAAAATCTAAAATTAGTTTTACTGTTATTTTGAAGCTAATTTTATTGAAATTGATTAAATAATATTAATAATTTTTATGCAAGAATAGGCAAAATATAAACATATATATTTTTAAAATTTATGAAGGAAAGACTAATGGAAACTAATATTTTTTTTAAAAAAAAAAGTTGATAAGAAACTAACACTAGAGACCAATTTTAAGATTTATTAGAAGAATAAAGACCAATTTAGACATGTTAGAGTATAAAGACTAAAATAAAATGAAACATAAAATACATATACCAAAATTATATTTTTTTTTTTTTAATTCTAATATGATTAGGGTGGCATAAATTCTTTTTAATTATATATTTGTTTGGATCGTATTATTTTCTTTACATAGAAGTTATCTCTCACTAGCTTCAAAAGTTCTATCTAAACACCCATACATTTTCGTTTGCTAATTTGTGTTTTCAAACCACTTATTTCTTATGTGCATAAACATTGTGTGTGTATTCTTATTTTTTTTAATTATCAATTGTGAACTCCTAAACTTGTCAACTTATATCAATTTTAACTATAAATTTTTAATTTGATTGAACGTCAAACACTCAAACTTAGATAAGTATTGCAATCTTAATCTCAAACTTTTTAAAGTGTTTTAATTTTAACACTTTAATAAGTTCTCACTCCAAATATCGTTAAAAGAAGTTTTCTCTTATGCATTCAATGAATTATAAAACATACGCACAATATGAAATTAATAAAAGTTTAGAAAAAGACAACATTATAGTTTTTTTTAAAAAAAAAATTATGAATTTTGGCAAAGTTATTTATTGGTTATTTTGAGTATGGGTCCATCTTATTTTTGTGCAAAAAAACTTTATTTATTAAAATTAGAAATACAATTTATTTACTAAAGCTAGTGGGTGAATTAGTGAAAATTGAACGAGAAAAATTACAACATCTATTTAAGTTTAAGATCCAATTTGATGAAATTAAAAGTTTATGATTTCAAATTAATACAACCTCAAGTTTATGATGAAATTTGACTTTTTCTTCTCTAGATTTTTTTTCTAGCACTCTTTTTTTCTCTCTTTCACTCACGTGATTAATAATTCTCCAAATGATAATAAATAGAATTATTTAAAAAATTAAAAAGAAAAAGAAAAGAAAAGAAGATGGATAGAAGAAGAAAAATGAGCGTTAAATTACTTGTTTAGCATGGTTGAGAGTACTGTCAAAGCGTTCTACCTTGGCTACAAAAATAGAAAATCATAGATATATAAGTAACAGTGATAAATAATATTTTGTTTAGAACGTCTTTTGAATGAAACAAAAAATAAAGTTATGAGAAATTATGATCAAAATGGAAAAATATTATATCATTGCAGATATATATATAGAGAGTTTGTTGTCCCTAACAAAAATAAATACGACAGTTCTACTTATTAATGTAGATCTACATCTTTTTACTTCATGCTATTCGGTTTCGATTTAACATAATTTTAGAGTGAGGGTTACCTTCACTAGAAAGGATTAGGAATGAAGAAATGGGATTTAATCATGATTAATTTAGTTTTATTTTCATTATCATTGGTTACTAATTTCATCAAATAATAGACAACCATATACTAAAAATTGACAATCATTTCTCCAATGAATGATTGGGAGAGAGAAAAATGTTGTTTTCATTCTTTCATTTTGATGGGTTCAATTTTTATTTTATATTTATTTTATTATATTTATCTTTTATGCATCCTATGCACTCCGTGTATCAATTACAAATCATCAAATTATTTTAATAAATAAAATTTAAAATTTTTATTTTCATATCCTATTAAAAGTTTCATTCTAATTAATTCTTAGATTTTCTCTGGTTCTTATATCAGTAAACTTTATAATAAAATATTAAATTAATATGAAGTAATTTATGATCTATATGACCATTTCCTATCTAAATTGTTGTCTATAAAAAAAATTAATTAAATTTAGAGTACAGTGCAACATAAATAAATATAAATATTCAAATATTCTCAAAAGTTCTCACAAAATTGTCCTGCAAAATACAAAATAAACATATGTATATTGAAGTGTCTAAAGGTCAAACATTCCAAAATATCAAAACATCCAAAGAAAATAGTATCCATTATTAGTTAGACTTTAAAACATAAATAAAATATATATATATATATATATACACAGTACACACATATCATCCAAGGAAATTTTTTTATTATTTATTTTATTTATAACCATAAATCTATTTTACATTGAATTAGACACATATTATATTTAATAATGTCACACAAAGTAATTATATTGAAATATACTCCCTCATTACATTATTGAATAAGTAAAAAAAATTAGTTTAATTCAAACACGAAAGAAGTTCGATATGACATATCAGTTGAAAGTTAGATGCTTTAAAATCAGCAAATAATTTGGTATTTGTTTAATAACTATTTTGTCTTTAACAATTATAATTGTTTAGTTTACTACCTTTCACTCTATAAAATACTTTAAAAAACTTTGCCAAAATTTTATTAAAAACTAAACATAGATTTTTTACAACAATTTTAGTTTAGTTTTTTTTTATTTTTTAATATTTTAGCTATGATTTTAAAAGGTTCCAACAAGATAGAAAAAGTTTTTTAGTATTAAAATTCAAATATAAAGAAAGTTATTTATGTAAAACTCTATAATTTTATAAATAAAAGCGTTATCAAACAAAAATTCCAAATATGTAATTATTTCAATCGTCATTCTATTGACCAATCTTCACAAAATAAAACCTAGAATGTCACTATCAAATGCATACAATAATCAAACATTGAAATTAAACTAAGAAATTGCTCATTTTCAATACATATCATAAAAAAATCACTTGACTTTAAACACTTAAAAATAGACTTGTGGGTTTTATTTTATTAATCTCTCATCTCTTTTAATTTCCTTCAACATGGGCAATAAGTTATATGATATGATTTGTTCCTTTTGGTCATAAAACCTTATCTTTATTAGGCTAACATTTTCCTTTTTGGGTTTCATGTGAATCCAAAGCATTTAGAAATATATATTAATTCAAAACATTATATAATAGGTTGAGAATTAATCTCTTTGCAATGAGAATTAATTATTTGATAAGGTTAGTTTTGTACTATTGAATGTTAGAGAGAATTGTAAAAATGTTTTGTTTTTGTGTTTCATTGTTATTAAGGACAAACATATTTTTAGATCTACATTTAAAGATTATTTATATGGTGGCCTCATTAAATAACTTGTCCTTAAAAATGTAAAAATCGGATATTGGCCCTCGTGTCATTTAATGATATAACGTCTTGAAGATGCTCAAAATCAATGTGTGTGTATATATATTTGGTCACCTATAGATTCTAGGTTAATTTAAAGATGAATAATTCATAATTGGCTCATTACAAAAATAAAAAAATAAAAAACTTTTGCATCATTTGTTATAAAATGAACTCGACATGATATGTCCTTTAAATGGAGCAGAGAAAGCGCACTTGCCTTTATTGAACAATGATGAGCTATTTATATAGGCAAAGTACATAATTAACCCATAGGAAAAATGGGATAATATCTAGAGATGTCCATTTTTCCCGCGAGGACCCGCCCCTAACGGGGCGGGGAATCCCCGTTTAGGCGGGGAATGGGGGAGGGAGCGGGGAAGAAATTTTCCCCGTTGGCTAAACGGGGACGGGGACGGGGACGGGGAATACATTCCCCGTCCCCGATCCCGACCACGTCCCCGCCTCGCTCCCCGTCCCCGCCCCGATTAATTTATTTAATTTTAAATATATATTTTTATACATTTAATAAACCATAAGTCTAAATTTTATTAGATATAATTTTATTTTTCTAAGAAAATTGAAAAAAATGTCTTTTAACTAGAAATCTCTAAAGAATAATTAACCATTTAAATACAAATTTTCAAAAAAAAAAAGAAATTAGTTAATACAATTTTAAAAAATAAAAATATAAACGGAAAATTTTTCCCCATGGAACCCGATCCTCGCGAATTCCCGCATGAGAATCTCTCGCCTGTTCCCTCGCGAAATTAAATGGGAATTTCGCGGGACGGGAATGAAATAGAGGGCGGGGACGGGGACGGGGAGCCATTCCCCGACCCCGCCCCTCCCCGTGGACATCTCTAATAATATCCCTTAAAAGTAGAAAGTTGAAACACATATTCTGCAAATTAAACCAACTCAAGTTCGTAAAGACTTGTTCTACAGTAATAGACTCCTAAGAAATATCAACAACTAGAAAAAGTAAACTGAAAATTCTAACAAACCCTCCTTTAAACTTGCTAATGTTCAGTTTAAGTTATTAATTGTGTCTAACGAACAAATACCCAACAGTCTTCTAAGCTTCTTGAAGGTTTCCCACTTTAAGTGCTTTTGTAAATATGTCTGCAACTTGTTCTCCACTACTGCAGTAAATCAATTCAATTACACCATCATTGTTAAGATCTCTTAAGAAATAAAACTTCACATCAATATGCTTGCATTTCCCATGATGGACTGAATTCTTGGAGAGTTTGATTGTTGAATTGTTATCACAAAATTTTTTTATGGTATCCAATTGCTTGAATTTCAGCTCTTCAAGTATTCTTCTCAACGAAACTGCCTGGCAAGCACAAGTTGTTGCAGCAACAAACTCAACCTCTGTGCTTGATAAAGTGACAATGGGTTGCTTCTTAGATGACCATGAAATTGCAGCTATTCCCAACATAAAAACATAACCTGAAGTGCTTCTCCGATCATCCTGGCCCTCTGCATAATCACTGTCAGTGAACCCCAAGAGATTAGACTTTATACCTTTTCTATAAAATAGCCCAAAATCTTTGGTTCCCTGCAAATAACGAAGAATTCTCTTGGCAACCAACAAATACAATTCTGAGTGATTTTCCATGTATCTACTAATTAAGCTAACTGGATACATAATATCTGGTCTTGTAGAAGTAAGATACATCAAACTGCCTACAATTTGTTTGTAAACAGTGTTGTCAACTCTCTTCCCGTCAAGATTTTTATGAAGCTTCAAACTCGGATCAGCTGGAGTGTTTGCAGCGTTACAGTCCTTCATCTTAAACCTGTCTAAAATATGTGATAATCCTCATTTATGAGGATTATTTATCTCTATACTTAGTCATTTTTTGTCTAATTTATTCAATTTTTCATGATATGGCAAGCAATAATTATCATTTGAGAGAAATTTCTTAAACATGCTAAAATGTGGGAAAAATAAGAATTGAGAGAAAATAAGTGAAAACAAACTAATTTGGTGTATTTTTGTAGGAAAGGAAGAACAAGAAAAAATGTCAGGAAAATTGCAGTTGCATTTTCACCAGCAAAGTTGAATAAGCCAAAAAAAATGCCAAACAAAATGTTGGACAGAATGCTGGCAAAGTTCAAGATGAAGAAATACGCCTCAATTTTTGGGATTGCTATATTTTGGGATATTCTCACTCACTTTTGGAAAGAATCTGGCCTAAAGTTATATCCAATCAATCATCCACGATTTAAGGATGGATTCTTGGAGAAAAATTCTACTTGCATCACTATAAAAGGCTACAAATCGAGAGTTTTGAGGGAGGCAAAGAGGGGACCAAAAGGCTCGGATTCTCTCCAATTTTTTCAATTTTTCTCTGTTGTATGAATGTCAAATTTGCATAATCTAATTTGGGCGTTACAATATACCCATCTAAGAAAAACTTTCGTCCTCGAAAGCTGCTAGAACTTAACAACGGTCACGCCCTCGAGCCATAATATAAACTTAAACTCTACATTGTTGGGGTGTATGCCCTAATCTCGTGTAGTTTGTAATATAGTTAATTTAATAAATAAAAGTTATTTATTCATCAAACTTTGTATCTCGCATTTTATAAACTTAATCCTAAACTAAGCTCTAGGGTCATATTGTTATGAGAGAACTTGAATAGTGTGTAGTGGACACACAGGGAGGATCACGTTTGAGTTATTGACCCAAACAATCTACAGTATACGAATAGGGTTGGGAACCTTATCCTGGTTACACTGTGGATGCGACCCGTTTTGTATTGGATACAAACGAGGTGATCCGGCTCGTTCATGTGGTTGACATGCGAGTGGGGGCATCATTTGCAATGAGATTGTACAAGACCGAACTCTGAATTATTAGACCTATTGATGTAACACCGTTAACAGTATAGGACTAATAACTGAAGAGAATTAGAGTCCCAGCGCAGCAGAAGACGATCGAATCGTCGTGGTATTGTTGTGCAATTTCAATTTCGTTAAAATTAACTATCATATAGTATAGATTAAACATGCTTTTCTAGAAAGGAAATACAACAAGTTTAAGGCTACTTACTTGTTAAAGACGATCTTCAAGCTTTCCTTTCCGTAGATCACGAACTCTTCGTTTTCTCCTCGTTCTCAACAAACTCGAACTCCTCACACGAACACCGAATCGAACACCACCACTTTGTTTCTCGGTTGTTCTTCCTTAGGTAGAATGAGGATTGTGGGATCCTTATGGTTTTGGGAGGAGAAATTGTGAGAGAGATTTGAGAGAGAATTTGATGCTTCTTTTGGTGAGATTTCCAAAAATGAGCAATTGATCAATGAACCCTTCTTGCAAAGGGGTTTATATAATGGTGATAGATGAAGTTGAAATCTCCACCTATTTACCATTTTACCACAACCATAGGTTATGCAAATCATATTTGCATAGCCACATATAATAAGATATCTCATATCTCATTTTACAAATCACATTTGTATTATTGTGGATTTTTAAATTGAATCACATCCAATTTAATATCTCTCAATCTAATTTCTCCAAATTAGCCCTAATTCAACAATTAGGCTAACCTATAGTTTATTATGAATCTCATTCACATTAAACTATATAATATATCATTCATATCTCATATAAATGACATAATTACCCTTTCTAGTGAACTTGAACACTTCAAATTCACACCAAAAATAGTAAACCTTCTATTAATCCAGTTTGAGCAAATCGAGGGACCTTATGGACCTACAGTGACGAGCTCCAATTATCCGAGATTAACCTATCAAACTCTTTGACCCGGTTAATCAACATTCATTAGCTACGGTAACATTCCACTAAAGTCCTTAGTTGCACTCCCGTCAGTGTAAGGCAAGATGTGTCCACTGATATAACCAATACCCATGAGTCGACCTTTCACAAGTTGTTCGTAGACACTGCTGGGTCAAATTATCGGTTTACCCCTGTGTCTACTTCTTGTTCCTTAAGTCTCCACTGCTCTTCTAATGAACAACAACGTTGTAATGGTCCAACCATACACAAACCCTTCTCGTGCCAGTGAGAGGGTGGGTGCCCGTTGTCCAAGCCCTGGAGACAACACTTAAGGGAACAATCCCTCTAGTTTCCCTAAATGCGGGAACGAGTGAATTCCATCTCGCATAGTTAAGTTCCAGCTCCCTACTTGGTCTTGTCCCTGAGAAGATAGGCATATTGGGCGAGTAACTGTGACCACTCTCACCCGTACTAGTCAAAGATGACGCACCCGCAGCATGCGAGTCCGTAACATGCTCAGGATTCAGGTCGAGTCACCATTACTAATGGTCATCTACGAAGTTATTAGTCCATATTGTTAACGGTGTTACATCAGTAGGTCTAATAATTCACGGTTCGGTCTTGTACAATCTTATTGTACAGGATGCCCCCACTCGCATGTCAACCACATGAACGAGTCAGATCACCTCGTTTGTATCTTAATACAAAGCGACCCGCATCCACAACGTATCCAGAATTAGATCTACAATCCTATCCATATATTGTAGACCGTTCGGGTCATTAACTCGAACATGATCCTCCCTTTGCGTCCACTACACATCGTTCAAGTTCTAGTTCTCTCATATATTCAATGACCTTGGAGCTTAGTTTATTGGACAAAGTTTGTAAGAATTGCGAGACACAAGATGATGAAATAAATAACCTTTATTAATTTCAAATGTTAATTTACAAACAGAACGGGATTAGGACAAACATCCCAACAATAACTTCGTAGATGACCATTAGTGACTCGTCCTTAATCCTGAGCGTGTTACGAACTCCTGTCTGCGGGGGTCTGTCCTTTGACTAATACGGGTGAGGGTGGCCTGAGTTGCTCGCCCAATATGCCTATCTTCTTGGGGGCAGGACCATGTAGGGAGCTGGAAACTTAACTACGCAAGAAGGAATTCACTCATTCCCGAGCTAGGGAAACTAGATGGGTTGTTCCCTTAAGTGTTGTCTCCAGGGCTTGAACAACGGGCACTCACCCTCTCACTGGTTCGAGAGGGATGTTGTTTATGGTTGGACATGCAACAAAGTTATTCATTAGAGGAGCAGTGGGACTTAAGGAGCAAGAGGTAGATTGATGGAATCTAGATCCCAATTGCACAACGGAAACTAAATTTGAAATCTCGTTTTGGTTTGGTAAAACCAAATACTAGTACATTGGTAAAATACAGAATTGATAAGCAATTAGGCATGGAGTAAACCAATAAACATGTTGTATAGTTTCACTAAACTAAAGGGGAAAACAAGTTACCTTTGTAGACTTAAATCACAACGCCTTGCAATCCAACAATTCCTATACAATACTGCTTTAATCATTTCCTCTGTGTAATCTTCTTTTACAGAACACCACCAAAAGAAGAACACTCCCTATATCTCTGATTTCTTAGATCTAGGCTAGGTGGGAAGCCTCCAACAATTGGGAAAAAAAAAGAATTTTTGTTCTAAGAGAGAATTGAGAGTGAGAGAGTTCACCAAAAATTCAATAATTGAATTCATCAAAATATTCACCATTGTCCCCTCTCCCTCTATTATCTATCGAGATGGAGAGGAAGGGGGAAGTTAGGGGATGACACATTCCCCTCTTTCTTTTTTTATTTATTTAATTCTAATTAATTTAAAATTAATTAATCATATTAATTAATTAAATTAATTAAATCAATTAATATAACTAAACTAATTTAATTATATTAATATTGAAGGGAATCGAAGTCCCCGCAGCGGAAGCGATTGTGAATCGCGCGCTCTTGATTTAGTTACAACGATTAATTCAAGAACATAAATCATAGATTAAGCATGCAAAACAGAATGGACAGCAAGTATTTACCTTTGAAAAACCTTTCTTCGAGTGCTTCTCTCTCCCACGGGCACGATCTCAGCAATACGAACTCGTACGAACACCGACACTACCACCGGATCTTCTCCCTTGTTCTCTAGGTGAGGGAGGAAGGTGAGTTCACTTTAGGAATAGTGAGGTGTTTTATGAGAGAGATGTTTGTTGTTTTGGAACTTTTCCAACAACAACAAAAAAGGCTAGGAATCTCTTAGAATGTCTTCACCTCATGTATGAAATTAATTACTTCAATTTCACTCCTAACTTTATACCCTCAATGTTACCATATTGAGCCAACAGAGGGATCAAATGGACCTACAGATCATGAGCTCCAATGATATGAGATTAACTGATCAAACTCTTTGATCCAGTTAATTAATATTCATTAACTACAAGTCACTCCACTATAGACTTGTAGCACTCTCCTCACTGTAGATATTATTGTGTCCACTGATATAGTCATTACCCATGAGTCGACCCTTCACAGGTTGTTCGTAATCACGGTGGGTCAAATTACCGCTTTTACCCTCGTGATTACCTCTTTGTTCCTTAAGCACCACCGATCCTCTAATGAACAACAAGTCTAAGGTCCTACCTTAGACTCATACCTCATGTAGAGGCGGGGCCTCGTTGTTCAAGACGGAATCGGTTCTTAAGGGAACAACCTATCTAATTCCTCAAGAGAGGAATGAGTGAATTCCATCTTGCACAGCTTAAGTTTCCACTACCTCACGAGGTTCCTCGTCCCGAGAAGGTAGGCTTATTATTGAGTCCTGGCCATGTGCCACTCTCACCCATACTAGTCTCAAGGACAAACCCCTATAAGCGTAGGAGTTCTTAACTTGCTCAGATTGTGTCGAGTCACTAATGACCATATATAAATTACTAGTCTTATCCTCGTTAACGGTGTTATACTGGTTAGACTAATAATTTGCGATCCAGTCTTGTATGAACTCTTCATACATGATGCCCCCACTCGCATGTCAACTACATGAATGAGTTGGATTACCTCATTTGTACTAATTACAAAATGGGTCGCATCCATGGTGTTACCAGAATGAGGTTTCCAACCTTATTCTTATACCATAGACTATTTAGGTTATAATCTTGAAATCAACCCAAATAGTGTCCACTACACTGATTTCAAGATAAATGTTATAACCTTGGAGCTTAATTTATTGGATTTATAAAAGCAAGACTGTAATCTTATCAAAACAAATAACACTTTATTTAATTGATCAAAATTACACAAGTTCAGGGCATAAATCCCAACAAATATATATAACTTATTTAATTAAATCATATTTAATTAAATCAATTAATTAATTCTTAAATTAATTAATCAAATATATTATATTCAAGTTATATATATTTATATATATGATTAAATCATATTTAATCAACCTCCCTCTTAACCTATAGTTTTAATGTACATCTTATGCATATTAAATTTTAACTTATAGTTTTAAATATGAATCTCATTCACATCTAAATAATATTTGAACTCCTTCCCATACTTAATTATCTCAATTAATTTACTTTGAATCATATTCAAATTAAATTTATAATATAAAGTTTCAATGTACAAAAACTTTTTATATTATAATGCATCTCTATACATCATGTTTATTCCCTAATATAATTTGAACATTTCAAATTCTAATAATCTAAGAACCCTTTACGAGCTAGGAAGTGGACCTAATGGACTTACAGATCAGAAGCTCCAACGATACAAGATTATTCGGTTAATCTCATTAACCCCCTAATCAACATTCGTTAACTGCGAGAACACTCCACTATAGTCCTGCAGTTGCACTCTTCTCACTGCAGATATATTTATGTGTCTATGGATATTGACCAATAACAACAAGTTAATCTTTCACGAATGTTCGTAACTCCAACTGGGTCAAATTACCGTTTTACCCCTGAGTTACCTCTTTCATCTTAAGTACAGGTGTTCCTCTAATGAAGAATCTGTTTATAGTCCTACCAATAAACATAAGTCCCTCTGGGCCAATGAGAGGGTCGGACCCTTTGTTCAAGTCCCGGAGACACCACTTAAGGGAACATTCATCTACTTACCCTAAAGTCGAGAATGAGTGAATTTCATCTTGCTAGGTTAAGTCCCCAGTTGCCTGTTCGGTCTTGTCCCTAAGAAGGTAGGCATATTGAGTCGACGTCTCGAGCCACTCTCACCCATACTAGTCAAAGGACAATCCCTCGCAACCAGGAGTTCATAACCTGCTCAAGATTCAGATCAAGTTGCCAAGGTCATCCTATTGAAATAGAAACCTATCTAGTCAACGGAGTTACATATAATTGTTACTATTTCGTGGTCCAGTCTTATGTGATCTCATCACATAGGATATCCCCACTCACATATCGTCTACACGAACACGTTGGATCACTGTGTTTGTATCAAATACAAAGTGGGCCATCTCCATAGCATTACCAAGATGAGGTACCCAACCTTATCCCTTTACTATAGACCCTTTAGACTGTTTCTTGAACTGAGATCCTTATATGTCTACTGCATTTAGTTCAAGAGACATACAACAACTTAGGATGTTCGTTTATTGCATTTAGGGTTAATAAAAGGCAATATAGAAAAACATGAAATAAACAATAACACTTTATTGATTTAATTAAAACGGTATTACAAACTACGAGTTTTAGGGCATAAAACCCAACAAATAGACACAAGGATAAAACGGTAATTTAACCAAACTGTAAATACGAACAACCTGTGAAGGGTCGACTCACGGGAATTGGTTATATCGATGGACACAACTTGTCCTACAGTGAGGAGAGTGCAGCTACAGGCTTTAGTGGAGTGTTACTGTAGTTAATGAATGTTGATTAATCGGGTCAAAGAGTTTGATCAGTTAATCTCGTATCATTGGAGTTCATCATTTGTAGGTCCATTAGCTCTCTCGGTTGGCTCAAATTGGACTAAATGAGGGTTTACAGTTTAGAGTGGATTTGAAGTGTTCAAATTCATTAAAAGGTATTTATGTCATTTAATTTATATGTGATATAATGGACATAATATATAGTTTAATGTGAATGAGATTTATAATAAACTATAGTGTATCTAATTATTTAATTACGGCTAATTTGGAGAAATTGTTTTGAGAGAAATTAAATTGAATATGATTCAATTTTAAATTCCACAATTATGCAAATGTGATTTGTATAATAAGGTATGAGATACCTTATATTGTGTGATATGCAAATATGATTTGCATATTATATAGTTGTGGTAAAATGGTAAATGGTGGAGATTTTAACTCCACCACGTGACACTATATATTGGTGGAATGTAAGACATTCCATAAGCTTGTCTCTCATTTTTTGGAATTCCATCCAAAAGAGAGAAAGCAATTCTCTCTCAACTCTCTCTCAATTCTCTACAATTCTCTCCAACCCGAAATTCAAAGGGAGTCCCACTACTCTCTCTTATCCTCCCGAGAACAACCGAGAAGATCAAGTGGAGGTGTCCCCTTGATTCCGTTCGTGGTATGTTCGCGTTGGATCGTTGAGATCGTGACCGAAGAAGTAAAACTCGAAGAACGGTTCTTCAAGAGGTAGTTTCGTTAAACCTTTATGTTTTTCTTCTAAAAAACATGCTTAATTTAGATTGTATGTTGATACTTTCAATTTTAAGAAAATTAAAACAACAACAAAACAACGACGATTCATGTTGCAATTCCGCTGCGGGAAATTCATTCCCTTCATACACTACCATAACACAAGAACAAAGAAGTTAGAAGCATAGCAAAATAAGTGTTAACACACAAGCAAACCAAATAACATTAATTACTTTACAAAATAAAAGCAAAACTTGGAGGTGACGAGGCAACTTCCTGCGAGAGGCTATAAAGATCGTTGCATACGATGCAAGCGAGTCTGCAAAATCCAAAACCTATGCTCTGATACCAACTGTACGACCCTAAATCAAATGCATTAAATTTTATTTGATTTAAATTTGAATCTTTGGATAATTGAATTAGGATTAGGAATCTAAAGTTCTTTTAGGAAATGGTGTTTCAAAGTCTAAAAAGGATTAGGATTTCTGTTTTAAAAAGGGGTTAAAATTTCTTTTTTCTAAAAAGGATTAGGATTTCCTATTCTAAAAAAGATTAGGAGTTTTGGTGCCTATTTAAACTAGAGTTATTAAAACTTAAAGAGCACCTTAAAACTCCCCTCTTATTCTTTTTCTTCTTTTCTTCATCTCGTCGGACCGCTGCCAGAAAGTCGCTGGACCGTCGTCGAACCACCACCGGAGCATCGTCGTCGTCGCCGTCAGACCACCGCTGCTCGTTGGAGTTGATTTAGCCGCTCAGTTTCAACTTCTTAAGTTTGTTAGAGACCCCATTGTGGTTGTTTAGGAGCACACACTCTTTTTACATAAGGTAAGTAGTCATTTGGATTAAAACCAAGCTCCTAAGTGAAGGAGTAAGGTGATCGACATTGCTTGTTTGTGTATTCTTGAGTTGTTTTTAGCATTAGACTTTGATTTAGCCATTGAGAGTACTTACGGAACTTGTGTAACATGTTTTTATGAGCTTTATACTTGGCATGATTATATTTTATGTTATCTCGAGCCTATGAGTCATGTTTGATCGTATTTATCATGTATCTATAGACTATGTGTGTTTATTATGTTTCATGAGTTTTATATTTGGCATGATTATGTGTATGTTATCCTGAGCCTATGAATCGTATTTAATCATATTTATCATGTATCTATGGACTATGTGTCTTATTATGTGAGGTGGGGGTTGAATTGTTTGTATTGTTAGGCTCTAGTTTAACAAACTAGGTGCTTTATGATCGTGCTAGTTAGGTAAATGTGTCTCATGTGACGCCCGAGGAAGAGGGGTACATGAATGAAACGAGCCCACATCTGAATGAGAGAGATTCTGAGGATATGAAAGTATGGTGCTGAGGAAGAGGGGTGCATGAGAGTGACCATAAGGATATGAAAGTATAGTTGAGAAAGACTTAAAAGAGATGATAGTTACTACCTATACCAATGAGGTGCACCTTCCTTTTCGGTGGCTCAATCATAGGAACTCCAAAGTTAAGCGTGCTTGACTTGGAGCAATTTTATGTTGGGTGACCTCTTGGGAATTTTCCTAGAGAGCATGTTTTTTAAGACAAAACATGTTAAAATGACTCGTGTTGGTTTGTGGGGAAAGTCTTCACTCTCGCGAGTGGCTCAAGGATGGTATGAATGATATAAGACTTGTTCTACAGTAACAGACTCCTAAGGAATAGCAACAACTAGAAAAACCACCGGTGCATCAGTCTTCTCTAGCCTGTCCCCTCCAGGATACAACAACCCAACTGAAACGTTGTGTAGCTCAAACCACTTTGCACTAAGAGGTTGAGCTCAAAGCTCCACAACAAAGAACACCCTTCTTTTGGTCAATTTGCTCTTAAAAGAGCAAAGTAGAGAATATGAAAATTAGAGAGAAAGAACTTGAGGGGTTGGTGTGTTTGAAAGAGTGGTAAGAGAGGTATTTATATGAAAATTTTAGATCTAAGAATTAATTACAAAACTTAAGTAATTAAATGTAAAATTTAACATCTTACCAATACGTTTTCTTTTTTAAAGAAATGAAAACTCTCTCAAATTAAAAACAAAAAACAAGCTCATATAATAAATATTAAAATGTTACAACATTCCCCCACTCATATTAATATTTAAAATAATCAAAATCAATTGACCAAAAGAAAGATAATTATGCATCATAAAGGTGTGACTCTGCATTGAACCTTTACTAGTGAAATAATAATCTCTACTCCAGCGTTAGTAGTGGTCTTTGACTTGAACTCTAACACTTAAGGGGAAATAGAGGAATTATTATCCACACATAATTAACCAGGTGTTGGCATAAGCTTTATTGGTTAGCACATTATGGCCATGTGCTGATCCCAGAATTTCATGAGCGTATTTGAGAATAAGCCCCATATCCTCATAGAGAGCGACTTCACTCTCACACTCATATAGGTAAAATCTGTCAAGGGTTGCTCCTATAACAACGACACCCCACTCATAAGAGCTACAAATTTTATTAAGAGTTTATTGAAAAAACTCAACCCTCCACTACGTTATAGGATAAATGCACTCACATCATAGGGATGGATAAATATATAAAGATAGTGCATTTTTACGCCACCTTATAATTCGCTTTTTCCTTTGAACCCAATTCTCGGGATCTCGATCATCATGGGTGGGTATCTTATATATGGCTCATGACAATTATAAGGGCTTCAACCCCATCCCCTCGATGTGTTGTTCGGACTCTTTTTTCTATTCAAGGCCTTTGTGAATGGATCTGCAAGATTATCACAAGATTTAATGTAATTCACATTAATAATCCCATTACTCAAATAGGATCTCACAGTACTTTGTTTTCTTCTTATAGGTCTGGATTTACCGTTATAAAAATAATTTTACTCTACCAATTGCGGCAGTGCTATCACAATTTATCAAGATAGGAGGTATTGGTTTCTCCCACATTGGAATCTCATATAATAAATCTCTTAGCCAACTTGTTTCCTCACTAGCTGAAGCTAAAGCAACAAGTTCTGCTTCCATGGTAGAGTTGGCAATAATTGTTTGTTTTTTAGATTTCCAACAAATAGCACAACCTCCCAAGGTAAAAAGATACCCTTTGGTAGATAAAGAATCACCTGACAATATATTCCAGTCAGCATCAGAAAATCCTTCAACAACAGTAGGATATTTTTTATAAAATAAGCCACAGTCTTTTGTTCCCAAAAGATAATTCATAACACGGTCTATGGCATGCCAATGTTCTTTACCTGGTTTACTCGTAAACCTGCTAAGAACTCCTACTGCATATGCAATGTCAGGTCTAGTACAATCAGTTGCATATCGTAGGCTACCAATCACGCTAGCATACTCATTTTGATTAATTACATCACTTTCATTTTCAATCGGAAACAAGTGGACATAAGAATCAAATGGAGTAGACACATGTTTACAATCAAAATAATTGTATTTTCTGAGTATTTTCTCTATATAATGTGATTGGTCAAGAAAAATCCCATCTGAGGTTCTCGTTATTTTCATACCCAGAATAAAATTAGCCTCACCAAGATCTTTCATGTCAAAATGGCTTCTCAATAAATTTTTTGTTTCATTTATAACAAAAATATTTTAGCCAAAGATCAATAAATCATCAACATATAGGCTAATAATAACATGTGAATTTTTCCATGATTTATAATAGATGCATTTATCACATTCATTTGGTTTATAACCATTATTTAGCATGCAAGAATCAATTTTTTCATGCCACTGCTTTGGAGCTTGTTTTAAGCCATATAGAGATTTAGTAAGCTTACACACTTTGTTCTCTTGCCCAGGCTCTATAAAACCTTCAGGTTGGTCCATGTAAATTTCTTCTTCTAAATCACCATTTAGAAAAGTTGTTTTCACATCCATTTGATGAATATTCATATCAAATATTGCAGCTATTGCAATTAGCAATCTATAGATGTGATTCTTGTAACCGGAGAAAATGTATCAAAGAATTCTAAGTCTTCCTTTTGTTTAAAACCTTTTGCGACAAGTCTAGCTTTATACTTGTCTATACTACCATCCGGTTTCAATTTGTTCTTCAGGACCCATTTACACCCTATAGTTTTAAAACCTTGCGGTAAATCAACTAATTTCCAAGCTTTATTAGAAATAAGTGATTCCATTTCATCATTTACAGTCTCTTTCCAGAAAATCTCATCTGGAGATGATAAAGCTTCTGTAAAAGAAATTGGTGTTTCTTGAATATTATAAACATAAAAATCACGACCAAAATCTTTCACAGTTCTTGCTCTTTTACTTCTCCTTAATTCAACTCGAGAGTTGTTTTCATTATTATCACTAGGGGTAGAAAAATCAAACTTAGAGAAAGTTTGTTCACAATTTTGACCCTCATTATTTCTTGATTTAAAAGGAAAATTTTCTTCATGAAAAATTGCATAATTTGATTCAAAAATCACATTATGTTCAATATCAAGAAATCTATATGTTGTACTATGAGCTGCATATCCAAGGAAAACACAAGTGGTAGCTTTAGACCCTAATTTAGGTCTTTTTGGATTTGTTAGCCTCACAAAAGCCAAACATCCCCAAACTCTTAAATATTTCAAATTTGGCTTATACCCTTTCCACAACTGAAAAGATGTAATTTTAGTCTTTTTATGTGGGACTCTGTTTAACACATGACAAGCAGTCAAAACCGCTTCACCCCAAAGATTAAAAGAATCACCTGATTCTAATAGCATAGCATTAGTCAAACCAATTAAGGTTCTATTTTTTCTCTCAGCTACTCCATTAGAAGCAGGTGAATATGGTGGAGTAGTCTCATGAATTATTCCTAATGATTCAACGTATGAATTGAATTCAAATGATTCATATTCTCGACCTCTATCACTTCTAATTCTTTTAATTTTTCTACCAAATTGATTTTCAACTTCGAGGAGATTTTTTTTGAAATTCTCAAAAACATCACTTTTATTTTTCAATAAATAAACATGGGTGTATTTTGAAAAATCATCAATAAAAGTGATAAAATATTTATTTCCTCCTCTAGTTAAAACTCCCTCAAATTCACACAAGTCTGTATGAATTAACTCTAATAATTCGATATTTCTTTCAACACTTTATGAGGTCTTTTAGTGATTTTAGCTTTATTGCATATTTCACATTTCTCAAATTATTTTTTAAACTAGGAATTAACCCAAGACTACTCATCACCCCCACATACTTACTATTTATGTGACACAAACGAGCATGCCAAAAATTCAAAGAAGAGAGCATATAAATCGAACTGGTTGATGCTTTATTAATATACTCAATATTCAATTTGAGCATTCCATCACAAGCATAACCTTTTCCAACAAAAATTCCCTTTTTAGTTATCACATATTGATCAGATTTCATAGTTTGTTTAAAGCCAACTTTATTAAGAAGATAACTCGACATTAAATTCTTCCTCATGGAGGGTGTATAAAGCACATCTTTCAAAATTAGAACCCTTCCAGAGGTGAATTTTAATTCAACCTCACCAGTTCCCATAATTTGAGTAGTATGAGAATCACCAATCATTATTGTTTTAGTCTACTTAAAAGGAGTATAAACTTTGAACCAATATCTGTCATAACAGACATGTCTATTGGCTCCAGAATCAACCCACCATCCTTCAACACTTTGAACCATATAAATATTTGTTATCATAGTCACAAATGGTTCTTCAGTAACATTAGCCTGAGGTACAGGTTCATGTTTCCGAAATTTGCAAAATCGAGCAATATGCCCATTTTTGCCACAAACAAAGCAACCGGTTTTTGAGTGTTGAGGATAAACTTGATTCTTATTCACTTGGTTTGGATTTTTCTTATAAGAAAATTGAGGTTTATTATTATTATTTGTTTTTTTTCATATAACTATTCTTTGGCTTTAAATGACTATTTTTAGGAATCTGACCCTTAGGTAAATTATCATTAGAAGAGATTAGATTTACCTTAGTGAAATTTTCGTTGTCTTCTTGAATCAATGCATCTTGCCCTCTTGCCTCTTCCTCCACGCGAATGCGAGTAATTAACATTTCTAGAGAAATTTCTTTTTGCTTATGACGCATATTTTTTTGAAATTCTCTCCATGATGGTGGAAGCTTGTCAATTATACCAACAACAATAAGATTGTCTCCAATCTTAATTCCTTCAGATGTTACTTCAGTTACTATCATCTGAAAGTCTTGTGTCTGCTCTACTACAGATTTTCCATCTATCATTTGGAATCGAAAGAAGCGACTTGCAACATATTTTTTCGCACCTGCTTCTTCCGTATCATATTTATTATTTGTACTCATCTTTCTCATACTTATCAATTTTCTCTTGATGCTCCATGAACTCTTCAATGCCCATGTTTTCAGTATCAATCTTCTTTGATTTTTTTTTTTGTGAGGACATAGGCCACTTTGAGAAGATTAAGGTAGAACAACACTTTTCCCTTCCATCTCTTAAAATGTGCTCCCTTAAATCGAAAAGGCTTGTTGAGATCTCCAACGTTCTCATTAGGCTTCTCAATTGTAGACACCATGTTGACTCTCCTTAAAATTGTTGGGAGAATTACAAATATCAGAGAAAAATAGATAAACAAATTGAGAAGCAACTACGTAAACAATCAGGTTGAGGCGCGGGTATCTCGCTCTCTTTAAGGAGATTCAAGCCCTATGCGGTGTATATTTATTTATCAACCATCGGTGCATCAGTCTTCTCTAGCATGTCCCCTCCAGGATACAACAACCCAACTGAAACGTTGTGTAGCTCAAACCACTTTGCACTAAGAGGTTGAGCTCAAAGCTCCACAACAAAGAACACCGTACCCTTCTTTTGGTCAATTTGCTCTTAAAAGAGCAAAGTAGAGAATATGAAAATTAGAGAGAAAGAACTTGAGGAGTTGGTGTGTTTGAAAGAGTGGTAAGAGAGGTATTTATATGAAAATTTTAGATCTAAGAATTAATTACAAAACTTAAGTAATTAAATGTAAAATTTAACATCTTACCAATACGTTTTCTTTTTTAAAGAAATGAAAACTCTCTCAAATTAAAAACAAAAAACAAACTCATATAATAAATATTAAAATGTTACAACAAGAAATAAGTACAATTTTAAAAAACCAAATGGTTATTAAACGGGGTTGTAGTTTTCAAAAACTTATTCTTGTTTTTAGAATAATTTGATTTAGGATTCAAATGTCCTCTTAAGAAGTGATACGAAACTCATGGTAGAGAAATCATGAAAAAATAAGTACATTTTTTAAAAATAAAGAATTAAATGGTTAAAACGGGACTTCTGAGTGAAATCACAGTCAAATAACTACCATACACTTTTTTGTTTTCCGAAATGAAATGGTCAAATTTACAATATTTAAAAAAAATCATTATTTGTGAGAAATTAAATAAAAAGGTTTTTTTATTATTATTTATTTCATTAGTTTTAAACTAAATTAACCCGAGCATGATGGTTAGGTTGATTAGTTTCTCTACATATTTAGAATTAGTTAAACTCAAATTTATAACTCGAATAATTGCATTAATTGGGGGCATACAATAATATCTTCTTCTTCTTATTATTATTTATATATTGTGGTCTTCTTTTTTTTTTTTTTTTGAGAAAGAATATTGTGGTCTAAATTGTTTAATACATTCCAACAAGCATGTATTGCATTTGCTTCCAACTTGATGGGATTTTGTTTGAAATATTTCAAGCTATTTGACTAAGTTGTTTGTCCCCTTGATGAGAATTGGCCCATGAGATTTGGTTCGTTTTTTTAATATCCTTTAAGTCAACTCTATCAAGCCAAGATTTTATTGTCTTTTTTTTAAAAAAAAAAAATATCTTTCAATTCATATCAATTCCTTTAATTGGCATTTTAATTTAAAGGGGCTTTAATAAAAATGTTTAAAAATGTGTATACAAATTTATTTACTTTGTTTTTAGATTAAATTATATGTTTGGTCCTCGAATTTTCATAGTTGTGTCTAGGTCTTTCGAATATTAAAAAGTGTCAGAATGAATTTTTAAAATTTTCAATGTTATGCCCATTTAATTTAATAGATCATCCTTGAACTTTAAGACATGACTATTAGATCTCTAGGATCTCATTTGATAACTATTTATTTTTGAATTTATGCATGTTTTCGTATAATTTTATTACTATGGTTTTCATTTTTCTCTTAAAAACGTTTGAATTCTTAGTCAAATTTCAGTAACAACAAAAAAAACAAAAATTTAAAAACTATTATTTATAGTTTTCAAAACACTTAGTTTTTGAAAACATGAGTAGAAATTAGATAACAAAATAATGAAACTCATATTTAAAAATAGTACTTATAAGCTTAATTTTCAAAATTCAAAAACTACATGATCCTCAAACGAGCTTTTATATATTACCTACTATTTAAAAACATTTTCAGAACTCAAGCTAAATTCTCAAAAATTAAAAAAAAAATGTTTTTAAAAACTTGATTTTGTTTTCAAAATTTAACTTAAAATTCAAATGTGTGTTTTTGAGAGAGTGAAAAGCTTACCAAAAATTAGCCGATAGGTTTTAAAAATAGAAAACAAAAAATAAATCCGTTATCAAACATGATCTAAATTACATGGGTTTCTCCATTGCTTTTAACCTTAATCTCAATCAAGCACTCATAATTTTATAAGATTAATTATTGCCATATTCTGCCGATGAGTGAAAATTAAAATAATAACAATAATAATAATAATAATAATAAAAGTGAAGGCAACAAGCTATTTGTAGATGCAACATAAAAAGAGCCATAGAAACCAAAGGAGTATTGTTGGTTACCTTCCAAAACATGATTAGTCCAAGTGCGGTTACTTCTGCTCTTCAAACAAAATAATAGGGTGATCATTAGTCGTTCCAGCCTATTTTCGACTCCAACCGATTTCGAATTTATCAAATTCGGTTAGCCCACCTTTTTTTTGCGACCAAAACCGATCAACCGACCATTTGGTTTTATATTTATTTACCGTTTTTATTATTTAATTATTTAATAAAAAATATGTAATTTTTTTACAATTTTCTATTTTATTATTATATTCTTTTTCGGTCTGTTCAGTCAGTTTGGGATTTTTTCCTCAAATCGATCGACCGACTGGGTTTGCCAAGGGCAAAACCGACCCCAACCGACACCTTCAATAAATCAACCGATCGAGGTCGATTCGGTCAGTCGAGTCGATTTTCGGTCATTTTTTGCTCACCCCTACAAAACAATACTTAATTTGGTTTGAATTCATATTTTTCAATTAGTGTGATTTGTGAGACCTCTTTTGTCACTAAAAGAAAATGTGTCGTAGTCCTAAAAAATTATAGAGACAATTGGTAAATTTTAATCAAAATATAAAAACAATATTGATGACCAACAATCCTTTTTTTTCTTTGAGAACATATAAGCAATTCATTAGATTAAGAAGATGGTACACTCGCAAGAGAATTACACATTTCACCCATCTAGACTTGGTCGAGCTGAAGGTTTTGTGCTTGTTTTGCTAACTTGTGTGCCTCTACATTAGTACTACCATGACTATAAACAAATTTTATGTGGCTCCAATTTTTCGCTATATTCTTCACCGCCCGAGCACAGTCTTGTGCCTCTGTCAAATCCACTAGTTCATCATTGATGATTTTAATCGCATTCACTGAATCAGACTCAACCTCTAAAGGAACAAAACAATCGTTAATATGTAGCAACCTACGGAAAATAGCTTCCAGTTCACAAATAATTATTTATCATCTTTGTGATAGGAATTCATGTCCCGCACAAATTATGAGTCCAGAGAAATCATGTTGGATCCATCTTAATCCTCCTTTTGCCTCGTCTTCGTTCCAACTTGCATCTGTATTTAATTTCCACCATCCTTGTTGTGGCCGTCTCCATTGTGGATAAATTTAATATTAAATTTAAGAAGGGTAGGAGTCTAATATAAATTTAATAAACGGTTAAATTCTATTATTTGTGTACTTTTAGTTTTGGTCTATTTTAGTCCTATATACTTCTATTTTGCTTCTTTTGTTTTCTTTCTTTTTTTAGTCTCATTTTCAATTCAATGTGACAATACATTCAATAAATTTATTGAGTTATTTTTCTAACTTCTATAAAAATACTTTTATCATATATAGAATTTGTATTAGAATTTTACAAAAGTATACACATCAAAATAGACGTTAAAAGTACAATGATCAAAATGGATGATTCTTGAAAGTGGAGGGACCAAATTAGACCGAAGCTAAAAATATACCAACCAAAATAAGATTTAAAAGAACTTTTAATCAATAAATATATATATATAAACATTAAAAGAAAACTAATATCGTATGGTGTCTTCACATAATCTCCTCTTAAAAAACAATAATGGCTAGAATATAACAAAGAAATTATTTTTAAAATAAGTTGGACAAATAATGTTAAATAAAAGATTAAATTACTAACTTGATGTGTGTTTTTTCTAGACCTCTCAAAAGTTTGAATTCAGTTTACATTTTTATTTCAAAAGTAAATTAGCAAAATTTCAAATATTTAAACGAAAGTGAACTTTTTAAAATTAAAAAAAAAACGAGGCAAGGAAATCACAAGTAAATAATAAAATAGCTAGCAATAAGTAATTTATACGAGGGAGTAAGTTAAAAATAGTCATGGAAAAAAAGTCTATTTATTTTTAATAAAAACCAATATTCTTACGATTAATTATTAATTATATTCGGTTATTTTAAAAAAAAAATTGGGGAGCCATGGCCCCTAGTCCTCCCATGAGAATGAATCCTTTGAAATTATAAAAATCAAACTAAAAAAAATGGTGAACTATTCATTTATAGTTATCACGATATATCATCTTTATATATTTTTCAAAAAATTAGAGTTGAACAATATATGAAAATTGGGTGATTCGAACTTCTGAACTCTTAGTCGAGAATATATATACTTTAACTAATTGCATTAAGTTACCTTATACTAATTTAAACTAGATCTTATCAAAACCAAATTCAAATTTCCAAATATATAAACGGAGAGTTTTTTTTAACTAATTGAAAATGCAAAGATGGTGTCCATGTAAACATAGCTTAGTAGATAAAACATTAATTAATTACCATCCCAAAAGTCAATGGTTCCACCTCACTTTCGCGATTATTGAACTAAAATAACGCCAAAAGTAGTAGTGATCAGAGACAAATAAAATTTTTACTCCTTCAGAGGTACAAAGACAAAAATTATAAAAGTAAAAAAGTAAAAAATATATTTCAACTTTACTATAAAGAAGACACGTCAAATCATATTCATAATTATAAGAAAAAAAAGTTTAAAAATGCAATTAAACTCTTCATCGACTAAACCTAAATATTATGAGTATAGAAGTGAAAGACAATATCTATATCGATATGAAGTCTCGTACAAGAACTGACAAATCTAAAGCGAACAATATCATACAATTACGAACATATAAAGAGAACGATTGTCTTTGACTATAGAAGTATAAATAGGTCGAATCGACTCACGAATAACTTTGTCCAACTCATCCCATCGCTTTCAATGTCTTAGCCAATAAGAGGAAGGTGGAGAAAAGGGGCCGCTCAACCACGAATGCGACACAAGGGCTCCATGCCCACAATATATACAAGTGGTGGGCAAGTGGAAACACAAGGAGATCCTCTTCACCACTCATTAGTCATTAGTCATTAGTCATTTAGTCAAAATAAACGTACTCTAAAATTCCTCCATGCACCTCTAAGGCTCTAATTATCCAACTTCTATGCTCTTCTTTCCTTCCCTTTTTTTTCTTTTTAATTAGATCAAAATCAAGGTTGAATTGACATTTAGATTTATGAAAATTTTGAGGATTGATGTTAGAAAGTTTTAGAAATCAATGTTGAAACGTGTTTTTGAAGAGGATTGGAGACAGTTGTTTGATTAGAACTAGCTGAAAATGACTTAACTCTGTCAGACTGATTTCTAATTTGGCTTAAATTGAATTTAATCGATCCTTAAAAAAAAACTAAATTTTACAACTTCTGCTTGTTCGATATGGGCAGGCACAAGTTGCAACCAGTTTGGTCGGTTTAACTAGCTCAATTTGGATAGTTTAGTCGGGTTTTAATTATCTGGTTGTATCAATTTGAATTTGCAACTTTGTCATCAACTACTTTTATAGGGATTTTGAAGTTTTCATTTTTTTAAGAGACAAAAAAATAAAGTTGAGTGTAACGTGAAAATAAGAAAGGTTCAAATTTGTAACTTCAATCTTTGTTAGATTATACTTCTATTTAGTTTAACTAAGATAATTGATATATAATATTGATACTACGTGTCACATCAATATTAGGTTGGAAATGTCGACCAAATATAAGCCTCATTCAACATTTTTAAGGCATTATATTATTTGAAATTTTTTACCATTCACATAATAAATGGTTATGATGAGAAATTATAAATTTATAATTTAACAAAAGGTAAACTTTCCTATTTGAACTCTTCACAAAATGAATTAATATTTAGATTCTATATTGGTCCTAATTTTTCAAAATGTCTAACTACATAATTCTTTAAGTTTATTTTTCTTTTTGTCCTTCAATTTTCATAATGTCTATTTATAGTCTTTAGACTAAAAAATTTCATTTTAGTTACTATTGTTACTTTGTTGTTGTCGGTGAATATATGAATAACACGCGTTAACTTCAAATTGTTATATTATATATTTTTATAAAGTTGAAAAACTTCCATGGACATTTTATAACTGCATGGCCCAAAATAGAGCAATATGGTTAAACTAAAAATTTAAAAACTTCTACTTATTTCATATATTAAGATAGAATTTAGAGAGTTGCTATAGTTTTGAGAAGGTTAGAATTTAATTGTTATATTTTTAAAAGTTAAAATTTCTTTTTTATGATTTGATAAAACTTCATAAACGGTATTTATTCTTTTATAAAGCCTTTGGAATTGGTCTCTATGCTTTAATAAAACTCTCCTGTATGGGCTTTGAAGACGAATTCTAACCTTCTAACTTTCGTTCGATTATAGATATATCAATTTTGTAATTTAACTTTTAAAATAGTGTTAATAATGATGAAAAAGGGAAAAGAAAATAAGAGACAAGTCAAAAGAAAAAAAAAGAAGAAGAAAGAAAGTGGATAAGGTTTATGATTAAAATAATTATGTAATTGAGTACGTAAATTTGGAGGTTTTGGCCAACAAATGAAGGCACGCGGAAGTCACGTGAGGATGCGCAATCAAACAACATAACGGAATCCCGATTCCTTTTACAGCCACGCGTTCACACCTAACCGATATTTAAAAATAAAATAATTTGTTTTAAAAAAACATTTAAAAATGAAATTAAAATAAAATTTTTATGTAAAGATTCTGAGTACTAAAACGCGTTCACACTGGGGATTAGACGCGAAGATTCCACGTTTCGCCCTTTTCACATTGCTTTTAATATTAATATTATTATTATTATTATTATTTGCCTTTTGCTTTTTATTTTCTCTTTTTGGAAAAAGTGGAATTTCCTTTTATTTGGCTGGCTCGGCTTCAGCCGGCTTATTTCTTGCTTCAGCCGGCTTCTTGTCAATTTTGTTTTATTTTTATTTTTGTCTTAATTTTATTTTAAAGAAAAATGTAATAATGAGTTGTGAATTAATATGTTCTTCTAATCGAGCTCTTATTTTATTTTAGATATTTTGTTTCTATGCTGTTTATTGTGGTTGTTCTTATATTGATGTATTAATTCAAAATAATTTTTAGGTTAAAATAACATTTACGTCCATATGGTTTTGTTTCATTTTATTTTAGTTCGAGTAATTTCAAAATTTTCATTTTAGTCTATTTACTTTTAATAAATTTTAAAATTAGTCTTTATAGTTAATTTATTGTTAAAAATTTTAAAGAATATTTAGACTCGTTTAGTTTTCTTTTCATAAATTTTTGAAATATATTCATATGTTATTTTTTATTCCATGGAAGTTAATGTGATTATTTAACCAATCTTGATAGAAATTAACTTTGAACGACTAAATTTAAGATTTAGTGAAAGTTGATAATTCTCATTTATGAGGACTACTTAACCTTTTATACTTAGTTATTCTTGTTATTTTATGTATTTTAGATAAAAAAAGGCGAGCAAAAAGTTGGTTTAAATTAAATTATCGATAGAAGTCTTTTAAATTAAGTAAGGGGAGAAAATAAAACAAAAGAAAATGGAAACCACACTTATTTGATGTTTTTGTGCATGAATTTAAAGAATGTAACAAAAAAATGCAATTGCAATTATGACATATTTGGAAAACAATACAACATACAAAAAAATTGGAAAACGCACCAAACACACCAGATTAGCTTAGTTTTGTAGATTTTATGTCATTCTTCCCCATGAATTTAGCAAGACAAGTTGACCCAAGCTGCACACATGAGAAAATATGGAAACCGTAGCTCATAAAGCTTATAAAAGAAGGAATAAACAGAGGCAATGATGTGCTAGTTTTTCTCATGCAAAAGACCTATGGGATGTTTTTTTTTCTTCTATTTGCTGTTGTTTTTCTTTTGTTTTCCAACCCCTTTGAACTTCAAAACTCAATTCTTTCGCAATGAAAGTTGAAGGAAGTGAACGTTTAATCCCCTTTATGAAAAAGTGGAGTTAGTCGATTGAGTGAGAAGTGAAAAAAGGTTGTGTTCTTCCATTTTTTTAGAATTTATTTTCTACTTTATTTAAGTTATTTGCTTATATTTTAGGAACTTAGTGGTTGTTATATTTTCATTCATTTGGTCAGTTGTATTTTGAGATTCAAGTTAGTTGTGTCTAAGCTTCATTGTATTTTTGACATTGAGTACTTAGTTCTTAATAAAATTTATAGCTTGGTCGAATTAATTTTCTTCTTACTAAAGTTCTATTCTAGTTGATGTTCTTTAAGCTCCAGTTAAGTTATTTTCATTACTACATTATGGAATTTTATCTATTCTTTCTTTCATTCTTAATTATGCATTTTTATTACTTTAAATCTCTGTTTTCCACTTTTGCGACGATGAACTAATTTTTCTTTAGGAGTTCAAGTTCGTAATGTACTCGAGGAAAAATGTAAACCTTAAAAGCACATGTGATTTACCTAGCGTTAGAACTTTGTTTGTTTTTGTTGAGTTTAATCTTGGGTAAACCTAGTTAGTGAGCTAGTGTTGATTGTCAAGCTTAAACTTAACGTTGAAAGGATTGAGGGAAGTGAATATCGCAAAAATAATGGAGGAAAAGACTTAGAAATAAGTCCTGAACATCGACCCTAGACATAGAGCAAGATTTTAACACCCCTAGAATTGTGCACAAAATTATCTAAGTTACATTAGCCAAAAAAATATAGCTTTAATCACTTAGCCTCCTAAAGTTTGAAGCAAAATTGAAAAGGAGTCGAATTCAATTTACTTAGTTTTCTTGTTAGTTACGATCACAATTGTATTTTAGTTGCATTTCTTCCCAAAGAGCATGAGCAACTTGAATTCTCTTTGTCATTCTTAGTTATTTGCAATTATTTTCATCAGCAAAAACATCTTTCCACATTTTAATAACGTTAGTTATCGAAATTGCAATTTGAAAATAATTTTTGTTATCTTTTGAATTTTGTTGTATCGTACGTTGTGGGATCAATACTCTGTAATACTTACAGTTTTATATTACTTGCATCAATAATGTACACTTGAATTGGACGAGAGTTTTGTTTTTAAATCTTTTCTTAAAGCCCCACGTTTTAGTTCGATAAAAAGTTCAAGAACTAAAATTGGAAATTTGAAAGTACACGTGACTAAAATGGAATGGAATCCAAAGTACGTGGACCAAAATAGTGTTTTTACCTAAGAATTAACCTCAAATAACTAATTTTAAAATTTATTAAAAGTAAATAGTTTAAAATGATACTTTAATCTAAACTTTATCCAAATGTTAAAGATTTGAATACTTGTCATTATATATCAAAATGTTATGCTTACATTGGGCTAGGTAAATTTCATTTTCTTTGGGATGCTAGTTGGCTTGATTTTGTGAGGGCAATTAAGTAGGCAAGTGTGGAACGACGACGACAATTGGGTTGCACCCATCTTTTTGGGTCCACTCTAATCATACTAGAAGATGAGTGCAACTTAGAATGCACCAATTTTTCTTTTTCAATGACAACTAATTGACAATGAAGGAAGAATATGTTGAAGGAAGAGAAATGAGGAAGAGGGAAAGAAAAAGGAGAAGGAAAAGTTTAGCAACTAATTGTTTTAAACTATTTTTTAAATCACCCAAAATTTATTTAAAATTTAAGAAACCGATAGAAACCAAACTCAAACTTAATAGGTTAGAACCTATAATATACCTTTAAAAAAATACTGATGTTGCCAATAAGAGCATAGCTCAACTGGTATCAAGTATAACTTATGACTAAAAGGACATGGGTTCGAATCCCCCCATTAATTTAGGTATGCATATCAATGTTACTTTTGGTTAAATTATAATTTTAGTAATTTGGACTCTTAAAATTGTGTCTAATAAATCTAATATAACTCTTCATCTAATAAATAAGTCGAAAATTTTATCAAAATGTTAAAAGTTTAGAACCAATTAGACATATTTTCATGTTCAACAAACTATAAGACAAAATCATGAAATTTCATAGAAGAAGCTCATAATATAACTTTTTATTTTTTTCATTCAAAACTTAGCATAAATTTTAGGCTAAATTATATATATAAACCCGTGAACTAATTGGTTCTTTATTTAAAAAATGAACTTATCTTTTCCAAAGTTACAATATTACTCTTAAACTTTTGTAAAAGTTTCAAAACTATCATTGAAGTAAAAAGAAATTATTAACATATTGAACCAAAATTTAACAGGTATGAATGTCATTATTTTACATCTTAACTTTGATAAGCATTCTTATCATTATCATGTGTTGTTCCAAACTTCAAAGCCACTGTCACATTAATTTTTTATCCGACGTTTTAATAAATTTCTAGTTCAAAGATAGTTTGAGAATTTTTGTCTAAAGTTTAGGTAATATTATAACTTTTAAAAGAATATAATATTTAGAAAGTTTTGAGGTATTTTTTTTTTAAATTTAGCGTAGATTTTTAATATAGGAAGAAAGAAAGAGAGAAAAACAAAAAAAAAATCGGCTAGTGGAAGCCGAGGCGTGGAACGTGGCGCACATTAAAATGGAATATGTATGAAGCGAGTGGGAGGAAGTAAGTATCATGGCTGCCGTCACTCACCGCCTTTAACCAGTGAGAATTGCTTTGATTTTGAACTTTGAAAACCGACCAGTCCCTTTCCCGGTCAACACACTGCCACGTGTCCTTCATTCTTCATCTTACGTGGCATCCCTTCCTCCACCTCCCCTTTATATATTATAACCATCACCAAACCCTTTCCCCCAAATTCCATTTCTCTCCGAACAAAAAAAAAAAAAAAAAAGAATCACAAATTTTAATTTCATTTTCATTCATCCAAATTCGATCCCATATGGGCAACTGTCTACGGCGGGACGGCGCGTCGGCGGCGCGATGGGCCGGCGAGGAGTGGGACTTTCTCGCCGCCGAGTTGGAGAACGGCCGGGAAGGACTTCTTGGCGACGGCCTGAAAATTAGACAGGGATCCGCGGCGGCGTCCACGGCGGTGACGTCGACGGAGGTGAAGATTAAGATCACGAAGAGGCAGCTGGAGGAGCTGCTCGGGAAGGTGGATATTAAAGAGATGTCCGTACAGCAGGTTCTGGCTCAGTTGATCGGCGTCGCCGAGCAGTGTTGCGAATCTCACCACCGTTCCTGGCGCCCGGTGTTGCAGAGCATACCGGAAGTTGACTGATCGTCGCCGGCGGCGATGAGTTGCTAGTTTTGTTTTGTTTTCTTGAAGTGTGTTGTTTTTTTTTTCGTGAGAGGAAGTGATTTGTCGGCCGGAAGTGGGGTGGCCGGAGCCGGGCGGCCACCATGGGAGAGAAGCTTGGAGGAAGTTTAGGGAAATTAATTGTACATTTTGTGCAGGTTATTTTTATAGATTTTGTATATAATATAATTTTTAAAATATAATTTTAATATATAGAACAAACTTTTTTTTAGTAGTAAGTAATTCAATTACTTCCATAAATTTCGTTCAGATGCTTTTAAACTAAAAACAGGTTTTTTTTATTAAAAAAATTGTATAAATACACCTTAATCACTAATTAAAGGAAGCTATAAGCTAATAGAACTTCTAGGTAGGATTTAGGAATATCCCACAAAAATTTTATATCAGAGATTTAAAGAGTGGTTTGTAACCATGAATTATAATAGATATGGTTTGTAACCATGAATTATAATAGATTTTGGGTTATAATAGTCGGTAAAATTATATAATATTATTTAAAATATAAAATTATTTAATTTTATATTAGAATAATTTATGTTTGGGATGTAGAATATTTCACGAATTATAATTATCATTCTGTGTTACGAATTATAATTATCATTCTGTGTTATTATAATTTGTACTTCAAACACACCCTAAGTAAATTATAATAGTTTTGCAACTATAATATAAATTAAATAACTCTACGTCATAAATCTAAATTATATAACTCTTCATGTGTTATAATTCGATCATAAAATTATTCGATCATTAATTTTATTTTAATTTTATTTTATTTTATTTTTATTGATACTAAAAAATAGTAAGATAGTATCTTCAACCAAAGGTTAGAAATATTTTAAACCTATTTCGAACCCACACGTATTATAAAATAAAGAAAAAGAGACGTGTTAACTACTAATTAACTATGATCAACTTGGGGGAATTTATTTTTGGTTGAAGATAAATAAAATTATGAAAATATTATTGTCGTAATGAGAAAGATAAATAATTAGTTAAAAAAAATAGTGGAGTAATAAGGTGAAGCTTTGAAGTTGTCTTTAATATTAATTAATGCGATAAATATAAAGTTTACTTTTGATTGATTATTGTAAAAGATTAACGCCGCATGCATTTTTTTTTTTCCTTCTATCTCATTCAATGCAAAGTTGATTTTTTAATGATGACATGGTCTACGAATGCTGTATTTTCAAAATTGTGTAAATAACGAAGAAAGGTGAATGAGACTTAAATTTATATAATCTATTATGTCATCGTTTAATTTCATATTATTGTAGCTAAATATGCATGATGAAAGTTAAAAGATTAATCAATAATTTATACGAACTAGAATTTTATTTTGATTTCTAAACTATTAAATGGGTCATTAATTAATAATGTATATTGAATTCTATTTTGATTTTTAAGATCATGTTTGATAATTATTTGAGTCCATTTGATAACCATTTGGTTTTTTGTTTTTGAAAATTAAGCCTATAAATACTACTTTCGGTAGGGTTTGTTGGCAATATATTAGAAGAGAAATTGTTTCACATTAGAAAGGATGAGCTCCTTACACTATAAAAGCAGTCTATAACTTTGGTTTCAAAACATCCCAATTAGAAACTGTCAGCATTTCCGTTAATTATAAAAGTAACTTTGGTTTCAAAACATCTCAATTAGAAACACTTTAAGTTTGGTGTACTAGCTCTAATTAAATTCTCTTTTTATATTCTTTGGTATGGGAATGAGAAAAAGGGTGTGAGTAGTATAAAGGTTTGGGAGAGTGTTTTTGTATTTGGGGTCGGGGAAAGAATTTTGTGCAATTGTAACAATTTTTCACATAGTGGAATTTCTTTCTGTTCGTGGTTTTTCTTCGGATTTGGAGTTTTTCCAAGTAAATTATTGTGTTTCTTATTTTGTTGTTTTCCTTTTTATTTCTCAGTTATTTTTGCTTATTCTTGCAGTAGTTGTGGGAGATTTGTTTCCAACAAGTGGTATCATAGCTTTAGGTTTGTAGTTTTTTAAGTTTCTGAGTATGCTCTGTGGTTGCAGCATTGTCTGACCTTCCACATCATAAAGGATTTCTTGAAACAAGCTATAACTGGTATTGTAAATAGTGTGAGTTGTTCACTATTTGCAGATTCGCTAAGAGTGAAACAGATATGTCAAGTTTTATGAGTCTAGTAAAGATTGACGCGAAGAAATTTGATGGAAAAATGAACTTTGTCTTGTGGCAAGTGCAAGTCAAAGATGTATTAATACAATCTGGGTTACACAAGGCTTTGAAGGGAATACTGAGCTGTGGTGCTCCTAAAAAGTTAAGCGGTTATGGTGGTCCAACGGAGTCTAGTGGTGGTTCCAACAGATGTTCTAAGAAGTACAACAGGACAATATATGGAATTGGAAAGAAAAAGAAGAAAGACTTTGTGCAAAAGAAAGGTTGATGGGAATGCAGACAGTCTAGACACATGAAAAAAAAATTGTCCTAATAGAGTAAGTTCGTCAAAAGGCTCTAGGTCGGATGCTAACGTGGTCTCTCTCGTTAGGAGAGATGATGATTTCTTCTGAAGAAAGACAGAATTCATCCTTATGGTATGTTCACTTTGTCATGATAAAAGATGCGATGTTAGTGGTGTTGGGATTTGTACCCTAAACTTATGTAATTTTGATCAAATAAATAAAGAGTTATTTGTTTTGATAAAATTATATTCTTGCTTTAGTAAATCCAATAAACTAACCTCTAAGGTTATAATGTATCTTGAACATCAGTGTAGTAGACACTATTTGGATTGTATTCAAGAATATAACCTAAATGGTCTATGGTATAAGAATAAGGTTGGAAACTTTAGTCTGGTAACACCATGGATGCGACCCACTTTGTAATTAGTACAAATGAGGTAATCCAACTCATTCATGTGGTTGACATGCGAGTGGGGGCATCTTGTATGAAGAGTTCATACAAGACCGGACTGCAAATTATTAGTCTAACTAGTATAACACCGTTAACAGGATAAGACTGATAATTTATAGATGGTCATTAGTGACTCAACCTAAATCCTGAGTAAGTTAAGAACTTCTACTTATAGGGGTTTGTCCTTAGACTAGTATGGGTGAGAGTGACCTGTAGCCGACTCAATAAACCTACCTTCTCAAGGAAAGAACCTCGTAGGTAGCTGGGGACTTAACTATACAAGATGAAATTCACTCATTCCTACACTAAGGAATTTTGTTCCCTTAAGAACTGAGTCCAGATCTTGAACAACGGGGCCCTGCTCTCTAAACTGATTAAGAGGGTACGAGTCTATGGTAAGATCTTAGACTTGTTTTTCATTAGAGGATCAGTGGTGCTTAAGGAACAAAGAGGTAATCACAGGGGTAAAACGGTAATTTGACCCAACTGTGATTACGAACAACCTGTGAAAGGTCGACACATGGGTAATGATTATATCAATGGACACAATATAATCTACAAGATGAGAGAGCAAGTGCATTTGCAAGCCTATAGTGTCTGATGACTTGTAGTTAATGAATATTGATTAATTGGATCAAAGAGTTTGATCGCTTAAATCTCACATCATTGGAGCTCATGAACCAGGTCCATTAGGTCTCTCCGTTGGCTCAACATGGTAATATTGAGGGTATAAAGTTAGAAATGAAATTGAAGTGTTCAATTTCATATATGAGGTGTTATATAGTTATATGTGATATAATTGATATAATATATGGTTTTAATGTGAATTAGATTCACATATAAACTATATACTAATGAGAGAATGAATGAGGGATAGGATGGTAATTTTCATCCTATTTCTCTATAAATGGTTGCATGAGATGCAATTTTGTGGCTAAACAAAGTGAATGCTTTTTTAGAAACCCTAGAGTATCACATAGTTGTGTTGGAAGAGTTCCATACACAACTTCTCTCACAACCTCACACCTTATCCTAAAGGAACCCACCTTCCTCCCTCACCTAGAGAACAACGGAGAAGATCCGGTGGTGGTGTCCGTGATCGTTCGGGTTCGAGTTGCTGAGATCGTGATCGTGGGAGGAGTATTTGAAGAAAGAGTTCTTCAAAGGTAAATTTCTTGTTGTCCAATTTCTTAAAGCACGCTTAATCTTAGTTTTGTTTGATCTTGATTGAAATTCATGTAACTAAATAAGAACACGCGATTCACAATCGCTTCCGCTGCGGGATCCGATCCCTTCAAGTGGTTCCACAAGTTTCATGAGCATTGACTTGGCGGTTATGCAAGGTGTGTGGGGGAAGTTTATGTCGATGGCTGAAGAACTTCTGTGTGAGCCAAGTAGGAGGAAGTTGCACCATAAATTTCAGTTGAGTTATCGACATGTGACGAAGAAAAAAAAAGTTTTGGAAGGTGACATTTCAAGTGGTCACTTTTATGGTGGAGTAGGTTATAATTCTCTGAACTGAGGATTATGATTGTCGGTAAAGACAATGATGCAACAAGAAAGGTGGAATTTGTGGGTTAGAAGTGAAATTGTCCCATATCAGAAAGGTGCATAGAAGTGATGGGCTTCTGAAACTATAAAAGGAGCCTATTGACTTTGGTTTCAAAGCATCCAAGTTAGAAACACTTTAAGCTTGATGTATTAGCTCTAGTTAAATTCCTCATTTATATTCTCTGGTGTGAGTGTTATAAAACCTTGGGATAGTGTTTTTGTATTTAGGGTCGGGGAAAGAATTCTGTGTGATTGTAACAATTTTTCACATAGTAGAATTTCTTTCTGTTCGTGGTGTTTCTCCAGGTTTGAAGTTTTTCCACGTAAATTCTTGTATTTCTTATTTTGTTGTTTTCCTGTTAATTTCTCAGTTATTTTTTTTTATTCTTGCAGTAGTAATGAGAAGTTTTTTCCCAACACTTCTACCTCCATGACTTATCATGTTTTCTTATCTATTTTTTAGATGTGTTTTCAAAAAACTCAACCAAGTTTTGAAAACTAAAAAAAAGATAGTTTCCAAAATCTTGTTTTTGTTTTTAAAATTTAGCTAAGAATTCAAGTGCATGTCTACTTAAAAAATACGAGAACCATTGTAGGAAATATGAAATCCATTATAGAAAAATAGTAAGAAAACAAGTACAATTTTAAAAAAACCAAATGGTTATCAAACGAGCTTTTGATTTTTAGTTTTTGGTTTTTGATTTTTGAAAATTGTGTTTGTTTTCTCACAATTTTCTATAATGATTTTCATATTCTCTACGGTGGTTTCTATTTTCTTAAGGAATATCTTGAATTTCTAACCAAATTTTAAAAACAAAAATAAGTTTTTGAAAACTATTTTTTAGTTTTCAGAACTTGGTTTAATTTTTTAAAAACATATGCAAAAAATAGATAAGAAAACATTGAAACCTATAGGCAAAAGTAGTATTTATAAATTTAATTTTTAAAAGCAAAATGATTGTCAAACGAAACCTAAACTATTAAGTTTATCATTTATTGTTGTACCCCAAAAAAATTATTATTAATCAATAATTTATACGAATTTGAATTCTATTTTGATTTTTAAGATATCGTTTGATAACCATTTTGTTTTTATTTTTCATTGGGTCGAGATAAATAACGTAGGGAAATGAAAAAAAAATCTTGTAGTATTTGAAAATCCAGCTTGTTTTCTCCTTATTTTCTCTGCAATATAATGATTTTCATATCTCATATGGAAACATTTGAATTCTTATTCAAATTAAAAAATAAAAATAAACTTTTTAAAAACTACTTTTTTTTTAGTTTAAAATTTTTGGTCTTATTTTGAAAATATATGTAAAAGGTTGATAACAAAACAAGGAAAATCTTATGTAGAAGTAGTATTTATAAGTTTAATTTTCAAAAACCAAAAACTTAGACTCAAATGTTTATCAAATGAGGCTTAAACTATTAAATTTATTTCGTTTTGGTGTTGTAAACTTTTAAAATCTATATTTTAGTTTTAAAAATGAATATGTAATCATATCATTCATTAAATTTTAAAATATATATTAGGAGTAGGGAGATTCGAACTCATGACCTCTTCGTCATGAATTATATTTGATGTCAGTTGAGCTATGCTTTTGTTGACTTTAAAATATATATTTTAGTAAATGAATCGAAACAAAAAAAAAATGAGAGTTTAAACTTGATTTTTTTTTAGATAAATAAAAAATCAATGATCAAAATACAGAAGGATATATTTCGAGAGTTTATAACCACTTTTATATTATTAAAGAAAAATTAGGTCAAGATACCAACCTGAATATCGACCCATTAATACATATATTTTCAACTTTAATTGAGGTTTGAATCCTCACCTCGCTAAATTCAAATAGAAAAAGAGAAGTCTTGCTATCATTAAAAAAAAAAAATTCATCAATTTTATTATACGAAGGAAAGAGAAGTATGATAGTAAAAATGTAAAAATGTAAATGACTAATGTTGATATCGAAATATAGTAGGGAGGATCAACAAATAAATTTCTATTAGTAGAAATATAATGTGTATGCAAAACCGAAGAGATGAGCTAATGGGTGATTATAAGTCACCTTCACTTTTATGCTTATTGATTATTTTCATTTATGAGGATTATACCCTATACTAAGTTACTTTTATCATTTTTGTATGCTTTATTGATTATTGAACAAGCTAAAAATAACATAGTAAAATTGTTTGAAAGCTTGCTAAAAATGGTGGGAAATGAAGAATAGTTGAGAAAAGCATGAATTTGAACTAATTTCATTATTTTTGTGTAGATTTGGAACAAACAGACAAAATGTCATTGTATTCCTATTTGCATTCCTTCTCAAAGAGCAGAAGAGTAACCAATCCTAGAATGCAACAAAAAATACAATTGCATTTTTGAAAATTTTTTGAAAAGGAAGGATTTTTCGGGAATCACGAAATTTGATGAAATCTTGCTCATTTTTTGAAAGTTTAAAGCCCAAATTTATACCTAAACATTAGCCCATCAATTGTGAATGATTTATACATGAAACCCATTAGTTTATCACGTATAAAAAGATATGAAATGAGGCAAAAAAGAGGTTGTTTTATGGGTTTTCTTCAACATTCGAACATCAGCCGTTTTTGTTTTTGTTTTTTTTTTTTTTTATTTTTCAACTTATTTTCTTCATTTTTTAGTTATGTAATCTTCCAAGATCGATCCCTCCTCCACAAAAGTAGAGGAGGTGAAGATTAATTGCCTTTACACGGGTTTTTTTAATCGATCAAAGCAAGGAAGTTTAGGGTTTTTGTTTCTGTTTTGTACTCTCAAAGTCATTGAATACAGTTGCTGACATTTTATGCATTATTTTCGGTCTTTCATTTGCTGCTATTTCATGTTCTTATAGCCAGGTGAAATCGATTTAAGTCATGTTAAAGTTCTTGTACTTTCCTTCATTAATAATAAAAGGTGGAGAGCCCAATTAAGTTTAAGCTTTCCTTCGAGTGATTCACGTATTTTACTTACTTGGTTCATGACTAAAGAGAAGTAAGCTTTCGAGAAATAACGAGTAGTTTGTGGGTTAGTTTAGTTTCTCTTTTGTTATTTTTTTTTTGGAGTTTTCAAAATGTATGAAGTTTTTAATCAATACTTTTATGTTTTTCTACCTTCCATCATGAGCTAAATCCACTCTAGGATTCAAGTTGTGAATGCCCCTGAGGAGCCTAAAGTAGCAAATTAGATCGGGTTGATACATAAACCCTAGTTTGTTTTTATTGATCTTAAAGTGGGTATACCTAAGCGACCAACCAGTGCTTCCTCGTCAAAACTAAAACTTGATACCGAAAGGATTAAGGAATAGCGGATGTCGTAAAAACAATGGAGGAAAAGTCTTAAAAATAAGTTCTGAAACATCGACCTTAGACATAGGGCGAAATTCCAAAACTCTAAGGATGTGCGCAAAAATATCTAAGCTTGATTAGCTATAGACATGTAAGTTTAATCTTTAGTCTCCTAAATGTTTTGGGAGCAAAACTAAATAGGAGTTGAATCCTATTTACTTAGGTTCAATATGTTAATACGATTTACATTTTTGGTAGCATTATTTCCAAAGTGGCAAAAGCAACTTGAATTCACTTTCTTTCAATTATTGATTTTTCTCTTATTTTCGTTAGCAAAATACCCATCAATAATTTTTCATAATATTTGGTTACTACATTTGCATTGTTGCTAGCATATTTTTGTTGTCTGAATAAATTTTGTTGAAAGTCGTTCCCTGTGGGTACGATGCTCTCGAATACTTCCAGTTCTTATTATTTCGATCACGTGCACTTGTGTGTAGAGTCGATCACTTAGTATTAGATTTGGAGAGTGCTTAGAGAATAAAATGTGGTGTTTATGGTACTATTAAGTCGTAGTATTTATAGAAGAGTTGTGAAACTGTTGTCATAAAGCAGTGATAAATCATTTTGTGATTCTCGCAACGCATTAATATGAGTAACGAATATGCAATCTAGTCGTTACTCTGTGTATCAGTCAGGTCGTTTGAGACGAGCGAAGTTGGCCACGTGGGGATTTGGACGACCCAGAGGTCGGCTGTCAAGGGGCCTAGTCGACCCAGAGGTCAACCGCGAGGGTCTTGGTCGACCTGAAGTTCGACCTCCATGCCTTAGCCACATCGAGATCGTCTTCTAACTTTTTGTCTTAATAGATTTTTAGTTGGATTGATTTTACCTTCGAGCTAAACTAATATATCTATATATTTTGACTTGTTTGGAGTGCGATCAAAGTCCCACATCGGCTAGAGAAGGGGAAGATCATGAGTATATAAGTGAGGGATAGTATCTCCATTGGTATGAGGTCTTTTGGGTGAAACCAAAAGCAAAGCCATGAGGGCATATGCCTAAAGTGGATAATATCATACCAATGTGGAGATATGTGGAGGGTTGTTATCCCTAACATGACTTTGTAAACTTTTTTTTATTTCATAAACTAAAAATGTTTTAACAATAGAAATTAAGCCGAAACAACACAGGCATTTTGAACTCTTTCAAAAATAAAAATAAACATTTTGATCATTTCAAAAGCTTTCAGTCACCCATATACACTTTAATAATTTTTAGATTGTGTTATAGATATATAATACGACATACATATAACATGATCCATGTATAATTTTGAGAATTTTACTTATTCTATAGTTATCAAATGATTGAGGATTAAAAAAAAAAGTGCACGGTAATTGATATCTTTAATTAAAGTAAAATGAATAGATTTATAAATAATTGGAAATAAATTTCTCTAGATTTGAATCAGCAAATTAGATCTAGATATTGAATATTTGAAAAAAAAAATCTTTGAATTATATTAAGATTAATAAAAATGTAAATAATAATAAATAAAATTTTGCATATTTGAATGGACATAAATGTAGGAAGGACAACTAAAATTAAATTATTGTAGATATTATCTTCATACATGTGAGCTTGATGTTTGAATTTTTTTAAAACATATTTGATTACGTAGATGTTCTAAAAAAAAAAAAAATCTGGACCGTTGGAGGGTTCTTATATTTTTAAATGTCGAAAATTAGTTAATGTACTTTCAATTAATCTTAACATTGGCCCACTATCATTTTAAAGTTTTTTTTTTTAATAAAAATTAGTTAAATAATAACAATAATTTTCATTAAAAAAAATATTATGAACCTAGTTTAAAATTTTATAAAGAAAATGATAATAAAGATAGAAAAATTTAAAAATGAAACCGGTATTTTAACTTGACTATCTCGCCTTAAAATATGGTTAGCTATAAAATAATACCAATTATGAAACTTTTTTAAGCCATTTTTCATTATCATGTTTTTTAGTCAGCCCAGCCCAATAACAATTCAAGGAAGGCCCATCCCATTTCATTCGCAAACAGAGCCCATCTCATCATCTCTCTCCCGCTCTCGAATTTCCCTTCCCTCGTCTCTTTCAAGCGCTCAAAAATTCAGAGAAAATTCCTCTCCCGCTAAAGCTTCTCTCTCTAATCACTCTTTCTAATCCCATCTCAATGATCGCCTCTATATCCGTTCATCCCTCGTCGTCGGCTAGCTGCTGAGACTTCATTCTCGCGTCACTCTTGATGGGTATCTGATATTTATGTATCTACATCTCATCCCCGTTTCAGAACTGATTCTTTTTTGTACCGATTGCTAGTTCTTTTCCTGCCTTTTGATTGCATTCTGGGGTTCTGTTTTTGGGATTCTTGGAGCTCAATTAGCGCCAGATTAACCTTCCCGGATCGTACTTTTCTCTTTTCTTCGATCTTATGGCGTACTATGAAGCTCCCTCGTTCTCTCTCGGCCTTGATTTGGATTTCGATTCCGAGCCCCAGATTCCTGTAATGGATTGTGCCACTCAGAAGCCTGGTTCGGACTGTTCACTGGGACCCAGTGCTTCCTCGAAAGAGGACGATGGTGGGGTGGTGGGAACAGGGGCTGCGGATTGCATTGGGGAAATTGAAAATGATCCGCCAAGAAAATTTAAGCGGCTCAAGCGTGGGCCTGCTGGGTGTTCTTCGATAGCCAAGAAAAGCGAATTGTCATCTTTGTTGTCTGTTGTTGATGACGACATTGAAGAGTTTTCATCACAAGAAGATTGTCCCGGAGGTAATAACTGTCTTATGTTTCGATTTTCTTTTAAATGGAAAATCAGAAAGGATATTTATCTCTAAGGTTGTATAAATAATTCTTTATAGAATTAAGAGTCTAAGAGAAGCTTCAATTCAATTGGTTAATGGTTTAGGACATAATGTTCATCATCTTAGACGGAGGACATGCTATTGGAAATTTGGGATCGTTGTATTTAGATCATGCAAGCTTATTGTGCATACGATATTTTCTTCCGGTTTAAAGTATTTTTGGTTCAATAATATCTATATTGAACACTATGGTGGCCACGATTTACTTGGCAATCAAATGTAGAGGAAGACGATTGTCATATAAGATTGGTGGAGGGGTGCATTAGTTAACTTGAACACACAAACAAATTGTTTGAGAATTGATGTAGAAAGAGGTAAAGACGTAAAAATGTACTATATTATTAGGTTTTATCTTCTCAAAGACCCCATCTTCATGCTTTCTTTCTAACAAAGATGAATTGAGGATGGAAACACTGAATCTATGAGAAGTGATCAAGGGCTGGTTAAAAATTAAAGTGACTTTGGGGTTATGGGTTCAAATGGCTACATACCTAAGATTTTAAAATTTTATGATGTATCTAATTAAATGTTGTAAGGTCAAGTAATTGTTGCATGAGATTAGTTAAGATATGCTTAAGTCATCTTGGATACCCCGAGACAAAAGAAATATTAAATCCACAAGATTTTAATGATTGAGCCATCACTAATAGCTAACCACATTTTTATTGTACTTTTCTCTCGGCTAGTTATTATGTTATTACAGCATTTTGATCTAAGTCTATAAACTGGAAAGGCTTTGTTATACATCGATGATTGTCAATTCCATTGCCATTAAAGATTTCAAACTGAGCATTGTTTATAACTACAATTTTTGGTTAACTGCAGATGTACTTTTATGAGGATTTCAACATAGTCAATTAAATGAACAGCAATAGTTTTGTCAAAATAACAAATATCAGATCTCACTCTTAGATTATAAATAACGGCCTTGTACTTGTATGATTATAGTGCAATACTGTTTACAATTTATTCGAAGTGGGCTATGGACGTTTATACTTTATGAAGTTAACATAATGTTCAAAGGTATCTCAGTTTCAGCAGACTGCCATCCATCATCGCTCTTCCAATCTGTCTGCAGTAGTTCAAAGGTCCCTCCTTTACATGGGATCTTAACTTCTCCCCCTTCCAGCCAGCTAAAGGCAAAGAAAGACAAACAGACTCTAGATGCCCCAACTGCTGTTGGTTTGGAAAAGCAAACTAAGTCATTGTTTTCTAATTTAACCATCAGTCCTCTTCGAAAGTTCCAGTTACTTGAATCTGATTCAGATGATCCTTCTAGCAGTGACGATGAAATCAGAAAAGTGCCCAAAGTTGCTTCATCTTTAAACGAGCAAAACTCTACATTTGGTCAGTCTGCAGCAGCGCATGAGAAAAAGAAAAGTTTGACAGCAAGTATTACTCAAAAAGAGGATCTATGGAAAGATTTTTGTCAAACTAAAAGTTTTCATTTGCCAACACCAGCCTTTGATGAAGTCTGTAAAGAATTTTCACAGTTAAAGAAAGATAATAAAGTGGCTACTGAACTGGGAAGTAGTGTTCATATAAGTTGCATGGATAATCATTCTAACAATAGTAGCTGCTCAAACAAACTGATGGATAAGCTCAGCTGTCCTGCTCATTACTATTTTTTTCATGATGATCCAAGGATTCAGAATTTAGTTCGTCATCGCCTACCAAACTTTTGCCCATTGGGAGTTGATGACAGCAGCGCATCGGTGATTGATTATATGTTAGTAACTCTTCTTTTTATTAATTTCAATTATTCCTTTTCGTTCCAACAAAATTGGCCACTTTTCTTTCTGTCCTATAACATGTTTTATTGCTGCATTGGCAGGAGACAATTTAGCAACGGAGAGGCTTCTACTAGCCAACCTTCACAGGTTAACATGGAGAAAAGTTCAAAAAGATCAACAAATATATCAAAAGGATCTCAGAACATTGCTTCCAAATGCCGGGCCAATGAGAAAGCTGTTTTGCCATCAAGCAGTAAAAAAGCGCCTAAAAGGGCAGCAACTCAAAGAAATAAAATTGGCAGCAGTTCAAGAAATGTAAAAAGTAAACAAGGGGCATCAAACTGTGAAGAACTCTTAAACTATTCTGGAAGCTGGGTAGATCCAAAGAGCTCTATTAGTAGTCTTCCTAGAGATGCTGGGAAAAGAAGGGTTCATGCAGGTGGCCAATCAGCTGGTCACTGGTATACATCTCCAGAAGGGAAGAAGGTATGACACAATAATTTCTCCAATGTTCATGATAATAAGCAAATAGGTTCAATATTCTTTTTCATTCATGCAATTCACATACTGCAGAGATGATTGCAGAAACAACTATTCAGCATTTTCTTTTTCTGTTACCCAGCTCTCTTTAATTTGTATGTCAATGGTGAGGATCCATGGTGGAGGTTTCCAATATTATTGTTATGGTTGGATTGGATGAATGGTTTCTTTATGATTTCTGCAATGAACAGATGTTTACTGAATGCTGTCTTGTTATTTATTCAACCTTCCATTTCTTTTGGTTGTTACATTTTCACTTATTGACATTAACAACTTAAAGAATGATTCTTGTTGTAGTGTAGCTAGATTATTTATTACTTCCTTTGCATTAATTACTTCTTTCCAGGTATACGTCACTAAAAGTGGGGAGGAGTTGACAGGCCGAACAGCATACAGATTTTACAAAAAGGTAAATACAGAGTCTCTACTTTTAACTTTGGTTTAGGCTTTTCTTATGCTGTTTATGGCTTTACTACACATTCAATACTGCTTCTATTGTTGTCTATAGGACACTGGAGGCTTTAGGAAATCAAAGAAGAAAGGAGCAAGCAAGAAGAGAAAAGGATAAAGGATACCATAGCCTTTTCTCATTTCTTCCTTACAATTGCCATTGGTTGTTTCATTACCATCATTGTCCATAGTATAATGCATGTAACAACTTTGTCCCATTTTAGGCTAGCCAATCGTTTCTTGATTCTTTCCCATTCATGCATCTTGATATTTGAGAGTCTAAGGCTTAGTTTGGGATTGCTTTCGTTTTTGAAATAATTGTTGTCAGCTTTGCTTTTTAGAAAATTAGTTCTCATATGGAAGATAATTAGTGTTTGGTAAATTTCAGATTTAAACACAAAAAGTTAAGTTACAGTGTTAGGTAAATTAATATTGAATTGTTACGAAATAGCTATAGTGATCAAAATAAACATATTTCAATTGAGCATGAACTTGTATCAATATTTAATTCAAATTTTTTTATAAGATAATTATATAAAATTTTATATGATTTAAATTACAAATTATGTTTGTTTATTTTAAATAATTTGATGAAAAAAATCAAGAAAAACAATGGTTATAAAAAAATTGTTTCAAACAAAATCTAATTTTAATTTAAATAAAAAAATAATAATAAAAAATAAGCTACAAACTAAATTTAAAAATAAAAATAATGAGATGAGATAAATGGTAAAGAATAATATTTTTTTATTCTAGATTAAGATATATAAAAGGATTGAAAAGGAATATAAAAATTTGTTAGTTACACTAGATTTAACAGTTTTTGCAAATCACGAAGAATTTGTTTTATCTAAATTATTAAACAATCAGTTTGTTAAGATTTTTCGACATTTTTCAATGTAGCAAACTTATAACATTGTTAAAAGAAAGTGAATTGCTACAATTACTTAGGTTAGAACCTACCATTAGGAATCATTTCAATTTGATTTCAATGATTTTGACTTGATTATAATTTGATCTCTATAGTTTTTAAAGTTTCATTTTGATCTTTATAGTTTAATCGAATCTTACAAACTGTCTTGGTTATCATATTGAATATGCAACATTTTCTGAAAAAAATTTATGTAGTAAAGAGCTTATGGTTTTTTTTGGGTATATTATTTGATAGTATTAGGGTATGGTTAATTTTTAGGTGGGTAAAAGATTGTTTAGGAACAATTAGTAAAATTAAACCAAGTCATAGAGATCATATTAAAATTAAATTTAAGCTATATAGAATAAATTTGAACTTTTAACATAGGAAGGACACTCATAATTTAACCTAATATTTAATATGATCAAAATGATTGGAAAGAAAATGTGATATGATCTTAAACTTTTTGCAGAGAGGTTGATCTAGTTAGGTTTTGTAGTTTGGATGGAAGTAATATAGAAATTTCAGATCTTTTTTTAATACAATGTTGGGGTGGGAATCGAATTACTGACATTTAGGATTAATTGATGCTTTTGGATTCAACTTTTCTTCATTGATTTTCTCCATACTTTTATCAAATATTTAGATTAAACAAAGTTATTTGACATCTAAGTTATATATATTTAAATAATTATCTTATAATAAATTTGATATTAAATATCAATGTAAAAATGATTAAAATAATATGCCTACTTTGGTCATTATAACTAAATGACAACAATTTTGTTTGAATATACCAAACATTGTGATATGTTTTTCTATGTTTAAAATTGAAATTTATCAAACACTAATCTACTTCATTTGAAGCACAGTTACCAACAATTGTTTTTAAAGCTACAACAATCTCAAAGTGAGCATAACTCAGCAGTAATTGAACTAAAAAAATCAAAGTTCTACCCATAATGCCAAAGTGAGCATAACTCAAGTACTCTCGACTAAAATGTCAGAGATTTGAATCTCCCATTTTCAAATATTATTAAACTAAAAAAAAAAAAAGTTCTATCCGCAATTTCAAAAACAAAATTGTTTGAAGCTTTTTTATTTATGTTACTTGTAACATTTTTCAAATGTATATAGAAAATTTTAGGATCATTTCTTAGTAATAATAAAGTAAAATATCTAAATTGGCCTCGAACAATCCGTTTCTATCTAACGATCTAAACGCCATTTAGAACCATTTTCAAATTCTCAAGGGTTGATTAAACAAGTTTTTGAAAACTACTTTTTTTTTAATTTTAAAAAACTGGCTTGGTTTTTTAAAATATATGTGTTATGGGTGAAATTGGACCATGAGGACAAATTTGGAATACAGAGGAAACAAAAAAGCAAACACACAAAGAAAGACCGAGACCATGCAAAAGGTAGAAGAAACTGAGCCTTCAAACTGAGTAAAAGGTGAAGACTGGGCTCGCTTGTCCAAGGTCGAGGCCAAGGCCGACCACGCCAGTCGAAGCCAAGACCGACCACGCCAGCCGAGGCCGAGGCCGACCACGCCAGCCGAGGCCGAGGCCGACCACGCTAGTCGAGGCCGAGGCCGACCACTCTGATGGATCGATCCGTCTTCTTCTTCCTCTTCTGGGCCCCAGATCCACATCGGAAGATGACACTCTCCTTTTCCTGTTTCATGATGGATTAGGGTTGATACCCTAGAAAGAACTATAAATATTCCTCTTATCAAAGGAAAGGGAACTTCTTCTCCACTCTAGAAACCTTTGCTAAACTCATCTAAACACTCTCTGACTTAAGCGTCAGAGCCTGTGTGGCAAGCACCACACCGGTGTTCAGATCTTTCTTCTTTTGCAGGCCACGTTCTTCCCCCTTTAAACAAATTCACAGTGGTTGTCATGTGAAGGTCAGGTGAGTTATCCTATCCGGATTTTGGCAACAACAGTTGGCGCCGTCTGTGGGGAAGAAAAGCAAGCTTATTTGAAAGATTATTGAACACCCTAAATCCATGTCAAGCAAGGCAATGGAGAAAAGAAACTACAATCTGGATGGAGAAGATTCTGATTCTGATCATCATCCCCGAAGAACAAAGGAAGTTACTCCCCCTCGAATTCATATTCATGAAGTCCAACAAGAGGATGAGATTGCTGAACTAAAGAGGAGGATGAATGGAAGGACCGGAACCTGGCTAGGATTATGGAAAAACTCAACAACCAAACTCCTCCAACGAAAGATAAAACAGAGCCACTTGTTCGAGATCCTAAAAAAGGAAAAGGGCCAATGCTTGAAGATGTGGGTGAGTCAGAATCTCACACACAGAGACCAAAGGAGAAGCTGATTCTAGGAGGCAATCAGAAAAAGGTGACTCAAAGGGATCAAAGCGCTACCAGCCGAATAGCTAAGGCAAGATCTGTAATCCAGACAGTGCACAAAAGTTCCAGAAAAGAACGACCAGGTCACGAGGACGTAACAACAAAGCTACAAGAAGATGAAGCGACAAGATCAGACTTACGGAGTTTGATCAACAACAAACGAAAGCAACAGGCCAAAGCCAGAGTCGAAACCCTGTTAGCCGAGGACGAGGACGACGGGGCCGAGGCCGATGACGACGAGGCCGAGGCCGACCAGGTTAAGGTCGAGGTTGAGACCGAGGTCAAGAAGATCGCCCTGAAAAGCTAGACCCGAAGCCCCCCGTGGAAGGCAGATCTGCTGAAAATTCAAAAAGAATTACAGGAGAATATCTTGGAGAATCTCCAAGGAAGTTTTTTGAAGAACATTGATCATGAAAGGTTAGATCTTGAAACTCTTATTGATGTTGAGATCCAACATACGTGAGACTCAATCATGAAAGAGAAGGTTCCCCAAAATTTAAGGTCCCAACCATCACACCATATGATGGAAGCTCAGATCCAGTAGAACATCTAGATACATACAGATCCCTGATGGACCTACATGAATTCTCAGATGCAATGAAGTGCAGGGCATTCTCCTCTACCTTAACAGGATCTGCTAAAGAATGGTTCAGGAAAATCAAAAGAAGATCGATAGGGTCATTCAAGGAGTTAGCTCGAGCATTCGTGACCCAATTCCTAGGAGGAAGAGACCAACGCAAACCACAAATGCACTTGTTAACTATAAAACAAGAGTCAAGAGAGAGTTTGCGTGATTATATCTCCCGATTCAACAATGAAGCGCTACGAGTAGAAGGATTTCATCAAGCGGCGATACCTTGATTACAATAGTAGCAGGACTCCAGGACAAAAGGCTGCTCAGATCAATAGGTAAGAAGGAACCAACTTCTTATGTTGAATTTATTACTAGGGCACAAAAATATATGAGTGCAGAGGAGGTTTTAAAATCCAAAGAAGCTACAACAAGTAAAGGAAGAAGTGAACGCACTTCTGAGCATGATAGAGCAAGAGAAAGCCACTATCATAACTCAAAAAAGAGGAAAGTTGAAGATTATGACCGAGGTCGACCTGACCCTAGGGTAAGCCGAGGTCAAAAATTCGAGAAGTACACACCAACAGTACTCCCACCTGAGAAACTTTTGATGGAAGTTCGCAGTACTAATCTTGTCAAATACCCAGAAAAGATGAAAACCTCATCTGAAAAAAGAGACAGGAATAAGTATTGTGCATTCCATCAAGATCATGGACATGCAACTCGAGATTGCTTCCAGTTGAAAGATGAAATTGAAGCACTGATCCGAGAAGGATATTTGAAGGAATATGTCAGGGGCGATGACTATGAGGAGTCGAGGCCGACCCAGAGAAGGTCGAGGCCGACCGACCAGAACCTCCGAGGGAGATCGAGGAACTATCTTTGGAGGACCAGCAGGAGGAGACGACGGAGGCCGACCAGATTTTGGCCGAGGCCGACCTGATTTTGGCCGAGGCCGACCAGTTTATTCTCAAGGCCGACCTGATGTTGATCATCCTAATCATGAACCCCAACGAGAAATTTTTTGATGACCGTTGCACGAAAAGTTAAATGTTTCTTTTTAGTCATATGTCATTTGTTTAGAATAGTTTTATGTTATATACATTTGCATTAATTACTAGATAGTCAATAGAATACATCTTCTTTTTTTTCAAGCTACAATTTTGTTCAAGCATGAATTCGATTCCTCCTCGAACAAAGGGGGCTACATAGGAGATATATCTCTCAATCAAGCGACAGTTCAAGCAATATTTGTGAAAAGCAACTCATTTGAGAAGATGAAATTCAAGCAACAATAATGATTTGAAAATCATGAGAAAATTGGTCAGGGTTGACTAGAAGCCAAGACCAACCCCAGAAGCATAGGCCGAGGCCGACCAGGATGAGGCCGAGGACGACCTCGACACGGGTTCAATTTTTCGCATAACATGCGCATTGGGGGCTATTGGAAAGCATTTTTTCCAATCACACATCCAAGTAAACATCTAAAATTTTTGGGCTCAGGTCAAACCCTCCTCTCATCACCGGCCCAGGCCGACCTAAAAGGCTGAGGACGAGGCCGACCCTAAGAAGCCGAGGCCGACCACACCACGTGTTCGGTCCAAACTCTCTCGTCCTTTCTCAGCTCTGTTTCAACAAGGGGGTTACTGTCGAGGCCGAGACCAAGAGCATAGGTCGAGGCCGACCACACCACGTGTTTGGTCCAAACTCTCTCGTCCTTTCTCAGCTTTGTTTCAACAAAGGGGTTACTGTCGAGGCCGAGACCAGGAGCACCGATCCCGACATGTGCTTAATTTTTAGCAAACCAGGCGAAGCAACCCTGTCAAGGCCAGACCCAATGAGCCGAGGCCAACCCTTAAGGGTCAAGGCTGAGGCTGACCAAGAAGGTCGACCCCACCACATGTTCGATTTGAACTCTCTCTTCCCTTCTCAGCTCTGTTTCAACAAGGCTTGACTAAAAATTCCAACAATTAAATGATGTCTTCATCCCGTCAAGATCACCTGAATTGAAGCTACAGATAACCTGATATGCTTTTTAGAAAACCAAATGTGTGAACCTTCAAGAGAAGAATCTTACACCATGGGAAGACTATGATCAGCCCTACGGGGTATGATCGAGCAATCCCAGGATAATCCAAGGACTACCTTGGAGCCTTAAAATTTTCTCCAGGAAAGTGGTTGAACACCATGAATCCAGAGGAGAATCTTACACCATGGGAAGACTAGGAGCAACCCTACGGGGTATGATCGAGCAATCCCGAGATAATCCAAGGACGACCTTGGAGCCTTAAAATTTTCTCTAGGAAAGTGGTCGAACACCATGAATCCAGAGGAGAATCTTACACCATGGGAAGACTAGGATCAGCCCTACGGGGTATGATCGAGCAATCCAAGGATAATCCAAGGACTACCTTGGAGCCTTAAAATTTACACCATGGGAAGACTAGGATCAGCTCTACGGGGTATGATCGAGCAATCCCGAGATAATCCAAGGACTACCTTGGAGCCTTAAAATTTTCTCCAGGAAAGTGGTCGAACACCATGAATCCAGAGGAGAATCTTACACCATGGGAAGACTAGGATCAACCCTACGGGGTATGATCGAGCAATCCCAGGATAATTCAAAGACTACCTTGGAGCCTTAAAATTTTCTTCAGGAAAGTGGTCGAACACCATGAATCCAGAGGAGAATCTTACACCATGGGAATACTAGGATCAGGCCTACGGGGTATGACCGAGCAATCCCGGGATAATCCAAGGACTACCTTGGAGCCTTAAAATTTTCTCCAGGAAAGTGGTCGAACACCATGAATCCAGAGGAGAATCTTACATCCTAGGAAGACCAAAATCAACCCTACAGGGGGTTGATCAGGCAATCCCAAGGATAATCTAAAGACTACCTTAGAGTTTAAATCTACACCTTTAGAGAGTAATCTAGTATGATCAAAGTGAAAATGTACTAAGCAAAGAGATGAATCTAAATACTCCCAAATCAGTCTCCATACCATTAGTCTGAAACTACATCATGCATCCTAATTAGGGAGTGGGGGCTAATGTTATGGGTGAAATTGGACCATGAGGACAAATTTGGAATACAGAGGAAACAAAAAAGCAAACACACAAAGAAAGACCGAGACCATGCAAAAGGTAGAAGAAACTGGGCCTTCAAACTGAGTAAAAGGTGAAGACTAGGCTCGCTTGTCCAAGGTCGAGGCCAAGGCCAACCACGCCAGCCGTGGCCGAGGCCGACCACGCCAGTCGAAGCCAAGACCGACCACGCCAGCCGAGGCCGAGGCCAACCACTCTGATGGATTGATCCGTCTTCTTCTTCCTCTTCTGGGCCCCGGATCCACATCGGAAGATGGCACTCTCCTTTTTCCTGTTTCATGATGGATTAGGGTTGACACCTAGAAAGACCTATAAATATTTCTCTTATCAAAGGAAATGGAACTTCTTCTCCACTCTAGAAACCTTTGCTAAACTCATCTAAACACTCTCTGACTTAAGCATCGGAGCCTGTGTGGTAAGCACCACACCGGTGTTCAGATCTTTCTTCTTTTGCAGGCCACGTTCTTCCCCCTTTAAACAAATTCACAGTGGTTGTCACGTGAAGGTCAGGTGAGTTATCCTGTCCGGATTTTGGCAACAACAATATGTAAAAAATAAATAAGAAAATAAGAAAAGCTATATGTATAAGTAGTATGTATATGCTTAATTTTCAAAAATAAAAAATCAAATAGTCGTGAAACGGAGACTTAACTATCCATTTTAAAAACTGAGGAAGTAAATAGAAACCAAATTCAAATTTTAAAACAAAAAATGTATTCTAACTGTCCATTATTTTGTACCTTACGATTGATAGGAAGACATTCATACAACTAGAAAATCTAATTACAACTTAGGGTTCATGTTTGATATCCAATATAAAATTACTTTCACATATTTAAAAACTAATGAATTCAAAACTTGCTCACATACCAAATATAAATTTAATTTCTTGATCTGTGTTACCTGAGAATAATAAATATCTGGGAATAAGATGATTGTGTTTGGTTTTACATGGGAATATTATCAGATTTTTATATTAAAAAAAATGATATTTTATATTTATTTAACAAAATTAATATATAAATCTTATGTAATATATACTTACGGTCTAATAAATAATGTGCAAATTTATTTTATGATATTTATCTTATAAATTTTATATATTATTATCTATAATTAATAAAATAATAAAAATGCATTTAAAAAATAATAATTAATTAATATTTTTTAATAAAAAATTATTTATTAATTGATCACAAATAACTCGTGAATAATTAATTATAATGATTATCCTTACCATAAATTAATAATATTTATAATTAATTGATTAATATAATATTAATTAGTGATTTAATATTTTTATAATGAATTTTATAATAAATGTTTATGCTTGTTTGATGAAATTAATCTTAAAAATATTATTTTATTAACTAATCCAAATTAATGTCAACTAATAAAAATAAATAAATTAATTATACTTTTTTAAATTAAATAATTAATTATAATTATTGAAAATAAATAAATATTAATAAAGAAGAGAGAGAAAGAGAGAGATAGATGAATATAAAGATTACCCATAATTCTTGAAAGGTATAGGAAACCCATCCATTGTGGAAAAAAGTGATGCATGGGAATAAGTGATACTCATGTCCATGCTTACAAACTTTGTTCCAAACAAGGTGATTTAAAACCCTCATCCATTCCCATCCACAAAACCTTGCACCAAATGGCCACTAAGTGTTTTTAGAAGGAGAAATATAATTATTTCATTGATAAATGAAATGAAAAGAACACCCATAATAAATTTCAGAAGAGAACTCCAACTGTTTAGTAAAATTGAGAGATTATAATCTTTAAACCGCGTTCGACATTTACACCAATACAAAACATTAGAGAGAAGTAAATTATGAAAAAACCCTTTTCCTCTGTGATTCCTGATAACCATAGAATGTATGTGTATTGTATATATATAATGTCACATGATAAATTTTCACAAAATCAAATCTCAAAACAGACCAAAAAAAAAAGGCAATAATCCAACAAGGGCTGCTTTCAAATGGTTGCAAAATTGAGAGACAGCTCCCATTAGAATGATACAACAACACTCATGAAGGTTTTAGAAGTGAATTTGAGAACAAACAAAAAAAAAAAAAAACAACAACAACATGAGCTGATTGGTTAATACTTGGATCAAATCATCACCTGCAGTTGTTCTACTCTTTGAACTCATCATCTTCTCATTCTGACTTAAAAAAAAACAGTGGCAAGAAATATGATCCACTTTTGTCAGAAGCACAATAATCATAATCTTTGATTAACCTTAAGAAAAACCAATGTTGTCTTTTAAGAATGATTATCAGAAGAATTGTGATGGTTTGGTTCCTTGGAATCTCCTGAATGTGTCTGAGAAGACATAGGTCCCAGGATCCTCTGGCATGTCCTGAAATGCAGTTTTTGCAAAACAAAGTAAGCCACTGGATTAAATATAATAAAAGGGTTCAGATACCAAGCATGGTTCTTTGAAACAAAAATATATATAGAAACGGGTCGTAAAGGTAGCGTTTTTCCCGGTTCTAATCTAAGTCTAACGATTCGGCATGACCAGAAAGAGTGCAGTGCAGCTTAAGGTTCATAGTCAAGTTTGTGTCTTTCCGTCCTTGAACTTTAAAATGTGTCTAATAGATTTCTGAACTTTCAATTTTGCGTTCAATGGGTCCTTCAATTTTAAAAAGTGTCCAAGAAGTCGTTGAACTTTCAATTGTGTCTGATACGTCCCTTAATTTTTAATCTTATGTCTAATAGGTCATTAACCTATTCGACATTTTTAAAAATTCACGAGCCTACTAGAGACAATATTGAAAGTTCAAGTACCCTATCAAACATTTTTAAAGATCAAGGACATATTAGACATGAAATAGAAAGTTTAGGGACCTTTTAGACACAGATGTGAAAATTCTTGGACTAAACTTCCAATGGAACACATTAATCACTTCTTTTAAAAGTCAGAAGAGTTCAAATTCCTGCTCCCATTTGAACTAAAAAAACAAGTCTAGCACTACAAAAACAAGGCTGGGGAAAACTTCTCTACCGCTAGCCTAATCTTACAGGAACTTTTAAGATTTCGATAAAATAAACAGAGAAGTGTCATACTTGTCGAAATCCTCTTCCCGAGTTTTGATATCATTTGACCATAGTAAAGGGTCAGTGTTTTTTGGTAACAACTCTTGTTGTTGGCTTTTCTCTGTTAGCCACTGCTCTGCTCTGTCGCACTCCTCGAGGATCTGAAGAAAAATGAAGAGTTCATGAGAGAATTCAAACAAAACCAACCATGACTAGTAACAGTAGAGGTCATTAGCCATTACCAATGCTCGAACTTGAGGTGAAAGTGAATCTCCAGTGTTCCTATAATCGGAAATACGCTTTAACAGATGCGTTTTAGCTTGTGCTCTAGCTTCTTCATCTTCGTATCGGTTAATTATAGGATCCACCAACTAAGAACAATGGTAGAGTAGAGTAAGCAAGGAGAAGAGAATTTGAAAGGAAAGCCTCTGGTTCAGAGAATGTGAAATTAACTTAGAATCATACAACAGAAATAGAAATAACCTTCTTAAGGTCTTCTAACTTAGAAGAATAAGCACTCTCTGTCTCATCATCTCCATCCTCATACAGCCACTCCTCTGTTTGCTGGAGGCTTGAGGAGATGCCTTCTCGCTCTTGATCACTAGCGAAACTCCGATATGTGTTGAAAAGCTATTAAAAAATCGCTTTAAATGTCATTGTTATTTTTATAGTATAACACCAATAAAATTCGAATTAGATTTCTATAAAGATCAAACATTGGTAGGAATAGTGATTAGAATGCATGAGACTAAAAGTACATCAACATTCAAAAAGTCGAATGTTGATAGAGCTTTACCCAAAGGGAGAGTCGTACAGGTTTGAACTCACACGACAACTTGAATATTCCATTGAAACTAAATGATGCTTCATGCTCACATGATGACAATCAATAATTTGATCTAAAAAGAGGTGTTGCAGCGACTGAAATTTTTACAACCCCCCAAGTAGTCAAAAGAATTTAGCAGTATCATTATAAGATTGAGTTCTGTGTTTAGTTCACAAAACATTGAAACTAGACCAAGCATATAGCTGTAAGTGAGTTTTAAATATCTTTGTCACATCGCTCAAATCAAAATGTATTATTTGCATCAGAAAAGGAAGATTGGAAGTCCTTTAAGCCTCAGGAAAATAGAATATTTACCTTATTCCTCATCTCATAGACATATGACTCCAAAGCGTTCTTCTTATCTTTGGCTTGTTCCATATTTTTATCCTGTTGGGCCAGTTGGAGTTCTCTTTCTTGGGCTTCAGAGAGCTCAGCCTTAGTCATTCCACCATATATGTGTTCACTAACTGGTATCTCAATCCTCCTTGTGCTCCTAGCTTTTCTTGAAACATCAGGCTGGAAAATTGCAATTAATATTAATATTTGAAGACTCCAAATCTCCGCAAAGTACGAACAAAGAGGTAGAGAAAAATTTCCGAGGAAAGAAAAGTTGGGAGATAAAAGCCACATTATGATGTTTCCTATAAGAAAATAGATAGTATAGACATTTCCAAAAGCGGAAGATATATGTAACAGAATTAACTGCAAACAATCTTTTTGATGCATATGAAGCTTTTGAGTGCTGAAAGGGGTGTCCTTTAATATCATCTAGCTTTACCTCGGAATGGGAAGAATCAGCACACTCGGTCTCCATTTTTTCTGTGTTTGAATGAGTAGCATCTCTCCTTGGTTCATCTACATTATCCTCTACAAACTAAATTCATAATTCATGTAAGTACAGAGTAATACTTACTGTAGCTGATTCAACAATAACGATGATTCAACAATCTGATTGGAAAAAAGATATAATACTTACTGTAGCTGATTCAACAATAACGATGCTGTTCATATTTAATTGGACTCTAACTTTAACCCTTGCATTCGAGTTGTTCAAACCTTGGACAGGACCAATCTGCATTTCAAATTACTTAACAGTTAAGAATCAATTCCAATCCATCATAAATAGAAACTAAAAAAAGGAGCAGAAACAGGTTAAGACACTCTCTAAAGTAGCTTATGAACACTGGGGCAGTTCAAAAGCTTTCCAGCTCCACAAGAACAACTACTTCAATAATAATAAATAATAAATAATAAAGAGCTTAAAACTGAACTTACTGTAAAACAACCAATTTTTGAAGACATGCCAGGGGGTAGTTCATCCAGATTAGTATAGACCGCTTCTAAATGGAATAAACTGTTGCGCTGGAATGACAGAACTTTAGTACTTGGAATGTGCTGGCCTTTGGGAAATAGTACACTGTTTGAACCCAAGCTAATTGGGCCTGCATCTGATGAGAAGCCAATGGAGAAAGGAGATGAATCCTGAACCTGCATTTCATCAACGAAATATCATTAGCATTCATGTAACTATAACGCCACAACAAGGAACATATAAAGAAAGAAGTAGATGCAGAGAAACATGTAATTAAAAATTGAAAAATCACTTAAATCATGTTATACAAGAACATGAAAGACCAAGTTTCACCCTTTTTTGTAGGAAAATAATTGGACAGTTACTTTTCAGGTCTACTTATTTTATAATGAGGCCAATGCTGGTAAAAGAGTGGGATGCAAGAACCCTTCTTTGTGTTAAGTACGTTGCATCCAAATAGTCCCATTAAAAGGAAGATTGGAAAAAAAAGGAAAAAATAAAGAACCATGGGAATTTTGTGTTTCATTCAGTCATTCTGCGAGGAAAGCTTTCAGTCCATGCTAGGAATATAATATTTTCTTAACTCCCTATTACATGCCTAACCAATGCAAGCTATAAAATCTCAGGAAAAGTACACACCTCATATTCTCTGACCCGGAAAACTGGGCTAAGCATCGCACACTGTAGAGCGCAACCACGAGCCACACATTCACTAGCATTAAGTTTGCGACTGGGTTCTTTTTTAAATACAGAAGTCAATAACCTAGTTATTGCAGGGATCCTTGACCCCGATCCAACAAGCTCAACAGAATGGATTCTTTCTATAGTTAATCCTGCATCAGCTAAGGCTCTGGTACAAGGAATGCTAATCCTCTCCAATAACTCAGAAGCAAGCTTTTCAAATTCTTCTCTTTTGATAAATCCCTTAACATCTTTCTCGTCCATTAGACATTCAATGTTAAGAGGTGCCTCTAAATTTGCACTCAAAACTTTCTTCAACTTCTCGCAAGCTGCCCGCAATCTGATAGAAGCCTTGACATTTGAATTTACATCTATATCATAATTTTTCTTAAATTCTGCAACAAAGTGACTGAATAAAACCTCATCAAAGTCTCTACCTCCTAAATCTCTATCATAGGTATGTGACATGATCCTCATATGTCCAGGCTCAAATGATACAATTGAGACCTGGGTATCACAATGACCAATATCAACAAATGCAACATATATTGGACCTGTATTTGAGAAATCTGTTTTATAAATTCCATAGCTAAGTGCTGTTGCAGTACAGTCATGCATGAGTCTCAAAGGCTTTAAACCAGCAATAGCAGCGGCATTCCAATATAAACGTCTCTGCAAATCTGTAAAATATGATGGAATACCAATAACACAATCTGAAAATGGTGCTCCCAAATTTTTCTCAGCTACATCTTTCAAATGTGCAAAGAGCATTGCCATGATCTGAACTGGAGTAAATGTATGAGTCTCCCCTAAGTATTTCACGTGAACCAAAATGCTGCCATCAAGGGCTTCAGATGTTTTGAAAGGAAGCATTTTGAGATCCTTTTGAACATCTGGCTCATTGAAGTTATGTCCAATCAGTCTCTTTACCTGAGATATTGTGGATCTTGGGTTCATTGTTGCAGACGCAGCACCTGCAGACCCCAAAAACCGCTGCTTTTCCCCAAAACATACCACTGCAGGGGTTTCTCGTTGTGATTCCTCATTCAGCAGAACATCAATACCACGTTGCCTCGACACAGCAATAACACAATTCTCATTTCCAATATCAAAACCTACTACGCTCATCTCTGCTTGTCAGGTATATTAGCTTTCAAAAAGAACTGGAAGAATTAATTCTCAACTCAATCATTTGCCCAAAAAGTCAAGAGTTATTCGTTGAATAACTGAATCACCAAGTTCTCCAAAAGAATGCTTCAGAAACCAATGACCAAATAAATAACTGCATAAATATGAGATCAACCAGTCAGTAAAGACGCTCACATTCGCAAAAAAATGAGAATGCTAGGAAAAAACAAAAGGCCTATAATTGTAAGTATCCGACCTATGCACTATGTGATATAAAAGTCAATCAGATAGATTTTAGTAATTAAGCCTAGCTGGGAGGTTTGCACTTCCTCCTTTTTTGTACTCTTCTCTCCTAAATGAATACTTCTCTCTCTCCCAAAATTTAAAAAAGAAAAAAAAAACACTTCATAACTCATAAGTAGGAGTGACAATGGGGCAGAACAGGGCAGGTGGGATCTCCTGTCTTCACCTCTTAAGGCATTTCCATTTATAGGAAAGGTCAGAGATGGAGGCAGAGATTCACCACAATATTCAGAATAAAAGAAAAGACAGGTCAGGACAAAAAACACAGTTGATTCTGGGATCAAATAACACAGTTGAAGAATCTTAGGCCCCATTGATAACCATTAGGCTTTTTATTTTTGGTTTTTGAAAATTAAGCCTAACTTCTACTTATGTATTTTCATATAATCTTATCCACTTTTAAACATGTTTTAAAAAACAAAGTCAAGTTTTGAAAACTAAAAAAAAAGTAGTTTTTGTTTTTGGAATTTGGCTATTAACTCAAATATTTCCTTAAGAAAAATTGAAACCATCTAGAGAAGATGATTACTATGCAAGAGAAATTGTGAGAAAAATAAGCACAATTTTCAAAAATAAAAACTAGATGGTTATCAAAACGGGTCTTAAAAGATCAAGTTAGTGCTATCATCAAATAATCTCCAAATTGTAAATTTCAACTAATTAGAAATCAGCAGACAATCGTAATGTAGCGGTGAAACAAACAATTTAATTCTAACTAGCAAAAAATCTTACGTCCGTAATAAAACACATCAGATTCTTGGTAATTAATCGCAAAGCCATATCACATTGGCATGCTAATGTTCCATACAAACAGCCCTAGCGAAGCACAACAAAATTCAACAAAAAGGGTCTTCATTGAAGTCCTAAATTGATGCAGCAAATGAACTCGCATTGAGTGCCAAGAAAAATCAGAATTCCAAAATGGCGATACAAGAATTCACGCAATGGTCACTCAAAACTAATCAAAAGAGAAACATCAGAAGAAACCCATTAAGACCCACCTGAGGAAGGCCCCTCAGAAGCTCACAGCGGCCGGAAACACCACCGGCGACGGCAATCGAAGACGGAAAAAGGATATGAGAGAGAGAAAGAGAAGCTTTTCTCGTAAGTTAGAGAGTGGGAGAGAGTGGGAGAGAGGGAAATTCGAGGGAGGGAAGAGAGGGTTCTGTTACAAATTCGATCGGCTGAGCGACAATTTTGGGAAAATTATATATAGATACAAAAGCGAGGCTTTGAGATTTCCTTGTCGCAGGTTCGCAGCACGGCAGGTCTTCTTTCTCCTGTGATTTAACTATGTATGACTTTCTTCCTCCATATCCAACGATAACATTTTTCTAGGTTCCAAAAAAAAATATAATAATAATAAATAACATTTTTCTTTATAATCATAGATATTTAAAAACACTAAAACCCTTTTACTTCAAGGTAATGGAAATCAAACTAGGAAAATAAGGGCATGTTTGATATGCAATGCGGATTCTGTTTTATGTTTTTAGATTCACTGAATTCGGTGAATATGTGTTTGGCAGATCTGTTTTTCAAAAACTGTTTTCGGATTCTGTGATCCAAATAGTACAAATTCTAAAAACTATGTTTTCATTGTATCCAGATTCTAAATTTAAAATTTTAAAATGCAGAATTATATTAAACAAAGATAAAAATCTTAATAAATGCAATATTTCATGTTATAAACTCAATTTACTTTTGTTAAATTAAAATATAATATAATATAGTATAAATTATATAATATAATATTATAAAATGATAATTTTATAAAATTTAGAAAAATCATGTTCATAAATTAATTAATAATGATTTATATTCAATCTAATAATTAGTGCAACTACAATTAATTTCATGATCTATAAATATGTTATAAGACATACTTGTTGGAATAGAAATTTCTATTTAATTAGGGACTAATTAAATCTACAGGGCATCCTTAAATTAAATTGAAGTCTAAATTAAACACCCAATTAGCAAAAGTTAAGTCCGGTGTGGAGACGTAGACCCAAAATCAATCAGGTCCGGTCTCGGACAGAAAGCCCGAATCAGCCAAACCCAAAAAGGTTGGTCCAACCCAAAATGGTTGCCCCAAAGTTAACCTGGCCCAACCCGAAGGGGTTGACCCAACAAAGTGCAGGCCCAATCTAACGGGCCTAAGCCCATCTGGAGGCCCAGAAGAACTCTATAAATAGAGATCTCCCTCCTTCATTTTCGGGGTTCAGGAATTGAAGACTCTACAGAGAAAATTTAGAATGGTTCAGAAATTTGAGACTCCAAAGAGAATTCACAAACCAGAAGACTCTTTGTATTCTTAAAGATCAAACATTTTCGGAATGAAGAACACTGCTTCGAAGATCAAGAACATTCTTCAAATCTAAGGAACATCTCTTCGAATCTGAAGAACATCTCTTCGAGTCTAAAGAACCCATTGCAACTTCAATCTCGAGAACAAGTTTTCTAGCCCTCAAGTAAAACATACAAAGGTTCAGAAGTGGAAGACTCTAGAGAAATCCAGAGAGAATTCTCAACATCTTTGCACTCCTGAAGATCAGATACTTTCCTGAACAAAGAACGCTTCACGAAGATCAAGAACACTCCAAGCATCTAGTGAAGTTTCAACCTCGAGAACAAGCTCTTCAACCCTCGAGAAAAGATTACAAGTCAAAGATTTTCAACAAACTTACAAGCCGAAGACCTACAACAAACTTACAAGCCGAAAACCTTCAACAAGCTATAAGCTGAAGACCTTCAACAAACTGTAAATTCCTCGAAACAGTTGTATATGAGAGAGAAAGAATTAGAGGAGAAATATTAGAGATTGTAATCCACTATATTTAGATAAATATAAATTCAAGTTCATTACACGTGTCTCATTTCCATTCGTTGATTGAATTCTCGTGTGAACAAATTGGCGTGCCAGTGGGACCATCTCTACCTCTCATCTCTTTCTCTCACCTCAAAGCAGAAGTAAAGTAATGTCGTTCAAAACTTCTTCGATGACCGTTGTCATAAGCAACTTGTACACTGGTTCTACTACTCATAGTTGCTCTAATGAACTAAGGTTGGAAAGGATGATGTAACAACACTTTTGGGGGCATCAACTAACAACAAGTTCCTGGTCAAGTGTAACCTTTTGTTCGATTTTGATTTCGACCTAGTGTCCGTCATGATGACTGAAACAAACACTATGGAAGAAAGAATGGCGAGGATGTAGGAACAAATCAACGACTTAATGAAGGCGATTGAAAAAAAAGATTCTCAAATCGCATACTTAAAGAGTCAGATTGAGAATCAAGATGTCGCTAAATCAAGTCAAACTCCTGTTGTTAAAGATCAAAGCAAAGGAAAGAATGTTGTGCAAGAAGATCAACCACAACCTTCCAAGAATGTTGTGCAACAAGATCAACGACAACAATCCACTTCAATCGCTGAACTATTTGTCCAACAACTTCAGGACATGATAACGAACTCCATCAGAGCGCAATATGGTGGAGTTTCTCAAAGTTCCCTCTTGTATTCCAAACCATATACTAAGAGGATCGAAAATTTGAGAATGCCAACCGGATATCATCCATCAAAGTTCCAACAATTCGATGGAAAAGACAACCCCAAGCAACATGTTGCACATTTCATCGAGATATGTGAAAATGTCGGTACGCGAGGAGATCTACTAGTCAAGCAGTTCATATGAACATTAAAAAGAAATGTTTTTGACTAGTACACTGATCTGGAGCCCAAGTCAATAGACAGTTGGGAACAGTTCGAAAAGGAATTTCTAAATCGCTTCTACAAAACAAGACGAGTCGTCAACATGTTCGAGCTCACCAACACCAGACAACGAAAAAGGTGAACCCGTTGTCGACTACATAAATCGTTGGAGAGCCACAAGTCTCGATTGTAAAAATCGTTTCACTGAATTGTCCATTGTGGAAATGTGCATTCAAGGCATGCACTGGGGACTTCTTTACATTCTTTAGGGCATAAAACCTTGCACTTTTGAAGAGCTAGCAACTTGCGCCCACAATATGGAGTTGAGTATTACTAGCAAAAGAGATCAAGACCTTCCAATCTCTAGCATGAATAAGGAAGAGGAGTACATCGAAGAAACTTCAGAAGAGTCTACGGTTGTCAGTACAACCCATCTCAAGTTGTCTTCGAGACAAAAATACAAGAAATTTGAAAAGCGACAAGAAAATAGAAAATGTCGCTTAAGTTTAAAGGAAAGACAAAATAAAGTCTATCCATATCTTGATTATGACATGTCCGATATGTTGGAACAACTACTGGACGCACAACTGATCGAGCTTCCAGAATGTGAGCGCCAAGAAGAGATGAAAAAAGTTGATGATCCGAAGTATTGCAAGTATCATCGAGTTATCAGTCATCCCGTTGAAAAATGCTTTGTCCTGAAAGAGCTAATTCTAAAATTATCTAAAGAAGGAAAAATTGAGTTGGACTTTGATGCATTAGCTCAAACAAATCATGTTGCAGTGACGATAGACACATGCAGTCAAATACACTATAGTCCATTTCACAGCCAAGGAGTGTGTCTAATTCAATCTAGAAACCACAAACACAAGAGCAGAGGTCAAAGTAAGAAGGATTCAAGGAAACCTAAGTCTGAAAGGAAGAAAAGCAAAAAATATTCTCAACCTAGAAAATCAGTGACCTTAAAGAATTCTTCTCTAGAAGTTTCCTTCACATGAAAGAAGATAAAGAAAACTCTGCAAGTGTTTACTACATTGAAGCAGAAGAAACTGACAATGTAAAAGAAATCAAGCAAAAGACTTCTGTCTTCGATCGCATCAAGTCTGCAGCTACTCGACCTTTAGTCTTTCAAATAATGAGTATGGTCGCGACGGAAGAAGAAAACCAAGACCCAGCTCCTATCTCACCTCGACCTATAGCCTTCCAAAGGTTAAGTGTCTCCACACCAAAGAAATATCGACCTTCAACATCTGTTTTTGATCGCCTCAAAGTAACAAGCGATCAACAAGAAAAAAAGATGAAATTCTTGAAGGAAGAATTATTCGATGAAGTGAACCGCAACAAGATTCATAGTATTGTTCCTTCACGTATGAAAATGAAGTTCTTTATTCTCATAAATACAGAGGGCTTCTTGAAGGTAAAGAAAAATATTGAAATTGTAGCAAATCCTACAAATGAAGGATTTGGTCAAGACCATGATGAGAACAAAATCATCTAAAATCTTAAGAGCTCCTCGTAGCAAGAGCCTAAACTACATGATGCTCCTGGGGCGCATGAGCTTAAAAGATGACGACCCAAAAAAAAATCCTTTAAACTATGTTATGATTTAAGCACTTCCATTCAAAGGGTACGTAGGCAACTTTAAGACGAACTTTAAGTTCAGTCTCTCACAAAAAAAAAAAAAAAAACCAATTGTCATCACTACTTAGACTCGATGATATTGAAGTTGAAGATTAACTATTTGTTGGGGGCAATACCACAAATTGAAGATGCCTAATCTTGTTGTAGATAGCAACACTGCAAATTCCTTGTGAGGATAATGCTACAAGTTAAGTTGATGCGAGATCGCCATGTGTCCTCTCCAAGTTCGAGAGGCTTTGTCGCTTCCTCTCCAAATTTGAGAGGCTTCATCGTTTCCTCTCCAAGTTCGAGGACTTCGTCGCTTTCTCTCCAAATTTGAGGGATTTCGTTGCTTCCTCTAAAATTTGAGGGGCTTCGTTGCTTCATCTTCAAAGTCCTGTTTGCGGTGACTTCATCTTCGAGGTCTGACTTTCGACACTTCGTCTTCAAAGTTTATGGCGACACTTCATCCTCAAAGCATCCAACAACGCTTTATCTTCAAGTCTCCATGCTCAAGCGTCACCTCGTATGTGCTTCAGAATGGACACTTGAGGATCTACTCAAGCACCACTTCGTAGTTGCTTCAGAGTGAACACTTGAGGATTTACTCAAGCGCCACCTCGTAGTTGCTTTAGAGTGAACACTTGAGGATCTACTCAAGTGTCACTTCATAGAGGATGAACACTTGGGGATGCCATAAGTCAAGTGTCAGTTCATAGAAAGTGAATAGTTGAGGGCGGGTGCCATAACCCAAGCGTCACTTCATAGAAGGTGATGGATGCCATAATTAAGTGTCACAGAGGGTGAACACTTGAGGGTGGATTCCATAAGTCAAGTGTCACTTGAGGCAATGTCACAAGTCAAGTGTCACTTGAGGCAATGTCACAAGTCAAGTGTCACTTGAGGCAATGTCATAAGTCAAGAAGTGTCACTTGAGGCAATGTCATAAGTCAAGTGTCACTTGAGGCAATGTCATAAGTCAAGTGTCACTTGAGGCAATGTCATAAGTCAAGTGTCACTTACTTGAAAAAATCATTTTCCTGAAAAAATGCATGAAAAAAAATCATTTACCTGAAAAAATCATTTTCCTGCCATACCTCTTTTTGGAGTGTGGATGGATGTATTCCCTTTTACAAAGGGTTCAATCTACAGAAGAGAGAAATAATTGAATTGAAAAAAAATAGCAAAAAAAAAGTTTGAAAAAAAAAGAGAAAGAAAAAAGAGAATAATAAAAGAAAAAAAGAAAAAGCTAGAAAATAAAAGAAAAAAATGTCGTAAAAAAAGTTGGAAAGAAAAAAAAGTTAAATGAAAAGAATTGAAAAAAAGTGTAAAAAAAAAGTGTGTTTGGTATGCAAACTCTTCAATGTGAAGATTGGAGCAAGAACCAAACTTTGTTCCACCCACTTTTTTTTGTTGTGAATGAATGGAAGACTTCTATTTATAAGAGAAAAATAAGAGAAAAATATGAAATCATCACAACCAAGTTGGTTTCAAATCCAAATAAATCTCTAAAAAATCTCAACTTCAAATTGTATTTTGACTTCAAAATGTTGGTAGTTAGGTTGGGATCTTACAAAATGGAGAATACCAAGAATCTAATTTTAAATTAAAGTTAGGAAGGTTGTTCAAATTCAATTCAAAATTTATTAGGATCCAAATTCAGGTCAAAAGTAGAAAAAAAAAAAAAAAAAAAAAAAAAATCTCTCAAATTTTGGCCATAAATCAAATATTTGATCCCAAATCAAATTTTGGCATAACTCAAAATTTTATCCCAAATCAAAATTGGGCCAAATTCAAGTCAAATTTCTCAAGTCAAAATCTGTAAATGACTCAAAAGTTCAAATAAAGTTTTTGGTCAAATTTTCAAATTTTATCCCAAATCAAAATTGGATTAAAATGCAAATCCAAATCTAAATTCTATTTCAATTCCAAATTATTTTGGGTAGAAATTCCTCAAACCAAAATTAGGACATTATCCAAATTTTATCCCAATTCAAAATTGGATTGAAATGCAAATCCAAATCAAAATTTGAGATAATCCAAATTTTATCCCAAATCAAAATTCGATTGAAATTGAAATTCTATTTCTATTTCTATTCCAATTCTAAATCCAAATTATAATTGGGTAGAAATTTTCCTCAAACCAAAATTTGGGGATAATCCAAATTTTATCCAAAATCAAAATTTGATTGAAATTGAAATTCAATTTCAATTTCTATTCCAATTCCAATTTTAAATTATAATTAGGTAGAAATTTTCCTCAAACCAAAATTTGGGGATAATCCAAATTTTATCCCAAATCAAAACTGAATTGAAACTCAAATTCAAATTCAAATTCTATTCTAATTCCAAATTATAATTGGGTAGAAATTTTCCTCAAGCCAAAATTTGGGCATAATCCAAATTTTATTCCGAATTAAAATTGGATATTGGGTAGAAACTTTATTCAAATCAAAATTTGGGCATTATCTAATTTTTATTCAAAGTCAAGGGTGGAATCCAAATTTTATCCTAAGTCAGGTTGGAATCCAAATTTTATCCTAAGTCAGGTTGGAATCCAAATTTTATCTCAGGACGAGGTTGGAAGAAATGTGTCAATTTTTATTCTAAATTTCCAAGTTTTAATCTAACTTCAAAATTTTTTGATAGATTTTTTAACCTTATCCCACACTTGTTTTGAATTATAGTAGAGCATAAAAGTCTACTAAATTCAAATTAAATTCTATGCCCGAAAGGAAATTCAAAATATTGACTCAAATTCATATTTTGATAAGTTGGCATAAAAAAATGTGTCAAAGAAAAAAATTCAAATTATGAGCCAAATTCCATTTTTTATTAAACTGACACATCAAGCGGAATTCAAACGAGCAAACCTCATCCAAATTAGAGCAAATCTCTCATGTTTTGATTCCAAAATAACTTTTTCGAAATTCACACACACATAATTGTGCATAAATTTCGAAAATTGGCATTTGTTGGAATAGAAATTTCGGTGAATCCAAATTGTCACGTCATCACCCGACATTGATGACAAAATTATTTAATTAGGGACTAATTAAATGCAGTCATCCTTAAATTAAATTGATGGTTATACAATTGGGTTCCTTAAAATTTGATAGATAAAGGTTTAAATTAAAGACCCAATTAGCAAAAGTCCAAGCCCGGTGCAGAGACGTAGGCCCAAAATCAATAAGGTCCGGTCTCGGACAGAATGCCCAAATCAGTCAAACGGTCCAACCCAAAATGGTTGACCCAAAGCTAACCTGGCCCAACCCAAAGGGATTGACCCAACAAAGAGCAGACCCAGTCTAACGGGCCCAAGTCCATCTGGAGGGGCAGAGGAACTCTATAAATAGAGATCTCCCTCACTCTACAGAGAAAATTTAGAAGGGTTCAGAAATTTGAGACTCTAGAGAGAATTCACAAAACATAAGACTTTTTGTATTCTTAAATATCAAACATTTTCTGAACGAAGAACACTGCTTCGAAGATCAAGAGCATTCTTCAAATCTGAGGAACATCTCTTCGAATCTGAAGAATATCTCTTCGAGCCTAAAGAACCCATTGCAACTTCTGTTGGGATTTATGCTCTAAACTTGTGTAATCTTGATCAATTAAAAAAAGTGTTATTTGTTTTGATAAGATTACAGTCTTGCTTTTATAAATCCAATAAACTAAACTCCAAGATTATAACGTTTATCTTGAAATCAGTGTAGTGGACACTATTTGGGTTGAATTCAAGATTATAACCTAAATAGTCTATGGTATAAGAATAAGGTTGGAAACCTCATTCTGGTAACACCATGGATGCGACTTACTTTGTAATTAGTACAAATGAGGTAATCCAACTCATTCATGTAGTTGACATGCGAGTGGGAGCATCACGTATGAAGAGTTCATACAAGATCTGGATCGCAAATTATTAGTCTAACCAAAGATAACAATCGCAGTTAACGAGGATAAAACTAGTAATTTATAGATGGTCATTAGTGACTTGACACGAATCACGAGCAAATTAAGAACTCCCCGCTATATAGGGTTTGTCCTCAGACTAATACGGGTGAGAGTGGCTGTGAGTCGTCTCAATATAGCCTACCTTCTCGGGGACGAGGAACCTCGTGAGTAGCTGGGAACTTAAGCTGTGCAAGATGGAATTCACTCATTCCTCATCGAGGAATTAGATAGGTTGTTCCCTCAAGAAGCGACTCGTGTCTTGAACAGCGGGGGACCCCGCCCTCACGAGGGGTATGAGTCTAAGGTAGGACCTTAGACTTGTTGTTCATTAGAGGATCGGTGGTGCTTAAGGAGCAAAGAGGTAATCACGAGGGTAAAGCGGTAATTTGACCCGGTGTGATTCTGAACAAACTGTGAAGGGTCGACTCATGGGCAATGACTATATCGATGGACACAATAATATCTCTGATGGGGAGAGTGCAACTACAAGTTTATAGTGGAGTGACTTGTAGTTAATGAATATTGATTAAACTGGATCAAAAGAGTTTGATCGATTACTTTCACATCATTGGAGCTCATGATCTGTAGGTCCATTAGATCCTCCGTTGGCTCAACATGGTAATATAGAGGTATAAAGTTAGGAGTGAAATTGAAGTGTTCAATTTCATACATGAGGAGTTATATCAATTATATATGATATAATTGATATAATATATAGTTTTAATGTGAATTAGACTATATACTAAAGAGAGATTAAATGAGGGTAGGATGGTCATTTCCATCCCAATTCTCTATATATATGGTTGCATGAGATGCAACTAGGTTAAGGGTTTTTCATAGAATCACTAGCCTCCTTGTTGTGTTGTTGGAAGAGTTCCAAAACACACATCTCTCTCAAAATACCTCACATCTCCTAAAGGAACCCACCTTCCTCCTCACTAGAGAACAACGGAGAAGATCCGGTGGTCGTGTCTTCGCACGCGTTGGAGTTCTTGTTCTTTGAGATCGTGACCGTGGAGAGAGGAGCACTTGAAGAAAGGTTCTTCAAAGGTAACTTCTTCTTTGTCAAACTCTTATTTTATGCTTAATCCATGTTTTACATTCTTGAAATTTCCATTGTAACTAAATCAAGAGCGCGCGATTCGCAATCGCTTCCGCTGCGGGGACTTCGATTCCCTTCAATTGGTATCAGAGCCCAATTGCATTCTTGATTTATGTTCTGGATTTTTCAAGAACAAGGTGGGATTTCTTGTTTTTGCATGTGATGTATGAACGGTTTTGGGAAATTAGATGTTTTCGATTTTGGCACTTAGATTTACAATTTTTCATTGAAATGTTCAATGTAAGGGCCCGGTGTTTTGGGCAAATTTAATTGTAAATCGAGTCTGTAAGTTCGTGTCATTCGAGGCAAGGCGGTTGCTGAGAAGAACGGAGCAAAAACGAGCAAAGAATGAAGGTTCTCAATGTTGTGTGTGTGCAGCGTTGTAACGCAGCATTCATCGGCGTTGCAACGCCGCGCGCTTGCGGAGAAGCGCGCGCGAGAGGCAGCGTTAACGTAACGAGCCTTTAGCGTTGCAACGCTCGGCAGAAGACGACAAAGCAGCGTTGCAACGCTGCTATCAGCGTTGCAACGCCAGATACGTTTCACGCGAGGAGCAACGGGCAGAAACCGAAAATTTTATTATTTATATTAATTATAAAAACGTTTTATTTTAATATATTTAATATTTTAATTTTAATTAATATAATTAGATTATATTAATTAAAATTATTTCTAGGGTGTCAAAATTGGTCTAATTTTTGCTATTTTAATTATGCAATTGTTGTGTAATTATTGTCATGCATAGTATATGCTTGTATTTTAGAAATCTCACCTTAGGTTAAGCATTTTCATGCATCATTTATAATATAAGGAGTTATATTATATAGTTTGCATGATTAATTAATATAAGGTTGTTATATTAATTTTTGGACAGCATTGACATGCATTATATTTCATGAGATGAATATGCTATGAATGTTTTATTATTCATGTGATGAATGATCAAGCACTATAACATAGTATGCATGTCACCTAAGGTTAATTATTAGTTTTAAAGTGTTTAAAACTTGGAAATAATAGACCTTAGGTTATCTAGTTCTAATTATATTAGAATTAGGAACCAAGAAATTTATAAGCTATGATTAAAAGAGGAACTCTGTCTAAGGAAGGTTCATGTCTATTTGGGGTATTTAAGCCGTGTGAGAAACGAAACACCTACAGGAATCGATTTGAGAGAGTGAAATTTAATCGAGAGAGTCTTATAAATTACAAAGATGGCGTCGTGAGGTTTATTAAGGGGTTAATAAACTAGAAATCATAGGTTTAATATAAGGAGTTATATTAACAAACTTAGGATAAAATCAATATAAGAGTTATATTGATCATCAATATAAGAGTTATGTTGATGAAGTTAGGTAAAACCATTAGTGAGTTTTAGCTTTGAGAAAGATTCCTATAGACTTAAAGTATTCGGTGGGAGGAAAACGTGTATGAGATACATATTTTTCCACCTACGCTATCTCCAGAAGTTCACACCGTGAGAGACTCATACTTGGCCTCGTGGCGCAAACGGAGCGTCCCCGCTCGGATGGTGTTTGTATGAGTCAATATCAAGGTGAATGGAGAGGTACTTATAGTGAGTGGGGAGGAGTTTAGTGAAAACAAAACCTCACGGTCTCTTTTTTGTCGGTTTACCGTTAGACCACTATGGTCACCGCTAGTTTGGCTTTGGACCGGACAATCCCTTCGGAGGGCTTGATCATGGGGATCTAACACATGAGACACCGAAAGGGATAAAGATTTCCTTAGACTATTTTCCAATCTAGTCCTCCATTCGATTAAATGATTTTATTGGATCGAGACTCTGCAGGATCTAAAGACAAAGGTTACACTCACGGGTTACATAAGTTGTGTATGTATCCGGAATGAAAAATGGTAACTAAAACCTATAGGAATAAGAGCTATTACGGTGTTAGGTTTTGGTCAAGAATGTCTTGATCCGGAGGAGGAGTGTTTTTATTACCCCCGGTGTCATACATTCTAAACCTTTGGAGTATCATTGCAAATTATAAATGGCCTAGGAATCATTTGATAATTAGCTAAAACGTGATTGGATTGGAGTTATAGCAAGAAACTCATACAAGTTTGTTTGTAAATATTTCAAACAATAATGTCTCAGCTCTCATGATTTCCTAATTGGAGTGCGAAAAAGTTAGCAGGAGAGGACATAGTGACTTGGAGGATGGACTCAACATAATCTTGGTTACACATGATCTTAAGTTCGTTCTCAATGAGGAGTGTCCTCAATTTCCTACTCAAAATGCATCTCAAGTGTTGAGGATCGTATGATCATTGGATTAATGCCAATGAAAAGGCGAAAGCCTATATCACCGCTAGCATACCGACGATGCTTTAGCGAGGAGTTTGGGAGGCAAGGTCTCAACTCGAGAGATCATGGATTTTGTGCTAAATTTGTCTAGACAACCGTCCAAACAAATTCGGCATGAAGCCCAAAGTTCGTTTATAACGCGCGTATGAAGGAAGGAACATCGGTGAGAGAACATGTTCTCAATCGATTGCCCACTTCAATATAAGCGGAATTACAGCGGAGCGGTCATAGATGAGAAATGTCGATTTTGTTCATCCTAGAATCTCTTACGAAGAGTTTTCACGATTAAAGTAGCAATGCAATGATGAACAACATAGAGTATGATATGACTTCTCTGCTACATGAAATGCAGAATTATCGATTTCTTATGGATGATAAGAGACAACAAAATGGAGAGGCAAATTTGTTTGCTCATTCCAAAAGTTCTCGGGAGGATTCATCCTCCGGGACAAAGAAGCTGCACCATACTTACGGACTTAAGAAGATATGAGAAGAAGAGAAAAAGAAGCGGATAAAGAGCAAGTATGCGGCAAAGAAAAGTCATTATTTGATAACATGTAGCTTAAGGGTTTATTAGAAACCTTATTTCTTGCCTTAGAGAACATTGTACTTCTTTTACTTTTCAATTAAATAAAGTGTTTATTTCATTGGAAAAGTATTGTACTATGTGTTGCTCTTCTTGAGAATTATTTGCAAATGGTTTAATTCAGTTAAAATAGTTTTAACAAGTGAATTTTACAAAATTGCAAGTACACGAACTAATTTCTCCTAAAATGCTCATCTTTGGCGTCTAAGATTGAGTCACATTAATCTCAATAGGATTGAGAGATTGGTAAACAACGGACTTCTAAACGAGTTAGAAGAAAATTCATTGTCAGTATGTGAATCCTGCCTAGAAGGCAAAATGACTAAAAGACCTTTTAGTGGAAAAGGTTATAGAGCCAAAGATACTCTAGAGCTTATACATTCAGACCTATGTGGTCCGATGAATGTTAAAGCCAGGGGAGGATATGAATATTTCATCTCTTTTATAGATGATTATTCTAGATATGGGCATATTTATCTAATGCACCACAAGTCTGAAGCACTTGAAAAGTTCAAGGAATTCAAGGCTGAGGTTGAAAATCAATTAGGTAAAAGAGTTAAAACACTTCGATCGAATCGTGGTGGAGAGTACATGGATTTAAAATTCGGAACTATATGATAGAACATGGAATTACATCCCAACTCTCAACTCCCACACACACCACAAAGAAAGCGGTGTATCGGAAAGGAGAAATAGAAACTTGTTGGACATGGTTCGATCAATGATGAGTTATGCTCATCTCCTAGTTCCTTTTGGGGTTATGCGGTGGAGAGACTGCAGTATAGATATTGAATAGTGTGCCTCTCAAAAGTGTTTTCAAACACCTTTTGAAAGGACGTAAAGGTAGTTTATGTCACTTGAGAATATGGGGCCATCCAACACATGTGCTTGTGACAAATCCAAAGAAGTTGGATTCACGTTCAAAGTCAGTGCCTATTCGTAGGATACCCAAAAGAAACAAGAGGTGGTTTATTCTATGATCTAAGGAAGATAAGATCTTTTGTGTCGACAAATGCCACTTTCTTGGAAGAGGACCACATAAGGGACCACAAACCAAAAAGTAAGGTAGTTTTGAGTGAGTTAGACGGAACAATAGCAAAGGTTGCTAATAAGAACACTAGTACGTCAACAAGAGTTGTTGATACTAGTTTGTCTAGTCAAGAGGGTCCATCTCAAGAGTTGAGTATGCCTCGACGTAGTGGGAGAGTTGTGATACAGCCTGACCATTACATGGGTTTAGCTGAAACCCAAGTTGTTATACCAGATGACAACTGTGAGGATCCATTGACTTATAATCAAACAATGGTTGACATTGACAAAGACAAATGGGTCATAGCCATGGACCAAGAAATGAAGTCTATGCACTTCAATTCTGTTTGGGATCTTGTAGATAAGCCTGATGGGGTAAAACCTATAGGTTGTAAGTTGATCTACAAGAGAAAACGTAGTGTAGATGGGAAGGTGCAAACCTTTAAAGCTAGACTAGTAGCAAAGAGGTTATACCTGGTTGAAGGGTTGACTTTGAGGAAACCTTTTCACTGTTGCTATGGTAAAGTCTATCTGTATCCTTCTTGTCGTTGCCGTATATTATGACTATGAGGTATGGCAAATCGATGTCAAGACAACCTTTTTGAATGACAATCTTGAGGAAACCATCTACATGGACCAACCCAAAGGGTTCATTGAACAGGACAAGAGCAAAAGGTTTTGAGTTTAAAAGGTCGATTTATGGGTGAAACAAGCCTCTAGGTCTGGAATATAAGATTTGATGAGGCTATCGATCTTATGGTTTTGACTTGAGAATGATGATGAACCTTGTGTCTACAAGAAAATCATCAATAGTTCTATCGCTTTCCTAATTCTCTATGTGGATGATATCATACTCATTGGGAATGATGTAGGTTATCTTATCGACATCAAGGAATGACTAGCTAAACAATTCCAAATGAAAGATTTGAGTGATGCGTGATTTGTTCTTGGGATCCAGATTGTCGGAAGCGCAAGAAGAAGAACACTAGCCTTGTCTCAAGCATCATATATAGACAAAGTGTTGTCAAGGTTTAAGATGCAAGATTCCAAAAAGGGTTTGTTGCCTTTTAGACATAGAATCCATTTGTCTAAGGAGCAGTGTCCTAAGACACCTCGAGGAGTTGAGGATATGAGATTTGATTCCTTACGCATCACCGTTGGGAGCCCGATGTACGCCATGTTGTGTACTAGGCCCGACATCTGTTTTTTGCGATTGGGATGGTCGATGAGGTATCAATCCAATCCAGGACATGAACACTGGACAGCGGTTAAAACGATCCTTAAGTATCTTCGGAGAACAAGGAACTACATGCTTGTGTATGAGGCTAAGGATTTGATCCTATGATAAAGATTCTCGAAAATCTACATCAGGGTCAGTTTTCACTCTTAACGGAGGAGTTGTAGTATGGCGAAGCGTTAAGCAAGGATATCATCGATTCCACCATGGAGGCCGAATATGTAGCAGCTTGTGAAGCAGCTAAGGAGGCCGTTTGGTTAAGGAAATTTATGCTAAATTTGGAAGTTGTTTCAAATATGACTTTGTCCATCACACTGTATTGCGATAACAGTGGTGCAGTGGAAAATTCGAGGGAACCCCGAAGTCACAAGAGGGGAAAACACATAGAGCGGAAGTATCATCTCATCCGGAAGATCGTGCACAGAGGAAACGTAATTGTCACGAAGATAGCCTCAGAGCACAACATTGTTGATCTTTGTACAAAGGCTCTCACGGCTAAAGTATTTGAGAGTCACCTAGAAGGTCTAGGTTTACAAGTCTTTCCCAACTAGGGCAAGTAGGAGTATTTTGTACAAAGGGTTTAAATGCCCTAGTTTATTGTATTTACATTAATGTAATGTTTAGTACTCCACAAGCTTTAGGTCAAGTGGGAGATTGTTGGGATTTATGCCCTAAACTTGTGTAATCTTGATCAATTAAATAAAGTGTTATTTGTTTTGATAAGATTACAGTATTGCTTTTATAAATCCAATAAACTAAGCTCCAAGGTTATAACGTTTATCTTGAAATCAGTGTAGTGGACATTATTTGAGTTGAATTCAAGATTATAACCTAAATAGTCTATGATATAAGAATAAGGTTGGAAACCTCATTCTGGTAACACCATGGATGCGACCCACTTTGTAATTAGTACAAATGAGGTAATCCAACTCATTCATGTAGTTGACATGCGAGTGGGGGCATCCTGTATGAAGAGTTCATACAAGATGGATCATGAAATTATTAGTCTAACCAAAAGATATAACACCGTTAATGAGGATAAGACTAGTAATTTATAGATGGTCATTAGTGACTTGACTGAATCTGAGAGCAAGTTAAGAACTCCCGCTTATAGGGGTTTGTCCTTAGACTAGTATGGGTGAGAGTGGCCTGTAGCCAACTCAATAAGCCTACCTTCTCAGGGACAAAACCTCGTAGGTAGCTGGGAACTTAACTGTGCAAGATGAAATTCACTCATTCCTCTATTGAGGAATTAGATAGGTTGTTCCCTCAAGAATCGACTCGAGGTCTTGAACAACGGGCCCCCTCTACGAGGGTATGAGTCTAAGGTAGGACCTTAGACTTGTTGTTCATTAGAGAATCGGTGGTGCTTAAGGAGCAAAGAGGTAATCATAGGGTAAAGCGGTAATTTGACCCGGTGTGATTACTGAACAACCCTGTGAAAGGGTCGACTCATGGGCAATGACTATATCGGTGGACACAATAATATCTACGATGAGAGAGTGCAACTACAAGTCTATAATGGAGTGACTTGTAGTTAATGAATATTGATTAAACCTGGATCAAAGAGTTTGATCGGTTAATTTCACATCATTGGAGCTCATGATGCGTAGGTCCATTAGATCCTCCGTTGGCTCAACATGGTAATATAGAGGTATAAAATTAGGAGTGAAATTGAAGTGTTCAATTTCATACATGAGAGTTATATCAATTATATATGATATAATTGATATAATATATAGTTTTAATGTGAATTAGACTATATACTAAAGAGAGATTAAATGAGGGTAGGATGGTCATTTCCATCCCAATTCTCTATATATATGGTTGCATGAGATGCAACTAGGTTAAGAGTTTTTCATAGAATCACTAGCCTCCTTGTTGTGTTGTTGGAAGAGATCCAAAAACACACATCTCTCTCAAAATACCTCACATCTCCTAAGTGGAATCCACCTTCCTCCTCACCTGCAGAGAACAACGGAGAAGATCAGGGTGGTCGTGTCTTCGCACGTTGGAGTTCTTATTCTTTGAGATCGTGGTCGTGGAGAGAGGAGCACTTGAAGAAAGGTTCTTCAAAGGTAACTTCTTCTTTGTGCCCAAACTCTTATTTTATGCTTAATCCATGTTTTACATTCTTGAAATTTCCATTGTAACTAAATCAAGAGCGCGCGATTCGCAATCGCTTCCACTGCGGGGACTTCGATTCCCTTCAACTTCAATCTCGAGAACAAGTTTTGTAGCTCTCGAGTAAAACATACGAAGGTTTAGAAGTGGAAGACTCCAGAGAAATCCAGAGAGAATTCTCAACAAAGATTAGAAGACTTTTTGCATTCCTGAAGATCAGATACTTTCGTGAACAAAGAACGTTTCACGAAGATCAAGAACACTCCAAGCATCCAGTGAAGTTTCAACCTCGAGAACAAGCTCTTCAAACCTCGAGAAAAGATTACAAGTCGAAGATTTTCAAAAAGCTTACAAGCCGAAAACCTTCAACAAGCTTACAAGCCGAAAACCTTCAACAAGCTTACAAGCCGAAAACCTTCAATAAGCTATAAGCTGAAGACCTTCAACAAACTGCAAATCCCTTGAAACAGTTGTATATGAGAGAGAAAGAATCAGAGGAGCAATATTAGAGATTGTAATCCACTATATTCAGATAAATACAAATTCAAATTCATTACACGTGTCTCATTCTCATTCGTTGATTGAATTCTCGTGTGAACAACACTTTAAACAACTGTTTAGAATGGATTAAATTTCTAAATCGGCTACCAAACACATATCTGAAAACATGAAATACAACTTTGTTTTTATTGAATCCCTTGTTTTCAAATTTATGTTTTCAATTTGCTTACCAAACAGGCCCTAAAAATCCTACGGAACTCACTATCAACTTAGAAATTTCTATTTTAAAAAGAGTAGTCTCATTCCCGTTTTAAACTCTTATCAATCACATTCACATTCTTTATCTCTAGACCCTATAATATTGTTAGACTATGTTGATATAATTAAATTTATCCTAAACTATCAATTTAAGCTTTTAGTTTGATTGGTGATTTAAGAAATATTTTTCATTGATTGCTTTACATTCTTACTGTTTTTCTCTCACGAAATCTATGGTTCAAATCCTCCTAATGCCTAAAGTACCAAAAAAATTAATGGCTAAATTATAAATAAGAAAACACTTGAATCTTGTTATTTGTTTAATAAATACTCCTATTCTTTTAAGAGTTGCAATATTACTATTGACCCTTCATAAATGTTTGAAAAACTATATTTGGAGTACAAATTCTTTAGAACGTTGGACGAAAAATCTACGTAAAACAACATAATGATGATTTGAACGCTTGTTTGGATTAAGTTTGAATGTCGACTTTTTTGGTTTCTACTCCAAAGTTAATTTGGAACCTTTATGGAATGTTAGGACTAATATTACAACTTTTAAAAGAATAAAAGTAGGTTTGAAATAAAAGACAAAGTTTTGATTTCTTATAAAAAAAAGATTATTTTATTTTTTATAAAAAAATTTATCGTGATGAATTATTTTACCATTTTGTCTCTCTTTTTATACTACAAATGATTTAAAGAAACATACTTATCTATTGTTTTATTACATCGGATCTTTCTATAAAATTCGAATTTTCTATTTAATTTGTTAAATGTTTAATACTTAATTATTTTGCTTCTGTTAAATATTCTCTCAAATGATAATTTTATCTTTAAAAACATTTCAATTCTAAGCTAAATTTTTAAAATAAAAACAAGTTTTTGAAAATTGTAGTTGTGTTTGATAACGATTGAATTTTTTATTTTTGATTTTGAAAATTGTACTTGTTTTATCATCATTTTTCTACTATAAATTTGATCTTTTTTAATAAAAGATTTGAATTCTTAATCAAATTCCATAAATAAAAACAAGTTTTTGATATGATTCGTTTGATAACCATTCGATTTTTAATTTTTAGTTTTTGAAAATTAAATCTATAAATATCACTTCTACGGTTTCAAGTTTTGAAAACTAAAAAAATAGTTTTCAAAAACTTGTTTTTGTGTTTGGAATTCGGCTAAGAGTCCAAATGTTTTCTTAAGAAAGATGTAAATTATTATATAGAAATGGTGAGAAAAAAAAAGTATAATTTTTAAAAATTAAAAATTAAAAACCAAATAATTATCCAACACAGTAATTAAGCGGGACCTTAGTAATGCATTTTAATTAGTTAAAAATATGAAAGAGGTATAACAATAATTATATCTTATTTCTATTCCAATTCCCGAACGTCTCGACTCTCAAGTAAACAACATTAATGGACTTCAATTAAAATTCCAGACAACTCCTAGTAAACAACAAACCAATACTGTTCTCATTCCTATTGATTTTGTTCTCACTGGTTTTCATTCTAATGTCAACTCATTTCGATCTTGGTAAGTAAATTGGGCCTAAATTAGGCAAGATCCTAACATATGACCCAAGACAATTCCACACATTAAGGTTAGAAAAGTTGCTCGACAAACATGTAACATCATCATTTAGTTAACCATAAACTACCGAGCTAAGAGATGCAATAAAAAAAAAAAACAAAAAACAAAATCATCAAGAAGTTAGAAAAGGTAAAATTAATTTAATCAATATTTAAGTAGAGATGAAATAGTGTCTCAACCAACATGTTCATTCTGCTCTGAAATATTCCTTGGTCCTTGCAGCAGCACAATCCAAGCCCAGCATTTTCACAAGACATTGCAGGAAGAAAGCAAATGGAAGCAAAAGACACCTCCTTCCATGTTGCTAAATGGACTAAATCAACACCAGGTGACCTTTCAGATGCTGATTACTTGCTAGACACATTTGGTGATCTTGTAGAGCCACTTTTCGAGACCGTCATCAAATATTATTGAATAGTACCTTTTGGCGAGAGATACGAACTAGAGACTTTTAGTTAACTAATATTTTCCAAATTATAAGAAGCCAGCAAGCAAACTATGAGTCCATGGATATTTGAACTCGGTATTTGGGCGAGTCCAAAGCCTGTGATGGTAACTCATACTCAACTACTAAAGGGATGAGGCTTCATCTGGTTCTGAGGATACTGTTTGAGGAGAGTGGATTGAGTTCAACTCCTTATTATCCGATTGAATCTCCTTAAACTGGAACTGGAACTCATGTACTTGTGCTTAGATCATGATTAAGATGAGTACTCAGACCAATACGGATGACTGAACGTTTGTAAACATTCAACTTCTTTTTGGAAGGAAGGAATCATCTATTTGTGGTTGTAATAATCTTGCTTCTTTCACGCATGAGAATCAAAGCTCTGAACGACCTTACTTGAACATGATCTATTCTGTAGGTTGTACAACGGTGTCCTTTACTTCTAAGGAGAATCAAAGCTCTGTTACTGTGCTCGGTTGTTGCATAGCAATAGAAGCCTGCCTACTCATGCTATTCGGCAGAGCTTTTTCACCTTCTTTTCACTCGGAACATATTCCTTAAGAACGAGATCGAGTTTTTCCCATTTTGATTTGGGAGGGAAAGCCTAAACTAGACTAGTAATTCTCATCCTCTCATCTTTACATCTCCTTTGATCTCCTATCATGGACTCAAAAACATCCAACAAATCATCCAGCCCCTCGGGGTGATCTCCTATGACTTTCAAAGCATAAACAATGCTTTCAATGGTGGACAGAAAACCAATCTTAGGCTGATGTCTAACTTCACTATACAAGCTCATCTTCTCCAAATCCAATTTCAAATGTGGCAAAAGCCTCAGCCATGGATTTTCTTTATACATTCTCTTTGCTTTTGCCCATGTTCCATCCAAGACTATCAAATTATTGACATCAAAAGCACTACCAGTAAAATCACCATCTACAGTAAATGCATTTTCAGAGGGAAAGAGTAGAACTGACTTGGGAGGAACCTCGATTTCAAATTCAGCATATTCCTCCAGCTCCTTGCTTCCGTCCAGCTGCCGCTGCCGCTTCTGCAGTTTCTTCACGACGAACCCTTTTGCCAATGATGCCCTAATTTCTGGAGATGCCAAAATCTCGTCGATTTTAAGCTCCTGCAAACTCGGTTGTTGCATCCAGATGTGATTGAATGAGTTAATAACGCCATATTTGCCAATCGTAGCAGTAATTAGAGCTCCTTCGTCATGTTCTTGGGGGGCAACTTCGGGAGTTTCAGGTTTATCAACTAGAGATTCATCCCGATTCTGTACATGAATTTGAGGCATTTGAGTTGCGTTCTGATCATTTCTGAAACTACATTCTTCGTCAGGATCAAAATTTTGTGCTGCGGAATTTGGTTCGGGCAACCCAATAATGAAACGAGCCTCGAAATTAACGTCGGCAACGGTGGCGATTTTGACATTCTTGAGACCTAATTTTGCGATTCTAGCAGAATTTAGCGGGTGCTTTTTCTCTAAACTGTGCTGAAGAATGATTATCCCGACTGAGTTCTCGAGACTAGTGTTTCGGAGCCGCGAACAGAGACAGATACGGGCAGGTTTCGAGCAGGATGGACAGACGGGTCTTCTGGAACTGGGAGGAACATCCGCCATTGCTAGGGTTTGAAGAAGCTTGTATTGAAAATGACTCGCAATGCAAATTAGCGGACCTTTAGGGTTCCTAAAGCGGATCCGGAACCGGAAATGAAGCATCGTTCTCAGCGGCGCTCCGTCGTCGACGGAGAGTTCTCCGACAATGCCATGAGGATGCAGGGACGCAATGATAATGGTAAAATGAGGATTACCTCACACTTTCAATTTTTGACGTATCCTTTTGTTGACGTCAGAAAACTAACGTAAGTGAGCGAGCTTTTCGACCACTAACGTGAGATGGGTATATTCGTGCTCGGACTCATTTTTTAATACCGAGCGCGAGCGATAGAAGAATGGTAACGCGATTGATCGCGATAACATTAAACTGAGACGTCGAATGCGAGAGACAAATATCGATGAAATATTTTTAAACGAAACATCATTTCACTTATTTGAGGTTCGTTTTAGAAAATCATTCGACATTCTTCTTGCTTCAGACCAAAGACGCTCGTACTGAACACACTTCCCACTTTCGGCCGACCAACTCAACAACTCTTGGATCGTTCACTAGTCGTATCTCTAAGGTATGTGTACCATTCAGACAACCCATTTTTTATTCACCATGTTTATTAGATTTTGTGAATTCATTGGACTACACTCGCGTTATTCAAATTAACGCGAGTGCGAGCGCGAGGGTCTAGAATTATTTGTGATTTCCCATGCAGTTGGATATCCAAGGATAAGTATTAATTGATGGGTTGACTCGCATCATTATTGACACGACCAAATTCGACTTTCATTCCTTAACTCGTGATCGTTTTAAGAGATTTTGTCTGTCAAACTCGATTGCAATTCAGTTCAAATTGATCAAGATAATAAAATCACGTCCAATATCAACTTTAATATGGTGGTTTAACTAATATGGTGGTTCAACTAACTAACTCACACGATTCCACAATAATATTGGATTTCCATTGCAAATGCAGTTAATGTCGTGTTTCCAACGACATTCCATGGAATCTGTGTCTACCACCTTTGAAAAAATTTAATCACCAGCTTCAAGAGTAACAAAGCAGTACTGAAGTTGTTTGATAAGACAACTCGAGCATTTAGGGTGGTAGAATTTAATTCTTATTGGGAACAACTGTGTCTCTTCCGCAATCGAGCAGTGACCCAATATTTGGAGGAGGTTGGATTCGAAAGATGGGTGAGATCCCATCAAGTAGAGCGACGGTACGACAATATGACCAACAATACGACCGAGTCTTTAAATTCTATAACAAAAGATGTCAGACTCTTGCGTATCACATCCTTACTTGAGTTCGTAAGAACCATCTTCAGCAATGGTTTCATGATAGGAGAAACAAATGGTCATCGACGAATGCAATATACTCAGATTACGTATTAAGGAAAATGGGCACAGACTGTGATAGGGTCAGACGATATCAAGTAGACCCCATCGACTGTTACCATTTTAATGTACGAGATGGTCGGTTAGATGACATTGTTGACCTACATGCACGTGAATGCACATGCAATGAGTTTCAAGCTATAGAGATTCCATGTTTGCATGCTATTGTTGCTGCCAGACATAGGAACATTAATCCATATACTCTTTGCAGCTGTTACTACACCATAGAATCATGGATAGTTGCGTATGCTGAGCCATTGAATCCGGTAGGTCACATTTCAGAATGGAGGAGACCACTAGGATATACGCATATGACCATCCTCCCACCAATAAGAGTGCCTCGAGTAGGTCGATGTCGGGTATAAAGAATTCCATCTGCAATCGAACATCGTCCATCTCGAAGATGTGGTCGATGTAGAAACAGTGGACATAACAGAGCAACGTGCAACCAACCTATCTCAACTAGTTTTTTAAATGGAAGAACGAGTTAGATTTATAGATGTCCCACCATTGTCTACTCAACGCCATTGATTATATTAGAAACTTCTGTAGTCCTTGTTTAGTGGTATATATATTGTCAAATTATTTTAATTTTTATTTTTAGAAACTTCTGCAGGAGTATGGCTTCCTTGTGTTGAGGCATGCGCAAGCACGAGGCGGGTTACCTCGCGTTCACAAATGCGCGAGCGCAAGACGGGTTACCTCACGTTCAGTCATTTTTCGCGTTCGTGTTCATAATACGCTACCACGATTCCTTTTATCGCGATGACATCACTAAAACGTCATTCCTCGCGATTGACACTAACTCGCGCTCGGGTTTCGGTGTCTGCACGCGACCACGACTTTTGACATCAGCAAAATGATAGTTTTCATTATTCTAATACCAGGGGTCAAACACCATTTTTTAAATAGAGAAGGGGTCATCCGTACGAAAACCCCAATGCCATTCGTAGAGATAAGGATAACGAATTATACAACGTCGTTTTATTAGGGAATTTGTTTTTTAAGGTTAATTTATAAGAAGGCGTTTGATGTGTAGAGTTGAGTTGAGTAGGGTATAATTGGGTTGAGTTGTGCAGAGTTGAGTTGAGTGCAGGAAGTTTGTGTTTGGGGTGCAAAGTTGAGTTGAGTTGAATGCAGGAAGTCTGTATTTGGGGTGCAAAGTTGAGTTGAGTTGTGTATGGGTATCTGGTGCAGTCTTTTTTAAGATCAAATAGTCAGTTTTTATCTTACTGATGGTTTTTAGATATTCTATCTGAAACATTTATCTTCAAAATACAATACTACCAAGTTCCAACGTTGAATTCAGGTGTGAACACTCACCGAACTTGTGTTGTATGATAACTTCAGTGTAATGAATGTGTATAACATTGATTTGCATAATGATTGAACATGATGGTATGTTATCAAGCTTTGTTATTTTTTTCCTTATCAATTGAATTCTACAATTAATATGTAATTAATCATAATCAATTGAATGTTTGTAAGGTTTACAAAAAATGAAAAAAAATAATGCAATTGGGCAGATAACTTATGATCAATGTCTAAAACAAACTTCATGAAGGATTGCCAAAAGGGTGTTTACTATTTCCCATTATTGACGATACATTCATTTATGACAAAAGAATTAATGACATGCTATCAAATCCTATCTCGCATGCCCCAAAAAAATTAAAGTATACAAAAAATATTATCGTTCACAAAATATATCTAACGAAATAAACATGAAGTTCCTGGGTCATCTCGGTATAGTAAAAGATAGGTGGAATAAGTGTTCAACCAGACCTACCAAGAAGATGCAAGCAGTATCTCTTCTTGGATTGTGGTGGGACTTAGAGGAAGCAGTCTGTCTTCTGGATATCTGCGACTAAGAGGATCATCCTTGGTTAACCTTTTATTGCGTACAGGTGGTCTACAACATCTTTACGTCTAACGGATTCCATTTCATATTTTTCTTTTCTTAATCACTCCTCTGTAACTTTTCTTTTTGTTTCAACAACAGAACTTATGGATAATTCAACTTAAACCCCCTCCTTTTTGTAACACACCGTAAAATTAAATGCATTAATTGTATTTGATTTAAATTTGAATTTTTGGATAATCGGATAAAGATTATGAATCTAGAGATTTTTTAGGAAATGATGTTTCAAAGTTTTAAAAGGATTAGGATTTATGTTTTAAAAAAGGGGATTAAGATTTCTTTTTTAAAAAAAGAGGATTATGATTTCCTTTTTTAAAAAATAGGATTTATTGTTCTAAATAGGACTTTTTGCTACCTATTTAAAAAGTAATTGCAACTTAAAGGGTGCACTTCAAAACTCTCATCTTCTCCTATTTCTTTTTTTTTCATCTCACTCTTCATCCCGCCGGACCATCGCTGGAGTTTCGCCGGAAAGTCGTCGGAAAGTCATCGGACCATCGCCGGAAAGTCGTCGAATCACCGTCGAAAAGTCGTCGGACCACCGCCGGACCAAGGTTAGGGAAATTGGTGGAGATGTGTGTGAATTGATTTAGTGGGGAGATGTAAGTTAAGAAAATTGGGGAGGATATTTGGGAAAGTGGGGAGTTGGGAACTCAACCCAACTTAATGGCCCAAACATGTTTGTTTTTTAAACCAACTCAACCCAACTCATACCAATGGGCCAAACAACTCCTAAGTTGTCCCAAAGTTTGAAGTTTGTGTCTCAAACTTTCAAAGGCCTCCCGATTCTGAATTTTTAATTTTGTTTTTATTAAGTTTTGATAACTTTGAAAATTTTAAAACTATATAGATTTAAATGTTATATCAATAAAATTTTCAATTTTCAATTTTTTATTGAGTAGATTCGTGAATTTTAAAATTAAAAAATTTAGCGAGAAAATAGATACAAAACAGTTTAAGAACTAAAATTGTAATTTGACATTTTTTCAATTTAGTCCCTCATGTAAAAAAAAAAAAACTTAAATTTCGTTCCTTATGTGGGAGTAGTTTCCAATTTAGGCCTCACAATTAGGCGAACATTAAAATTGGTTAATGTTGATTTACATTGCACGATGCGGAAGTGAATTGCTGAAAATTTAGTGGAGAAAAAAATGTCATTTAATAGAATAAAACTAAAAATAATTGTCAATTTCTTAGAAATTTAGAAGAAAAATAACATGTGAGGATATGTAATGTTAAGGGTGAAATTGGATCAACAATGAACGAGTTGGTTAAAGAGTTACAATGAAGGGCCAAACAAGGAAAGAAACCCAATACAAAGCTAAAACAGATCGAAACCGACAGAGGATTAATCTGAGGCAAAAAGAGGCGAAGAAATGTAGAAACCCAAGTACGTGGAAGCCCCAAATTGAGGCTTATCATGATCCAGGATTATATAATATGGGTATGGGCTTGGGTTGAAGCCCAAGCCCGTGGTCGACCTCAACCTCGACTGAGGCCGACCAGATGGCGAGACCCCCTTTTGGGCCTTGCCTCGGTCCCTCATGGCCCCAAGACCTGTTCCAACCGAGTTCAATTTTTTCCTTTCCCATTAGGCAACAAAAACCCACGAAAAAGTCCTACGGAGGAGTTATTTAAGCTCTCTCAGAAGGGAAAGTCAGGTAACTTCATTCCGGTCATCTAAACTCTATAGAACTCTTAAATTCTCTCTAAACTCTCTCTGACTTATCGAAGTCGGTGTGGCCTACACCACACCGGTGTCCAGATTTTCCTTGTCTGGCAAGTCACGTTCTTTTCCCAAGAGATACAAATTTATTGTCGTTGTCACGTGAAGATCAAGTGCATTCTCCTGTCCAAAATTTGGCAACAACAGATAAGAATTCGAACTTTAACCTCTTAATTCAAAATAACTAGAGGAGCTTCCTAGTAACTTTTACCTAAAGTAAATGATTGGACATTTTTCATCCGAATCAACTTCATAAAAGAAGAGGTAAATTGAGCAATTCATCTCTTAGTAAAACTTTCTCACAAGAGACTTCTTTTATCGCATAAGAGTATAGCTCAACTGACATGAAATATACACTCATGACCAACAGGTGATAGATTCGAATCATGCATCTCCAAATGTTGCTAAACTAAAAAGACTTCTTCGGTATTTGCAAAGAGCTTTACGAGATTCCTACTAATTTTCTTTGTTTAACATGGTATTTGTTTTTTTTTTCAAAATAAAAAGGTATTAATCTTTTCTCCTTGTTATCAATTAAAAAGAAAAGAACGGAAGTAAATTAATAAAATGAATAATATTATAAATGCATTGAAAAATAGATGTTCGTTTCTCATACACCCATGTGCCATGTTTTCATTTATCCATGTGCCTTCCATGTGTCATCTTTTGATAGATGCTTAGTGTCCAAACAAGCCACTCATCACATGCCAAATTTCCTATAAATAGTGGCTTTTGGTGGATAATGAAAAATGCAATTGGTGAAAAATGTTCTCCAATCTTCAGTCTTCTCTCCCACTTTCTATTTGAATAATCCACCATATAATTCCACTATCCTTTATTATATTCTATATATTTCCCTATTATTATTATTATTATTATATTAGTATTTAAATATTGGTAAAATTATACTCGGTTTTTATCCTTCTTTTACAACACGTTATCAACACGAAACTCTGCCGATTTTTCCACTGAAGGTAGGTCCTCCGGGTAAGCCATTTTTTTAAAATGTTATTTTGCATGTTTAATTAATTTCCTAATGTAAATGCAATTTCTTTTTATATAGTATTACTATGGCAAATCTTTCAAAATTAGAATTCACAACCCTTGACATTAATGGTAATAATTATTTGTCATGAGTGCTTGATACTGAGATCCATTTGGATGCTATGAATCTTGGAGAGACCATTAAAGAAGGAAATACAACATCTAGTCAAGAAAAAGCTAAGGCCATGATCTTTATTCGTCATCATCTCCACGAGGGATTGAAAATGGAATATCTGACGATAAAAGATCCATATGTCCTGTGGAAGAGCTTGAAAGAAATGTATGATCATAAAAAAACTATTATTCTTCCAAAAGCTCGTTATGACTGGATGCACCTGAGGTTGCAAGATTTTAGATCAGTAAGTGAGTACAACTCTGCATTATTCAAAATTAGTTCGAAATTAAAATTATGTGGAGAAAACATTACTGATGTGGATATGTTAGAGAAGACATTTTCTACCTTTCATGTCTCGAATATGCTCCTGCAGCAGCAATATCGAGAGAAAGGCTTTAAAAAATATTCAGAACACATTTCATATCTTCTTGTGGTTGAACAAAACAACGAGCTATTAATGAAAAACCATGAAGCTCGACCAACTGGAGCAACACCATTCCCTGAAGTGAATGTTGTGAATTTTAACAATCGAGGTCGAGGTCGTGGTCGTGGTCGAGGTCGTGACCGCGGTAGAGGAAGAAATACCTATTTTTGTGGTGAACATTATAATTTTAAGAAATCCACACGAAGTGATGATCGTAAGGGCAAGGCTCCACAAGATAAGATTTCAAAAGGTGGTGAACATAAATGTTTCCGGTGCGGAATGACTGGGCACTGGTCACGTACCTGTCGTACGTCGAAACACCTTGTTGATCTCTATCAAGCTTCCCTGAAGGAAAAAGGAAAAGGGAAGAATGTGGAGGTGAATCTTGCCATTCAAGAAGATGATGTGTTTGACCCCTCCAATATGATGCATCTTGATATGGCTAATTATTTTAAATCTCCTGGAGAGAGAATTGATGCAATCAAACAAGTAGAGGATGCTTTGTATGAAGATATATAATTAAGTACTGCTTGTAATTATTATATGTTTTTCTTGTTTTTGTATATATATTTAGGACTCTTTGTAATCGCTTTTCTTTTCTTATCAATGAAGAAATATGGACAATTTCAATATGTTGAGTAACCCGAAAATGAGCAATGAGGATTTATGTCTGGCAGACTGCGCGACTACGCACACGATACTCATAAACAAAAAATATTTTTCTAAATTGACAATGTTGGAAGCGAAAATCAATACTATATCAGGTTCTGCAGACCTGATTGAAGGTTTTGGAAAAGCTAGTTTTATCTTGCCTAGAGGAACAAAATTTTCAATTAATAATGCTTTGTTCTCTAGTAAATCAAAGAGAAATTTATTGAGTTTTAAAGATATACGTAATAATGGTTATCATGTTGAAACTGATCGAAAAAATGATATAGAATGTCTCTATATCACATCTATTGTTTCACATGAAAAACGTATATTAGAAACACTACCTATTTTTTTTTCTGGATTATATTATACTCATATACGAGTAATCGAAAGTTATGCAACAATGAACCAGAAGTTCATGAATCCAGAAATATTCAGTGTTTGGCATGATCGACTGGGTCATCCATGATCGATAATGATGAGGAAAATTATTGAGAATTCACATGGGCATCCTTTAAAGAACCAGAAGATTCTTCAATCTAATGAGTTATCATGTGATGCTTGCTCTCAAGGGAAATTAATTATTAAACCATCACCAGTTAAAGTGGGGATTAAATCACCTGCATTTTTAGAGCGAATTCAAGGTGATATTTGTGGACCTATTAACCCACCAAGTGATCCATTCAGATACTTTATGGTATTAATTGACGCATCCAGCAGATGGTCACATGTATGCTTATTATCAAGTTGAAATCTTGCATTTGCAAGATTACTTACTCAAATAATTAAGTTAAGAGCACAATTTCCTGATTATACAATTAAGACCATTCGACTTGATAATGCTGGTGAATTTACGTCCCAAACTTTTAATAATTATTGTATGTCAATTGGGATAAGTGTTGAACATCCTGTAGCTCATGTTCATACACAAAATGGTCTAGCCGAATCATTTATAAAACGTCTGCAATTAATTGCAAGACCATTACTTATGAGAGGTAAACTTCCTACATCGGTCTGGGGTCATGCTATTTTGCATGTTGCATCATTATTACGTATTAGACCAGTAGCCTATAATAAATATTCCCCCATGCAATTAGCTTATGGCGTGACCAAATATATCCCATCTGAGAACTTTTGGATGCAAGATATGTCCAATTACTCCACCACAACGCACTAAGATGGGTTCTCAAAGGAGGTTAGGAATATATGTTGGATATGATTCCCCATCAATTATTAAATATCTTGAATTTCACGACGGGTGATGTATTTACTTCGCACGATTTGCTGATTGTCATTTTATGAAACGAATTTTCCAACATTAGGGGGAGGAATTAAGAAGTTGGAAAAAGAAATCACATGGAATGCATCATTATTATCTCATTTAGATCCTCGTAGAGATCAATGTGAACTTGAAGTTCAAAAGATAATTCATTTGCAAAATATAGCAAATCAATTACGGATGCATTCACAGATGCTAAAAGAGTGACTAAATCATATATACCAAAGAAAGAAATGCTCCATCAAAAATTGATATTCCACAGAACAAGTTGTCAATAATGAGTCCGAGCACGCGTAAGCGTGTGGTAATACCAATGGGTTCCAAAGATAAAAATCCTCGGAAAAGAAAAGTAGTTGAGAATCAAAATGATTCAATGAAAGGTATGGATGTTCCAGAAGAAATCCAGAATACAACTACTCAAAAGAGTATTGATGAAAATCAAACGCTTGAGGATAATAATGAAATTTCTATAAATTATGTTACAAATGTAAAAGAAATGGAACCGAAATGATATCATTGTTGACAACATTTTTGCTTATAATGTTGCTCACGATATTATTCATGAAAGTGACGATTTCGATCCAAAATCTATCAAAGAATGTCAACGAAGAAAGGATTGGCTGAAGTGGAAAGAAACAATCCAAGCAGAGTTGAACTCACTTTCAAAACGTGAGGTTTTTGGACCTGTAGTCCTAACGCCGAAGGAAGGTGTCAAACCGTGGGATATAAATGGATATTTGTAAGGAAAAGAAATGAAAATAATGAAGTCACAAGATATAAAGCGAGACTTGTTGCACAAGGGTTCTCGCAAAGGCACAGTATTGATTATGAGGAGACATATTCTCCGTGGTGGATGCAATAACGTTAAGATATTTGATTGGCTTTGTTGTATATGAAAAACTTGATATGCATTTAATGGATGTAGTCACGACGTATTTATATGGATCTCTGGATAATGACATTTATATGAAAATCCCGGAAGGATTTAAAATACCAGAAACATATGAATCAAGTTCTCGGGAATTATATTCAATCAAGTTACAGAGATCATTATATGGATTAAAACAATCGTGACAAATGTGGTATAATCGCTTCGAGTGAATATCTCATTGAAAGAAGGATATCAAAATAATCCAATATGTCCGTGTGTTTTTATAAAGAAATCTCAGTCAGGATTTGCTATTATAACTGTATATGTTGATGACTTAAATATAATTGGAACTCCTGAAGAGTTATCCAAGGCAATAGAATATCTTAAGAAAGAATTTGAGATGAAAGATCTTGGAAAAACAAAATTTTGTCTTGGTTTGCAAATTGAACATTTAACAGATGGGATATTTGTTCATCAATCAACCTATACAGAGAAAATCTTAAAAAGATTTTATATGGATAAGGCACATCCATTGAACATTCCAATGGAAGTTCGTTCACTGGATGTAAAGAAAGATAAATTTCGACCTCGAGATGACAATGAAAAACTACTTGGTCCTGAAGTACCATATCTTAGTGCAATTGGTGCACTTATGTATGTAGCTAATAACACAAGACCAAATATTGCATTTTCAGTAAATTTATTAGCTAGATATAGTTCATGTCCTACAAAAAGACATTGGAACGGAGTTAAGCATGTACTCCGATATCTTCGAGGGACGGTTGATATGGGTTTATTTTATTCTAAAAAATCAAATCATGATATAGTTGGTTATGCAGATTCTGGTTATTTATCTGATCCACACAAAGCTAGATCTCAAACAGGTTATCTATTTACATGTGGAGGAACTGTTATATCATGGCGATCAGTGAAACAGACCATCACAGCCACTTCTTCAAATCATGCTGAAATCCTTGCAATTCACGAGACAAGTCGAGAATGTGTATGGTTAAGATCAATGACACAACACATTCGTGAGACATGTGGTTTTTCTTCGAGTAAACCTCTTCCAACAATATTATATAAGGACAACACAACATGGATAGCTCAAATCAAAGGAGGATACATTAAAGGAGATAGAACGAAACATATCTCTCTAAAACTTTTCTACACTCACGACCTTGAAGAAAATGGTGACATCTCAGTACAACAGATCTGTTCGAAGGATAACTTGGCAGACATATTTACAAAGGCATTACCAACTACAACATTTGAGAAATTGGTTCACAGTATTGGGATGCGACGACTCAGAAATCTCAAGTGATTTTTACATGAGGGGGAGTATAGTGTATTCTTTATATAAAATATGTACTCTTTTTCCTTCACTAGGATTTTTTCCCATTGGGTTTTTTCCTAGTAAGGTTTTAACGAGGCATATATTATATAAAATGGACATCTAAGGGGGAGTATTATAAATGCATTGAAAAATAGATGTCCATTTCTCATACACCCATGTGTCATGTTTTCATTTATCCATGTGCCTTACATGTGTCATCTTTTGATAGATGTTTAGTGTCCAAACAAGCCACTCATCACATGCCAAATTTCCTATAAATAGTGGCTTTTGGTGGATAATGAAAAATGCAATTGGTGAAAAATGTTCTCCAATCTTCAGTCTTCTCTCCCACTTTCTATTTGAATAATCCACCATATAATTCCACTATCCTTTATTATATTCTATATATTGCCCTACTTGTATTATTATTATTATTATTATTATTATTATTATTATATTAGTATTTAAATATTGGTAAAATTATACCCGGTTTTTATCCTTCTTTTACAACAAATAGTGATAAATCATTGTTCAAAAAAATCATGAAAAATATTCATATAAGAATCCAGTGACGTGGATGGTGCCATGCCCAACAACAACATTTAATTGAAAATATATCAAGCTACTGAGTACGATAGTAGGGGTGAGCAAAAAAGGACCGAAAACTGACACGACCAACCAAAATCGACTAAATTGACGTCGATCATAGAGTAAGGGTTGGTCAAAGTTGGTTTTGCCCTTGGGACTCGTAGGCCGATTGGTTTGGGCTTGACCGAACCAACCGATTTTAAAAGAATTATACATATATAATAATAATAATATAAAAACTATAAAAATTTTATATATTTATATTATATCTTATAAATAATAAATAAATTAAATTAAATAGATAAACAAATTAAAAATAAAATGAAAAAAAAAGAGAGACCCAAACCGCCTAAACCGACCGATCGAACCGACCATCGGTTGGTCAGTTTAAGCCATGAAAAAAAGCAAACGATCAACGTCGGTTCGAAGTCGGTTGGGGTTGAAAACCGACCCCAACTAACTGATGATCACCCCTATAGGATCGAATCATATAATTACATATAGAGTATGTTCCACCATTTATATGATTTTCTATTGTCAGATGGTAGAATGAACACATGACTTGGCTCAAATAGAGTTAGAAAAATTTATAATACTACCGTAATATCATATTTATTTTGTTCATACTATATTTTTTAGTTTTTTTAGTACTAGTGGACTCACATAATTTTTTATAGACTCCACATCATTTTCAAAAAGTTGTTGACACGGTAAATATTCAATGGGAAGTAGTATGAAAAATCTTTATACTACGATAGTACTAGAAATTTTCTTAACACAACTGAGCTTAGTCATCGAGTTTTAAAAATGACTATAAGCTCATTTTGTTGACTCAAAGTCCTCCTTAGAGGTGGTACTCCAACATGTGGCTGACAGGGTGGAGGTTCACGGGAAACGTTTTCTACCCAATACAAGAAACAAAAATCACTTCTTACTCTGTCTTGTAATTCTAATTTCATGAAATTAGACTCTAGACTTAAATATATGTTGTAATTTTTACTCCAAGTTCAATTTTTACTAAATTCACCTTAAATTTTAACAAAAGTACATTTAAAAGCTCTTAAACTTACTAATTTCAACCAAATGAAGCTTTGGACAAAATTAAAAATCGGATTAATGCACAAGATAGACGAATAAATAAATATTTCTGTTGTTGCCAAAATCTGGACAAGCGAACTCACCTGTCCTTCACGTGACAGCAACCGTAATATTTGTATTCAGGGAGGAGACACGTGACCTACAAAAGAATGGAAACCTGCATACCGGTGTGGTGCTTACCACACAGGCTCCGATGCTTAAGTCAGCAAGAGAGTTTTAGGTGTTTTGTAATTGTCTAGGGAATGAGAACTTCCTCTCTCTTCTTTGGAGGAGAGTTTAAATAATCTTCTTCTAGGGTTTCTTTCGGATTTCTCATAGGAATTGGATCCTCATAGATCGGATTGGGCTAAGAGGAGAAGACGGGAGAGTCGCCGAAGAAGAGCCTTGGTCGGCCTCGACCTCATCCCTAGCCGAGGCCGACCAAACTTGGGCCTCGGGGTGGCTCTTGGCAGCCCGGCCTCGGCTTCCGCTCGTGGAGGTGTTCTGGTCGGCCTCGGCCTCGGCCGACCGAGTTTGGGTCGAGCCGAGCCGAGGCCGACCAGGTTCGGCCTGAGCCGAGGCCGTGGCCGATTAGGGTCTGGCCGATCTGGCTCGGTCCACGATCTTGGGCCTGTTTCTTTGTTCATGTTTGCGAAGGTGGGTCGTCATCCTAGGTCTGCTCCTTCGGTTGTCTTGAATGAAATTTCTTTTTTATCTCCCAATTTCTTCAGTTTATGTAATTGGTCCTTATGGTCCAATTTTACCCACAAAAATTTCAAAACTCATAAATTTCAATTAAAAAAAAAATCTAACTTCAATATCAATTTTCTTAGAAGTTTCATTAATTTTGCATTAGACGTATGTTTTATATTCCTTAAATGTATTTGAGAAGATGCTCCTTCACAATTTTTCAAGTTTAATAGAGACTAAAATAAGATTAAAATAAGTTTAATTGAAAATTTATTAGAGAGTAAAAATGATGACACTTATTCAAGTTTAATATTAAAATTGTCACATTTATCAAAATTTAAGATGCAATATCATAAAATTGAAAGTTTAAAAGTTTAAAGTAAAAATCGATACACTTGTCAAATCTAAGCTTATAATTATTTTTTTTCTAAAATAATATATATATTTTTAGTTCACCACGTAGAGATATCAGATATATGATGTTGGCTAAAATAATATTATTGATAATGATAACTTATTGCAAGGTGTTGTGAAAATTGGATAAAAACCGGGTATAATTTTACTAATATTTAAATACTAATATAATAATAATAATAGTATAATTAGGATAATAATAATGATAGTAATAATAATATAATTAGAATAATAAAAGACAATGGAAATGAAAAATGGGATATGTATATATTATAATACTAAGATAGTGGAAAATTATGGCATAAGGAAAAGTGGGAAAGAATGAAGAAGATTGGAGAAAAATTCACCACTTGAATGTGTCTTACAAAGGCCATTACAACCACTATTTATTTAAAGGCAAATGGAGCATCTTCATGTGGCTCATTTTGGACACTAACCAATGGTGTTTTGATGACACATGGGGGACACATTGATTATGGGGTGTTTGCCACTTGGCAATGCTAAATTTGGACATATGGATAACACATGGCATGGACATCTATTTCCTTCATTTCCATAATACTCCCCCTTAGATGCCCATTTATATAAAATATGTCTCGTTAAAACCTTACTAGGGAAAACCCCAATGGGATAAAAACCCTAGTGAAGGAAAAAGAGTACATATTTTATATAATTCATTTACTCCCCCTCATGACAACATCAGTTGAGATCTCTGAGTCGTCGCATCCCAATATTGTGAACCAATTTCTCAAATGTTGTAGTTGGTAATGCCTTTGTAAATATGTCAGCCAAGTTATCCTTCGAACAAATCTGTTGTACTGAGATGTCACCATTTTCTTCAAGGTCATGAGTGTAGATAAGCTTTGGAGAGATATTCTTCGTTCTATCTCCTTTAAATATCCTCCTTTGATTTGAGCTATGCATGTTGTGTTGTCTTCGTATAATATTGTTGGAAAAGGTTTACTCGAAAACAAACCACATGTCTCACGAATGTGTTGTGTCATTGATCTTAGCCATACACATTCTCGACTTGCCTCGTGAATTGCAAGGATTTCAGCATGATTTGAAGAAGTGGTTGTGATGGTTTGTTTCACTGATCGCCATGATATAGCAGTTCCTCCACATGTAAATAGATAACCTGTCTGAGATCTAGTTTTGTGTGGATCAGATAGATAACCAGAATCTGCATAACCAACTAGATCAAAACTCGATTTGTTAGAATAAAATAAACCCATATCAACCGTCCCTCGAAGATATCGGAGTACATGCTTAACTCCGTTCCAATGTCTTTTTGTAGGACATGAACTATATCTAGCTAATAAATTTACTGAAATGCAATATCTGGTCTTATGTTATTAGCTAGATACATAAGTGCACCAATTGCACTAAGATATGGTACTTCAGGACCAAGTAGTTCTTCATTATCATCTCGAGGTCGAAATATATCTTTCTTTACCTCTAGTGAACGAACTTCCATTGGAATGTTCAATGGATGTGCTTTATCCATATAAAATCTTTTTAAGATTTTCTCTGTATAGGTTGATTGATGAACAAATATCCCATCTGTTAAATGTTCAATTTGCAAACCAAGACAAAATTTTGTTTTTCCAAGATCTTTCATCTCAAATTCTTTCTTAAGATATTCTATTGTCTTGGATAACTCTTCAGGAGTTCCAATTATATTTAAGTCATCAACATATACAGTTATAATAGCAAATCCTGACTGAGATTTCTTTATAAAAACACACGGACATATTGGATTATTTTGATATCCTTCTTTCAACAGATATTCACTCAAGCGATTATACCACATTCGTCCTGATTGTTTTAATCCATATAATGATATCTGTAACTTTATTGAATATAATTTCCGAGAACTTGATTCATATGTTTCTGGTATTTTAAATCCTTACGGGATTTTCATATAAATGTCATTATCTAGAGATCCATATAAATACGCCGTGACTACATCCATTAGATGCATATCAAGTTTTTCATATACAGTCAGGTCAATCAAATATCTTAACGTTATTGCATCCACCACAAGGAGAATATGTCTCCTCATAATGTATACCGGGCCTTTGAGAGAATCCTGTGCAACAAGTCTCGCTTTATATCTTGTGACTTCATTATTTTCATTTCTTTTCCTTACAAATACCCATTTGTATCCCACAGTTTTGACACCTTCTGGTGTTAGGATTACTGGTCCAAAAACCTCACGTTTTGAAAGTGATTTCAACTCTGCTTGGATTGCTTCTTTCCACTTTGGCCAATTCTTTCTACGTTGACATTCTTCGATAGATTTTGGATCAAAATCGTCACTTTCATGAATAATATCGTGAGCAACATTGTAAGCAAAAATGTTGTCAACAATGATATCATTTTGGTTCCATCTCTTTCTTGTTGTAACATAGTTTATAGAAATTTGATTGTTATCCTCAAGCGTTTGATTTTCATCAATACTCTTTTGGGTAGTTGTATCTTGGATTTCTTTTGGAACATCCATACCTTTTATCGAATCATTTTGATTCTCAACTACTTTTCTTTTTCGAGGATTTTTATCTTTAGAACCTATAGGTCTACCACGCTTCTGGCGTGCTCCAGGCTCATTATTGACAACTTGTTTCTTTGGGATATCAATTTTTGATGGAACATTTGCTGCTGGTATATATGATTTAGTCACTCTTTTAACATCTGTGAATGCATCTGGTAATTGATTTGCTATAGTTTGCAAATGAATTATCTTTTGAACTTCAAGTTCACATTGATCTCTACGAGGATCTAAATGAGATAATAATGATGTATTCCATGTAATTTCTTTTTCCAACTTCTTAATTCCTCCACCCTAATGTTGGAAAATTTGTTTCATTAAAATGACAATCAAAGAAATCGTCATGCAATAAATACATCACCCGTCGGGAGTTCAAGATATTTAATAATTGATGGGAATCATATCCAACATATATTCCTAACCTCCTTTGAGGACCCATCTTAGTACATTGTGGTGGAGCAATTGGAACATATAACGCACATCCAAAAATTCTCGGATGGGATACATTTGGTCATTGACCATAAGCTAATTGCATGGGGAATATTTATTATAGGCACCGCCTAATACGTAATAATGATGCAACGTGTAAAATGGCATGACCCCGCACCGTGTAGGGAGTTTAGCTCTCATAAGCAATGGTCTTGCAATTAATTGCGAGACGTTTTATAAATGATTCGCTAGACCATTTTGTGTATGAACATGAGCTACGAGGATGTTCAACATTTATCCCAATTGACATACAATAATTATTAAAAGTTTGGGATGTAAATTCACCGGCATTATCAAGTCGAATTGTCTTAATTGTATAATCAGAAATTGTGCTCTTAACTTAATTATTTGAGCAAGTAATCTTGCAAATGCAAGATTTCAACTTGATAATAAGCATACATGTGACCATCTGCTGGATGCGTCAATTAATACCATAAAATATCTAAATGGACCACTTGGTGGGTTAATAGGTCCACAAATATCACCTTGAATTCGCTCTAAAAATGCAGGTGATTTAATGCTCACTTTAGCTGGTGATGGTCTAATAATTAATTTTCCTAGAGAGCAAGCATCACATGACAACTCATTGGATTGAAGAATCTTTTGGTTCTTTAAAGGATGTCCATGTGAATTCTCAATAATTTTCCTCATCATTATCGATCCTAGATGTCCCAGTCGATCATGCCAAACATTGAATATTTCTGGATTCATGAACTTCTGGTTCATTGTTGCATAACTTTCGATTACTCGTATATGAGTATAATATAATCGAGAAGGAAAAGCTGGCAGTGTTTCCAATATACGTTTTTCATGTGAAACAATAGATGTGATATAGAGGTACTCTATATTATTTTTACGATCAGTTTCAACATGATAACCATTATTACGTATATCTTTGAAACTCAATAGATTTCTTTTTGATTTACTAGAGAACAAAGCATTATTAATTGAAAATTTTGTTCCTTTAGGCAAGATAAAACTTGCTTTTCCAAAACCTTCAATCAGGTCTGCAGAACCTGATATAGTATTGATTTTTGCTTCCAGCATTGTCAATTTAGAAAAATATTTTCTATTTATGAGTATCGTGTGCGTAGTTGCGCAGTCTGCTAGACATAAATCCTCATTGCTCATTTTCGGGTTACTCAACATATTGAAATTGTCTATATTTCTTCATTGATAAGAAAAGAAAAGCAATTACAAAAAGTTCTAAATATATATACAAAAACAACAAAAACATACAATAATTACAAGAAGTATTTATTTATATATCTTCATACAACACATCCTCTACTTGTTTGATTGCATCAATTTTCTCTCCAGGAGATTCATAATAACCAGCCACATCAAGATGCACCATATTAGAGGGGTCAAACACATCATCTTCTTGAATGACAAGATTCACCTCCACATTCTTCCCTTTTCCCTTTTTTCCTTCAGGGGAAGCTTGATAGAGATCAACAAGGTGTTTTGACGCACGGCAGTGCAGGACCGGTGCTCGATCATTCAAGACCGGAAACATTTATTTTCATCACCTTTTGAACTTCTATCTTCTGGAGTTTTTCCTTTATGATCATCGATTCATGTGGGTTTCTTAAAATTATAATGCCCACCACGAAAATAGGTATTTCTTCCTCTCACCGCGGTCCCGCCTCGACCACGACTACACGACCTCGACCACGATTTTGAAATTCACGGCATTCACTTGAGTGGAATGGTGTTACTCGATTGGTCGAGATTCATGATTTTTCATTAATAGCTCGTTATTTTGTTCAAATTACGAGAAGACATGAAATTATTACGAATATTTTTAAAGTCTTTCTCTCGATATTCTGCTGCTGCAGAGAGCATATTCGAGACATGAAAAGTGGAAAATGTCTTATCTAACATATCAACATCGTAATCCTTTCTCCGCATAATTTTAATTTTGAACTAATTACGAATAGTGCGGAATTATATTCACTTCATCGATTTGAAGTCCTCGCAACCTCAGTGCATCCAATCATAACGAGCTTTTGGAAGAATAATCGTTTTTTTGATGATCGCACCTTTCTTTCAAACCTTACCATAGAATGTAGGGATCTTTTATTGTAAGATACTCTATTTTCAATCCCTCGTGAAGATGATGGCGAAGGAAGATCATAGCTTTGGCTTTTTCTTGATTTGATGCATCATTTCCTTCTTTAATTGTTTCTCCAAGATTCATGGAATCTAAATGGATCTCAGCATCAAGGACCCATGACAAGTAGTTATTTCCATTAATATCCAAGGCCGCAAATTCTAATTTTGGAAGATTTGCCATAGTAATACTATATAAAAAGAAATTGCATTTACATTAGGAAATTAATTAAATATGCAAAATAACATTTTATTATTTAAAAGAAATGACTTACCCGGAGAACCTACCTTCAGTGGAAAAATCGGCAGAGATTCGTGCTGATAACGTGTTGTGAAAATTGGATAAAAACCGGGTATAATTTTACTAATATTTAAATACTAATATAATAATAATAATAGTATAATTAGGATAATAATAATAATGATAGTAATAATAATATAATTAGAATAATAAAAGACAATGGAAATGGAAATGGGATATGTATATATTATAATACTAAGATAGTGGAAAATTATGGCATAAGAAAAAGTGGGAAAGAATGAAGAAGATTGGAGAAAAATTCACCACTTGAATGTGTCTTACAAAAGTCATTATAACCACTATTTATAGGCAAATGGAGAGCATGATGTGGCTCATTTTGGACACTAACCAATGGTGTTTTGATGACACATGGAGGACACATTGATTATGGAGAGTTTGCCACTTGACAATGCTAAATTTGAACATATGAATAACACATGGCATGAGCATCTATTTCCTTCCTTTCCATAATACAAAGGAATTTATAATATTATTGTAGTGATATACCAGGGTTTTTTTAAAAAACATATATATATATATATAATATTTTTTTATTTTTTATTTTTTTTATATTTAGTTTTTATTTATTTTTTCTGGAGCAAATTTCTCTACTAGATGATCATGAGCCTGATTCCACCCGTAATTTTCTCCACCAGATGAGCCTGATTCCTGATTTTTGTTTTTTAATACAAAAATCCACCATCTGAAATCTTGAACTTCTTTTCCTATTATTATTATATAGTTAGTGTGCGCTGACAAGTACTTTTTTAATGGGTGAATTACTTTTTTTTAGGGTGTTTGAAATGTCAGTGTGTTATAATAACATGTTATTATAATATGTGAAATTATGGTGTATCTAGAATTTGTATCGAGGCTTAAATATAATATTGAAAAAAATATTTAAAGTTGTACAAACCAAAACATGAACCTAGGACTTGAGGGAAAACTAATGATATACTAACTACTATGCAAAAAGACTTTTTTATGATTTGATCTGACATTTTCTATACATATTATAGAAAGTAAAAAATTTGAGGGGGTTTTGCCCATGGTAAATCCATCCCTGTGTGGAATCATATAATATTATTTAAAATGTAAAGTAGTATAGTCTGAGGTTATAATAGTATGTGTTTGGGGTGCAAAGTATTTCACATGTTATAATAACACGAGTTGGTACAAAGTATTTCACATGTTATAATAACATGAGTTATTATAACCTGTGTTCCAAACATGCCCTTAATTTTTATGGAAAGGTGGTTTGTGAATTAATTAAGGAGTTTGTTACAATCACACTAACTTTTAATTGTCAAAAGGACTACAGTTTAGTAAAATTTAGCAATAACATATATCTTCAATCAAAAGGTCAAGGTTTGAATCTTCCAACTCCAAATATTGTTAAAATAAGACAAAAGAAAAAAAAAACTCTTGAACTTTTAATTTGATCCATTAGCTCTCTGAACTTTGTTAAGTGTCGCAATTAGTCCCTTAAACTTTGTTAATGTTGCAATAACACCCTTAAACCTTTAATTTGATCAATCAACCCCTTGTTAGTTTGTTAAGGGTTGCAGTTAGCCCATCCTATTAGTTGTTGTTAATTAATCGTTTAATTGGATTTTATATGTGTGACTTACCAATTAGTAAGGAAGAACAAGCTTATTATTGATGGATATTAAAAAAAAAAGATACATGGGGCTAATTACAATACTTAACAAAGTATATATAGGAGGTTGATTGTAACACTTACAAATTAAAGTGTAGAGAGCTCATAGATTAAATGAGGACTAATTGATCAAAATAAAAGTTTAGAGGTGTGATTGTAACAAACACGAAAGTTATGAATGATTTTTTCAACTTTTCCTATTTTTATGTTTTAATTTTTGTTTAGTCGTGATGTTTCAATTTATTATCTAGACTTCTAAAAGTTAAAAAAAAAAAAATTGATATGACATTAATTAAAATTCTAAATTATTTACAAATATTGTAAATAAACTCTATAATGTAATATTTTGTTCTAATGAAGTCATATAAGCTCACATTAGTTGAGTCAAAATGGCCATACTTCAACGATAATTGATATGTACTACCGATTAAGAGGTTAGAAAGTTCGAATCTCATTTCTATATGTTGTTGAATTAAAAAAAAAAGACTCACATAAGTTAGAAAAATGTGCATCTATCTTAGTTTTGTTTTGATTGAAAAATAAAGAAGAATGTTAAAGCTAATATTATTTAAAAGTGTGATCGATATTATTAATTAAATTTATGTAACTATTTTTTTGACACACCTTCAAATACTATGGTAGGTTGGATTCTATCTTTTCCTAATAGAAGTTAGAGACATTTTATGAGCTTTTATCAAATGGTAATGAATCTTTAAAATAAAAATATGATAAGTAATCATAAACAAAAAATATAAATGAAGGTCACAATATAAAGATTAAGATGTAATTTTACATTTATTAAATTGATTTAATAATTATTTATCACATTATTAAACAGTTAATTATATGTCATACAACAATAATCTCACACTATCTCCACAACCACATACATTTAAGACGCCTTACTTTCTTAAAAAAGTTTTAGTTTTATATTTAAGTTCGGTTTGATAACTATTTTGTTTTTGCTTTTTAGTTTTTGAAAATTAAACTTATTTTCACATAATTTCTCTATAATAGAGATCATATGCCTTAAGTAAACATTTGAACTCTTAGCTAAATTCTAAAAACAAAATCAAGTTTTAGAAAGTTTTTTTTTTTTTTAATTTTTAAAAGTTAACTTGGTTTTTGAAAACATAGGCACAAAGTAGATAAGAAAACATATAAACACATGGATAGAAGTAGTATTTTTAGGTTTAAATTTTAAAAAAATAAAAACAAAAAATAAAATGGTTATCAAACGGGGGCTTAAAGATCTAATTACGATATCTATTCCAATGAGGGGTCTCACTGCCACAAATATTATAGCCTTTACACATGCCTCATTTAACTCATAAGGATTTAATGAAGTATAAATGGAGGCAAATTTAGAGTTTGAATTAATTAATAATTATTTAGTTTAATTAGAATTTTGATCCATTAAGAAAGTTTAGAGTTTTAGTTGACTCAATCTATAAACTTCAAATATATGCCTTGATATTTTTTTCAATAGTTTCTATAGATTAAATTATATTTTAGTCTCTCTACTTTAATTTTAATTTGCCATCTAAACTTTTAGAAGTTTTAGTAGAAAAGATTAAATCATATTTTAGTCTCTATACTTTAATTTTTATTTTAATTTGTCATCTAAACTTTTAGGAGTTTTAGCCTACTAAGTATTTCCAACATTAGCGAGTAATGATAGAAACTCAACATCATAAGTTACAGGTAGAAATTACAAATGTATTTTATGTAGGGATGATATTGATTCGATTTTCATCGGTTTTAGGCCAAACTAATAACCGAACCGATTCGATCGGTTCATCAAAAGAGGAACCAAACCAAAGTCCAATAAAGGACAAGACCATTGGTTCAGTTGTCCATTGGTTTTGTTCTTCTTTGGTTCGGTTTCGATTTTTTTTTTTTAACAAATATTATGCTATTTTATTTTTTAGTTTCATCCAATTTTAATATTTTCCCTTAATTTCTCAATGCCTCAATAAGAATTCATAGAGCTAACAATCTCATTTTGTTACTTTAAAATTAATTGAAAGAAAATGGATGAAACAACACACAATAATTGATAGGGATTCAATTTGGGTTTTTTTGAGGTTATATATATACTTCGGTTTGGTTCGATTTTTAATGATTTTTCTAAATGAAAACTGAACCAAATCAATATTTTTTCGGTTTTTCTAAAATAAAAATCGAGATGCCCAATTTTCTTCTAAAAAACCAAACCAAACCATTGGATCGGTTTGGTCCAGTTCGATTTGATCGGTTTTCGATTAAGACTATCACCCCTAATTTTATGATATGCTAATTTTAGCATTGTTTAGTAGATAACGCTTATTACTAATTTACTACTTAAAAAAAGGGGCACTTGCATAAATAGCAATACAATTTACATAAATTGCAGACATATCTACTATTCAGTCAATTTGCAAAAAAAAAAAAAAAAAAAAAAGCTGCACGGACCAAGAAAAGTAAAAAATATCCTGTATTTCTCATAAGTGTGTATCGGTGAGTAAATCATTTGATATACCTAATGTAAAGTATATCACTATTAAACTATTGATGAACTTATATGAAGTTTATCAAACGTGTGTGTATATATATATATATCACTAACACTACTAATAAATTTTATTTTATTCGCATTTTCAATATAAAGTTTGTCAATAGTCTATCAGTAATATATTATTGATATAATAATGATATCCTAATATAAAATAAATATTTGTTATACTGCTAATATTCAAGAGTACAATAGCATTCATAATTGATATATCAAGAGTACAATAACATTCATAATTGATATATCAAATTATTTAAAGCAAGTATATAAGTGCTATACTACTGATATGTTTTAATTAGGTATTTAAATGACATGGAAATGCTAATATTCAGTACATCAAAGGCATATCACAAATAGTGATTTATACTTGGTAGTGATTTATGTTGATATATCAGGTATGTTTTATCGAGAATATAATAGTGATAGAAATAGTGATATACTCAATATTAGTAACTCATATATGATAGTGTTCATTTTACTGATATACTTATGATATACTCAATGTTAGGTGTATCAGTAAAATGAACATATCTAAAATGAAGTATATCAGTAATATACTAAGATGCAAAATATCTATGATAGCTACGAATATATATAGAGAGTATATCATGTAATTGATATTACTAAAAAGAAATGTATTCATAGTATATCAATAAGTACTGTTATGGGTTAAATTGGACCAACGAGAATGAGTTGGTCAAATGACTACAACAAAGGGCCAGACGGAATAAGAAGTTGTCACACCCCGTCCCAGCTTACTTGCCAACCTAGGAAGAGATGCAAAGACAAAGATAACCAAACCTCTTGTTGGCTTTCCTTGACTAACCCAAGACATAACTTAAATTAAACGTAACACCATGTTTGAACAAGCAAAATTAAGCACTGATATACACTTATAAATGAAACACATTCACTTCCATTACTATGTTCTTTAGGTAATCTTAAAGCTTCCAAGTTTATTACAACCCATCTAATATGTTCTCACTACAAACCATATACAAAAGAAAGTGTATATACAAGGAGCTAAATGGCGTGGTGGCAAATAGGTCTTGTCAAGGCTAAATCACTGAAAACTAAATGCGCTCACACTGGAAAGAGTAGACATAATGAAAACGTGAGCTAGGAAGCCTAGTGAGTGTCTATTATAAGCTCATAAGTAAAGCATGATAATGGAAGACTATAAGTAGAAAATAGCTTAACATCTGTTTGTAAACATAAACAAATCATGCTTCCAATTTACAGGTTTAAGTCACCACCTATGCATAGCACACAACTCATAATGTAGTATTATATAGGGGGTAGATAGATCAATAATGTAAAAGCTCATAACAATAAAACACATGGCATGATACCACTTTCGAACCATAGAGGTGGTAGAGTTACATTTATACCAATAAGGTTTATACCTTTCTCACGTGCTCGTGGAATACCTTTGGCCCTTTGGTTTTCCCTAATACATTTTCTATGTCCTTCAGTATTAAGGTAAGACCATTTACTACCCGAATACCTTCTCATTGTCCTTCAGTATCGGGAAATTATGATTCATTCCCCCCTAAATACCTTCTCGAATGTCCTTTAGTATTAGGGGTTAACCACAAACAAGGGCATAATTTGTTTACCATGGAAATCAAGTCTTTATAACACATACAACAATTTCTCGACATTTTCACATTATCTTCTAAACATGTTCCCTAGTGGATTTACACAAAACATTCTCTAAAGGAAAACATACTTTCATAATTTAGTTTCCATACTTGGGTTTATAGTTACAAACTAACTCAAAACATCCTTAGGTTCCATCATGAACTTTATGTTAGAAACTCCATGAAACTATACATAATTAGTTCAAACAGGATTCAATGATCAACAATTATGTTTTTGAATAAAAACATAGGTCAATCATGATTCAAAAATAGAGTCACTCACAATCACCAAAAGGGTTCCAAGGGTTATATGCTTTTCCTATCTCCGTTTGCCCTGAAAATGAAATTAGTAACATCAATTCCTTTCCTTATGCACCTTAGAAACATATCTAATTCAGTCCTATAACTCAATTCAGAATAGCCATACACACAATTGGTTGTAAGGTATATAGAAATGGAAGAGAATCTCCTCCAATTCCTTGCTAGCAGTTTTTTTCCCTTGCACCTAAAATTACAGGTTCAACTTTCAGCTTGGGTTCCTCAAAATTTATCAACACAACCACCAAATATTTTTTGATAGACCTCAAGTAAAACATCTTAGCTTACTTACCTTAAAATTTCAGCTTCTAATTCCTCCTAATGAGCTCAAAACAGACTGAACTCCTCACACTGCTCTGCTACCCGAGAATTTTGAATACCTCTCACTGTTCTGTACTTTTCTCCTTCGTCCTCTCTGTATTTTTTCAAAAGTCGACCAGTTTCGTATTCTACACTCAATTTATGAGATTTTGACTCAAAAATCAACAAATTTGACTCATTAAATTGAGAGATATGATCGTTTGAAGATGACCCATTTTCCAGTTGCTTGCTGTTTTTCTGCGAATTTGACAGCACCTACTTGCCATGTTTAACTCCGAGGCTTCACCTCCTTTGGCCAGCTCCTACTTAAATATTTACATCTTAATCACCTTTTTAAAACACCAAAATAAGTGTGTAAATAAACACTAAGCATTTAGCCAACTTATCCTAAGTTTGTGAGATATAAGATCTTCCATTCAATACATGATGCACCTAAAACTTCTCCAATTTGCTAATGATTTTAACTTACTTCAATGCAACTTTTAATATGCTTATTTCAATGGCTTACCTATCTCCTTATGAAGCTTAGACACATTGTAGCTCCAAATTCAATAGATTCCCAAATCCGATCACGACATCATTTAGTGCAACCTATACGATTTTGCATATTTCAAAACATCACGAACGAGTGCAAAATGATAAAAGAAAATAGAGTTTAGGGCTTACAGAAGCCCAATACGAAGTCAAAACGGGTTGAAATCGAACGGGGACTGAACCAAAGCGAAAAGAGACGAGAGGACGCACTTGGGTTTCGACCCAAGCGCGTGGTCGACCTCGGCCTAGGCCGAGGCCGACCAGGGTAGAGCCCTCCCATTTGGGCTCTACCCTCGCCCAACACCCCAAGAAAGAAGTCTGGACTTGGGCCGAAGCCCAAGCTCGTGGTCGGCCTCGGCCTCGGTCGAGGTCGACCAGATGTAAGGCCATCTTCTAGGCCTTGCATCGATTCCACGCGACCCGTAGACTGGTTTCCAACCCTCTCCCGACCTTTCCTTTTCCCAGTAGGCAATAGAAACTCACAAAACACCCTAGAAGAAAGCTATTTAAGCTCTCATAGGAGGGGAGAATAGGGTAAGTTAATTCTAGTAAACTAAATATTTATCTTCTCTATAATTCTCTAAAAAAATATTTTTTGACTTAAGCATCAGAGCTTGTGTGCCCTACACCACACCGGTGTCCAGGTTTTCCTTATCTTGCAGGTTGCGTTCTTCGCTCAAGAATTACAAATTTATCGTAGTTGTCACGTAGAGATCAGATGCGTTCTCCTGTCCAAAATTTGGCAATAACAAGTACTACTAATGTACTTTATTTTAGGTATATATCAGTTGACTGATAGATAAATACAAAGTATATCAGATATACTATTGATATATTAAATGTAGAGTATATCAGATATACTATCGATATACCAAATGTAGAGTATATCAGATATACTACTGATACACTAATAAGGATAAAACGTTTTAAGGTAATGAAGATAAAACCCAAGAGTCAGGCATTAACCCTTTTCTGTGGGTTCATTATACTATTTTTTGTGTTTTTTTAATATAATTTATCTATTTTTCTCATGTGCTGAAAAAAACTAAAGCATCAACCTAGTATATTAGGTTAATTACTAGTTTAAACATATTTAGAATTATTAAAGCTCTATTTGATAACCATTTAATTTTTTTGTTTTTGATTTTTGAAAATTAGGGTTGGTTCTGCAATTTCTCTTCACCTTCTCTATAATGGTTTCCATCTTTTTGGAGGTTGCATTTAAGTTTCTAATCAAATTTTAAAAACAAAAATAAGTTTTTGAAAACTACCTTTTTTAGTCTTGAAAATTTAGTTTGGTTTTTGAAAACATAGGTACAAAATAGATAAAACATAGGAACTCACTGGTAGAAGTAATATTTTTAGGCTTAATTTTCAAAAACCAATAACCAAAAGCCAAATAGTTATCAAACGGGGCCTTAGTTTTTTATTTTTGAAAATTAAGTTTATAAATATACTACCACCTATGAGTTTCCATGTCTTATTATCTATTTACCTATGTTTTCAAAACCAAGCCAAATTTTGAAAACTAAAAAAAATAGTTTTCAAAATTTTTTTTTTTTAAATTGTTAGAAACTCAAATGTTTTTTTAAGAAAGATGAGAACCATTGTAGAGAAGATGAAAACTATTGTAGAGAAATTGTAAGAAAACACACATAATTTTACAAAAACTAAAAACTAAAGAGATGTTTGACCCATAGTTTTGGGTTTGAAACCCAAAACCATGTTCGGTACAAGGTGTTCAAACATCTTGGTTTTGAAACACAACCTCATGGGTTACAACAATGTAATCCCATGGAGGTTTTGTCATTTTTTTCTCTTCCATTTGTCGTTTTCCATTTTCAACAACCACTTCGATAACAACTCTGATGACAACTCTGGCAACCACCTGACGACCATCGACAACGACAACTCCGACGACCACATCGTTGACCCGACCACCGCTGACGATTACCTCTGGTGACCATTGTGATGAGAACTCTATGACCACCGCTGCAACTCGACCACTCCAACAATTTAATACTTCGATAACCCTACCACCACAACTCGACTTGTCCGAACCACCGCTAACGACCATCTAGCAACCACTTCAACGACCCAACTACCCGACAACCATAGTTGACGACCATTCAACGACCCAACTACCCGACAACCATAGTTGACGACCATTCAACGACCCAACTACCCGACAACCATAGTTGACGACCATTCAACAACCTGACAACCATAGTTGGCAACCATCCAGAAAATCCGACCACCTAGCAACCACCGTCGACGACCACCTAGTGACCACTCTGATGACCCGACCACTCTACCAACTTGATCGATCCCGATGACTACTTCGACGGTCTCTCTGACGACCTGATAACCCAACCACCCAAAACCATTGATGATGACGACCTAGTGACCACCCAACAACTTGACCACCCAATGACTACTTCGGCAACGACTCTAGCGATTCGACCACTCGACAACCATTACCACAACCACTAAGTGACCATTTCGACAACATGACCACCTTGATGACTACTCCAACGACCCGCTCACCCGACAACTGCTGTCGATAACCTCTTAACGACCACTCACCTGACCACCGTGCAATCACCACCAACAACCACGTCGGCAACCCAATCACCCAATCAACCCAACCACCCAACGACCCAAGCACCTAGTCCATTTTTTAAAAGGTTAAAATAAAACTAAAAATGGTTACTAACAAATTTTTCATCCATTATATATTTAAAATATGTTTCAAAATATTGTGCAAAATATAGTTTCTAATATTTTAATTTCTAAAATATAATTCAAATTTTATAACTCATTTATCCTTGAAATAGATTTCAAAATACGGTACACAATTTTGTTAAAATTTCATAATTTTTTAAATAAACCTCTAATATTTTAATTTGTAAAATAGAATTCCAAAACTATGTTTATGAATACTTTGTGAAATAGAGTTTTAAATTTCCTAATTTCTTAGATAAACTTCCAATTTTGTAATCTCTAAAATAGAGTTCTAGAAATAGGTTTATGAATAGTTTGTGAAATAAAGTTTTAGATTCCCTAATTTATTTAATAGACTTTTAAATTTTTTAATTTCTAAAATAAAGTTCATAAAAAAGTTTTATGAATATTTTGTGAAATAGAATATTAATTATTTAAATTAAATGTTCTTACTAATGTTATTTAATTTTATATCATAATGAACGAAGTGAATTATGTATTAATATACTGTTACAAACTACACATTCATATTTAACTATTACTGAAACAATTGATAATTGGTTAAAATATTGATATACAATTTAACAAATACTTATAAAAAAAAATAGATCTGAAAAAGAAAATTGTTATAAAAAAAAATAGCCTAAATAAACCCAACTCTGCACCAACACAAATTTCAGCAAAACAGGTCAACATAATCTTACAATCCAAACACTCCAATCAAGAAACTCCAAAATTTTTAATTCTAAACCAATATATCAAACAACCCAAAATAGTTATCAAATAATGTCTAAAATATTGATACCTTCTCCAATCTTTTGGAAGTTTTGTAATGCTCCATTTCAAAAAGAATTTCCAAAAAGTTGGAAAAGAATACATTTGGGTTGGATTTTAATGGATTGTTTTGATTGGATAAAAGAAAGTTAGTGCTAATGATTATTTAAAATGAAGCCCATAATTTTAGTTGAATTTACATTTCCTTGTGTTTCACTCCAGCCAGAAATAAAATAATTAGGGATGTTGGATTTTTTTTTTTTTTTTTTTTGGGCAAAAGGGATGTTGGATTTATGTTATTTCCAATTCCAAGTTTCCAACATACCTAATTATTTCTGATCTTTATTACAAAGTCAATAAAGAAACTCTAAACTAAATAGAAATTAAGGTTAAAATATAGAAATTAAGATTTTATTTAACATTTATTTAAAATGATTTAATAATAATGTTTTTCTTAAGAGAATGACTTTAATAATTATTGAACGACCTATTATAAAAAAACTTATATGTTCATTTTTTTAAAATCAAATTATGTGTGTGTTTTTAAACACGTTGGTTCTTAAATTTTTATGAAGGAAACGTTTTATTCCTTAAAGTTTATTTTGTAATGATTTAGTTTAGCGATTTAAATTTTGTAACACTTTAATCTATTTTGTAATGATTCAATTCTTATAATGAAAAATATCGTTAAGATTAAAAGAAATTTCTTACACATGTACATCGATAAATTAATTGGAGATCAAATGTGTTTATAACCTACAAAATCTAATCATTACATAATAAAAATCGATACTTAATTTTGATGAATTTTTTTTTTGATAGAGATTAAATTGTTATAAAATTTAAAATGCAAAGACTAAATTATTACAAATTTTAAACTAGAGAAGCTAATTTGTTATAAATTTAATGAACTAAACTGTTCTATTGCAGAAGTTGAAGGGCTAAAAGTGTTTTTTTTCCTTAATCTTCTTAGGTTAATTCCTAAACTTTCACTTTTATGTCTATTTGGTCTAAGAATTTCTTACAAGTGTCTAATATTCACAAAACTTTTAAATTTGTGTCTATTTCATTCTTGAACTTTAGAAAAATGTCTAATAAGTTTTTAAATTTTCAATTTTGTATATAATAGGTTGCTAAACTTTTCAACATTTTTAAAATTTACGGACCTACCCAACACAAAATTCACAGTTTAGGATTCTATTAAACATCAAATTCAATTTTATATCTAATAGATTAGACAATTTTTTAAAATTTTCAAATATATCAACTATTAGATATATTAAATACAAATAAGATACAAACTTGAAGGGCTTGTTTGGCCCACTGGTTATTATAACCAGTGTTATAATAACCTATGAAATACTGTATACTTCAAACACAAACTAAATAATATTATATGTTTATTATAATAACACACAGACTATTATAACCCTATATTATTATAACCTACTCAACCCCCCAAACAATTTCGAAAGTCTTAAACTTATAATTATAAACGTTGTAAATTACTTCCGTAAATAGCATCACTATCAAGTATGAATGAGAAATTTCAAACTTTTACATTACAAACAAAAAAGAAATGGCAATCTTTTGACAAGTTGCTCTTCTTTTCCCACAAACAAACAGTTTCAAAAAACGGAGCGATTTGATCTCTCTTCAATCATTCTTCTCAAGAAATTGCAGGAAGCAATCGAACGGACTTGCGTGAGGATGGAGGCGAAGGCCAATCTAAAGCTCTTGCTCTTCGTTTCAATCGTTTCGACTTTCAGAGCTGAAGCTGATTATGTTCGTCCTCAGCCACGCCAAACTCTGCATTTTCCATGGAATCCGAAATCGTTTTCTCAACCCCAGCAGGTTTCATTTCCATTGTTATTTGGGGTTCTTTGTGTTTTTCTATGGAAACGGTCGAGATTTTGTTGTTGTTGTATCGGATTTTTGAAGATCCATTGTGAACCCATGCTTGATTTTGCATTAGTTCGTTCCTTCTAGATGAATCGCTCCGAAATCGAATTCTGTCTGTATAGTAATTCTGGTTGCTTTTTCCGCAATTTACTCGGACCCGTTGATTCTTGGTATTTGCTATGCTATTGCTATCATTCGTTTGTAAATGAAAATTTGTGGCTGGCTTTCTACGCTTAGTAATCATTTTTTCTGAATTTGGTAATTTTATAGTTCTGGCTGGTTTAAAATATGAATAAATGATTAAATATATCGTAACATATTAGCTTTTAGGGGTAGTAGTGATTTAACATAGTATCAAATCAAGAGGTCCTATCGGGCTCCTTTAATGTCAAGTCATTTCTAACTCAATTAAGATTGATAATCATTTGTTGAACTTTGTGCTAGTTCCCAAGCCTACTTGTAAATGAGAATGTTAAGAATATAGATAAATGATTGAGTGTAATACAACCTATCAACCTAAGCTTTTGAGTTTAGTGGTAATTTAATAGGCTTTTGCTTGCTTTTGATTTTGCATTTGTGTGATGTATTGCACTATTCCTTGCAGGTGCATATCTCCCTAGCAGGAGACAATCATATGAGGGTCACATGGATTACTAGTGACCATTCTGCTCCCTCTTATGTTGAATATGGGACATTACCTGGGGTATATACTTCAACTTCTCAAGGAGAGAGCACCTCATATACTTATTTTTTGTACAAGTCGGGAAAGATACACCATACAGTAATTGGGCCTCTAGAGGGTGGCACAGTTTATTATTACCGATGTGGAGGGGAAGGTTCTGAGTTCCAGCTGAAGACTCCTCCTTCCCAGTTGCCAATTACTTTTTCAGTGGCAGGGGATCTGGGTCAAACTGGATGGACCAAATCAACATTAGACCACATTGATCTGTGCAAATATGATGTGCATCTGCTTCCAGGTGACCTATCCTATGCCGATTACTTGCAGCATCGGTGGGACACGTTCGGGGAGCTTGTCGAGCCTCTTGCGAGTGCGAGGCCATGGATGGTAACTCAAGGGAACCATGAAAAGGAGGAAATAATGCTGTTTAAGTCTCCATTTGACTCCTATAATTCAAGATGGAAGATGCCATTTGAGGAGAGTGGATCAAGTTCAAATCTCTATTATTCTTTTGAAGTTGCTGGAACTCATGTGATTATGCTTGGATCGTATACTGATTATCATAAGTCCTCAGATCAATATGCATGGTTGAAGGTTTGTAAACTTTTAACTTCCTTTTAGAAGGAATCTTCTGGTAGTTGATAATAAATATGGAAAGAGAGGGAGACAATATAATTAGTTAAGAGAAAACTGTATAATGCTATCGAAGTAAGCCTTTTTAAGTGAGATTATGTAATTATTTCAGATTAGAATTCTTATTCTTTTTGGAGTACAGGAGAAAATAGTTTAATTAGATTGGAATACCTATTGAGAAGAAGTTTAGAACACTTGCCACTGGATTTGACCATTCAAGTCAACATCTCCTCTCGAGTCCATCCACTACCATGAATCCCTTGAATAAGGGTCTATTTAGAATGACTTTTCAAGTACTTAAAAATGCTTTTCTAACACTTAAAAAAAAAATCCTTTCTTAAGCACTTGAAAAGTCATCCAAACAGGCTATAAATTGTTTGCGAAAAATGAGATTTTTTTTTTCTTGCTTAATAGGCTGATCTTGCAAAGGTGGACAGGGAAAGAACACCCTGGCTAGTAGTGTTATTCCATGTGCCATGGTACAATAGTAATAAAGCTCATCAAGGTGAAGGTGCAAGCATGATGGCAGCCATGGAGCCATTGTTATATGCAGCTGGTGCAGACATAGTAATTGCTGGCCATGTCCATGCTTATGAACGCTCGGTATATTCTTTTGGTCCTATTTGAATATTTGATGATTAGTTTCCTCCTCAAGTATCCTTTGATTCATTTTAACCCTATGGCAGAAACGTGTGAATGCTGGAAAATCTGATCCTTGTGGTGCCGTGCATATAACTATTGGCGATGGAGGAAACCGAGAAGGTTTAGCTCACAAGTAAGGGATCACTATACTTCCTCAACTTTTAATTGGTTTTCGTTTATTTACTTTTAGAGACTTATAGCTGTCAATTCTCTATTACAATCGATGGTTCAACTTTTTGCGCAATTCATATTTTTTCACAATCATTCCTAGTTAATGTTTAAATAATATTTTGAAACTCACACTTAGATCTATTTTGCATAGATCTATTATGGTTAGAAGTCTTATATTAGTCCTTCGATTTTGTAGGCACTATTTATAAGAGTTTTATCAGACCACATGAACTATTTAGGAAGGTTTTATCAAATCATGAGAACTAATTTCTAATTTTTAAAACCATAGGGATAAATTCTAACTTTCTCTAAATCACTTGGACTAAATTTGTGTTTTTAGCCCGATATGAGTTTAATATTGAATTTAGAAATGAATAACTTATCGTTTATATTAAATGTAATACAAGTTAATAACCAAATTGCTCCAAGTCTTATTCTGTTGCTTGTATTTGATAGGTACAACTCACAGCCTGAATGGTCGATCTTTCGAGAAGCTAGTTTTGGTCATGGGGAACTCAAGATAGTGAATTCAACTCATGCCTTTTGGAGTTGGCATAGAAATGATGATGATGAACCAGTAAAGTCTGATCAAGCATGGATAACCTCATTGGTGGCTTCTGGTTGTGGTAAAAACCATCAACTGAAGAAGTTCAGATGAAACCTTTGGATCTATTTAACATGGTTTATCCTTTCTCCTTTAAACTGAAGTTCCTCTCTGCTCCAATGTAAATAGTTGGTGTGAGCATTTATATCATCTTAGTTACATCAGTGGCTAGTTCCATCATCTGCATCTCAGATGTAATTTGACTAGAACTCACTATATACTATATATACACTATATATTGATATACCATGGCAAATCAATTATTGTTTCTGCTATCTTTTGGTTAAATTATAAATTTAGTCCTTGTGGTTTGAATAGAGAATTTAGTCCCTATGGTTTTAAAAGTTAAAATTTTGTGTTTATTGTTTGATAAAACAATCGTAAATAGTCCTTGGAATGGATTTATCTTTTTTTTTTTTATGAGAAACAGACTATTCATTTCATTGATAGTATGAAATGTACAAAAGAAGGGTAAAGAACCCATTACAAAAGCGAGTCCCAGCTATTGACAAGTGATGTGAGACTGTAGTCACAAAAATGAGAGGTTAATTTACACCAAGAAGTAGCTAAGAAAGTAATAACATCGAATAAATTGTGTTGATTTCGGGCACATTCAGTGAAGATCCTGTTGTTTCTCTCAATCCAGACGGACCAAAACAACGCTTTTATAAAAAAGCCCCAGATGCAAGCTTTTTCCCATCTAAAAGGATGTCCAATGAGAAGAGACTCAAGAAGCACCGCCATCTTATTTGGAAGAGCAGTCTGTAATTTGAAGGTACTAAGTATCTTGATCCAAATTTGTGTTGTGTAACTGGATTTATCAGACTATAGAGACTAAATTCTAACTTTCTTTAATCCATAGGGACCAAATTTGTAATTTAACCCTCTCATTTCAAGCTATACCAAGATTTGATGTCAGTTGTTGGCATGGTATTAATCAAAGGTGTTGAAGTTTAGATTCACAGTAGAAATAATTGAGATTAGACAAGATGCTCAGCTTCGAGTTACAACACATCCCTAAGGGGGTCATAAATGAGATTCAACAAATCCTCAAAACTCATTCTAGATTGGAGCACCATTACAGTTTACATTTCCACTACCTATTCTCTCGACATCGAATTCATGGTCTCTTCATGATCTCTCTTCCCTCTCCACAGTATAATTTGCGCATCCTAGAAGAAAAATCATCTGCATTATCTGTAACATCATCCATAGCAGATACTGTAAGTTCCACGCGCATGTTTCCGAAGATCGAAATCCACCATCTACGAGTTTGTGTTCTCCTCACCATCTTTCTTCCCTCTCCATAGTATAATCTGCTCATCCTTGAACAAAATAGGCACACAAGGTACCAAATCCTGGATTGTTGGTAGAGGATAGTTAGGATTGAAGTATTCAATCAACGTCGACCGGAGTTCTATGTTTTAATTGAGAATTAAAGAAGTGGAAGAAGAAGAGCTTTACCCTTAATTTAACACCTATTTGTTTGCAGTCACTGCTACCAACATGAGTGCAATCTAGTCTAACCACCTCCTCGAACTCGAAGGCCTCTCTCACTCTCTCCACGACATTAACATATACACCATTCCTTGCTACAGAAAATAAATTCAAAGGTGAAGTTCAAGCTAATAACACCATCTTCACTATTCATATCTCAAACACACAAATTTTGTAAATAAAACAAAGATTTTGTAGTCAACCTGAGCATAAGCACAAGGATTGCGAAGGGCACTAATGAAATCCTAAAAGATGTAAGGGCTAAATAAAGCAAAGGTTCAAGCACAAGGATTAAATATTATTTAATCTATGATGAAAGAGAGAATAGTTCACCTAACCAACATTTACTCACTAAGTTTCATTAGAGGAGGAGAATTCAATCCTCTGCTTCTCATTTCCTTTGTTTCTTCAAATGACAAGCCATTAGCCACATTCTTCACAAGCTTTGGATATATTGGAGCATAAGGTTTCCACAACATAAGAGGGATAGCTGGTCGATTCTTGGGGTCATAGTTTCGACCACGGTATAAAAGAAGGACATTGATATGTCGATATATAATCTTCCCACCAGACTTGTCCTAGAGAGAAACTATAGCGCACATCAGGTAATTTCTAAGTGAAAGTTGATCTTTAAAAAAAAAAGAACAAGAACAAGAACAAATTATGTTGGATGCTTAAGGAAAGGATGTAGTTCAAACCTCAAGGTGGAAAAATATATTGTCCATATCAAGAGTTGGCACTCCCAAGCACTTGATCCTCACAGCTTCAGCCCTTTTCCAATGGTTGTGTATGTCATCCAACATGTTGTGAGTAACTCCCCCTTTTCCTAGTCAAGCCAAAGGCAAAAACACTTGAACCCTTTGTTTATTTTTGAGTTTAACAATATTCAAACTTTTGACCTGTTGATCGTAGGTACATGCCAATTACTCAAGCTCAAGCTCTGAAACCCTCAAACTCTTTATTCCTTCTAAAAAAAATTCTGAGAAACAGTCATTATGATCATGATAAATAAGAACAACACTATAGGATGTTCATAAGAAACGCAAATATATTAGCAAAAGGGATTCAACCATACAACTACCAGCCAATTTCCTCCATTAACATGAATTCATGGTTTCATAGCATGAAAGAATCAATCTACCAATTTCAATAACAACTGGGATACATAACAAAAACATAAGCCTTCAAAACGATTGAAAAACTATTGTAGAATTACCAAGATTGATTTGGCGAGAGCAATTGTTATGCCGATACAGTTCCACAAGCTCTGCAACTTCCTCCTCCGTTAATGGATCTCCAAGAACCCGTTTCCTCTCCTCTAACACTTCATTGATCTTTACTTCCACCTCCGCAGGGGCCGAAGTTCCGGTCCATTTCCGGTCGAGTCGGCCCGGGCCAAACGGTGAGAATTTGGGCGATTCTCGAAAGCCTATAGGTTTAACTGAGGGATTGGTCTCAGAGTAGGAGTAGAAGAAGTCGAAAGGAAGATCCGACTGGAAAGGGAGAGTGGGGTTTTTGTTTGAACTCGAATTTCTATTGTGGGTCTTCTTGTTTTTTGGTTTTTGGAGCTTGGAAGCAGGCGAAAATGGAGGATCGTAAGAGCTTTCGGACAGAGATTTGGAGAGAAATCGAGAAATCAAGAGTAAATAGCCACTGGGTTTCTGGTTTGAATGATCTGGAAGTCTGATCCGGGTTCGGAAATGAATCGCCATTTTCGGCAGCTCGATGAAGTTGTAGTCTTGCAGGAGGTAGAGGAGAGAAGGTTAAATTATCAGTGCAGTTCACATTTGTGTATCAGCCCCAAACTTTGGAAAAAAAAAAAGAATAATACATGTTTGAAATTTTAATTTTGTGTTAAATAAATACCTAAACTTTTTGTCCTTAAAATTAGGAGGGTACAAATAACTCAATAACTTAACTACCGAACTTAAATATAAAGATTGAGTTGGGTTAGATTTTTTTTTCAAGACTTCTAACAAATGTTAATGTTATAAACTTTGAAGTTTGATATTTGAATTTTATCTGATTCTAGTTATTAATTCAAGAAAAAAATATTTTAAATAATTAAAAATTATAAAAATTAAAAAAGATTAACCTAGCAACTCAACTCAACTCAATTCGAAAATATTGGGTTGGGTTACTTTCATGAATAAAGTTGGTTGGGTTACTTTCATGAATAAAGTTGGTTGGGTTGAAAGAATGACCAATCTCGAATTTTCAGGTTGGTCCAAAAAAACTCCCCCAACTCAATCCAACCTAGCTTATGCACACCTGTAATTTTTTTTTTGTGAAAAAAATGTACACCCCTAGTTAAAATACTGATACATGTGAATTTATTCCATTTTAGTTTCTATATTTTTAATAAAACTTAAAATTGATTCGTTAGTTTATTGTTAATGTTTCTAAAAAAAATTAATATCTACTAGTTTTTTCTCTATAAATTTTGAAAATATGTTTAGATTATGTCTTTTCTTATACTAAATTTATTATCATTATTCAACTAATTTTGATAAAAATAACTTCAAAATAATAGTAGAGATTAATTTAAAGTTTTATTGAAAATAAAAGGGGATATTAAAAGTGGTTGAACCAAAATAAAATAAAATCAAAAGTAATTATGGCAATTGTGCTTTTAAATAATTTAAACCATTTTTAGGTTTGGTTTTGGAGGATAGCTCTTAAAGTAATTGTTGAGCTTTTAGAAAAATCAACTTTTAAAATAATGGCGTCAACAAGAGCATAGTTATATTGGCATCAAGTATGACTCATGACCAAGAGCTAATAAGTTTGAATTCTCCTATCATTAATTGTTGATGTACTAAAAAAAATTAAATAATGGCAGGTAGTTGTGCTTTTAGAAAAATCAACAGTAAAATAAAATAAAATATTGTTTAGTAAATTAATACTAAATCATTGTAATTTAGTTATAAGGACTAAGGCATATTTTTTATTTCAATTGATTTTTCATATTGATATTTAATTTATAATTTATTATGAAATAGTTATTTAAAAATTTATATGATTTAAATACATCTAATTTTGCTAAATCTAAAAGTTGCTATCTAATTTTTGACAGATTGATAAATAATTTGTTTTACAAAATAGTCCATGCACTTAAGATTCTCTCAAAATTATTTTACTCTTACAAATGCAATTTCAGGTCTGACTTTAATTTTGTATCAAATATGTGTTTGAATTTAAAAAGTGTCAAAATTCAACTTTCAATTTTGTGTCTACTATGTTTATGAATTTTCAATTTTGTATTAAATCATTCATGAATTTAACATTTTTTAAAACTTATTTTAAAATTTATGAACTTCACAAGATTGGAAGTTTAATTTATAAAAAAATTCGAACATGTCAAAGATTTATTAATTGCAATTTCAACCTATTAAACACTTTTAAAATTAAAAATTAAAAAGTCTAGTAAATCCTTTTTAGAGCTTAGACCAAAAAAAATAGACAAAACTTGAAAGCCTAGATACCAATCTCGGCATCGTTTGGGAGAGGCGAGGCGAGGGTAATCACGTCATTTCGCAAGACAGGTTAGGGGTACTATGGTAAATACGCTTGATGGCGTGTGGGCAGTCAGTTTTGACCAGTGGCGTCCCACGCGCCATATAGCTCATGAGACAGTTGAGAAGAACTGAAAAATGCTCCTCATTCTTCTTTGATCTGTGAAATTAGAGACGGATTTCTTCAAAATCTGATAATTCTCTGAAAAACCCAATTGGGAAAAATGCATGATTTCTGCTTCACAATCCCTTATGGATTGATTTTAGTTGGTGGTGGCATTTTTGGCTTCCTCCGGAAAGGGAGCACAGCATCTCTGGCCGGAGGTGTGGGTACTGGATTGGTTCTAATTCTGGCTGGATGTTTGAGCCTTGGAGCTTTCAAGAAGAAGAAGAACTCGTATCTTGCTCTGATTCTTGAGACAGGTATTTGGTTTTGTAACTTTCGTTTCCGTGTTCTACTGTTCGTGTTTGATCTTGTTGCTCTTCTGGGGGTTGAGGATCTTGTTTGCAACTATTGTTCCTGTAGTTTTTTCGGTTATAGAACCTTGAACAATGGGATCCTCCCCTTTCAATGTGTCAATGCTTTTCTAATTTCTTTTTGATGTTTTAGTGTTCTTGTTTCTGCAAACTTTGAGACGCTTATGGGCAAATTCATCCGATGTATATCGTGGGGGTTTGGCTGTATAATCTCTACTGATGAAATCGATCACACCATACATTTATATGTGGAGAACCCTTTTTAGAATTTACTAGTAAGAATTCATGTTATGAATTTGCAACTACAATTCATTAGAACTTGCTGAACATGAACTATATCTTCTTCTTCTTCCCCAGGTTCGTTTGACTGTTGTGCTTTCTCTCTTCTTATTTTGCATATTCCTTTTCCTTTTTATTATTTATTTTTAACAAAGATGGAATTCCATTTCCGAGCATACCTCATTCACTTTCCTGGTCTCTTTTGGGTATTATTGTGAGTTCATGTAATTGGAGGAGTTTGATGGCCGTCAAGTTTTGAAAATGTCAAAAAGAGATCAATGTACTTTCAATATGTGTTATGTGTTCTTATTCTTTCATTAGTTGGAGTAGGGTTGTCACTAGCACATTCTAAGCCGCCACAAATGCGCTGCCTCTGACCTTCATGCTGCAAGGCACAGATCTAGAGGCCGTTGCCACACCCTACCTTCCCATCAGATCAAATGTACACCATATTTCCCCTCCATTAGGCGGGGAGGATGGTGGGATGTGGAGTCGAACTCTAGGTGGACAGGACATGCTTTGATGATGCTTGACTGTTTGGTCCCTCGTTTGTTAAAAAGATAAAAAAGGGTTGTGATTAGCACATTTTATTCATTTAATGCAAGTCATAAATGAACCAGAATAAGGGAGTTGCCGAGTAGCTCTTTTGAGCACTCAGTTTTGTCCAGAACTGGTAGGTATCAGATGTTCAGATTGCTTGTTGGTGCAGGATGACTAAGGAAATAGCGTTCACTAGATGTAGTACACGTGCACTTGATGTTTTGAATTAGTTATATATATATATATATATATATATTGGGTTTGACAATTTTAGGGTAGGGGATCAAATCATTGACCTTTGTAATGGTAATTGGTACCATATCCACTTAGCTGTGATCGGACTGGTTTAGTTATATATATTTTTCTCCCTAAAAAAAGTATTTGTCTCTGGGACTGCAATGGCGTGTTTCTGTCAAGTTAACTGATATAGACAGCAATAGTGTTCTCCATCCTTGTTACTTACTCCGTCTTCCTGGATCCTTTATCTAGAGTTTCCATCCATGACCCATTTGTTTTTATGATTTAGCTACAAATATAGCCTGCTTTTTTTTAAAAAAAAAAAAAAATCTTAATGTATCATGAAGATTATATGCAAACTCTGTAAAATAAGTTCCAAAGTTCATTCAATTTTTCTTATTACTGATATATATTTCAACTATTAGCTTTTGTTTTAAAAAGCCCACTAAACCACCATGCTAAGAGTAATATGGGCAAAGTCATATTGACATTGCAGCATGGTTGGCTTTCCAGAACTTGAGAATTGTGGAGGACTGATGTAAATTATATACATTTTAATGTGTGTGTCTGTTGAAAATTTAAGTCTCAAAAAATCCAGATAATTGGTTTAAAACAAAGGGAAAGTTTCCCTGTTAGGACTTGTGGCTTCTCAGTGTTGGTTCCTCAGAAAACACAATCTCTGTCTACCCTACCCTCCTTATCTTTCTTCTCTATTGGTCGCCAACTCTGATGGATCTCTCTTCAAGAAACTCATTGTCTTTTAGCTCTCTCTTCATGTGTGCATGTACGTAACCAAATGCCTTTAAATCATTAAAAAGAAAGGTGTGTGCCTGTGCCATTAACCCAAAAAGCCATGCATTAGCAGTCCAGGTGGAATCAAACATAAACCAAGTCTAAGAAGACCGAGGAGGCCTGGGCGAAGGTAGTACACTAATTGAGTTCTCCTTTCCTGCTATTAACGAGGTGTGTGCTACTGCTAATACTTTTGCACCTACTTCTCCTACTATGGTGGGATGAAATCCTACTCCTTAGAATTCCCTTTCATTGCATTTCTTCCTTCTGCAAGAGTCATGTTCAGTGCTCCTGCACCTCTGACTTCAACAGGACTTTTTCGGACATGCTGTTTGGAAAAAATGCTACTTGAGCTTCCTTGTCAGTTAGCCGATGACCAAATCATTTTAGGATATGCAATTTGAAAGAGATTTGAGCAAGTTGTCTGGTGGTGGTGGCTGGACTCTTTTACAAGTGCAGATCTGAGCTTTGGAAGGATTTCTGGTGTGACAGCAGATCGGATCCATTTCTTTTCCGAGGTTCTTTGCCTTATGTGATGAATTTATTGCTAATTGCTTGGATGGAAATCTGAGTTTCTGAAACCTCAATCCTAAAAGGAACATGAATGATGAAGAGGCCTTTGAGTGGGGACTAATGCAAAAGTGGAAAAATTGTCATAACCGTCAAGGTAACTGAAATTGGAAGTGTGGCTCTTTGGGCTCTTCTCTTCAAGACCTTTGTTTGTGGATTTATTTGGAGGTATGGTGGTGATTCCTTCGAAATTGCGCAGGATTATGTGGAAGGGCAACAGATTGAAGAAGATTAAGGTCTTTGTTGGGAGACTTCTTACTGTAGGGACTTCACTGTCAATTCCCTAGTTCCCTAAAATTAGCCGTTAGTGGTCAGTTCCTCTTGTAAGCAATTGGTAGTTTAGGATTTGTTAATTGGTTATCTAAGGCTGGAAAGACCTATAAGGGGTTGTTTGGGGCGTGAGTCATAATAGTCTGTGGAATACTTGTCAATAAGAGCATAGCTCAACAGGCATGAAGCATGAGCTTTGTTTAAGAGGTCATGAATTCGAATCCCTACACCCCCAAATGTTGTTGATTTAAAAAAAAAAAAGGAAGATTGTGGAATACTCTGCACACAAACTATTATAACCTAAATTAAATAACTTTGCATTCTAAACACAAATTACATAGCTCCACAGACTATTATAACTCATGCTATTATAACCCACTACGCCCCAAACACATTACATAGCTCCACAAACTATTATAACTCATGCTATTATAACCCACTACGCCCCAAACACAGACTATTATAACTCAGACTAAATAACTATGCATCCTAAACACAAATTATATAACTCCACACAGACTATTATAACCCATGTTATTATGACTCACTCAACGCCTCAAACAACTCCTAAATGTGTGTAAAATGAACCTAAGAAGATTTTAATGAGTAATAAGAAAACTTCACACTTTGAGTTACATTACTTCTACTAGGAGGTATTAGTACTCAGGATAAAGCTCAAGCTGGAACCTTTAACCATCTTTCCCCTGATCTCTGATTGTAGTCTTATAAGAAGGCAGAGGGCCACTGGTTCCTTCCTTTGGTGCCCCCTTTTGCTTAGTCTTTGGATCAAGCTCTTGAAATTTTTAACTCAGCATGATTTTTCCTATTGACCCTTAAAAAGGTTTCTGTCTTTGCTGCTTTGCATCATCTCCTAGGAAAAGAAGGCTAAGATCTTCCTTGTTAACATGACTAGATTGTTCTTCTTAAATCACCTATTAACCCAAAAGGTTAAGCTGATAGGTTATGGTAAATTTAATTATATCAATGCTCCAACACTCCCTCACTTGTGGGCTTGAAAATTTGAAGAAAGACCCAACAAGTGGAAATCAATATTAATTGAGGGAGATTGATATTAGTGGAGTTTGAACCCAAAAGCTTAAGCTGATAGGATATGAATAATCAATACTCCAACCAACCTTTCTTATGGAGTGTTTGGCTTGAGAGAAATGGTTCTTAGGAGTAAATTGATTCAAATTATGGAGCTTGCTGTTTCATAGTGCTACGAAGTAAAATTAGACAGCCTTTTTGTGGCAATAATCTTTCTTACATGTGTGCCAATTGGAGGAAGTTTTTTGTAATGCATTGGCTTTTGGTTATGCTCCTTTATACATTTCAATCCCTCAATAAAATTTGTTTCTTATATTAAAAAAAAATGATATTTCTGATGCTGCAGCCATCTGTATTGTTCAAAATTCTTTCTATTGTACTGATTCACCAATTTTCCATGTCAAGTTAGATATAAATTCACTTTAACACTGGGGTAATGAAAACAGTAATTTGCCTTTGAAACAGTGTGCGCCGCTGCACTCACGTGGGTTATGGGACAGCGCTATTTGCAGACTTCTAAGATCATGCCGGCTGGAGTTGTTGCTGGAATCAGGTAAACCGATCTACTTCTAAATTCATGCCATGCATTTCATTTAAATGAAATCAAACTTTTTCTTCTGCTGTTTTTATCTCAATCAAAAGAACATAGCAATGCTGTATATAGTAATAATCTTTAGGATCCATATATCGTTCGCTCTTAGCTACTTTTCTGTAGTATATTCAGCGATTACAGTTCGAATGAAATCTCGTTGAATCAAACTAGAAGATAGATGTTCTCTTACTACAGGAAAATGATAGATTCCCCCCTCCCCATTGAAGCCTATAGTTTTTGCGACGTGGGATGTTATTATCGTATTATAGAATCTCCATAAGCAAACCCATATCTCGATATGCAAACTTTAAGTGCTTCTAGCATTCTGAAGTCATCTGGTTTTCTTGTATGAGACAAGATCAATATTGAAAATTCTTGGAGCTAATACACATTTTACCCTTCCTTTTTGTTATTCTTGCAGTTCTCTCATGACTTTATTCTACTTGTACAAGCTCACAACCGGTGGCAACCATATTGCTTCCAAGGCCGAGTGATGATTTGGATTACTTCTTTCAGTATTTAATATACTGATTTGCTGTTATTGCTAACTTTGCAAACGTGGACATATAAACTGAATGTTCATTACTGAATATAAACAAGTTGGGGTTGAAGTCTACAGAGTTCTTATTTGAAATATATCGTGTTCTCAGCCGAGCTCTGAGTTGCGATGTCGTTCGACAAGTCTGTTCTTTCTTGGAATCAAATGTTCTGGGGAATCTTTGGATTCTGTTGCAAGTTTTTGTTTGTTCTGTTCGTCTCTGTCATCAGCTTTTGTCCAATTATGTAGCTCTGAAACGAACTTACAGGTGACTAAAGAACAAATCTTGCTGACATTTGCACGTTGTGATTTATATTTACAAGGTTCTGTTTTTTTTTTTGGGTATCATCTGATGGTTGTCGAGCAATATTTCAATTCATTGTCCTTTTCAAATGGATAGAGGTTGCAACAAAACACTCTCTGGAGACGTTAATGAGAATGTAGATGTATGGTTGGTTAGATGTCTAAGAATCAAGGATGATCGTATTCGATAATAATTGTATTTGTTTGTGAGAGTTTGTAAGGTCGGGGGAAACTAAAAAGTAAATTTAGAGTAAGTTTGAGATGACTTGAGTGTAGGATTTTGGAGCGAGGATGCTTTTTCTATAAACATTTTGGGGTTTTCGTACGGATAACCTATTTTTCACGCATTAATGACATTTGACCTAACATTTCAAAATAATGAAATATGACCCATTCTGACGTGACAATGCGCGCAAAATGACTCATAAGGGTAATATGAAACGGTCTTTCTTGTTCGCGTTCTCGTACGCGAGAGAGCTAGAGTCAGAGTATGATGTCCTTACGGTAATTTGGACAGAATTACAAAAAGGGTCATATGTCATTAATTTCAGAACATGGGTCAAATCACATCAATGCGCGTGAAAAGGAGTCTTCCATGCAATTTTTCGAAACATTTTAAAGTGTTTTTTTCAAAAGTAGGTATTTTTAAGTATTTTAAAATTTGGGTTGAATTAAACTTTTTAGTTTGTGTCTAAAAGATAATTAATTGGTTGAAGTTTTTGTTTAATAAGATCTTAAACTTTCAAGTTTGTTTGTAGTAAGTTTGTGAATAAAAAAAAAATGTTGATCTGGTCAAGACTCTATTAGACACAAAAGAAAAAGCCCTCAGAAAAAGTGCAGGATTGAAAGTTTAATAATTTGATACTTCCTTTCTAAAGTTTAGGGACCTCAATAGTAAGTTTATTAAACCCTTCTTAAGGTAAAAAAACGTTAAAAATACTTTTGATGGTATGATTAATACTGAAAATTTGAAAAGTGTTTTTAATTATTTAAATTAATTTTCACCATCTCAAAAGCCATGCCCTGCCCTACTTCATCCCCTACTCACCTTAAATGAAGTGAAGAAAAATAACTTAATTGATTTAGAATATTATAAGTAGATTTCATCAAGAAAAATAGTTGAATTGAATTAAATAACTTAATCGATTAAGAACTAATATATTTCCACAAAATAGATTAATATCTTATTATAATATAGATACCTAAGGCTCATTTAGTAACATTTTCTTTTTTTTTGTTTGTTTTTGTTTCTCATTTTTTAGAAACATTGGTAAATCTTCATGTATTTTGTTTCCAAATTTTTAAAAAGCATTTCTAAATATAGGTCAAAATAGATTTGCATACCTCCAAGATGGCTAGAAAATTTCAATGAATATGTGAATATAGATGCTTATCACTCAAACATCCAAGATTCTTCCAAAACATACCTGACCTCTTGTGAGTTGAAAGGAATCTAAGAAAAACAAATGTTTTTTTAGTACAACATTTAGGGATGAAGAGTTTTGAACCTGGTTATAGGTTCATTTTCATGTCAGTTGAGTTATGATTTTGTTGACTAAGAAAAACAAATGTTACTATCCATTATATGATAACAATACAAGTAGAACAAACTTAATCATCAAATGAATAAACCAAACAATGATGCATGAACCGACCTAAGCATGAGTTAACTAATCAAAACAATAGTAACTTGCTTATAGAATTATACCCATCTAAGGAATCTTCTTTCTAACTACCATTAAAAGCTTGACAACTATTTATATTTTTGGGAAAAAAACTATCTTCTCTCGTATTCTAAATGCATTATTCTCTCCTAGTTGTCAAAGCATCATGACAGTTAATAGGATACTCCTATCTATTTACTAGTTAAGAGGTAAGTATTATTTCTTTCTTATATATGTTATAGATTCAAATTTTTATTTGTTTGTTTTTTTTCGGTTCAACGATATGTGAGTTGAGAGATTCGAACTTCTTACTTCTTAGTCGAGGATATACCGCATATGTATTAATCAGTTAAGTTATGCTTAGATTACTTATTGTTTGAAATTGTTGAACAAAAAATGCATCATGTATGAAAATAAATGTTTTCTAACAATATATCCAACATATTTCAATTTTTTTTTAAAAAAAACTATATATCCAACAATTATGTTGTAGGGCTAATTGAAACATAGTTCTAAGTGATTAGATTATCTTCTTTTATAGGTAGTAAACTCAAATTCTTATTCTCACATTTGTGATGTATTAGTTTTTTATAAATGCTTAAATATATGAAATGATCTTCACTCCTCGTTCTTTTGAAATTATTAATTTTACACTGAAATTAAGTCATTTCATACAAAAAAAATGTTTAAAATTTATTATTTTATTGATGTTGAGGATCATACATTGAAAAAGTGGAGAGAAACCTCATAATATATATGATATATGGACTACTCCCCTCATTGTCAATTGGTTTTGAGATGGAACCCCATATAATCTAATAATTGACGTGTCATTAAATAAATTATTGTTTAAATTTATTATTATTTATTATTTATTATCCATAAACGAAGGCTATATATATATAGCGTACTTCAAACCATTGGATTGATATGGAAGCAATCAAAATCATGATCATTTTCTTTACGGTCTTCTCTCTTCTCATCTCCATCTTCCTCTTCCTTCTTACAGGAAGAAAATCATCCCAAAAGCTTCCTCCTGGTTCATTAGGGTTTCCCTTTATCGGCCAGAGCCTCAATCTCCTTCGCGCCATGCGGTCCAACACTGCAGAAGAATGGCTGCAGCAGAGGATCAGAAAGTACGGGCCGATTTCGAAGCTAACCCTCTTTGGAAAACCCACAGTGTTCATCGGCGGCCAGGGCGCCAACAAATTGATCTTCAATGGTGACAGTGCGATTTCGAATCAGCAAAATGAGTCTCTTATGGAAATTTTGGGGGAAAGTAATTTGTTGGAGTTGATTGGGGATGATCACAAGCGTGTGAGAAGTGCGCTTGTTTCGTTTTTGAAGCCGGAATGTTTGAAGCTATATGTGGGGAAAATGGATGAAGAAATTAGGAGACATATCAAGATGCATTGGCAGGGCAAACAAGAGGTCACTGTGAGTAAATCTCAACGAAATTTCTCTAAGTTTTTCATTGTTCATAGTGTTTGCTTTTAACTTAAAGCTGTGGCCTATGTGAGACTTATTTTGCATAAACTGACCGTTAGGCTTAGGGCAGTTGATCCTTAGTTGGTGCTTAATAAATTGGATTAACTTTGAGTCTACACTGAAAATCTTCTAGTTGAACTAACTTGGTTTGATCAAGTTACAGTTAATTAGTAGGGAATGATTGTTTGACAACAATTAATCCACACAGGTTTTTGTATAACTTGAAAGATAAACTAATAAAAGAAAGGTTAAATTACAAATTAGGCCCTCAACTTTCGAACTTGTGTCTAAAAGTGTTAGGTTTCCAAACTTTCAAGACGTAAATAAATCCTTGAACTTTAAGAAATGTTTCATAAATTAGACATCTATGAGATATAAAATAGAAAGTTCTGGAATTTGTGAGATGTAAACTTGAAAATTTAAGAATCAATTAAACACTTTTTAGAGTTGAAGGACTTATTAGACACAACATTGAAAGTTTAGAGATTAAATACTTTTTAAAGTCGAGGGACTTATACACTTTTAAAAGTTTACGGACCAAACTTGCAATTTAACCTAAATGAAAAATATGCCACCACCTTTGGCTCTTTTTTTTTCCCAAGGCAGCGGGTATTGGAGGAAGAAATCTTAGAGAGGATGGTTTTTTTCTAATGGCTTCTCAGGGGTGTCTCTAATTACTAGGATGAGTCTGGTATTCTTTTACTTTGGCAGACTAGGATATAGATATGAACAAGAAAAAATAAACTAGGTTCTCTCTTTCATAGCTAATCATGAAAAGTTTCTCGATGGTTTGATTACACATAAAAAATTTTCGTCAAGCACCGAGAATGAATCTTTGATTGCCTTTTAGGATGTACCTGAATTATGCTTGAACTAGACTTGTAGAATTTTTTTTTCAATTTAGTTGCTGTTCCGTATGCTAATAGGTATTGCCATTGATGAAGACTCTCACCTTCAACATTGTATGCTCTCTTCTATTTGGTCTTGAGCAAGGTACAAGAAGAGAAAGAATGATAGAATGCTTTCGAGTAATGATAGGAGGAGTATGGTCGATCCCAATAAACTTGCCATTCACTAGGTACAACCAAAGCCGACGGGCAAGTAAGAGAATCCAAGAGATGCTTAAGAACCTCTTGGATGAAAAGAGAGTTGAATTGGAAGAAAAGGGTGCTCCTCCACACCAAGATCTAATTACTTGTTTGCTAAGCATTAGAAATGAAGAAAATGAACTAGTATTGACTGAGAAGGAAATTGTGCACAATATTATACTGGTAATGGTTGCTGGGTTCGATACTTCATCTGTTCTGATTACATTCATGATGCGGATTTTGGCTAATAATCCAACTGTTTATGAAGCTGTTCTTCAAGGTATGCTTGCAATTATCTCTTAGACTGTCAATATTACTATGAGCTTATAAGCATCTTAGTCTTAAAAATGTAGAGATTATAATTTTAATTTTAGTAGAAACCGAGAGAAACCCCTGTTTCAAAAAGAATTACAGAAGTAAACTCAGATCAAGAAATTGATATGGCAAAATGAAAAGCACAAACTCGATCATTTTACCCTAAAAGAAAATTTGGTATAAACAAAATCAGGAATTGGTAAAGGAACTCTAGATAGTGAGAGACTCAGCCATTAACAGATGAAAAAATTTAACGATATCGGGTTTCACGTGGTCTGTGGTTACAGAACAGGAAGAGATAACAAGAAGTAAGGAGTGTGGAGAGTTGCTCACTTGGGAAGATCTTGCCAAGATGAAGTACACATGGAGAGTTGCATTAGAGACCCTAAGGTTAGTGGCACCAATATTTGGAGGGTTCAGAAAGGCTATGAAAGATATTGAATTTGGTGGCTACCTTATTCCTAAATGATACCATATTTAGGTTGAAACTCTTATTACAATCCATTACTTGGATTTCAGATATTCTGGGCATCACCAATGACTCATTTGGATGATACCATATTTAAAGAACCATTGAAGTTCGACCCGAATAGATTCGAGAATCAAGCATCGGTTCCACCGTACTGCTTCGTTGGATTTGGTGGAGGTCCGAGAATTTGTCCAGGCAATGAGTTTGCAAGGGTTGAAACTCTTGTAATCCATTACTTGGTCACCCAATTCACATGGAAGCTACTTTTAGATGACCATTTTATTAGAGATCCAATGCCAGTACCTACCAAAGGATTGCCTGTCAAAATTTGTCCAAGAGAAACTTCCATGACATTGTAGCATCTGTGCTAATGAAAATTATAATTAACAATAGAGTTGGAAATGGATATTATGATAATGCCTAAATGTGAGCATATTTTTTACAATCTCGATACTTAAAAAATGAAAAGAGATTTTTGGAAGACAGTGTATGAAGTAAGAAAATTTTATGAAATGAATTGTTATATATCTATTTAGGAGGTTGATGAACTCAAAGATTAAGGCCCCCGTTTGATTACTATTTGGTATTTCGTTTTTTGTTTTTGAAAAATTGTGTTTGTTTTCTATTATTTCTCTGCCATGGATTCATTTTTTCTTAACAAAACATTTGAAACCAAATTACTAAAACAAAAACAAGTTCTTGAAAACTATTTTTTTTAGTTTTCAAAAGCTGACTTAGTTTTTGAAAAGATAGGTAAGAAAGTAATTAAACAAGAAAACTCATAGATGAAAAATGTATTTATAGGTTTAATTTTCAAAAACCCAAAACTAAAAACCAAATAGTTAACTAAAGAAGTTTAAACTTTTTACAATAATTACACTAGTAAAATATTGAAATGCTCCAACTTACGCTCAAGATCATAAACTATGATCATTGAGGAAAACAACACTTAAAACCAATGTGCATTTTTCTAGTAAGAACTAAACGCAGAAATCAATAGAAGTTAGATGATTAAAATTGAACTTCTAAACATTAGAGGACCAAAATAGAAAATAATTAAAAATTTAAAGATAATGATCAAATTTCTAAGTGGTTGTTTGAGGCGTTAAGTGTGTTATAATAACATAAGAAGATTATAATAATATGTGAGTTATTATAATATGTGCAATCATATAATATTATTTAAAATGTAGAATAATATAGTATGAGGTTATAACAGTATGTGTTTGGAGTGTAGAGTATTCCACAGATTATAATAACATATGTTATTTGAGTTAACAGTTAAAAGATCGGAATAAAAATTATATAAAATTTCAAAAATCAAAAGCATATATAAACTTGAAATAAATGGTCACTATCTAAATTTCACTAGCTTTTTCCTAGTAATTTCATTCAGCCTATACATCCATTCAATCTTTTTGAGACCCTATAGTAAATTACTATATGAAATCCAAACACATGAATTGCATCAATCTATTTTTTTTTTTTTATATAAACTTTTACATCAATCACTAAATTCCAACCAATGGAAACAAACTTGCAAACTGATGAACAAATTTTGCTAACTTTTGCACTTGTTGTCATGTAACATACAAATATAATATATATTTGAGGGATGTTGATATTGCTACATTGACCTTATATACATACACTATTCTAGCTACAAAAGGAGGAAATAGACAACAAATAAAGAAAGAAAAAGACACAAATGAAGAACAATTTGACAATAAGAAGCAAAAACAGTTAGCCAATTTGTTGTGAATTTGGAACAACAATTGCAACAAATATGTTCCTCTCTTTGATGCTAAGGTTTTTCTTCCTCGCTCGAGCTGGAATCTTGTGAATAAGGTCCCCGCGATGATAGTCAGTCTTCCGTTTTTTACTATGCCATCTTTATTAGTTTAAAGACCGGATCGGTATAGGGGTGAATAGGATTTTTCAAAACTTTATAAAACTTTTTAATAAGTTGGGCTCAAATAAACAAATTAATGTACTTTTTAATTGCCACAATTAATTTAAACAAAAAATCATGCAAATAAAATTACTCCAAAATAAATGATAAATTAAAACCAATAATATTAAACGCCCCTATTTAATTCTAATATCAAGATTGGTAAAGAATATGAACAAATAAAATTATACCAACTAAAATAGACATACAAGAACACTTAATTTTATGCAATATAATATAACAACAATTAATTGCAAAAATGAAATAAGATAGGGAAAGAGAAATTGACACTATAAATTTTATAGTAGTTCGACACAACCCGACCTACTCCACTCCTTAAGCTCCTATTGGGTATTTCACTATAACAACGAATACCATTTTCACGGCTCAGATTCCAATCGTTGTAACGTTTCTTTGGCGGGAGCAAGAACAAACTCGATCCTTTCTACGATTTAGGACCAAAATGTTACAATCTCTCTTTTTAGGGATCAAGAGAAACCCTTACAAAGTTTAGAAAGTGAAGAACAAGATGGGGAAGCCCTCTCAAAGAGTAGATTCACAAATTCAAGCTCACACCTTTTGTGAGAAGGAATTTTTACAAGTAAAAGCCACCAAATGGAGAAAATTGCATGGAAGACTCATTTTCACGCACATTAATGTGATTTGACCCATGTTCTGAAATTAATGACATATGACCCTTTTTGTACTGTGCATTCCGTCCAAATTACCGTAAGGGCATCATACTCTGACTCTAGCTCTCTCGCTCTCGCTCAAGTCTCGTTCTCGCTCTCGCTCATGATAGTAATGAAGTTGTCAAAATTCTGGAGAAAAGAAAAAAAAACGACAAAAATCGCACTATAGTTGACTCGCTCTCGCTCTCGCTCTATTTCTGCTACTCCAGCTCTTCTCTGACTTTTTTCTTTGTCATTTTTTCTTTATATTTTCGGTCATTCATTAGAGCGAGAGCGAGAGCGAGAGCGAGACAACGAGAGCGAGACAACGTGAGTGAGAGTGTTTCCGCGTACGAGAGCGTGAACAAGAAAAATCGCTTCATAATACCCTTATGAGTCATTTTGCGCGCATCGCCACGTCAGAATGTGTCATATTTCATTATTTTGAAATGTTAGGTCAAATGCCATTAATGTCTGGAAAAATGGGTTATCCGTACGAAAACCCCCACCAAATGGCTAAGAGAAATTAAAAATAAAAGCTAAAAAATTGCTAAAAAATGGTGGAAGTGTTCTCCAAAAGTTGTAGATTTTTATAGAATTTTTTTCGAGCCTTAAATGGAGAGAAATTGACGTTATCTGCCCCGTGTTAGCTTCTGATTTGACTGCAAAAAAGAAATTAATAATAAATAATAATATAATAAAATAATATTAAAATATTAAACTAATAATAAATTCAAAACAATTTGACCCTTTGACTTTTTTTAATTATCATTAAATTTATTATATCACGTGTCACAATCCTATTGACCTACATGAGGTTGCCAGTCATTGTCTACGTCGTCATTTTTTTATTGTTTGAAAATCTCACATCATCGACATGTCACTACCACATCATCATGGTTGATCGTTGACCTTACACGTCATCCATAACTTCTTCGTTTGAGCTCCGATTCGAATGATTCAAGATGCATTGGAATCATCTTTTCAAGAGCTACACAATGAGCACTTCAAAACACTTAAATTGTTAGTAAATAGATCAGGTTTGTTATCATCAAAATATTAATTAATTAATTTGAGATTAAGATTTTAAAAAATGGCAAAATACCTTTTTTATTTCTCACTATTGCATTTAGTTCCCTTTTGGTTCTTCAGTTTTCAAACTCAACAATTTAGCGCATGAGATTTGTACTTAGTTATACTTAGTTATACTCTTAGTTCTTTCGTATAAATTTCTGTTATTTCTAATCGAATGCTAATATGGCATAAAAGTTTTATTTTAAAAATAGTTTTTATTATTTTATTGAAAAAATATTATTTTTTATTTTTTTATTTTTCTCTTTCTCTCTCCTTCCTCTTCGTCTTCTTCAATCTTCTTCAGCTTTTGTTTCTTCTTCTTCTTCAGCACCGAAAATTGCAGAGGACCAAATCCATCCATGAAAATCTCTCCAATAAAACCTATCCATGAAAATTGCAGGGGTGAAGTTTCGAGCACAAAAAATTACATAAAGGTAGCCTCCCCTTTCTTCTTCTCTCAAAATCCATCCAAAAAAATCTCTCCAAGACCCATCAAAATTCCACCACCACCAATGGACTCCAACCACCGTTGCGTAAAATCATTAACAGATCTGAATCCACAAACTCATACCCAACCACTTTTTTCCAAGTCGATACCTGATCGGCTACACACAAGTGCACGTGATCGAAGTAATATTAAACTGAAGTATTCCAGAGTATCGTACCCAAGGGAACATAGTTAATAAAACTTATTAAGATGACACAAATCGTTGACAAACTACAAGGAAAGGTAATTGTGGGTGTAAAAAGATGATTTTTGAGTGGTTTCAACTAAAGAAAATTGATTAAAAAGCAAAAGAAAGACAAGAGACTCAAGAATGCTTATGTCTCTTCGGAAAGATAATTCAACGGGAATGCAATTGCAATCATAACTAACACAAGACTATGTAAACCGAATTCAACTCCTATTCGACCTTCTATGAAGTATTTTTAGGAGGCTGAGTGATTAAACTTATATGTTTAACCTATATGTTTATGGCTAATCTAACTCAGATAATTTTGCACACAACTCTAGTGGTTTTGGAGTCTCGCCCTATGTCTAAGGTTGAAGTTTCAGAACTTATGTCTAAGCCTTTTCTCCATTGCTTTTCCGACATCCTCTTTCCTTAACCCTTTCGGTATTAAGTTTAAGCTTGACAAGCAACACTAGATGGTCAACTAGAGTTTACCCAACATTAAACTCACCAAAAGCAAACTAAGTTCAAGTGTTAGCTAGATTATTTTTACTATCGAGCCTTACATCTTTCCTCTAGAGCATTCACAAACTTGAATCCCTAAGGAAAAATTGGCTTCTCATTGTAAAAGTGAAAAATAAAACTTTAAAATAATAAAAATGCATAACTAAGAATGAAAGAAAAAATAGATAAAATTCTAGAATGCAGTAATGAAAATAAATTAATCAAAACTAAAAAACACACACACACACACAAACTAGAATAAAACTTTAGCAAGAAGAAAATTCATTCGAATAAGCTCAAAATTTTATTAAGAAACTCAATGTCGATAATACAATGAAATTTGAACAACTAACTTGAATCTTGAATTATAACTAAATGAATAAAAATGCCGCAACAACTACGTTCTTAAAACAGAAGCAAAATGACTTAAATAAAGAAGAAAATAAATTTTACAAACGAAAAAACACAACAACCCCCTTTTCACTTCGTACTCAGTCGATTCAACTAAATTTTTTTTCAAAGGGAATTGAATCTTCAATTTCTTCCATTTTTATTGAGGAATGATTGAGTTTTGAAGTTGAAAGGAGTTGGAAAACAGAAGGAAGAAAATAACGATAGAAAGTTGACAGAAGAAAAATTGACAGCAGAAAAATGACAACATAAATTACAACAAAAAAACATAAAACAACAGCGACGAGGCTGGAAACAACAGAAAAATAGATGTCTCTTCTTGTGACTTTTCCTCTCCTATTTATAGATTATTTGAGCTAGGGTTTCATTCTTGAAAAATGCATAATTATGCCCAAAATTACAGCTAAAATCGTGGAGAGACGAGATCCCACAAAATTCCTATATTTTTTTTTTGTAGAATTGCTGATTTGCTTTAAAAGTTCAAATATGTTGTCATCCTTAATTTCCTGCATACAAATATCAAGTGTGATTTTCATTTTCTTTTGTCCACTTAATTTAAAAATTCTCCAACATTTATGTGAATACACTCAACCATTTTCTAATTTTCATCAAATAATATTGATAAAAATCACAATTAGCATAACTAAATTTAAAGGCTAAATAATTCTCATAAATGAGAATTATCCATACCTCTTTCTTCAAACAAGTAGTTCAAATGCTCACTGGATCACTCGAAACCGCCAAGCAAATTGACCCGCCTTCCAAAACCCACATCCCTCCAATGAAATCCATTCCCAAACGCCAACAATCCAATTTCAAGCTCTACAAGCACAAAAATGCCCTCAATAACCTCCAAGTTAATCTCGTTTTTGCCTCTGTTACTGTCGAATTCTCTCCCAGAAACCACCCCAAAATTCTCTCCTCCAAGTCCTCAGCCCCGTTACGCCGCTCATTCTTTACCCCTTTGCAATTTTCGGTGCTCAAGAAGAAGAAGAAAACAGAAGCAGAAGAAGATTGAAGAATAGGAGAAGGAAGAGAGAGAAAGATCATAATAAAATAGTGAAAACTATTTTTTAAATAAAAATTATGTGCAACGTTAGCATTTGGTTAGAAATAAATGGAAACTTAGATGGAAGAACTAAGAGTATAACTAAGTACAAAAGTTAGAGCTAAATTGTTGAATCTGAAAAACTGAGGGACCAAAAGAAAATCAAATGCAAAACTGAGAGACAAAAAAATATATTTTACCCGAAAAAAAACCAATCAAATAAACGGTGGACAAACAGTTCTCGTAGGCATTGTCTGCTAGAGACAACATACAAATAAAGTCTATGAGCTGAGCTATCCTTTCAAACTCTCCACCCTAAAAACCATCTTTCTTTCTGGCTCTGAAACCAACAAAGCAAAAGCCATGATTGCCATCTTCTTCCTACTCATCATCACCATCTTCCTCTTTCTGAGTAGGAGAAAAAAAAACCCTCCAAAAAGCTTCCTCAATCCCCGTTATCGGCGAAACTCTTGTTCTTCTTGGTGCCATGCTGCAGAAGAATGAGTTGCAAAGTATGGAGCAGTTTCAAAGCTGACTCTGTTCGGGAAGCCTACAGTTTTCATTCATGGACAGGCTGCAAACAACCTCTATCTTCTCCGTCTGGGTTGTTGATATAATTAAATTTACTATAACCTATCAGTTTAAGCGTTTGGGTTTAACAGTGATTTAACATAGTATCAAAGTAGAAGGTTCTGTTTTCAAATCTCTAATAAGTTGTTTTTTCCTAATTAATATTAATTTTCGTTCAAATTTTCAAGCGTACAAATGAGAGGGAGTGTTTTAGCTTTTTGGTTGATTCGTAATTTAACATGGGTGACTTCTAATTAATAGGAGGCTAGCTAGTACCCCTTTTGTTTTAGTAGATTAAGCTATGTATATGAACAAAGAAATGAATGGTAGGTTCTTTCTTTCACAGCCAACTCGGAGAAGTATCTCTTTATGATGGAACAGGAACTTAAAAGTTTCATTTAGCACTACAAATAAAATGTGTGGATTGCCTTTTAGGTTATATAAGAATTATGCTCAGAATTTTATATCAACTGAGTTTTTCCATATATGCAAACAGGTACTGCCACTGATGAGGACTCTGACCTTCAACATTGTATGCTCTCTTCTCTCTTTGGCCTTGGGCAAGGTACAAGAAGAAAGAGATTGATAGAATGCTTTCAAGTAAGGATAGGAGGAACGTGGTCGATCCCGATAAACTTGCCGTTCACGAGGTATAATCGAAGCCGACGAGCAAGTATGAGAATCCAAGAGATGCTAAATGAACTTTTAGATGAAAAAAAGGTGGTTTTGTCTACCTGTACATAGCCCAACTACTTAAGGCATATATCATCGACCAAGAGGTTAGAGATTTAAATTCTCATTTTGTGTTGTTAAACTCAAGAAATGGAAAGGACTTTTATCTCTAAGCATATGAATTCAAGAAGATGAGTCGAAGTTAACGTCAACGATCAAGTTGCTTGTGGTTTATGTTACAGAACAGGAAGAGATAGCAGGAAGTAAGAAATGTGGAGAGTTGCTCACTTGGGAATATCTTGCCAAGATGAAGTACACATGGAGAGAGTTGCATTGGGGACCTTGAAGGGTAGTGTCACTGTAAGGCCCCCAATTATAAAGAAATACACGAGGAGGGGCAAGAAAGTAATTGAAATGAGAGAGAATAGGGACCACCCAAGTTAGTTGGGCAGGGGATCGTGGGAAGCAATATTTGTCTTTGCTCTTTGTAGTCATTTTTCGTTGTCGAGTATTTTGTGAGCAGGACATTGTAGGAGAGACCCTGACCTCTCGAATCTTTGTGGAGTGTTGTTTGTTTTTGGCTTTTCTTATCGATACCAACGGAGGAAATTAACCATCTCTCCTATTGAAGAACTATCAATAGAGGGGAGTTGGCCTCTTTCTATATTGTTCTTGATTGATTAGCTTGTTTGGTTGTTTGTGAGATTTTTCTGCTTGCAGGGGAGTTAGATACCTAACAGTCACCTATATTTGGAGGGTTCAGATAAGGGCTCTGAAAGATATTGAATTTGGTGGCTACCTTATTCCTAAGGGATGGCAAGTAAGCAATTTCTTCTTCTTCTTCTTCTTCTTCTTCTTTCTTTTAATTTGGTTGAAAAACTCATCCAATTGTTCTTTGATTTCAGATATTTTGGGCATCACCAATGACCCATTTGAATGATACAATATTTGAAGATAATCACTAAAGTTTGATTTGAGAATCAAGCATCAATTCCACCTTATTGCTTTGTTGCATTTGGTGGGGGTTCAAGAATAATTTGTTCAGGCTATGAGTTTGCTAAGTGTTGAAACTCTTGTCACAATCCATTACTTCATCACCAACTTCACTTGGGAACTATACTTTCAGATGACCTTTTTATTATAGAGATCCAATGCCAATTCCTACCAAAGGATTGTCTGTCAAAATTTATCCAAGACAAACCTCCATGACATTCTAGCATTTGTACAAATAAAAATCATAATTTAGGTTCGAACTTCTAACCTCTCAGTCAATGATACATGTTAATTACCGTTGAGTTATACTCATTTTGGCAATTACTAATATTTAACTAATTTGTGTTTTATGTCGATTTGCCTCTATTAATGATGAATCATTGATAGAAATAAAATCATAGAAGAGAAAAAAAAAGGTATATGTGTTTAAGAAGGAAGTGCTAAAAGTTAATGTAACAGGGAGATTACACCTACAACTCAATAGAAGTTGGAGGACTTGTCGCCACGTACCTGCGACGCGGAACGACCGGCGTCCTCAAAAATGGAAGATTTAAAAGGAGTCGCCACCAATCTCTTTATGGTGTGATTGGGCACCAAAAATAGAATAAAATATTTTTTTAAAAAAAAAACAAAAAAAATGGTATGCGAAAACCATATTTGGATTCAGGAGTTGTTTGTGTATGGAGAACGTGTTACCACCCCACAACACCCGTTTAAAACGGTGGCCAAATTCAATCTTGAATTGCACAAATTTTAGAATGACAAAAAAAAAACTTATTTAGAAAAATGAGATTTTTAAAACAATGTCTTATTTTACCACTCATTACTCCAATATTTTGAGTCATGATCCCATAAAATAAGTGGATGAAAATCCATTAATGTGGTTGCATTGAAATTATTTCCAAGATTTTGGAAATAATATCACCTCAAGAATATGAGAAAATTTTACAATTTCTCAAATCCATCATAGGATAACCTCTTATAAAATAAAGTTTTTTTTAAAAAAGTTTTAATTAAATTCATTTTTTCTTGAAACCAAAATCTCGGACTCCCAAAGATAATGATCCCTCACCCCAAGAATTCTAGAAATTCGGACTCCCAAATATTTATAGATTCCGTCGTAGGAATTTTTAGGAAAAAACGACCTTAAAAGAAAAATCACATTTTAAGAAAATGTTTTAAAACTTAGAAAATAAAATACTTTGGCTTTGAAAACAAACCTTTGTAAAAAAAGAGCAATTTAAAAGAAATTGAGAAATGATATTACAAAAAATGAGAATATAGTTTATAAAAAAAATAATAATAAAAATCACTAAGAAAAATCAAGAAAATCAAATTTAAGCAAAACAAATAAATGCAATGACAATAAGATAAGTTTAGCATGCATGATAATTTATTCATAGCAAATAAGTGAACAAACATAATATACAAATATGATTAAATTTTCTAAAAAAACAACGTATTGGAGTTGATCTTGAACTTCTAAAGAATCAATTACTCACCTCAAGAAAACTATAAAATCGGACTCCCAAATATTTCTAGATTCCGTCGTCGGCATATTTTTTTTATGACAAGAAATATAAGTTTTTTTTAAAAAAATCAATCACATGAAATTAACAACATGATAAAAATACTAAGAACAAAATGATAAATAAATAGATAAGATATATGACTTGCAAACAAAATATGTAAATAGATGCAAAAATCAAATTTTGGAGAAAGAGAAAAAATAAAAATAACAATAACAATAATAAAAAAAAATAAAAGAAAGAAAGAGGAAATAAATGAAAAAAAGAATAAAAAATAAGTATTAGTGACAAATATCCATGATTTGACCATACACAAATTTTGAAAAGAGCACTCATGGGTAGATATAAAAAAAAATCAAAACTAAACTTTTTAATTTTTTTTTTATTAGCCATTTACTTTTTTCATTTTTCAATTTCCTTTTCACTCCCTCACATTATTCCTATGATCACCCTTTTCAACTTGTTGGTTTTTTTCTCAAATGAGAAACAAAAACTCTCTAAGGCAACAACACTTTAGTTTTTTTAGAAACAAAACTCTATTCACTCATACTCATCTATTAATCTAAGGTATGTTACATAACCATTTTTTAAAATTTTCACAACACTTTGTTCTTTTTTCTCTCTCTTTTAGTACAATGAACTCAAGAGCCAAGAAGAAGAAATATGGAGAAAAGAAAATGATAGATAAGTAGGGGAAGTAAACCATAAAATAAAGTTAGTAGCATCAAGATCTTAGACATTAATGCAAACAAAAAAAAGGGCAAAGATTCACATTATAATAAAAGTAAAAAGAGATGTAATAAACAACAAAAATGAAAACAAAACTCATAAAACCCTTACTCAACTATTATTTTTCGGGGATATTTAGAGATGGAGATGAAGATAAAGTTAGTAGCAAAAACATAACAATAAAATACACAAAGATTCAACATGGTAATAGAAGTAAGAATAGATGTAATAAACAACAAAAATGAAAGAAAAAATTCATAAAACCCTTACTCAACTATTATTTTTTGTGGACATTACGAAATAAAGATGAAGATCAAGAAATGGGTATCTCAAGAACAACCAACTAGCTTGTTGTTTGAGGTGTGGATCCTTGGAACAAAATCCTACCAAATGCCAACTAAGCTAGGGTTATTTTGTGTTATGAGGTTTTTGGAGTTTTTCCCTACAAATCTCTCCATCTTTTTTTGGTTATGAAGGTAATGACTATGGAGTTTTGTAGAGTTGAGAATGGTGGAGAATGGTGGAGAATGATATATGGGAGTATAGATAGAAGTAGGTTTTTTGTGTGTTGTGTTTTTGAAGAAGAGAAAGAGATGTATATAAAGACTAAAAGCAATTCCTCTTTTGTGTATAAAACCAAAAACCAAAATTGTTCAATTTGAAAATCCAATGCCAAAAGAGAACTTACACTTAAAAAGACCAACAACAATTTGGTCAAACAAAATAAACAACCAAAACTTACTCACTTAACCAAAAATTTGTCTTTTCTCCCAAAAACCAAGATTTATCCAACTTCTAAAAAACATAGAAAAAATTAACAAATAACAAATAAATAATCAAAGTGGGCTAATTTAAATACAAAAAAAAAGCATAGATATTGGTAATCTAACAATTTAATAAAAAAATGAGCCGGACAAAAATAGGTGGCTACAAGACTAAAATAAAAATTTTAAATATTAGTTGAGAAATTAACTAAAATATAATCATATTTAAAGAAACAAATGGTCACTACCTTATTCTCTTTGTAATCTTCCCCAAATACATTATATTCAAATGTTATTCAATATGGAACCCAAATTCTTCAAATACCTCATTTATTTTCTAGAAGCCTTCACATCATTGATCTCTAAAATCCGAACAATTAAACAAACTTGCAAAATAAAGTAGTGGACAAATTTTTGCTGACTTTTGCACTCACATCACTAAATCAATAATTTTATGGGTAAATTACAAATTTAGTCCTTAAACTTTGACGTTCGTGTTTATTTGGTCTATAAATTTTCAAAATTACAAGTTTATGTTGAGGATCCCACATTAGAAAAGTTGAGAGAAACCTCACAATATATAAGATAATGAGTTATTTCCTCTCATTGCCTTGGTTTTGAGATGAAACCTCATATAATCTAAATTGAAATTTTAGAGTTCCATTAGACATAAAATTCAAATTCATATCTAATAGATTAATTAATTTTTAAAAAAATTTAAATTAAGGAACCTGTTACACACAAAATTGAAAGTTCAGAAACTTATATTAAACACAAAATTGAAAGTTTCAGAATCTAACTATTAGATACTTTTAAAAGTTTTGGGATAAACAACAAACACAAAGTTGAATGACTATATATATATATATGTGGAATTATTGCGTGAGGTAACATCCCAACAACAAATAAACTTTGTGTATGCCGGCAACAAAGAAAAAGACACAAACACAAGAAGCCAAATATTTGAAAGGGTTAAATTATTAATTTGATTCTCATGTTTAGTCTTCATCTCAATTTGGTATTTTAAAAGTTATATTTAATTTTTTGGATTAGTTTCATTCAATTGAGTAATCATTAATTGGGGTTAAACTTCACAAATTCATTACCTATATTTAAAAATTTAGGTTAACTATCATTTTTGCTCTATGAGGTAACAATTCAGTCTTTAAACTTTTATGAGATACTTTCAAATTTGTAACAATTTAATCTTTGTTGTAAAATATTTTATCAAAATCAAATGTCATTTTTATTGTTCAACGATTTAGATTTTGTAGTTTATAAATATATTGGGGTCCTTAATTAGATTATTGATATACCTATGTGTAAGAAATTATATTAAATCTTAACAATAATTTTTACAATAGGGACCTAAAGTTACAAATTTTGAAATATAAAAACTAAATTATTGTTACATACTAAAATTCAGATACTAAATTAAATTGTTACAAAATTGAAAATACATAGACTAAATTGTTATGAATCAAAGTTCATGGACGACGACTAAATTGTTACTTCTACCAAAATTCAAAGACTAAAAATGTGATTTTTAACCATATATACATACATACACACTAGATTTTTACTCTACCCTAAACCCCTAATAAAAACGAAGTTCAAACAACAATGTTCACATTGAAACTTTTAAAATCACTGTAAAAACTATGTTAAACTAAGTTGAAAGTCATTTGGTAAGGCAAGCGTTAAAGAATATTAATGGCATTGACTTATCAGATACAAAATTGAAAATTTATGGAGTTAAAAACTTTCTAAAGTATATAAATCAAATAAACACAACCTTAAAATTTTAAAATTTTATTAACTTTTTTTTTTTTAAGAAACGTAAACATATTAGATACACAACCCCTTCACATTCAACCACAAAAAACTTACACCTACTCCAATTATCCCTCGATAGTATACATATCAATTACTGATAGTTATACTCACTTTGGCCATCCATAATTTAATCTAAAACTTAGGAATCATAAGTCACAACTCCCCCCACATAAACCCAACTAAATAGTGGTTATGAGATGAGACAAAACATAAACAAACAAACACACATCCCATATATATACTATACCACATAATCAATCACTACATATATGTTACAAAAAACCTTAATCAAAAAAACAAAAACCATCTTTTTTTTTTCTCTCCAAAAACCAACCAACAATGATCACCATAATCCTCCTCCTCCTCATCACCACCACCATCTTCCTCCTCCTCAGCCTTAGAACAACAAAAGCCTCCGCTGCCACCGCCGCCAAAAACCTTCCTCCGGGGTCGCTGGGGATGCCATTTATAGGGCAAAGCCTGAGCCTTCTTCGAGCCATGCGGAGTAACTCGGCGGAGGAATGGCTGCAGCAGAGAGTGGCCAAGTATGGGCCGGTTTCGAAGATGTCCCTTTTCGGGAAGGCGACGGTGTTTGTGAAGGGGGCGGCGGCGAACAAGGCGGTGGTGTTTTGTGGGGAGGAGGGGACGGTGTCGAACGCGCAGACGGAGTCGTTGAGGAGGATTTTGGGAGAGAGGAACTTGACGGAGCTGAGTGGTGAAGATCATAAGAGAGTGAGAGGAGCAGTGGTTTGGTTCTTGAGGCCTCAGAGTTTGAAAGAGTTTGTAGGGAAGATGGATGGAGAGGTTAGGAAGCATTTGAATATGTATTGGCATGGCAACAAACAAGTCACTGTAAGACAATCTCTCTCTCAAATTTGGTTTTTTTTTTTTTTTTTTCGTCTCACTTTTAAGGTTAAATTATAAGTTTAGTTCCTAACGTCCGTTTGACAATCATTTAGATTTCTAAAACTAAGGCTACAATTACTACTTTCACTTATGGATTTCCATATTTTTTTATCTATTTTTTTTTCATTTTTTTTTTTTAAAAAAAAACAAGTCAAGTTTCTGAAAACTAAAAAAACTTGTTTTTGGTTTTGAAATTTGGCTAGAAAACTCAATTTTTTCTTGAAGAAAGATAGAACTCATAGTAGAGAAGATGAAAACCATTTTAGAGAAATTGTGAAAAAACAAGCACAATTTTTAAAAATCAAATGGTTATCAAATGGTGCCTAAACTTTTGTGTTTGTATCTAATAAGTTTATAAACTTTGAAAGGTATATGTTCTAGTGGGACTTTTAATTTTCAATGTTGTGTTGAGTAGATTCTTAAATTCAAAAAATGTCAAATAAATTTTTGAACTCTCACTTTTATGTCTAATAGGGTGTTAGGCATTTTCAATATTTTTTTAATCTAATGAATTTATTAGACATGAAACTAAATTTTCTGTTTAATAGAGCGTTAAACTAACCTTCAATTTTGTGTTCGATAGATTTGTGAATTTTTTATATGTTGGATAGGTTATCAAATGCAAAATTAAAAGCGGATAGACTTATTAAACATAAATTTGAAATTTAGCAACTTATATAATATCTTAGACTTCAGATTTGCTTCTTAAAAAACCCAAGAATAAGTGATTGTGTAACTAAATACTTTGAATTTGATTTCATACAAGGTGAAAAATGTTTTTAGTCATTTAAAAATACTTTTCAGAGTTGTTCTAGTATTTGGTTATAGATAATCAAAAGTAATTTTAAAAATTCTTAAAACAAGACAAACACTTAACTTAAGAACATTTTTTTTTTCAAGAGTTCATCTCAACTCTTAAACACGAGACGACTACATATTTTAGAAATCGACAAGCAAAACACGAACATCGAATTCGTTTTAACATTTTTTTTTTTTGAAAAAAAAAACACACAGGTAATGCCATTGGTGAAAACTCTCACCTTTGACATCATATGCTCTCTCCTCTTTGGCATTGAAGAAGGGCCAACAAGAAAGAGCATCATAGGATGCTTCAAAACAATGGTGGATGGCATTTGGTCTGTCCCAATTAACCTGCCCTTTACAAGGTACAGCCACAGCCTAAAAGCAAGTGCAAAAGTTCAACAAATGCTAAAGCAACTTTTGAAAGAGAGGAGACAAAAAATGGAAGAAGAAGAAGAAGAAGAAAAAGAAAAAAAAGAAGGTGATAAGAAGTACAAAGACATAATCACTTATTTGCTTAGCATCAAGAACAAAGACAAAGAACAAGCTTTGAGTGAGGAGGAAATTGTGCACAATATCATCATTCTAATGATTGCTGGCTATGACACTACAACAATCTTGATTACTCTTATGGTTAGGGTTTTGGCTACAAACCCAACTGTTTATGCAGCTGTTCTTCAAGGTATGTATGTAAATTTTTGTCTTCTTTTGGGTATTCGATTCAAATATTTGACGATTGTAGAGAAGATGAAAACCATTGGTAGAAAAATGATGAGAATTAACAAGCACACAATTTTCAAAAACCCAAATGGTTAACAAACCAGACCTACAAGTTTAAGTTGAAAAGAACCTAAAAAAGAACATATCAAATAATCTAATTTAAATTATTGGTTTGGAGTTTGAGTTATAACAATATTGTCGAAGACTTTGAGTTATTGGGGTTTAAGTAATTTGAACTCTAAGGGGTTGTTTGAGGCGCTAAGTGAGTTCGTTATAATATGTATTTAGAATATAGAGTACGTTATTTAGTTTGGGTCGGTATAATTATAGTATGTGTTTAACTTCTAAAGCGTTTGAAGTTGATATGTGGTTTTATTAGAGCATGAAGAAATAGGTAGAAACAAAGAATGTGGGGAAGCATTGAGTTGGGAAGAAGTTTCAAAGATGAAGTATACATGGAGAGTAGCATTGGAGACCTTGAGACTTTTCCCACCTGTGTTTGGAGGCTTTAGAGTGGCTCTTAAAGACATTCAATTGGGTGAATACACCATTCCAAAAGGATGGCAAGTAAGAAAATTTTTACTCTTTATTTTAATCTACCAGTAGAGACTTTTAATTATGAGGATTTTATCAAACTATAGAGACGAAATTGTAATCATTTTTCATGGCAAGTACCATTAACTAATAATGTGTGTATATGATTGGATGGAACAGATATTTTGGGCAGCACCAATGACTCATTTGGATGAGAAAATATTTGGAGAGCCACAAAAGTTTGAACCAAATAGATTTGTAAAAGCAAGTTCAATTCCACCATTTTGTTTCATTGGATTTGGTGGAGGACCAAGAATTTGCCCTGGAAATGAATTTGCAAAGCTTGAAACTCTTGTCACTATTCATTACTTAATCACTCAGTTCACATGGAAACTCTCTTCAGATCAAGATGATTTCTTGACCAGAGATCCAACATTGATGCCCAACAAAGGCCTGCCTATTCAACTTTATCCCAAACAAATTTCATAATCATAATCATATCATATGCTCCAAAAAGTTTCTTAATAATGCATTAATTAATATATGTATGTATATGTTTGTTGGATTCTCTCTTGTTTAAATATATATATGAAGTAATTCTGAGTGGTAGATCATTTGAATCATCTTATGTATAAATAATCTTGTACTCTTTGATGTTAGTTGTCTTTTTTTTCTCAATTTTGTCTTTGAAGTTTCAAAAGTTTAGTTTTTCGCTTTTTCAATCAAATGTTTTTTTTTTGTCTCACTAGCAATAAAGAGTCGTAGTGAGTGTTTGGTGTCAAAAGTACATTTTGTTGAGAAATTAAAACCTTGTTTGGTAGGCAATTCAAAAATGAATTTTGAAAACAAGGGATTCAATGAAAATAGAGTTGTATTTCATGTTTTCATATATGTATTAATTTGGTAGCATATTCAAAAATTGGATTCTAATTTAAGTAATTGTTGAAAATGTGTTTTATAGTATATTTATAGACCATGAAACTAGTTGTAGTGGTAAAAATAAATATTAGGTTGAATATAAATCATTATTATTTAATATATGAAAATATTTTTTGTTATATAATTTTGTATAATTATTATTGAGCAAAATATCTTTTTGATCACTCAGTTTTCAAAAACAACAATTTAGGGGTAAGGGGATTTGAACTCATAACATCTTGGTTATGAGTCATACTTGATGTTAATTGAGTTATGCTCAAGTTTTGCATTTAGTTACAAGGTTAGTTCTTCCATCCAATTTTTTTGTTAGTCCCCACCAGAAATCTGACGTGACACTAATTTTTTTAAAATATATATTTATTAATATTTATTTTTTTAATTTTAATTTAAAATTTATTTTTATTTGGTAAAACATTTTTTATTTCCCAATTAGTTTGTATTCGGTCCTCTTTTGGTCCCTTAGGGGGCGTTTGGATCGCAGAGTTGAGTTGAGTTGAGTTGAGTTGAGTTGAGTTGGGTTGAGTTGTACAGAGTTGTTTTGTCAGTGAGTTCTGGAAATCAGTGTTTGGAGTGCAGAGTTGAGTTGAGTTGAGTCAGGAAGTGTTTGGGGTGCAAAGTTAAGTTATTATGTCAAAGGTATCTGATGCAGTTTTTTGTAAAGTGAATAAATTTGATTTTTTGTGACTTTTTTCCGTACATTTTTTGTTTCCACCAAATCAATGGCAAACATATTTGCCTACAATTTCAAAACTTCATTATGAGATTAACTACAAATTTATAATATATATTACCATTTGCAAGATTTATGAGATATTTAGAAAAGTATTAGATATTGGGATTGATACCAAATTTTCTTTTCCAATAAAATTCATTTTTTATCTTATGTTATTGAGAACATATTCTTCAATATGAAGGAGTTTCTTCTTTTTAAGCACATGTATACCATTAATCTATTTATTTTAATGTACTTAGGTATTAGTATTAATACTTTGCAAGAAAAACGTATATTCATTGTCTATAAATCAAATACAAACAAATTTGTCTACAATTTCAAAACTCAATTATGTGATCAATTATAAATTTACAATATATATTACTAGTTTCCAAATGTATGTTAGGAATATTTGCAAAATTAATGGATATTGAGTTTGATATTTGTTATGGCCAAAAAAATAAGACCCGGTTAGCTAGCACGAGTGATCCCGAGATAGACAGGTAAATGCATCTGCCCGACCTAGAAATGCCAACCCCGTAGGGCTGCCCCCTGACCACTCCCGGGCGACCATAAGAGGTTCGCCCAGGGTCTCCCGACCCGGAGAGGCCGACCCCCTAGGGTCGGCCCTAGACCACTCCTGGGCGACCGTAGGAGGTTCGCCCGGGGTCTGGGGTCGGCCCCGAACCACTCCCGGGCGATCGTAGGAGGTTCGCTCGGGGTCTCCCGACCACAGAGAGGTCGACCCCTCAGGTCGCCCCGAGCCATTCTCGGCGGCACCGTAGGGGTTCGCATGGGTCTCTCGACCGGAGAGAGGCCGACCCCAGTGGTCGGCCCGGACCACTCCCGGCGGCCCGTAGGAGGTTCGCCGGGGTCTCCCGACCTAGAAAGGTCGAACCCCAGGGTCGCCCAGAGCCACTCTCGGGCGGCCGTAGGGAGGTTCACATGGGGTCTCTCGACCCGAGAGGCCGACCTCTCCAGTGGTCGACCCCGGCACCACCCCGGCGGCATCGTATGAGGATTGCCGGGGTCTCCCGACCCGGAGAGGCCGACCCCCCAGTGGTCGACCTCGGACCACTCCCCGGCGGCCGCAGGAGGTTCGCCGGGGTCTCCCGACTGGAGAGACCGACCCAGCAGGGTCGCCCGGACCACCACTGGGGCGGCTGTAGGAGGTTCGTCCCGGGTCTCTGGACCCAGAGAGGCCGACCCCCTAGGGTCGACCATGGACCACTCTCGGGCGACCGTAGGAGGTTCGCCAGGGTCTCCCAACCTGAAGAGGCCGACCCCCTAGGATCGGCCCCGGGCCACTCCCGGGCGACCGTAGGAGGTTCGCCTGGGGTCTCTCGACCCGGAGAGGACGACCCCTTAGGGTCGGCCCCGGACCACTCCCGGGCGACCGTAGGAGGTTCGCCCGGGGTCTTCCGACCTGGAGAGGCCGACCCCCGAGCCACTCTCGGGCGACCGTAGGAGGTTTGCATGGGGTCTCCCGACCTGGAGAGGCCGACCCACTAGGGTCGCCCCCGGACCACTCCCAAGCGACCGTAGGAGGTTCGCCCGGGGTCTCTTGACCCGAAGAGGCCGACCCCTTAGGGTCGCCCCAGGGCCACTCCCGGGCGACCGTAGGAGGTTCGCCCGTAGGAGGCCGACCCCTCAAGTTTGAATCTTTGGATAATCAGATCAGGATTAGGAAATGGTGTTTTAAAGTTTAAAAAAAAAATAGAATTTCCGTTTTAAAAAGTTTAGGATTCCTTTTTCTAAAAGGATTAGAATTCCTTGTTCTAAAAGGATTAGGACTTTTTGGTGTCTATTTAAACTAGAGTATTAACAACTTAAATGCACACTTCAAAACTCTCCTTTTCTTCTCCTTCTTCTCCCTTTCTCCACTTTCGTCATCTCGTCAGACTGTCGTCGGAAAGTTGTCGGAAGGTCGTTGGAAGGTCGTTGGACCGTCGTCGGAAGATCGTCGGACCGTCATCGGAAAGTCGCAGGATTGTCGTCAAAAAGTCGTCAGACCACCGTCAGAAAGTATTGTACGGGTGAGTTAATAACTCAACTCCATGGGGTTGAGTTATTATGTTACCGATTATAATTGTTGGTGGGCTAAACAAGGAGTTGGGTTATTAACCCAACTCAACCCAACTCAACCCCATCAACCAAACACCCCCTTAGTTTTCAAAACTCAACAAATTTACTCTCAAATTTTGTATTTAGCTACACTATTAGTCCTTCAATTCAATTTTTCGTTAGCGTCAAATAGCGACGTGACACCTATTTTTTATTAAAAATATTATTTTATTAATATTTAATTTTTTTTAATTTTTTAATTTTTTTTCGTTCTCTTTTCTTCTTCCTTCCTTCCTCATCTTCCTCCTCCTTCTTAAACCTAGTCAGCTGTCGTAGGGCGCTCGCCCACCCACGTCCAAATGTCGTGAAAGGAAGAAGAAGAAAGGAGAACGAAAAAAATCAAAAAATAAAAATAATTGGATGAAAGGACTAACAGTGTAACTAAATGCAAAATTTGAGGGTAAATTTGTTGAGTTTTGAAAACTAAGGGACCAAAAGAGAACGAAATACAAAACCAAGAGACAAATTATTTTGCCAAATAAAAAATAAATTAAAAATTAAAAATAATAAAATAATATTTTTTTTGAATGAAAATAGGTGTGCTTTCTGTTAGGGAAAAGATAAATGGAGGGACTAACAGTATAACTAAATGTAAAACTCATGGGTTAAAATGTTGAGTTTGAAAACTGTGGGACTAAAAGGAATCAAATGCAAAACTGGGAGACCAAAAAGGTATTTTTCTCATTATTATTTTACAATATCATATAATTTATAATATATTATATTATTTATATTTTAATTTAACAAAAATAAATTGAGTTTATAACTTAAAATATTGCATTTATTAAGGTTTTTCTTATCTTTTTTAATATAATTATGCATTTTAAAGTTTCAAATTCAAAATCTGGATACACGGTAAACATAAAAATGTTGTTTTTAGAATTTTCAATATTTGGATCACAAAATCTGGAAACAACTTTCAAAAACAAATCTGTCAAACGTATATTCACTTAACTCAATAAATCCGAAAACATAAAACAGAATTCAGGTTGCTTCCCAAACCGGCCCTAATTAAATTACTCCCATATTCTAATAAGATGAGAGTTGAAATCATAAACCTACCTTGGTGTACACAATTTGTTTGAGACCTATTTACTAACGTTTCAGTTTTTATAAATTAGACTTGTTTATCAACGTTTTCTTTTAGTATTGGAATGAAAATTTTCATTAAATATACATATGAAGTATGAACTATGTTGTTGTTCCAATATTTTCGTTAAATATATATATGAACTATGTTGTCAATAACAAAGACAAGCTTTAAACTTTTACAAGCAAGACAAAACATTGTACAAAATAAACCTAAATCCTTGTGTTTAGAAGAAGACATATGCATCCTTCTCAATAAACGAACTTACCTACTAAAGGCTTTTTGAACGAAAAATTATTTGAGAGAGTTAAAGTAATGTAGCTAGCAGTTTTGCTCTACTCGACGTATGAAAGGTGCTTTGACCTAACCCTTTTCTAATCTATGGTCGATGCTCTATGTTCAAGTTAGTTGTTTTAACATGATTTTTAAAGTTAGGAATGAAGCAATCATATTGTAGTGATTATGATATTTTTTCCATTATTTTTTTTTATTTTTTATTTATTTATTTTATTTATTTTGTCTCCTTAAGGAATCTAACTTTCCAGAGAAGTTTAAGATCCTATTATAACAAGGTTTTGTTTGTTCTCTTTGTATGTATTAACATCTTCCAATCTAATCATAAGAAGCTAAATTACAAATGTTTGATGATCATTTGAATATTTTATCATTTACACTTACCATTTTGTCCTTATGGAAGTCATTTAAAAATGAACTCAAGTATTCATTTCATTTTATGATATACTTGAAGATTTAAATAATCATAAAAAGCTGTCAGAATCAATAATGCAAGCTGACTTCTTTAAAATAAAAAATAAAATAATAATAATAATAATAATGCAAGTTGACTTACATATAAACTATTAGAAATTTATATATTAGTATTAAATTTCACAAGTTGCAAAGTTATCCTTTCTTTCATAAGTTAGAATATACAACCTAGCATAATTGTAGACATTATGATGTTTCATAAAAAATAAAAATAAAAATATTATTTTAAAACACGACACTTTAAGAAATCACTTTACAAAGATGGCTCAATTGACCAAGACCAGTTAACTTAAATTGTAACCTCCACTAATTGTCAACTTGAACATATACAATTTATTTGGTTATTAAGGCAGTACACATTTATCTCAAAGATTAGAAATTAGAATCACAACACTGTTGAACTACAAATATATATATATATATATATATATAAAATAATTTTAAAACCCTCTTAAAAATAAGTACAAATAAATAAATCACTAAATAATAAATTTGGTAGTAGGTCTCTAGACTTGTATGGTGTCAAGTTAGCCTTATACTTTAAAAAGTTTTTACCGTTAGATAGACATGACCATAAAAGTTTAGAGGCCTATTAAATAGGGTGAGACTTATATATTCCCCCATGTGAATTTACTAATCTAAAGGTATTGTACAAGTACAATTAAATCTGTTACCGAGTAGGTTACAAGCAAGTAGTTATATAGTTGTCAATTTGTTATTTCTAGTTGTATCAAGTCTATTTATAATTGAGGAATTCAATGTACATTGTATGATGAGTTTGATGAATAAAGTGGTTACAAACTCTTCTCCTCTAATTGACTTGATGTGAATCAAACCATTGATCCATTGCATGTACCTGAAGGAGCAATAACAAGGAGCAAGGCCAGGAAGATTCAAGAGGCTTTCACATTGCATCTCCAAAAGCTCGTGAATGCACAAGGAGAGACCAACATTTTTTAGCCCAAAATTCTTTATAATGTTAGTACAACAGGTCAAGATGAGAATGGAGTGAAGATGGCACGGGAAAAGTTGTCTAGTTTGAAAGATGGCACGGAGGACAAAAAAAGTGTGCAGAAAATGTGAACAGGTGGCTGTCTAGATTGCACCTCTTGAGATTTCGTGATGTCAAACCTCGTCAAACGAAATATTCATGCATGGCGGATCCTACAGTAGATAATTAAGACAATTTAAAGCATTTCTATGTTTTTTGTTTCATATTTAGATCTCTCAAACGTTGTGCAATCAAGTTTTAAATTCCTAGGTCAATTTTTTCTTCATTTCACATTTAATGCTTTTTTGAAGACTTTTGGTCTTTGGTGCTTTGCATGACCATTTTGGCTCTATTTAAAGGCTTGTATTGGCATGGAAAAGGCAGAACCTTTATGAAAAAAACTTGTGTTTTGTTTAGCCCCATTTGGTGTTAACTTTCTTTCAAATCTTGCTTTAGGTTTGATGTTTAACCGATTCATTGGATTAGCCCCGATCAAGCTAATTCTGGAGTGAGTCGTCTTAGGATCTAGGAGTGACCATCCTTATTCTAAGTTTGATCTAAGAGTGATTCATCTTCTAACTAAACTCTTGGTTGGAATCAATTCGTTAAGTTAGCCTTGTTCGTGACGTTTGCAAAGATCCTACAAGGACCTCTAGGTTTGTTAAACCAACAAGTTCGACGCTTATCATTTGGTATCACAGCTCGTTGGTCGACATCCTTTGGCCGGCTCTCTAGAGCTGAAATATCTACAATTTGTGTTACTTTTTTTCTGTCATTTTTTTTCGTAAGCATTTACAAAGTGTAACACAAGGCATTCTGCAACTTGTCTTTAATTTCTTTGTATTTTGGTCTTGGATCATAAAACAAAAAAAAAAATCAGTAGCAAAAAGTTAAAAAAAAACAGTAGAAAAAAAAAATAAAAAAAAACAGTAGCAAAAAAAATTAAAAAAATAGTAGCAAAAAAAAAAGAGGTAATCAAGGATCCAAGGCACACAAAAGTTCTTGTTTTTGAATTGTATTTACTCAAACTTTGAGTTGTAGATCCTTAGGATCAGTTTCTCTAGTCTTAGTTTGTGAAAGGTTATCATTGATTTAGTTTTATATCAAGTTGAAAAGCAAGGTTGCACCAAATTTTTTTAAACCAACCCTTACATCTTTGACCTAGTACCAAAAGCCTACCCTTGAGTGATAAACACGAGTGTCCTTGAGTGATATCTTGGTGAGAAGTGTGGAGGTCCTTATAAAAAAAAATGTCACAAGATAATAAAGAAAAAGTTCCGCAAGTGGTAGATCCAAATATGGCTATTCTTCAAGCAATTCAAGGTATGATGGAGATGATGAGGGAAGAAATGGAAGAAATGAGAGCACAACAACAAAGAGAAGAACGAATCTTGCAAGAAGATGAAAGCATGTTTGATTTACAGGTACATGAAAGAAACTTAGGAGGAAGAGAAAATGTGAGGGGAAGAGGAAGAAATAACGTTGCAAACATTGTGCAAACTAGAAGAGTGGAAAGAGTGAATGAAGAAAGGGATATGGAGTGAAACTCGAGAATTTCACCCTTTAGTGGTGCAGCGGACTCGAGGCATACTTGCAATGGGAAAGAAAAATAGAACATGTATTTGATTGTAATACATATAGTGAGAATAAGAAGATGAAAATTGTCATTGCGAAATTCACCAATCATGCGGGAGAATGGTATCAACATCTCAAATCCGAGAGAATAAGGAAAGAGGAGGATCCAATAGAAACTTGGGAAGAACTTAAAGAAGCCATGAGAAAGAGGTACGTTCCAAAACATTATGAAAGAGATTTGAAAACTAAATTGCAATCTTTGAGACAGGGAACAAAAAGTGTTGTTGAATATTATTAAGAGATGGAGTCCTTGATGGAAAGAGCAAAAATTCGAGAAGAAGAGGAAGACACCATGTCTCCATTCCTTGAAGGTTTGAATCGAGAAATTGCTCATCTGATTGATAGAAATCTACCACCTTACCTTGAAGATACGTATCATTATGCTATCAAAATTGAAGCTCAATTGAAGGAAGAAAAGGAACATTCAAAAAGGTATACACCTAAAGCTAGTACCTTTTCAAATTCTAATGCATGGAACAAGGATAGTTTTGTGAATAGGAATGAACCGACACAACAAAGAAGCAAGTTTGTTGCTGCCAAAAGAGTGGAGGTCGAAAGCTCCAATGCTAAAAAGAATGAAGCTTTAAAGGAGGTAAGGGAAAAGTCTAGTTCTATTCAATGTTGGAAGTGCAAAGGGTTTGGCACATGAGCAAAGAATGTGTCAATAAAAGAGTTATGGTGATAAGAAATGGTGCAGTTGATTCGGAGAATGAATGTGAGGAGCATGATGCACCATTTGAGGAAGAACCTGAAATATGTGATGATGAGTATGCTGAAGAAGGTAACTCCATATCGTTGATCACAAGAAGGGTCCTTAGTATGCAAATCAAGGAAGACAAAGTTGAAGACCAAAGGGAAAACTTGTTTCACACAAGATGCCTAATTAAAGGAAGCTCATGCAGTTTGGTGATTGATAGTGGGAGTTGCACAAATGTGGTAAGTAGTTTTCTTGTAAAGAGACTTCAACTTACTACCCGTCTACATCCAAAACCATACAAACTTCAATGGTTGACAAACAAAGGAGAACTTAAGGTAAATTCTCAAGTTCTTATTCTTTTTACTTTGGGAAGATATAAGGATGAAGTAATTTGTGATGTTTTACCTATGCATGCGGGGGTTATATTGTTAGGCCGACCTTGGCAATATGATAGAGAGGTCACATTTGATGGAGTGAAAATAAGTATTCGTTTACTTTCAACGGGAAGAAGTTTACTTTACTTCCATTGTCTCCATATGAAGTACATTGTGATCATTTGAAATTAGAGCAGAAAAGAAAAGAGTTTGAAGAACCAGAGAGGAGAGAAGAAAGTAAGCTAAAAGAAAAAGAGAAGAGTGAAAAGAAAGAGAGAAGTGAGGGGCAAAAGGTGAGTGAAAACCAAGAGAGAAAAAAGGGTGATTTTGAGGAAAAAAGAAAGAATGTGAGTTTGGTTATAAGAAAGGGGGAAGTGAGGAATGTGTTGTTGACACAACAACCAAAATTTGTATTATGTGCAAAGGAATGTGTTTAACAACTAACCCAAAATCTAATGATGTTTTGCCAAGTTCTTTTAAGTCTCTTTTGCAGGAATTTAATGATATGTTTCCACATGACGATGCACCTACGAGTTTACCTCCTTTAAGAGGGATTGAACATCAAATTGACTTCATACCGGGGCAACTCTTCCAAATAGGGCAGCTTATAGGACTAATCCAACCGAGACTAAGGAGATTCAAAGGCAAGTACAAGAATTCATGGATAAAGGTTATGTTAGAGAAAGCATGAGTCCTTGCTCAGTTCCGGTGATTTTGGTACCCAAGAAGGATGGTACATGGAGAATGTGTGTTGATTATTGAGTCATCAACAAGATAACAGTAAAGTATCGACATCCCATTCCTAGATTGGATGACATGCTAGATGAATTACATGGTGCTAATCTATTTTCAAAAATAGATCTTAAAAGTGGTTATCATCAAATTTGAATGCATGTGGGAGATGAGTGGAAAGCGGCTTTCAAAACAAAATTTGGACTTTATGAGTGGCTTGTTATGCCATTTGGTCTTACTAATGCACCAAGTATTTTTATGAGGCTAATGAATCATGTGTTGAGAGAGTACATTGGAAAATTTGTTGTTGTGTACTTTGATGATATTCTTGTTTACTCAAAAAGCTTGGATGATCATATTTTGCATGTTAAGACAATTTTACTTAAACTTAGAGAAGAGAAGCTATATGTCAACTTCAAAAAGTGTAGTTTTTGTCTAGACCAAGTCAATTTCCTAGGTTTCATTGTTGGAAGGAATGGAGTGCAAGTTGATGAAGAAAAGGTAAAGGCTATCCGAGAGTGGCCAACACCTACCAATGCAAATGAGGTGAGATCTTTTCATGGTTTGGCTAGTTTTTATAGGAGGTTTATTAAAAATTTCAGTAGTATAGCCTCACCATTAAATCAACTTGTCAAAAAGCATGTGAAATTTGAATGGACAGAAAAACAATAAGATGCATTCAATGAATTAAAAGATAAATTGACCAATGCACCTTGTCTTGTTTTACCTAACTTTGACAAATCTTTTGAGATTGAATGTGATGCAAGTGGGATAGGTATGGGAGTTGTTTTGATGCAAGAAAAGAGACCAATCATGTTCTTTAGTGAGAAGCTAAATGGAGCACAACTCAACTACTCTACTTATGACAAAGAACTACATGCACTTGTGAGGACTTTGCAAGTTTGGCAACATTACTTATGGCCAAAAGAGTTTGTCATCCATACTGATCATGAAAGTTTGAAGCACCTCAAAAGCCAAACAAAACTAAGTAGGAGGCATGCAAAATGGGTAGAATTCATTGAGACATTTCCTTATGTCATCCATTACAAAAAAGGCAAGGATAATGTGGTGGTCGATGCATTATCAAGAAGGTATGCATTATTTTTTGCCCTTAGTGCAAAGATTCTTGGTTAAACATATGATTGAACTTTACAAAGTTGAGAAATCTGAATTTCATGATGTGTATATGCAATGTTTAGGAGGAAACAACGTACATGATCATGTTGTATTTGATGGTATGCTTTTTAGGAAGGGTAAACTTTGCATTCCTAAGTGTTCTATTCGAGAGTTACTTGTGAAGGAAGCTCATGGGGGAGGTCTTATGGGACATTTTGGAAAATTTAAAACATACAACATGTTGTGTGAACACTTTTATTGGTTGAAAATGAGGAAGGATGTGAATAAAGTGTGCAAGCAATGTTTCAAATGTAAGGAATCTAAGTCTAAGACACAACCACATGGACTTTATACACCTTTAGATGTTCCTAGTGAACCGTGGGTTGACATTAGCATGGATTTTGTTCTAGGATTGCCAAAGACTAGGAGACATCATGATAGCATTTTTGTGGTGGTTGATAGGTTTAGTAAAATGACACATTTCATTCCATGTAACAAAACAGATGATGCAACTAATATAGCTAATCTATTCTTTAGGGAAGTGGTTAGATTGCATGGCATTCCAAAAACCATTGTAAGTGATAGAGATGCCAATTTTTTAAGTCATTTTTGGAAAGTTTTGTGGGGTAAATTGGAAACTAAGCTTTTGTTTTCTACAACTTGTCACCCCCAAACCGTGGGCAAACCGAGGTGGTTAATAGAACTTTAGGGGTATTACTTAGATTGCTAATTTCTAAGAATCTTAAGTCTTGGGAAGAGACTCTATCTTTTGTGGAGTTTGCATACAATAGAGCGATACATAGCACCACTCATTGTTCACCTTTTGAGGTTGTGTATGGATTTAATCCCTTAACTACTCTAGATTTATCACCTTTACCACCTAATATGTTTTCTAGTGATGCAAATTTGTTTCTAAAGCCGAATACATCAAAAATCTGCACAAAGAAGTCAAGGAAAGGATTGAAAAGAAGAATCAAAAGCTAGTCACTCAAAAGAACCAAGGAGAAAGAAATTGATTTTTAAGTAGGGTGAATGGGTTTGGGTTCATCTCTACGAAAAGGAAAGGTTTTTGGATCAAAGGAAGTCTAAACTTAAACAAAGGGGAGATGGTCCATTTCAAGTATTAGAGCGGAACAATGACAATGCATACAAACTAGATCTCCGAGGTGAGTACAATGTAAGTTCTACTTTTAATGTGGCTGATTTGACTCCTTTTGATGTAGGAAATGAAGACGTTGATTTGAAGACAAATCCTTTTAAAGAAAGGGGGGATGATGTGAATCAAACCATTGATCCATTGCATGTACCTGAAGGAGCAATAATAAGGAGTAAGGCCAAAAGGATTCAAAAGGCTTTCACATTGCATCTCCAAAAGCTCGTGAATGCACAAGGAGAGACCAAGATTTTTTAGCCCAAAATTCTTTATAATGTTAGTACAACAGGTCAAGATGAGAATGGAGTGAAGATGGCACGGGAAAAGTTGTCTAGTTTGAAAGATGGCACGGAGGACAAAAAAGTGTGTGAGAAAATGTGAGCAGTGGTCGTCTAGATTGCACCTCTTGAGATTTCATGATGTCAAACCTCGTCAAACGAAATATTCATGCATGGCGGATCCTACAGTAGATAATTAAGACAATTTAAAGCATTTCTATGTTTTTTGTTCCATATTTAGATCTCTCAAACGTTGTGCAATCAAGTTTTAAATTCCTAGGTCAATTTTTTCTTCATTTCACATTTAATGTTTTTTGAAGACTTTTGGTCTTTGGTGCTTTACCACGACCATTTTGGCCTATTTAAAGGCTTGTATTGGCATGGAAAAAGCAGAACCTTTATGAAAAAACTTGTGTTTTGTTTAGCCTCATTTGGTGTTAACTTTCTTTCAAATCTTGCATTAGGTTTGATGTTTAACCGATTCATTGGATTAGCCCCGATCAAGCTAATTCTGGAGTGAGTCGTCTTAGGATCTAGGAGTGACCATCCTTATTCTAAGTTTGATCTAAGAGTGATTCATCTTCTAACTAAACTCTTGGTTGGAATCAATTCGTTAAGTTAGCCTTGTTCGTGACGTTTGCAAAGATCCTAGAAGGACCTCTAGCTTTGTTAAACCAACAAGTTCGACACTTATCATGACTCGTGTAACATGGTATCAGAGAACACGTATTGTGCAGCGTGTTAATTAGAGTTTTTTTCTCTCTCTCTGAAAACTCAGAGATTCACTCTCTGTTTTTCTTCTCCATTTCGCCATGGCAGAACATTTGGCGTCTTCCTCTCTCGATTCCAATGCCATTCAGGCACAGTTGAACCCCTATCTCTTGCATCATTCTTCCGTTCTGACTACTTCTCTTGTTTCTGAACAACTAGTCGGCGCCAACAACTACATTTCCTGGAGTAAATCGATGTTGATTGTTCTATCTGGAAAGAACAAGTTAGGGTTCATCAATGGATCTATCGAGAAGTCTGGAGGAAATCTGCTTAATGCTTGGCAATGTAATAACGACATTGCCACATCCTGGATCTTGAATTCCATTTCGAAGCACATCGTTGTTAGTCTTGTTTACACAGGGTGCGGTAAAGATCTTTGGGATGAATTGAAGGAGCGATCATCTCTGCAAACAATTAGTTACTACTCATTAGGGAACAATGATTGTCGAGGAATATTACACCAAGATTACTACGATTTGGCAGGAACTTGTTGAATTTCGACCGATCGAAGACTGTACATGCGGCGGGATGAAATCAGTGGTTGATTGTCTTCAGTCTGAATATGTTATGACATTCTTAATGTGGCTGAACAAGTCATATGTCATGATTCGCGCTCAGATCCTGCTTATCGATCCTCTTCCCCCATGAACAGAGTTTTTTCTCTCATTATTCAAGAGGAACTTCAAAGATTGGCCGGCACATTTCCAATCGAGTCTGTTGCACTTGCGACACCTACTGAAAATCACAGGAAGTCACAAAACGATCGCCCTCGAAAGAAAGATAATCAATGTCCCATCTGTTGTCACTGTGGCGTCAAAGGCCACGTTGTGGATCGGTGTTACAAGTTGCACGGATATCCACGAGGATATCGACGCTCCAACGCCAATAGTAATGACAAGTCAGGCGCCGACGGACCAAAGGCCAATCGAATAGCCTTCTTTGCTAGCCTCAATAATGACCAATATTCCCAACTGATGAACATGCTCCAGACTCATTTGGTTTCAACTAACACTGAAGGAGCCACAGATGGCAATGAAATGATCCATGTAGCAGGTACTTGTTTACCAACTCTGACTTGTTTAAATGAAAATATCTCTGATTCTTGGGTGATCGACTCTAGAGCATCGAATCATATATGCCATGATAGAACATTATTCATAAACATGAGGCCAACATCCAATATATCTGTCATTCTACCCAATCAAATGCGTTTTATTGTGGAATATATTGGCGATGTCTGTATATCAGAACATATTTGTCTATATGGTGTCTTCTTCATCCCTCAGTTCAAGTATAACTTGTTATCAGTCAGCACTCTACTTAAGAATGATCAATATCATATTCATTTCTCTGATAATTCCTGTTATATTCCGGATAAATTAAGCTCGAAGAAGATTGAGCATGTTGAGTGTGTAGGTGGCCTATATCTCTTATCCAAGCCACGAGTTTCTGCACACATACTTCCAGCCCAGGTATGTACCTCTACTACTACATGGCATAACAGGTTGGACCATCCATCCTTATCTCGTATGCATATTCTGAAAGACCGGTTGAATTTCTCTAATTCAGTTGATAATCATGTCTGCCATTTTGTCCTTTAGCAAAGTAGAAACGTCTACCTTTTTCATCAAATAATCATGTATCTGAGGATGTATTCGATATTATTCATTGTGATGTATGGGGTCTTTCAAAACTTCCACTTATGATGGTTTTTCATATTTCTTAACAATAGTAGATGATTGTTCCCGCTACACATGGGTGTACCTTATGAAAAATAAAAGTGATGTTTTACATCTTGTTCCTCATTTTTTTTAAATGGTGGAAACCCAATTCTCTAAAGTCATAAAATGTTTTCGTTCTGACAATGCCCCGAAGCTTCGATTTGATGACTTCTTTGCCTCTATGGGGACCATTCACCAGTTCTCTTGTGTTGAAACTCCACAACAGAACTCCATCGTTGAAAGAAAACACCAATATCTGTTGAATGTAGCTCGTGCTCTTCTCTTCCAATCTCGAGTACCCTTAAAATTTTTGGGAGATTGTCTTATCTGCTACCTTTCTAATCAACCGTCTGCCTATGAAGCTTCTCTCTAATCAGAGTCCTTATTCTGTATTACATGGTCTTGATGTGGATTTCCACTCTTTACGTGTGTTTGGTTGGTTGGCTTATGCATCCACCTTGAAGTCTCAACGCACCAAGTTTGATCCTCGAGCTCGTCCTTGTATCTTCATTGGCTATCCCAATGGGGTAAAGGGCTACAAACTTTATGATATCATCAAAAGGGAAGTCTTCATATCCAGGGATATTTCCTTTTTTGAAACTTTATTCCCTTTTTGTTCTGTCACACAAATTCCAAACTCATCCATATATGATCAGCTTGTGCTTCCCAAATTTCTGCCTGATATTGAAGATTTTAATCAACGTGTTCAGACTTCTATCCTTGAGCCCTCGACTGCAGGTGTTTCACCTAGGATTATTCATGATGCCTCCACTAGTGCTTCTCAAATACCTGACGTATAAGTCAATGAAGTATCCGACTGTCCAAATATTGCTCCTCGAAGGTCTAGTCGCATGAAAAACCAACCTTCATACCTTAAAGATTTCCATGGTCACTTGTTGCAGTCCAAATCTTTTGCCTCTAGCTCAGCATATCCCCTAAGACATCATTTGTCACCGTGCTTACGGACTTTGTTCTCCAGCTCACCGTGCTTTTTCATTAAACATCATGACTGAATATGAACCTAGTTATTACCACCATGCTATCTCTTTTCCACAATGGCGTGATGCCATGAATGCAAAATAGCTGCCATGGAGCAAACTAATACTTGGACAGTTGTTTCTTTACCAAAAGGACAATATACTGTGGGTTGCAAATGGGTTTATAAAATCAAGTATAAGACGGATGGCACTGTTGAAAGACATAAGGCACGACTGGTTGCAAAGGGTTACAGCCAACAAGAAGGGATTGATTTTCTTGATACCTTCTCCCCGGTAGCAAAGATTGTGACAGTCAAAGCCCTCCTCACCTTAGCCACCACTTACCAATGGCCTCTTGCCCAATGTAAATAATGCATTCCTAAACGGCGATTTGTTTGAGGAAGTCTACATGGCTTTACCTTTAGGCTATAAGCCTTCCATATCCTCACAACCGGGTGAAAAATTAGTTGGTCGATTAAACAAATCTATCTATGGACTTAAACAGGCCTCACGACAATGGTTTACCAAATTCTCAGGGGCCTTGATATCCCATGGCTTTGTTCAATCAAAGTCCGATTATTCCTTGTTTACAAAGGGACATGGTGTGACATTTGTTGCTTTATTAGTATATGTCGATGACATACTCTTGACTGGACCCTCTCCCACAGAACTCTCTCAAGTCAAAGAACTTTTACGAGCTCACTTTATGTTGAAGGACCTCGGTCCGATTAAATATTTCCTTGGCCTTGAATTGGCTCGGTCCAAAGAAGTCATGTTTCTTTCTCAACGAAAATATTGTCTTCAAATCCTTGAAGATTCTGGTTTCCTTGAAACCAAATCGTCTTCCTTTCCAATGGACCCAAATTTAAAGCTCTCTAAATCTGTGGGAGATCCATTATCTGATGAGGAGGCAACATCATACAGAAGGCTAATTGGTTGCCTTCTCTATTTGCAAATTTCCAGGCCAGAAATATCATTTGTCATGCATCGCCTCAGCCAATTCCTACACAAACCTACTACTGCTCATCAAAAGGTTGCTCATCATCTACTACGGTTCCTTAAATTTGCGTCTGGACAAGACATTCTCCTTCGTCCAGCAGCTGCCTTTCAACTTCGAGCATTTGTTGGTGCCGATTGGGGAGCTTATGTTGACACAAGAAGATCAGTAACCGCCTATTGTATCTCTCCCTGATCTCTTGGAAGTCCAAGAAACAGACCACAGTATCTAGATCATCTGCAAAATCTGAATATCGTGCATTAGCCACCGTCACTTCTGAGGTAGTATGGATACATCAACTGTTGTCAGGTTTTCATATTTCGCTCACACTTCCTTCTGTTATTTACTGTGATAATCAAGCAACAATTGTCATTGCCTCTAATCCAACATTTCATGAACGAACGAAACATATAGAGATCGATTGCACTTTGTTCGTGACAAGATTACAAAAGGTTTTGTCAAGCTCTTACCCATTCGCTCGGTTTTTCAGTTTGCTGATATCTTCACTAAGGCGTTACCAACCTCTATTTTACATATTGTCATCAACAAGTTAAGGGTTTATAATCTTCACGCTCCAACTTGAGGGGGAGTATTACCGAGTAGGTTACAAGCAAGTAGTTATATAGCTGTCAATTTGTTATTTCTAGTTGTATCAAGTCTATTTATAATTGAGGAATTTAATGTACATTGTATGATGAGTTTTATGGATAAAGTGGTTACAAACTCTTCTCCTCTAATTGACTCGTGTAACAAAATCCATATTTGAAGCAATAAATTTTTCCTGATTCCTAAACAAGGAATTGTGTTTAATTTATATATTTACCTCATTATCATCATCATCTTCCTCATCCCCGTCTTCCTCTTGTTTACTAGAAGATAACACTCAGAAAGCTTCCTCTTGCTTCAGCACTGGGTTTACCTTTATGCTTTACAGGCCACAGCCCTGCTCTTATTCACGCTATGAGCTGTGTTGACCAACCTATTAACAAAAAATGGCTCCAGAAGAGAATCAGAAAACTTGGTTCAATTTAAAAAACAATTAGCCCGTTGACAAAAACTAAACACTTTTTGAAATAATAGGTTCCATAGCTTAGTTGAAATCTATCGTCAGCACCCTACGTACCAAAACGTGCCTGCAAAGCTAATCTGTTGGGATTGAGCAAGAATAACCATTTGGTCTCGACGTGCTTGTGTTGAACCTCGTGGTTTTACACCACTTGTACCATTTAGGCTATGAGAGAAATGCTCTCGTTCCACTCTAGAAGTGTGTTGGAACTGAAGAATGGATGAAGAAAGTAGGAGGCATCTCAGATGCATTAGCAAGGCAGCCAACAGCCAGAGTCTTTATGAGGTAGTTGTTGATGGTTATGAATTCGAACCTTTGTAATCTATGGATGCCTAGGATGAAACTCGAATAAAACTAAACATAAGCCCAAACCAACTAATGATGGGCTCATTGTGAATCCATGCTATCAAATACCAAATTGAAAATCTAAACAAGCCATATAAATTATAAACTTAAGGGTCCACTTAAGGGTTTGTTTGGAGTGCATGTTATAATAACCTGGATTAAAATAGTTTGTGAATAACCTTGCACCCCAAATACATACGATTATAACTCAGACTAAATAACACAGCATCATAAACACATATTATATAACTTCACAAACTATTATAACCCAGATTATCATAACTCACTCAGCGCCTCAAACCGATCCTAAGGGTATTCACAGATCACATACGATTTACGCTATTATCAATGCGAAAAACTATATTCCATAAGACACTAATGCAGGCTATTTCACAGAGCCTGATCTACCAGAAGCTATAAATATGAATAGCTGACTTCACTGAAATTAACTACATAGGTATGCTTGATTTTCTATAGGTACAAAAGAAGTAAGTGTAATTTATTTTCTATTTGAGAGAGACAAGAGACCATTACCTTTATTTGAATTTTCTATAGGAATGACATAAATTGGAACAGAACTGAAGCAACATTATGTGCTATACAATACTGCATATTACTTCAGATATGTACAACTTCAAAAAAGCTACAACAAAATCAATACTGTTACAATTGAAGTCATCAGACATACTTGAAACTCATAACAGACATGCATTACTCATTATATTGAGGCATATAATGTACAATAAATTAACGGCTGTTTTGTAACGGGAATCATTTAAGTGTATTTACAGTTCGTATTATCAACATTTACCAGCTACACTGATGGACTACTTAAGATCATCAAATATTCTACACAGCCTACCCACAGGAAAGAAACTTTCAAGGGTTTCTAGCAATTCGCTGGACGGTAGTATTCAGTTGGAAGAGAAGGGCACCTTTCGTTCATATTACGATAGGGATCGATGCTATTATAACCGGGTAAATCCATTCGATACTTTCCAAGAATCTGACAATATGGAAGCTTGACATGGTCCCCTCCATGACACCACTTCGGAAGGCGACTTGAATTGTTCTCATAAAAGTTGAGTGTGTATGCATCTTTTAGCTGCATTTTAGAGGATAGTACATTAAAGACTCAAAACACACACAAGCAGATCAAAAACATAATTATAAAATGTTACAATCTGATTACATGTCAATATTAAATACATATTTTTCATCAGAATTATTTTTCTAATAGGAATCACATCCTCATTCTTAGTAACCATATCTACAAAAAGAAGCAGAGAAAGGTAGGACGTCGACCATACATGAGACAAGGGATTTAAAAAAAAAATGGAAACCCCTCTCTAGTAATAGGCAGTTATAGAAGAAACAAATAGTTAAAATCTTTAGGGAATGCACTCTAGGAGGAAGCTACAGAGAGAATAGGATTTCCTTTGATTCCCCAATGTCTACCTACACTTGCACAATTCTTCTACTCTTCTCAAGCCCAAAGTCTCAGTTAATAGCTCAAAAAGCGTTAATCCAGAAAACATTAGCCTCACTAAAATATTAACAACAAATTAACAAAAATGCAGGCTAGTCCTGCTTCAAGGAATGATTATAAGCTATATTGCCTATAATGATGGGGCATTAAAATATTCCTCTGCCATCAACTTTTAGTTACTTCAATATCTCTTGTCCACAAACAGAACAAAATAAAAGGAATGACACAAATTGGCCCACTTTTTAACAGTGTAAACATATAGCAGAACATTCTCAACAAACTTACTGTGAACTCTGTAACTTGAATTGAGCTTGCAAGTGGACCAAAAAGCCCCGCTGCCTTGTACGTTTCAAGGACAAAAGCAACACAAGATGCTGATTTCCCGTCAGCATAGATCCAGTCATCCCGTTCAGGAATAGCCAGTAGTTCGCCAAAAGATGATCCTTGCTTTTCAACTTCAACTAGAATCTCAGGAAGGTCAAGGCCCTGCAAGGAAAAAGAAAACAGCCAGTCAAAAAGCATGCCGCAGGGGATGGTATGTGGAAAGAACTTTGAACCAATGTCATTAATGATAAATCTGAATACGCAGGAGATTTGGCAAGAGGAACCATGTTGTGCATTTACAGGCTTCGGAACCAGGTGCAGTAGGAGGATGGAAAATTTTGAGATCACATGTAAACCGCTTTTTCACAGAAAGTGGTCCAAGTGCCCTTAACACTCACTATCTATTCATATTAAATCCAACCAAAGAAGCAAATTAGGTTAAAGGCCGCTAAGAACCAGCTTTGTTGGTCATTCCTCGACCCCAAGATAATACAATACAAATACTATTACAGCAATGATGAACACAGAATACAAAAGTTTGGTCCAATTGAAAGTAAGAACCTTTCCATCATTTCACATTGTTAAGCATGAAGAAAGATAACTCATTCAAACATTCAACTCCATAATGGTCAATTTCTTACAAAAGCTTTCTTCATTTTAACAAGATAAGCATTATAACTACCTTTGTTCCAAGTCGTATGTTCAAAGCTTCATTCCACAAGGTTGCTGCAAGGGTTGGCCTCACTTGTTTCCATATTGTCATAGCAGAAGCAACCTGTAGTCCAATAGTGCCAACAATCAAAGTCAAAGAATTAAATGATAAAATTCTTTAGTAGCTGTCATGGCAAGAGCCATACTGATTACTGAGAGAAAAGTTAAATATATAAACATCCTTGAGACAAGTTTATACATGTGTGTGTGGTATACACACACATATTCATCAAGAAAAATGAAAGAATGCCGGGGCATCCAAGAAAAACCCAAGCAAAAAACAGAAAGAGAGTCAAACTAAAGAAAAGGGCTCCAATCCAATCAAGTAAAATGAGACCTAATGGGTAATTACAAAAAAGCTTCATCACCAAAGCCTACAGTCTACAGAGAAATAGAGGAATAACATATAGAATTCCAATTTCAATTTATGCAACCCCTTTTACTCACGTTGAAAGGATAAATAGAACCATTGGAATCTAGAACCACTACTACAAGGAATAAAATTTCAAGCCATGTCTATCAGGCACATCACTTAAAAGAGTAATGAAAAGATCAAATAAGCATTCCAATAAACGAAGAGCTAGAAACAGGTATTTACCATATGCAAAAGGTTAGTGTTGGTGTTACAATAATAAGGCATAGAATACTGGAGAATGATGATGCATCATTACTAACAGCTCCAAACCTTGTGATGGAGAAAACGGTAAAATAAGTAAATATTTATACCATATGGGCATCCAAGGGAGGTGGATAGTTTCCATGCGTGGTGTCAATCCAGCTAAATATCAAGTTATGATAACCATACGGTTTCCCAACCATGCTCCTTACATACTCCCATGCCGCAGTCTCATTAAACTTTGCCCGCAAATCAGGATGCAAAGGAAGAAATGCAATGTGGGGATTGGATGAATCGTTGTTGAGTTCGTAGTCCCACCACTTATCCCATGGTAAAACATCAATAATATCATCCTCCTGCAAGAAGAATAAAAGCACACATTAGCTTTAAATTTAGCAACATTTGTAACTAACTTTGAGGCTTATTTGAATAATTTAAATATTATAACAAAAAATAAATAAAACTTAATGATGATTGCTTAATTATGGGCAACACAAATTATTAATTACAATGAATTAAGAGAATAAGACATCTCTTAAGCATAAATAACTTACAAAGAAAGACTAAACTTTGGAGCACTCACATGCATGTCAAGTAGATTAAAGAGCATGTTCCATAAATATGATTCAATGAGACATTGTATATTTTTCTTAAACTCAAAATAGAAAATGACCACTCCTTGCAATGATATTAGAGTTTTCATTACTATAAATCTTCGGAGCAGTCACAAGTATGTCAAGCGGATTAGGATTCAAAAACATACCACTCCATTTCCACGCCCAGATTCAGCAACCCACAACTTCCCTTCAGGGTCCCTTAAGCAAACAGCAGAATGACCAGCATATGATCCAGTAACCCACTTCTGTAGAGTCTCAAAAGCACCCCATGGACCACGAATTTTGGATAATGCTAAAAAATCTCCAGATTGAATATCATCAACATTAACACCCGTAGTCCATGGATGAGGACGTTCCTCAAAGGTAGTACCCATGTGATTCTCAAGAAATTTAATATTAGATCGCTCGCCATAGTCAGAATTTGAAAACAAAGGGATAACATCAAATAATGCTTGAAAGGTTTTCAACACTCCAGCTTGCAAGAGAAAAATCGAAACCCCTGCCTTTTTAACCTGATTTCAGAAGAAGAAACAACCAAATTTTAAATTTTAAAATAATAATAATAATAATAAAGAGTTGCTATTTTTAAGAAAATCATATTGTTAACAAGCATCATGCCAGCAACTTACATATTCAAATTCTTCTTTTCCTTCCCATTCTGCAATCTCAAGAGTATGTTCTCTGGCCAGGAAATAGTAATCCCACGTCACACGGTATGGAGTTGCAAAGATATAAAAATCCATACACGTCCAACTATGTGCATCACTAGCCTGCATAAGACATCTATTAATTGTTGAAAGATACATCAAAATTTGCAACCGGTAGTCATGCTTTCACCTGTACTGTAAAAACATGCTAGAGGACAGCATCAAAATAATCTTAATTAAAGCTAACTCTTTATTATTTTGCCAATCACTAATGTAAAGAGGCATCAAACATCACACATCTCAAAACGCACAATCCTTGTTCATTTAAAAAATAAAATCAAAAGTCAAAAAACACAAAAACAAATTTTAAATTAAGATGAAATCAGTTTCCTATAAAGATCAAACACAAAGTAACAAATAAATGATCATCTGGGCACCCACAGCTCGTAAAAACACAAACAAATAATCCAAAGGGAAAAAAGTCTCCTGTCGATCAATTATATCTAGCAAGATAAGTGATACAAGTCATATGGCAATCAATTTAAGACCTCATATCCCCCACATTAAGCTTTCAGCTCATTCTTCCAACTTACAAACTGCTATCAAACTTATAGACAGAAATTCCAAAACCAAAAAGAAAACTCAAATTAGACTTATTACATCAAATTAACGGCCCTACACTGTCGGGAAGCAGAAATTCAGCTACAATACAATCAACGAGCAGCAAAATACTTCGTCTGAATCTCCTAATTTAAATCAAAACCCCACAAAACCCCAGCTCAGAAACACAAAATCAAAACTAAAACAAAGCTCGTACAGACCTTTATATGAAGCGTACCACCGCCAAATTGAGAGCCAGACTTATTATGAAACTCCAGCCAAGCGGTGTTCTTATAGAAGCAAGCCCCTTGCCACTGAATAGAGTTCTCGGGGGACGAGACAGTTCCGACGAAAGTCGGAAGAAGATCGACAGCGTTGTTGAGATAGTTGAGAATCGGCCATGAGACCTGTCTAGGCAGTAGAGGAAGCACGTCGTGAGGGTCAAACAGCGATTTCAGGGCCAGGGATTGCGAAGGAAGAAAACCCACGATGGAAACAAGAAGAAAAATCAAATAACAAGAAGATTGAGAAGAAGAAGCCATGGATGTTATGTTTGAGAAATGGGAGAGAGAGAGAGTAATTTGAAGAAATGAATTGAGAGATTGATTGAAGCACGCAATGGATTACAAACGATTGAGCAAAGCTAATCTAATACGCAATTTTTGTTTTATTTTTTCAGGCAACCATAGACTTGATTCATGTGATATTAGTAAATTTTTAGAGATCTGCGTTATGATTATATATATATATATATAAAATGACTAGGTTTTGATTATCAACTTCAAAGATGGCTCCATAGTGATAAATGGATGGAGTTGATGTCAAATGATGATGATAATTGGCATGTACCATTAAGTAAGAGGTTGGAAGTTCGAATCTCTTAAATTTTTTAACTAAAAAATGAGTGAAATTAGTTTCGATTTTGATATGGTTGGTGTTTGGAGTAATGTGTCGTCTCAATATCCACCAATAAGTTGTATTAGGTATTGTAATAAATGGCGTATGGCTATTTAAAAATATGAGTTTTTTTTTAATATATATGAATTTAAATATGACGTCAACTTGAATATAAGTCAATTGGTCAAAACATATATTCTCGACCAAAATGTTAAATGTTTGAATTTTTATCTTCGCGTGTTATTTAACTAAAAAAATCAAATATGCACTTTCTTTTCTTTTTTAGTTTAATAATTGCAAAAGTAAGCCATCAATATTTGAGATGGTAATTAGTATCTTATCTATTAAGTTATTTTGTTGAATATGTCATAATAACGTGATGTCTTGTAGAAAATTTAGAGGTTGTGTTAGGAAACTAAGTGAAGCATAATAACATGTGTTATATTAGTTTGTGGAATTATATAATATTGTTTAAAATGCAAAGTTATTTAGTTTGAGGTGTCATACTTATCAAATTATTATAACACAAGTTATTATAATACATGTAGTTCTAAACATAAACATAAGTTTAAGAATGGAATGAAGTCCATATAGATACTGGTTTAATTTTGGAAAGAAAAGTGAATTAGTGTAAAAGGAAAAAATAAAATTATAACTGAATCTACAAATTCTTAATGGTAAAATTTAATCCTTATCATGGTAAAGTATGAGTGAAAAGCAAGAGTCATTATGTTCAACCTAAACATAACTCAACTTTAGTTCAATAATATTTGTATGGGACGATTTGGACTTTGATTTCTTGATTAAGGGTACATGTCAATTACGATATATTCACTTTGGTAGAAATCAATTGATTAAAATATATATTTTTAACCAAAAAGTCAATGATTTTAATCTCCATCTTCGAGTTGTTGGAGCTAAAAAATAGGTTTTTATGATGCTATTTCGTTGAAAAAAATTTATCATAATAGTGTCGTTTTTATCTTAAGAAAACATTTTTTTTGTTGGAAGAGAAAAGCATAGGCTATTCTTGGGGTTTTCGTACGGATAACTTGTTTTCCCGCGCATTAATGACATTTAACCTGACATTTCAAAATAATGAAATATGACTCATTCTGACGTGTCAATGCGCGCAAAATTACTCATAAGGGTAATATGAAGCGGTCTTTTTTATTCACATTCTCGTACGTGGAAACACTCTCGTTTCCGTTGTCTCGCTCTCGTTGTCTCACTCTCGCTCTCGCTCAAATGAGTGGCCGAAAATATAAAGAAAAATGACAAGGAAAAAAGTCAGAGAAAAACTAGAGTAACAGAGGTAGAGCGAGAGCGAGAACTATGTGATTTTTGTTGTTTTTTCTTTTCTTCAGAATTTCGACAATTTCATTACTATCATGAGTGAGAGCGAGAACGATACTTGAGCGAGAGCGAGAGAGCTAGAGTCAGAGTACGATGCTCTTACGGTAATTTAGACGAAATGTCCAGTACAAAAAGGGTCATATGTCATTAATTTCAGAATATGAGTCAAATCACATCAATGCCGTGAAAATGATTCTTCCATGCAATTTTCTCGCTCATCTTTGAAAATATATATATATATATATATATATATATATATATATATTACCATTCTTCTTTCCAAAGTTCTCTACCACATTGCTTTTCTCTACATTAAAATAATTGTAAAAGAAAAATCTTTTTTTTTCTCTGTCATACTTATCTCTCAAAATTTCTCTCTTTCCCGTACACAATCCTAAAAAAAATATAAATTATTAAAGAAAAAAAACGTTTTTTAAAAAAAATATTTCCTCCCTCTTAGAATTTGAGATTGTTTGGACATTGAGTGAGTTATAATAAAAGAGAGTTATAATAGTTTGTGAGTTATTATAGTCTGTAGAATCATATAATATTATTATATAAAATGCAGGGTAGAATAGTCATAGGTTATAATAGTCTGTGTTTGGGTGCAGATTATTCCACAGGTTATAATAACACATGTTATTATAACCTGTGCCCAAACAACCCCTTGCATTTTTTACCAATATCCTCGGTCTTTTTCTATTAGTTTTTTTTTTAAACCTTATATTAGTTTATTTGTAGTATATATTTTAATAAACAAATAAATCTGACCATATTCCTCCTATGCTAAAAATAGGCCAACCTCTACTAATTTATATAATAAATTTTTAAATACTATATAAGTCAATATTTTATAAATATTATAATCTTTCCTTCAACATATAACAAAATATACGTAGGGCGTAAACAAAATATATGTGAGATCTCATTTATATTTTTAGAGGTTTTTTGGAGCGTTGAGTGAGTTATAATAAGGTTATTATAATCTATGGAATCATAGAATATTAATTAAAATGTAGAGTAGTATAGTCGGGGTTATAATAGTCTGTGTTTGGGGTGCAGAGTATTCCACATGTTATAATAACACATGTTGTTATAATAACACATGTTATTATAACATGTGTCCCAAACAGACTCTCAATGATTACCATAATTTAATTAATTAAGTTATACTTAAATTAAAATATCACATTTTAATTGAATGAAAACAAAAACATAGGTCGTCAACAAGAGTATATAGCTCAACAAGCATAAAAAGTGGGCTTATAGCCAAGTTGGTAGGGTAAATTACAAATTTGTTTAGACGCTTTAAAAAATGACTAGTACAAATGTGGGCAAAGAGATTTTAACTTTCGGCCTGACGAAAAGAAGTATATGTCAATTACCATTGAGTTATACATTCACTTTTATCACTCGTTTGATAACTATTTGGATTTTGGTTTTTTACTTTTGAAATTTGTCTTGTTTTCTCATCATTTCTCTACAATGAATTTCTATCTTTCTTAAAGAAGTATTTAAGTTTTTAGCTAAATTCCAAAAATAAAAATAAGATTTTGAAAACTATTGTTTTTAATTATCAAAACATGGTTTGGTTTTTTTAAAACATAGGTAGAAAGTAGATAAGAAACATGAAAATTCATAGGTGAAAGTAATATTTATAGGCTTAATTTTTAAAAACCAAATGATTATCAAACGAGACCCTAAAAGTTGACTTACCATTTTGGTTTTCAATTGAATCTTAATCGCATTTTCAATAAAACATCTCATCGAATGTGTTTTTATAGCTTTGGAAACAAAAGATTGTTTCTGGATCTAATCGAATGGATCGAATGAACTTGATTTTTGTTGGGGTGAAATTATCGATTAGGTTGTAAGCCCATCAAAAGTCTAACACGAATGATAAAGAGAGAGTCGGCCCCTAAGTGCAGAGTGAGTAATCTCAAGAACCATTAACAAATCAACCATGGGTCAAGAGTTAAGGCCCAAAAGAGTTTCGGTGAAGGTCGATTGGATCGACCCTTGCAAAAAGCCACAGTTAAGAAGCGTTTTTGCCATAAATAAAAATCCACAAAATATAGCTATTTTTTAAAATCTAAGGAGTTGAAAAACGAAAGGAAAAAATTGCAACTAGTAGAATTTAAACCTAGGCATTGGTGGAATTAAATATAGTGTTTTACCACTAGGACAACAGAATGTTTCTTTTCTTAAGATGCATTACATAAAACTAAAACTATATGATGTTATTTTTTTAAACCAAACCGTTACATACTATACGATACTAAATTTAAAATTTTTTGAGCGGTCGTTGTCCCCATATAGATCCGCTCATGGTTAGCATTGCTTCCACATTCATGTTATTTCATATTTTATAATTTTATTTTAGAGGTTATGTTATGAAATTAATTCAACTAATTTTAATTTAGTTTACCTATGTGTTTTACAATATTTTCAATAATATCTCAAATAAAGAATTTCAATTATTTTATTAAAAAAATTATATTTTTCAAAAAGCTGGGTTGTTCCGTTGATAAATCTTGGAATCATACACCAATTTTTTAATTTCTTTTATGATGTTTTAGGAGTTCCAATTTTCATTTTTTTTTTTAATATTGTAGGTTTTGGAGAAACCTTGTGGTGGCATTTTTCAAAGTATTTAACATTTTTCATTCACATCCTCATTCAATAGCAATATTCAAATTAAACAATAAAATGACGAGTTGATTGGTTCATTTTTTTTCTTAAAAAAGAATTGTTATATATATATATATATATACATATATATATAAATAGTAATTTACCCCACTCAGATGAAAATTTCGTACAAGATTACTAAAACAAAATAAAAGGAAGCCAACAACAATATATGTCAACTGACATCAAGTAAGACTTATAATCAAAAGATAATGGAAATGTTGTAGTACTAAAAAAAATAAAAGAAAAATTTTAATTTTCAAAATATCGTGGAGTAAAGACGATCACCACATCCTCATGTCACTATTCAATCAACAACATTATTCAGTAGAAACTTAATTTAAAAAAATTGACATATGAAAAGATAAATTTAAAACTTAAAATATTGAGAACAAAAATTTAAAGAAAATAATATCAATACATTACCCTAACGATCATAAATTAAGCAAATATTAACAATATATTTAAACTTACACTTCAAATTTTCAACAAATCAGAGTGGCGCAGCGGAAGCGTGGTGGGCCCATAACCCACAGGTCCCAGGATCGAAACCTGGCTCTGATAGAGAAAAGGCTTCCAAAACGCTAATTTTTTTCCCTTTCTAAATTCGACGTTTATTACTCTTTCTTTTTTTTTTTGGAAAATATTAAATTAAAAATTAAAGTCAAATATACACACAATTTCTCAAATTCATTTGTCAAAATTTTTTCCCTTTTCTTGTTTATTCCATCATTGATTTCAATACAAAAATTCTTTTTTTTATGTATTCGATTATAAAAATTTAGGTTAAAATATCATTTTGGTCTCTATACTTTGAAAATCGTTTCATTTTGGTCCTTGTACTTTTTAAATGTCCAATTTTAGTCCTTCTACTTTCAATAAAGCTTAAAATTGGTCCATAACGTTAGTTTATTATTAATTTTTTCTTAAAAAAATAGTCTCTATTAGCTTTTTCCCTACAAATTTTGAAAGTATGTTCACATTGTGTCTTTTCTTATATTAAAATTATTATTCTTTTGTAACTAATTTTGATAAAGATTAACTTCAAACTTATCATAGAGACCAATTTTAAGCTTTGTTAAAAGTACATGAACTAAAATTGGACATTTGAAAGTACGAGACCAAAATAGAACAATTCTCAAAGTATATAGACCAAAATGGTATTTTAACCAAAAATTTATTTCCCTTTTTCTTCGTTCTTAAAATTAAGTGATTCTCAAAAATTACAACTTGTTCAAAATCTTTGTTGATTTGTTTTTTATTTTTTTTTTTTTTTGAAAAAATCAGTAGATTAAGAATGAGAACAAGAGTTTACAACATAAATTAAGTGATTATGAAAAATTACAACTGGTTCAAAATCTCTTTGGATTGAGGAGTTTTTTTTTTTTTTTTTGAAGAATTGGATTGAGGAGTTGGGAGGAGTTAAAAACTCTCCCAACTTCTTGTTTGGCCCAAGGAATTATCAACTTCTTGTTTGGCCTTAAGAGTTATCAACTCCTTCTAGTAGGAGGTGGAGGAGTAGCGATGTTTTTGAAACATATTACAAAAAACAACTGGGTTAAGAAACTATTTCTAAAAATAGGGTGGATTTTTTGTTTATTGAAATGCGTATCTTGGGGAGACGCATTCAGCTCATTTTTAAAAGAGAAAAAAAAAAGAATCTTAACTAACTCCCCCAATGTCGTTGGCCTCTTTTTAGAATTATTTTGTACTTGATAAAATTATAAGATTTGTTTATTTTTCTCTGACATCTAATACATCAAGTTCAATTAATGATTAAATAGATATCAACAAAAATAAAATTTTTGTTTTCATATTTTTTACCAGTACTATTTTATTATATATAGATATTTCATATATTTTCCAATTGTATAAATAGATGTGATTATTAAGAATAATAAGTTAGAATGTAATTAAGGTTTTATTGGCTAATTCAAATCATTTACAATTATTTTGTCATATAAAGATGTTTCTATAGCTAATTACTCACATTGGTTATGTAACACCCCGTAATTTGCACACTTCCTACTCGGGACATTACTTCCAAGTTGTACCGCTTGCGCCAAAAATTCGGCAGCATAACGGCACAACCTGGACAAACCAGAAAGTTATGAAACCTGAACCTAAACAAGAACACTTCAAAAAGACTCACGAGGGCACCAACCTCCACCAAACTACAAAGAAACAACAGTGGGCTTGGTCCTCTGAGTTAATGTAAATCCACGGACAAATGAACATGCTTTGAACACGAAAGAAAACATAACTGAACATACTTCGATTCGAGAAATGAACAACAGACAGGCTCAAGTTTAAAACATGAACGGAAGCAGCAGAACGCAACAGAAGAAAGAGAAATGAAAACAACAACTCCTAAACTAAAACTCCTAAGTCCTACAAGCCTTCCATAGCCTCGTAGGGGTCTCGCCGTCGGTGGTCATCTCACTGGTTTGCCTTACCTGCAACAAAAGAAGAAACAAACGAAGGATGAGTATAAAAATACTCGATGCAGTTGACTCGCTTTCGCCCAAGAAATAAAGAACATAAGGAACAACCTTAGACTTAGCTAAACACGATACCTAGCCTGCCAAACAACCTCAACAAGCATCCTGGCCCTATTTCTTACTCAAGTTTCTTAGTTATGTCCTACCCTTAGCTTTTGGACTAGGTTGGCAGCATCTGGCCACGAGACTCATTCTCGGGCCTGCACTAGGGCGAAGGACTCTATCCAACCCCTCTGACTCTAAGGGTCACACCCCGAGTCGCACAACTGGATGGGGGCAGACCACCACATCCCACAAAGCATCAAAGGCGGCAGTACCGCGCACAATCGACCACGGGACCACATGCTCATTCCCGGGCCCATACTAGGGCGAAAGACTCTATCCAACCCCTCTGACTCAAAGGATCACACCCCGAGTCGCACAACTGGATGGAGGGCGGACCATCACATCCCATAACATCAACGTCATCTCACCAACCTCGAGTCTCAACCTGCTAAGGGTTACACAAAGGCTAGGGCCTACATTAGGGCTAGTTGTGCTAACTACAATCCTAAGGCTCAACAACACTTTCCGGGTTTAAGCACAAGACTATCAGGCTCGGGACAGACAATCATAACACATTACACATTTAGAAACTCAACACAAACTTACATCGACCCTACTAGTTATAGTCGCATAACACTAACAGACAACCAGAAAGAACTAACGAGTTCGAGTCTCAGCACATACAACGTCAACAACAACGACAATGAACATGATTCAGGCACAATTGCGAACGTCATATCCTAACATGCTACTACCAGAACATTATGTTTACTTCCAAACAGATATTGCATGCAAAGCGCCCCTAAGCCCTACACTTAGGGGTAGTTTAATCCAAACGACTACTTATAGGAAATCCAACACAACGAGGAACTTGGGTAACGCGACGTTCCATACGTGATTCTACTTTCAGGCTCCTAACGAAAACACGCACAAATTAATAAACTGAAACACAACGAATCCTAACACAACGAATCCAAATAAGAGAAGTAAAACTCACCCAACGGAGTGCCAAATGAGTTAAGGAACGAACCGAGGCGACCGCACGGAAGGAGGCAGTCGGCGGCCCTGCAGGCGGCGGCGCGTGGGTCGACGGACGGTGGAGCGTGAACCGGCAGCGGCGACGCATGAAGATGACGACGACGCATGGGCAGCAGATCTGGAATCCTCGCGACCCTATCTACACGGAACCAGACTCCGTTCGTCAAAAACCGACCGAAAATGGCCTGAACCAGCTGAGTCGATCGATGGATTTCACGGATCTGAGGCTTCGCGCCTCACCACGACGACACACCTCGAGCTGCGGAGCTGAACGGCAGGGGGCGGCAACGACGCAACCTGAGAGACGAGAGAAAGAGGGAGAGCTCGGGTGAGAGGGACGGCGAGGGAGAGAGAGAGAGCTTCGAGCGGGAGAGAGAGAGAGAGAGAGGGGCACGAGAGAGACTGAGACAGAAAGAGAGCGGGAGAGGGAAGAAGGGGAGGGGGAGAGGAGGCATAGGCGGTCTTGCGGCAGCGTTGTGCTGCTCTCCGAACACACACGGAGAGAAGTAAACGTTCGCCCCCGACTTTTTCCTTTTTTTTTTTTAATTTTAAAAACCGACTGTTATAGTCTACCCACCTTAGGAACTTTCGTCCTCGAAAGTAGCTAGCTCTCGAACAGCTCTGGATAGCTTGCTCGCATCTCCTCCTCGCGTTCCCAGGTGGCTTCCTTGAGATGGTGGTTCTGCCAGAAGACCTTAACAAGGTTGATTTCCCTGTTCCTCAGGACTTTGATATCACGAGCAAGAATTTGCACAGGCTTTTCCTCATATCTTAGATCCTTGTCTAACTTCAACGGCTCAAAGTCGATAACATGTGAGGCATCTGGCACATACGCTCGCAACATAGACACATGAAACACATCATGAACCGATGCGAGGGATGGCGGTAGGGTCTACCGATAAGCCACTGGCCCAATGCGCTCCAGGATCTCGAAAGGACCAACAAACCTAGGGCTAAACTTGCCTTTCTTACCAAACCTCAGGACACCCCTCATAGGTGCAACTTTCAAGAACACAAGGTCTCCAACGACAAACTCCAACTCTCGACGCCTGACATCAGCATAACTCTCATGCCTACTCTGTGTCGTTAACATCCTTGCCCAGATCTTTTGTATGGCCTCATTTGTCAACTGAACTAGCTCGGGTCCCAACAATTTTCGTTCACCAACCTCTCCCCAACACACTGGGTCCTGCACCTTTTCCCATAAAGGGCTTCGAAAGGGGTCATACCAATAGTCGTCTGATAGCTATTGTTATAAGCAAACTCCATCAGGTGAAGGTGTGAGTCCCAACTACCTGTGAAGTCTAACGTGCATGCCCGAAGCATATCCTCCAGAATCTGGTTCACCCTTTCCGTCTGGCCATCGATCTGCGGGTGAAACGTTGTACTAAAGTTACTCTGAGCCCCTAGGGCTCTCTGAAAACTCACTCAAAAGTTCGAGGTGAACCGAGGGTCTCTGTCAGACACGATCTTCACTGGGACTCCGTGCAACCTCACTATCTCTTCCATGAACAGGTGTGCCCACTTCTCAACTGTATAGGTTGGCTTACCCGGCAGGAAGTGAGCGGATTTAGTTAGTCTATCCACAATCACCCAGATCACTGTGAATCCTTTTGTTGTTCGGGGCAATCCCGAAATAAAGTTCATGGATATCTCTTCCCACTTCCACTGAGGTACCTCCAACGGTTGCAACAACTCTCTTTGGTTTTACATCTCGTGGCTTTAACTTGCCGGGCACACTAAACACTGCCGACAAACTCGCCACATCTCTTTTCATTCTACGCCACCAAAGTAGAATGATTTCAAGTCCTGATACATCTTAGTGCTTCCTGGATGCACTGAAAAAGGAGAGTTATGAGCATCAACCAAAATCTCCTCCTTGAGACCACTCTCAGCAGGAACACACAATCGTCGCCTGAACAATAGACCACCGTCGCCGCCACGAGAACTCACTTTCTCGCCACTTCTTTGCTTTGGCGCCAGCGATCCCCGCAAACTTGAGTCTTCCTGCTGAGCCTCAATAACTCGATGTCTCAAGGTCGGTCGTACCGACAACTGGTTCAACTGTGTTGTGACCTGACTCACCACAACTGCTATCTCTGCACGTTCCATCTCTGAACGCAAAGGGACTTGCCTCGTGACCAGGGCTGAGGTGTGAGCCACCTTTCTGCTAAGGGCATCAACGACAACATTCGCTTTGCCTGGATGGTACAATATCTCAACCTCATAGTCTTTTACTAACTCCAGCCATCTGCATTGCCTCATATTCAATTCCTTCTGGGTAAAGAGATACTTGAGGCTTTTGTGGTCTGTGTACATCTGAATCTTTTCCCCATACAAGTAGTGTGCCATATCTTTAGAGCAAAGACCACGGCAACCAACTCCAAATCATGGGTTGGGTAATTCCGCTCATAATCCTTCAACTGACGAGAGGCATAGGCGATCACTTTTCCATTCTGCATCAACACACAACCCAAACCTTTCTTGGAGGCATCACTATAGACCACGAAACTTCCTGAGCCATCAGGTACCGCAAGCACGGGTGCAGAGACTAGCCTATGCTTGAGGTCCTGAAAACTCGCTTCACAAGCTTCACACCACACGAAGGGATTTCCCTTCCGGGTTAACTGAGTCAAGGGTGTGGCTATCTTGGAGAAATCTTTGACAAACCTCCTGTAGTAGCCTGCCAAACCCAAAAAGCTTCGCACTTCAGAGACGGTCTTAGGGCGAGGCCAATCTGACACTGCCTCAATCTTGGCGGGATCTACCATTACACCTTCTTTAGACACCACGTGTCCTAGGAAGGCTACTCGCTGCAACCAGAACTCACACTTGGAGAACTTTGCATACAACTGGTTGATCCTCAAGGCTGTCAACACTTCCCTCAAATGGACTTTATGCTCCTCCTCTGACTTGGAGTACACCAAAATATCGTCGATGAAGACGATCACAAAGGTGTCTAAGAACTCTTTGAATACCATGTTCATTAACTCCATAAATGATGTTGGGGCATTCGTCAAGCCAAAGGACATCACCGTGAACTCATAGTGTTTGTACCTGGACCTGAAGGCAGTCTTTGGAATGTCCTCATCCTTGATTCTCAGTTGGTGGTACCCTGACCGCAGGTCGATCTTAGAAAACATTGTCGCTTCTTGCAGTTGGTCAAACAAATCATCGATCCTGGGTAAAGGGTATTTGTTCTTCACTGTTACCTTGTTCAGCCCTCGGTAGTCAATGCATAACTGCATCGACCCATCTTTCTTCTTCACAAACAACACCAGTGCACCCCAAGGCGAAACACTGGGACGGATGAACCCCTTATCCAGGAGTTCCTGCAACTGAGTCTTAAGCTCCTTCAACTCTGCTGGAGCCATTCGGTAGGGAGCTTTAAACAACAGAGTTGTTCCTGGCTCAAGCTCAATACTGAAGTCTACCTCACGGATCGGGGGTAGACCATGCAACTCTTCAGGGAACACATCTGCAAACTCTCGAACAACAGGAACCGAACTCAACTCTGGTCCCTTGTTTCTTGTATCAGCAACACTAGCCAAGAGGGCCCAAACCTCTTCACTTAACAACTTCTTTGCCTTGAGAGCTGTAATCATCTTCGGAATCCATCCAGTCTCAATTCCCCTGAACTTGAAATTGGACTCTGCTGGAGGCCGAAACACAACCTCTCGGCAATGACAGTCGATGTTGGAATGGTTTGCAGACAATTAATCCATGCCCAGGATTACATCGAAGTCGCTCATATCCAGCACAACCAACATCACATCTAGCACGCGACCTGATACCACTACCTGACCAGACTTAACTTTTTCTCGAGCTACTAACTCTCTACCCACCGGGGTAGCTACTGCCAGATCAACATCTAAAGGCTCTACCTCTAACCGGGCTTGTCTCACAAAAAACAGCAGAAATAAAAGAATGCGAGGAACCAGAATCAAACAATACAAGAGCCAAGTGGCCAAGAACGGGTAGTGTACCTATCACCACAACACTGAAACCTCCTGCGTTTCTGTTCACACTCGCATAGACTCCATCCCTCTGGCGGTTTCCAGACTCGTCTTTCTTTGCTGTGCAGGCTTTGGCCAAGTGCCCAGACTTCCCACAGTTATAACAAATCCTCTGATCTCTGACTCCCTGCCTGCACACAGTCGACAAGTGTCCCAACTTTCCACAATTATTGCAGATCTTGTTAGCTGCATGACAGGTTCCGCTGTGTTGGACTCCACATCTGAGGCATGAACCCCTGTTTGGGGCCTGTTGAGGCTGATGTCCCTGAGTTCCAGATCTGTTTGGCCTAGCAAACGCCTGCTCAAACTTTTCTTCCGGTGGTTCCAGGAACTCGACCCGACCACGAACTCTGGCGACAACGAACCCATGCGGCCTCAGTCAGATCAATCGTGGATGCCACTTGATCGCTGCGGCATAAGTCTTGGGATCGTGAGCAACTGTCAACCCACGTACACCTCCCCGCAAACCTGTGAGGAAGCAAATCTAGATAGAGCGGTAAACTCATGTTCGTACTCCTCGATCGTCTGGTTTGACCCTTGCTTTAGCTGTACGAACTCAACTTTCTTCTCGATTCTTAGCACAGCCGGATAATATTTCTCGTAGAACACCTCTTGGAACTACGTCCAGGTTATCGGTCCTACACTGACATCGATGGACCGTACAGCAGCTCGCCACCATAGGAGAGCACTTTCCCTTAATGCATAGATTGCGCACTGAACTTTCTGGTGCTCGAGGCAACCCATTCGACTCGAGAATATCGCCCACTGCCGCAAACCATGCTTCGACGGCAACATACATGGTTCATCGCCCATCAAAGAAAGGCGGGTCATACTTCTTGAAATCCGGATATCCCGCCTCTTCGATCGCGCCCAAAAGTATGAGTCGGTGCAACCCCTTTGGTTCTCGCATGTGCGCTGGTTCTCGATTCGGTGCGCCAGGCCTCCATGGCTTGAGTAAACATATAGTTATCTGGTTAGCCCGACTTGTTTGATTTACTGAATCGGGTTGTTGAATGTCTGCCATGAGTTCAGCAACTGGCGACGGTCCTTGCACGTTCGGTACTTGGACATTTGCCCTCTCCTGAGCTCCTACATTTTGCCCGGTGATTCTCGACCACCGGGACATCTCGGTTGAGCCCTCTCGATGCTCGGAGTGCTCGGCCTGCGGTGCATCGACGGTCGGTTCTCGGTCTCGGGCCCTTCGACCTCGACCCCTACGACCACTCTGACCTCGACCACCAGTAGCTGCTCTTGCACGACCTCTACCACGTGCCATAATCTAAAACCAACAGAAAACAACACATCAACAACAATTCAAGAAGTACAACACAGAAGAAAACGCATCAACCTCAACAACGAACTTCCTACCACTTACTAAGTAAAAGCAAACCTGTTGATGACCCGACGAGCTCCTTGCGAGAGGCTATGAAGAACTAAACACCTACGATGTAGGTAGTATACAAGATCTAAAACTACGCTCTGATACCAACTGTAACACCCCGTAATTTGCACACTTCCTACTCGGGACATTACTTCCAAGTTGTACCACTTCATATGCAGAAAATTCGGCAAAGATAATCTGGGCGCAACCTGGACAAACCGGAAAGTTATGAAACCTGAACCTAAACAAGAACACTTCAAAAGTACTCACGAGGGCACCCAGCCTCCACCAAACTACAAAGAAACGCGGTGGGCTCCAGGTCCTCTGAGTTAGCAAATCCATCGGACAACAGAACATGCTTTGAACACTTAAAGAAAACATAATCGAACATACTTGATTCGAGAAATGAACAACAGATAAAGCTAAAGTTTAAAACATGAACTAAGCAAAGCAGAACACAAATGTAAGAAAGAGAAATGAAAACAACAACTCCTAAACTAAAACTCCTAAGTCCTACAAGCCTTCCATAGCCTCGCAGGGGTCTTGTCGTCGGTGGTCATCTCACCGGTTTGCCTTACGCAACAAAAGAAGAAACAAACAAAGGATGAGTATAAAAATACTCGCAGTAGTGACTCACGGCTGCCCAAGAAATAAAGAACATAAGGAACAACCTTAGACTTAGCTAAACACGACACCTAGCCTGCCAAACAACCTCAACAAGCATCCTGACCCTATTTCTTACTCAGGTTTCTTAGTTATGTCCTACCCTTAGGCTCCGGACTAGGTTGGCAGCATCTGGCCACGAGACTCATTCTCGGGCCTGCATTAGGGTGAAGGACTCTATCCAACCCCTCTGACTCTAAGGGTCACACCCCGAGTCGCACAACTGGATGGGGGTGTACCACCACATCCCACAAAGCATCAAAGGCGACAGTACCGCGCACAATCGACCATGAGCTCATTCCCGGGCCTGTACTAGGGCGAAAGACTCTATCCAACCCCTCTGACTCAAAGGATCACACCCCGAGTCGCACAGCTGGATGGAGGGCGGACCATCACATCCCATAACATCAACGTCATCTCACCAACCTCGAGTCTCAGCCTGTTAAGGGTTACAGAAAGACTAGGGCCTACACTAGGGCTAGTTGTGCTAACTACAATCCTAAGGCTCAATAACATTTCTCGAGTTTAAGCACAAGACTATCAGGCTCGGGACAGACAGTCATAGCACATTACACATTTATAAACTCAACACAAACTTACATCGACCCTACTAGTTATAGTCACATAGCACTAACAGACAACCAGAAAGAACTAACGAGTTCGAGTCTCATCACAGACAACGTCAACAACAACGACAATGAACATGATTCAGGCACAATTGTGAACGTCATATCCTAACATGCTACTACCAGAACATTATGTTTACTTCCAAACAGATATTGCATGCAAAGCGCCCCTAAGCCCTACACTTAGGGGTAGTTTAATCCAAACGACTACTTACAGGAAATCCAACACAACGAGGAACTTGGGTAACGCGGCGTTCCAAACGTGCTTCTACTTTCAGGTTCCTAACGAAAACACGCACAAATTAATAAACTGAAACACAACGAATCCTAACACAACGAATCTAAATAAGAGGAGTAAAACTCACCCAACGGAGTGCCAAACGAGTTAAGGAACGAACCGAGGCGACCGCACGAAAGGAGGCAGTCGGCAACCCTGCAGGCGGCGGCGCGTGGGTCGACGGACGACGAAACGTGAACCGGCAGCGGCGGCGAGTGAAGATGACGACGACGCATGGGCAGCAGATCTGGAATCCTCGCGACCCGATCTACACGGAACCGAACTCCGTTCGTCGAAAACCGGCCGAAATCGGCCTGAACCAGCTGAGTCGATCGATGGGTTTCACAGATCTGAGGCTTCGCGCCTCACCACGACGGCCCGCCTCGAGCTGCGGAGCTAAACGGCAGGTGGCGGCAGCGTCGCAACCTGAGAGACGAGAGACAGAGGGAGAGCTCGGGTGAGAGGGACGACGAGGGAGAGAGAGAGAGCTTCGAGCGGGAGAGAGAGAGAGAGGGGGGCACGAGAGAGACTGAGACTGAGAGGAGAGCGGAAGAGGGAAGAAGGGGAGGGGGAGAGGAGGCGTGGGTCGGTGTCGGCGGCCGTTGCTCCGAACGGCACGCGGGAGAGGGGGGCGAAACGTTCGCCCCCGACTTTTTCCTCCTTTTTTTTTTTAATTTTAAAAACCGACTGTTACAGGTTAAATCAAACCATTTACAATTAGGGTAATTAGCTAATTACTCACATTTCATACAATTTTGTATTGACAATTAGAAAAAATTAATTATAGTTGAATTAAGTCATATAATTAAAGTTAGTTAAAGCTTAATTATAGTTTAATTAAGCTATAATTACATTTTTATTTGATTAATTTTAGTCATTTCTATTCATTTCCACAATTTACATGATTTTTTTTTTAAATTTCCATGAACATTTTCACAAAATTTGGACTTTGATATTTCCATTGACATCTATATTTCAAACACTGATTATGATATATACATTGATAAAAAAAAGTCCAAAGTTAAAATCTCTTATCCTCAAGTGTCTTGAACTAAAGTAACTTCTTTGATACGTCGTGGTACATTTTATTGAGAATTATAATATCTAAAAGAATATAAATTTACTAAGTCTTATTAAGCCTCTAGCAGTTAGTTATACCATAAATATCAATGAAAAGACGAGGGCTACGTCACCATGATCAATAGAATTAAAAGGCAAGTAAATAAAAAAAAAAAACAACTCTAATTTATATTTAATAAGTAAATCGAATTAAAAGGCAAGTAACTAAAAAATAATAACTAATTTATATTTAATAAGTAAATCTAAGTAAATCTAATTATTAAATTTAGTTTTGAATAAAATGCGTCTTTCAAAGATAAGCCAAAAAATCAACCCCTTTTTTTTTAAATAGTTTTGTAACCTACCCATTTTTTTTAATAAGTTTTCCAACCAACATTATTTCTATAAATTGTCCCCTTGTAGGTCCTACAACTTTATTAACTCTTTCTCCCACTCCTTTTTATGGGTCTCACAAATTTTTAACTCCTTTCATGTAGGTCTTACAGACTTTTTTACTCCTACTCCTTGCAACTCCTACTCCCCCAACTCCTCAATCCAATCGACCCCTAAGAGTCACTAACTATTTTTCTCCTGTACTCCCCCGATTGATCCACGTTCCATCCACATTCATCTTCCACATATTTTCTGGAGGGGGATCCAAACTCTATAACTCACTTCGTTCTCTAATCTTTCATGAGTTTCTCCCCGGAAAGAGCCAGAAGTTCTGCTAGAAATGTGAAATCTGTGTTGAATTAGAGACAAAGAAACAACTACTTTAATTATGTTTTCCATTTATTTTTACGTTAAATCACAAGTCTAGTCTCTAAAGTTTTATATTTATATTCACAAGTCTAGTCTATAAACTTAAAAAATTGTCTAGTAGATTTTTCCATTTATAATTTTGTGTCTAATAAATTTTTATAATGTATAAAAACATCTAATAAGTCTTTAAACTTTCATTTTTATATCTAATAGATCTTTGAATTTTTTATTTTATGTCTAATAGGTCTTTGATCTTTTCAACATTTTTTTAAAATTTACAGACCTAGTAGATACAAAATTGAAAGTTTAGGTTTCATTTGATAACGTTTCCGATTCTTGTTTTTTATTTTTTATTTTTTGTTTCATGTTTCATGTTTCTTATTTCTTCATAACAAGAAATAAGAATATGTTTGATAACTATTTATATTTCTTATTTCTTAGAAGAAAAAAAAGAAACAAAAACTTGTTTAATAACTATTTCTTGTTTCTTTTTTTTTCTTTTCATTTTTATAGTTTAAATAGAATTTAGTTATATAATATAAAAAAAATATGCATTAAAACATATCAAAAGTAATTATAAAAAATCTACATTATTTAATACAAATAAGTTTCGATGCAAAATTATCAACAGTAATAAATTTTTTTCTATCCTTTAAAATTTCAAACATTATCCAAATTTGATTTACAATATCATCTCTCACTCAAGTCGTTCGCCTTAAATAATGTCGACTCAAATCAAACTCAATTATATAGATATGTAAATGTCGTGGTTGTAAAATATTAAAGTGAGATTAAATGTATATTTCAGTAAGCAAAATTTATATCTTACAAAACTATAAACAAGTTTCAAGTGTACTAAAAATTAAAATAATATGTAAATAAATTTGAAATTAAACAATATAAAAATATACATATTGCGAAATTAAGAAATAAATTAAAACAATACATATTATAAAGTTAACAAATAAAATAAAAAATTAAAATAAATTAAAATAATACCTATGGTAAAGTTAAGAAATAAAATTAAAAAATCAGATTAAATTAAAATAATGCTGGTAAGGTTAAAAAAATAGATGTATTACTCAATTTTAGAAACGTTTCTCAAATTTTAAAAACTGAACAAATTGAAACTACTTTTTGTAGTTTCTAAAAATCAACCCTAATTTTAGAAATGTTTTTCAAAATTTAAAAATGGAACAAACAGAAACTACTTTTTGTAGTTTCTAAAATTCAACCTCAATTTTAAAAATGTTTCTCAAATTTTAAAAACAATAAACATGATTGATTATCAAACAAGTATGTTTCTTAAAAAATGAGAAACAAAAACAATAAACAGGAAACATAAACGTTATCAAACAAGCTCTTAGAGTTTTATTAGAAATAAAATTCAATTTTATATTTTATATTTTATTTTATTTTATTTTATTTTTTTGAAAAAAATCAAAAACCTATTAGACACAAAATTGAAAGTTCGAGGACCTACATACACTTTTTAAATTCAATGATCTATTTGTTGGGAGATAAATAAATAGTATAACAATATAAAATTATTATAATATTAATTCTCCCCTTCAACACGATAAGTCAATCAAACAAGAGTCACGAATAATAATTTAAATAGATGGGAGATTGTTCTAACTGTGGAAAGAGAAATGAGAAAATGTGAAGTGGGGTGATGTTGTAAACCTTCCTTCTTCACAGTTAATGTTTATAATAGATTTGAATTTTTTCTTACTATTAATAAAATTATGCATATTAATTTATTTTACATTTTAGTTGTATGGTGACCTTGTAAACCCTCCTTTATCACAGATAACTGTGGATTCTACAAATATATAATACTAAGTATACTCTAAAAACAAATATATATATATATATAGAAGTATATATATATACCTGTTTATAATTATATTATATTTTATATATTGACAATAAATATAGTTATATTCACATTTATATATTATATAAATATAGATATATATAAAGCTATAATGTCATAACATGATTTATTCATTTTATACTTATTGTATATCATATATAATGTTCAATGGGTTTCTAAATATATATTGAATTGCATATTGTACTCATAAATATATATATTAAGGTATATATAATATATACAACAACGTGTAATCATTCTATATGCTTGGAATGACGTGATGATTCTATAATATTCTTAAATATATATTATACATACCCCTACTAATTATCTCTCACACATATATATACACCCCTACATATGAAGAATGAAATCGTTAGTAATGGAAAATACTGTCTAGTTTTTAAAATCCCTAGATTTTGGGGAGGAAATTGTGAAAATTTTATTTCTTTTATATATATTTTTTATATTTGGCAAAAAATAGAGGGGTAAATGAGTGATGCTCCTTTACATTTGACTTTTATTTGACTTGAAAAGTGACAAAGTCGACATTAATAACAAAACATGTCATTTGTGTAAAATTTGGTTCCAAATATGTTATTTGATGTAGTTAACCCACAAGACTAAGTGGTCGTGTACATGTAAATTAGGTTTTTTTTGGCAAAACACCTTTATTAATTTTGGCTTCATATTCTTAACATTATTAGACAAATAATTGAAAGTTGAGATACCTATTAATTAGACACATTTTTTAAAAAAATTTAGAGATCAAATAGACACAAACTTAAGAGGGTGTTTGGAGCACCGTGTTGGGTTTGGATAGTTTTGGAATCCAAACCCAAAAACGTTATTTGGGCCACTATGTTCAAAACCTAAGGAGACGTTTGGAGTAACGCCTTAGATTTGATGGTTTTAGAATCCAAATGCAAAACGTTGTTTGGATCACTGTGTTAAAAAACCAATGAGTTTGAAACACAAACTCATGGTTTTGTTTCGCTAATTCCAACACAATTTCACTAATTCCAACACAGTTTCCTAATTCCCAAACATCAAACACTGCGTACCGAATACCATTTTTTGATTCTCAGGGTTTCAAACCCTTAGAACAAACCCCTCAGAGTTTCGATTACAAGGATTTTGATTCTGAAACGGTGCTCCAAACACCCCCATGATTTTGAACAATGCACTCCAAATATTGTTTCCCTAATTTCCAAGCTTCAAACTTTACATATCAAACACTGTTTTCTGATTACCATGGTTTCAAATCTATCAGAACAAACCCTCTAAGGTTTCGATTCCAAAAGTTTTGATTGTGAAACAGTGGTCCAAACGCCACTTAAAAGTTTAGAGACTAAACTTGTAGTTTAATCTAATTTATATCTAGAATAGAGATATATTTTCATATCGTTTTAGTTAGTGTGATATTTAAATTTTTTTATTATTTTTTTAATTGAACAACATCTGAGAATGAAGAATTTGAACCTCTAATCCCATGATCGAGATTATATACTTTAACAAGGTTGGAATCTTTTACTTATACTTTTAAGTTCTTTTATATTTTAGTTCATAAACTTTACCTTATACAAATAACAATACTTTTATTGTTTTGCCTTTGCTCATGGAAACTAGTATTAATGATCTTCAAATTTTGGAAAGAAAATAAGAGGACAACATATAATTAATTAAAGAAAAAATGAGAATATAAATAGTCTAAACAAATGAAAATTTTATTTTCATTTTTTAAAAAAATTATTCACTCAGCTCAAATACAAATATGAAAATAAAAGAAAAAAAATGAAATTTGCATACAACTGAGGTTAAGAACATAATTCATGACATTCTCTCATTTAGGAATGAGTTTCAAAAGTTAATTTTCTCTCATTTGGGACGTGAGTCTAATATTCTTGTTGATGCTTTAGCCAGATCGACGATGTCTGGGAATTTGGTTTTTACATTTGTTAGAAATTGAGAAGTCTGGCAATGTAGCCCTTTGGATTGTTGTAATGAAGCGTAAATTTCATCCAGAAAGAAATTTGCATACTCGTTTCAAGAGTTTGACAATTTTCAAAACCTTACAAAAATTAAAAGAAGTCTCTCTCGTTATTGAATCTTTCCTCAATATCAATGACTTATTTAGTAGTATCATGTCACTATTCCTTTAGGGGGTGTTTGGTTGATGGGGTTGAGTTGGGTTAATAACCCAACTTCTTGTTTGGCCTACCAACAATTATAACCGATGAGTTAATAACTCAACCCCATGGAGTTGAGTTATTAATTCACCCGTACAGTACTTTCCGGCGGTGGTCCGACGACTTTCCGATGACGGTCCGGCGAGATGAAGAAAGTGGAGAAGAAAGAGAAGAAAAGGAGAGTTTTGAAGTGTTCATTTAAGTTGCTAATACTCTAGTTTAAATAGACACCAAAAAGTCCTAATCCTCTTCGAACAATGAATTCTAATCCTTTTAGAAAAAGGAATCCTAAACCTTTTTAAAACAGAAATCCTAATATTTTTTTAAACTTTAAAACACCATTTCATAATCCTGATCTAATTATCCAAAGATTCAAATTTAAAACAAATACAATTAAAGCACCTAATTTTACGGGTTGTCACAATATACCTATCTAAGAAAAACTTTCGTCCTTGAAAGTTGATAGAACTTTACAACGGTCACATCCTCGAACCATAATCTAAACTTAAATCTAAACTAGCTTAGCACAAGAACAAAAAAGTCAAAAGTATAGCATAACAAATGTTAACACACAAGCAACTCAAATAACTTTAACTACTTTACAAAATAAAAGCAAACTTGGAGATGACGAGGCGACTTCCTGCGAGAGGCTATGAGGATCGTTACCTGCGATGTAGGCGAGTATGCAAAATCTAAAACTCATGCTCTGATACCAACTGTAACGACCCTAATTTTTCAAACCCAAAATTTTCTAGAGACGTTACTAAGCAACACCGCCTGCACTGAAATTTTGGCAGCATAATGGCGCTACTAGAACCTTGATGACATATCTAATATTTTGTAGATATGAAACTTCAATATGACATAAAATATTTAAGTATGTTGGCATATTTTTAACATCTTCACGAGGTAAACTATTTATTCCATTCTAAAGATGTTCATAGACAATACTTGTGTTTAGAAATAGTTAAATAAACACTCTTCATATGCAAATTATTAATACTAATACATACCTATATTAAAATAAAAAAGTAGTGGTGAATATGTGCATAAAAAAGAAATAAAGTTCATATTGAAGAGTAAAAGTTCTAAATAATGAATTTTATTGGAAAAGAAATATTGATATCAAACCCAATATCTATTATTTTTGCAAATATCCCTAAAATACATTTGGAAAATAGTAATATATATTGTAATTTTATAATTGATCACATAATTGAGTTTTGAAATTGTAGACAAATGTGTTTGTATTTGATTTGTAGACAATGAATACACGTTTTTCTTGCAAAGTATTAATACTAATACCTAAGTACATTAAAATAAATAGATTAATGGTGAACATGTGCTTAAAAAGAAGAAACTCCTTCATATTGAAGAATATATTCAAAATAACATAAGATAAAAAATGAATTTTATTGGGAAAAAAATGATATTAATCCCAATATCTAATACTTTTCTAAATATCTCATAAATCTTGCAAATGGTAATATATATTGTAAATTTATAGTTGATCTCATAATGAAGTTTTGAAATTGTAGGCAAATATGTTTGCCATTGATTTGGTGTAAACAAAAAATGTAAGGAAAAAAGTCACAAAAAATCAAACTTATTCACTTTACAAAAAAACTGCACCAGATACTCTTAACATAATAACTCAACTCTGTACCTCAAACACTTCCTTGCTAAACTCAACTCAACTCTGCACCCCAAACTTTCCAGAACTCACTAACAAAACAACTCAACTCAACCCCAAACACTTATTCACTTTAAACGGTTTTACTCAGTAAATGTAAAGGTGAAATTTATTTCATATTAAGAAATCTTACAACTTTATAATATTGAGGTCTATGGATGGAATTCTTTTTAATAATAAATATTTCAAGCAAAAACCAAACAATATAAAATGTTAGTATAGTATAAGTTATAATATCATTTTGGTTCATGTACTTACTTTCTGTTTTATTTCATCTTTAGTCGTGTACTTTTTTTAAGTTTAATTTTGGTCCTCACAAGTAAATTAAAGTTAATTTTTTTTTAAAATTTGTTAAATAATAATCATAATTTGCAGGCAAGAAAAGAAACCATTCAAATATATTTTCAAAATTTATAGAGGGAGGCAAATATAGACTAAATTTTTTTTAGAAAAGTTAACAATGAATTAACCGTAGGAATCAATTTTAAGTTTTATTGAAAGTAAAAAGACTAAATTAAATTTTTTTTTAGAAAAACTAAAATTTCACATTTGAAAGTATAAGGACTAAAATGGAATAGAATGAGATATATATAGTAATACTTTTTAACCCAAAGTAATAATATGAGTAAATAATAGGAGGTTAAAAGGGTGAATATAAAATATTATTTATATAAAATTCGGAGTTGTTTCCAATAAATCAGAGTGGCGCAGCGGAAGCGTGGTGGGCCCATAACCCACAGGTCCCAGGATCGAAACCTGGCTCTGATAGAGAATGTCTTTCAACCGTTTATATTTTTTCTCTTTTCCAATTTCAACGTTTTCGTTTACTATTTCTTCTCTGGGCTTTAACGAAACGGGGCCCATTTGACTTAGCGGCCTTGGGCTTGGTCCTGGGCTGCTGCTGAAGCATCTCAATTTAATTACAAATTTGAAAGTAAAAAGTTTTTTCCTTTTTTTTTTTCTTTTAAATGTTATTTTGAAGTAATACAAAAGTTTAAAAATTAATTGGTTATAATATAACTTCTCTAAATCATTTCTCAACTGTTCCTCTTTTAATCTAAACAAATATTTTTGTGAGATATGAGTATATCCGTTGAAATATGTTCATATTATCTTATGACACAGTATTGGAGAGAGAGGAATGAAACTCTACTAATTATCAATCGTGAAAACTCTCCTTTAAATACAACAAATGGTTGTTTACCAACCTAACCTCTGTAACTAAAATAACCAACTGTAACTTATTTACAGTTACTATAACAAATACAACTAATACACCCTCCTCAAGATGGGCTATGGAGATTGAAAATCCCCATCTTGACCATAAAGGAATGGAGAGCTGTAGCTGGTAGAGCTTTTGTGAACATATCAGCTAACTGCAAAGCTGAACGAATAGGCAGGAGATGTAAAAAACCCTTTTGGATCAACTCCCGCACAAAATGGCAATCAATTTCAATGTGTTTTGTGCGCTCATGAAATGTCGGATTGCTAGCAATGGCAATTGCAGCTTGATTGTCACAATACACCACTGCTGGTACTTTGGAAGGTATGTGCAAGTCATTGAGGAGGCTGGTGAGCCATGTAATTTCGCTAGAAACACTAGCAAGTGCCCGATATTCAGCTTCAGCAGACGAACGAGACACGGTGGCTTGCTTTTTAGACTTCCAAGCAACTAAGGAAGCGCCTAAGAAAATACAATACCCTGTGATTGAACGACGAGTATCCAAGCAAGATCCCCAGTCAGAATCAACAAAGGCTTTAATCTGAAAGTCAGTGGATGCCTTTAGTAGTATGCCTTGGCCTGCAGTGCCTTTCAAATACCTTAACAAATGATGAGCAGCATCTAAGTGAGCAGCAGTTGGTTTGGCTAGAAATTGACTGAGTTGGTGCACAGAAAAGGAAATATCAGGTCTTGAAATCTGCAAATACAATAGGCGACCAACCAATCTTCGATATAAAGTGGCATCTTCAGAGGAGAGAGGGGTACCGGTAGTAACAAAAAGCTTTAAATTTGGAGTCATGGGATAAGCAGTTGGCTTAGCAGCTAGAAAACCTGCATCCTCTAGTATTTGCAAACAATATTTACGCTGGGATAAGTATGTACCTTGAGAAGATCTGGATAACTCAAGGCCAAGAAAGTACTTAGCGTTCCCCAAATCTTTCAACATAAAATGATTACGAAGCATTGTCTTAACAGACTCAATCTCAGCAGGTGAAGGGCCAGTGAGTAATATATCGTCGACATAGACAAGTAATGCAATGAAAGAAGACCCATGACCTTTTGTAAAGAGAGAATAATCAGACTTGGACTGTGAAAACCCATGAGCAACAAGGACACCAGAAAACTTTGTGAACCACTGTCGAGAGGCTTGTTTAAGGCCATATATCGACTTATGCAACTTGCAAACAAGGGGTGCAACAGTAGACGTCTTATGATTGGCATAATAGCCTAGTGGCAATGACATATAAACCTCTTCAAACAGATCTCCATTTAAAAAGGCATTGTTCACGTCCATTTGAGCCAGAGGCCATTTTAGGGTTGTTGTGAGAGAGAGCAGTACCTCAACTCCTTCTTGCTGACTATACCCTTTTGCCACGAGTCGTGCTTTATAACGATCCACAGTACCATCGGCCTTGTGTTTGGTCTTATAAACCCACTTGCATCCTATAGTATGATGTCCTTTTGGTAGTGGGATAACACTCCAAGTGTCGGTTCGTTCCATGGCTGCAATTTCCTCATTCATAGCCTGCCTCCAATGGGGAAATTTTACAGCTTGGTGAAAATAAGAGGGCTCAAAATCAGCAGAAACATTAAAAAGGAAATGTCGCTGGGAATCAACAAATTTGTCATAGCATAAGTATTTATCCAAAGAATATGGGCCTTTTGATAACAATGGAGTATTATGTACGAGTAAATGACAATGATAATCCTTCAAAAAACCTGGTGCGTGATGATGTCGAGTAGACCTTCGTAAACATGGAAGTAATTGATCAGTAGTGGAGTGGTCGTTAGTAGTAGGAGAATCAACTGTTGGATGAGAGGAAATGTCAAGATGTTGCTCATTATCATGTGGGGCAAGATCAACACTCACAGGATCGAAAAGCCTTTGATCAGAAGGTTGCTGCAATGTAAAGAGATCAGGAGCAGAGCATGACAAAACAAAATCAGGAAACATGTCCTCTGTATGATTTGAATCATCCAATGTATGGAATGGAAAGTGATCTTCATAGAAAACAACATCACGAGATATGAATATTTGCTTCTTATGAATAACATACAAACGATAACCTTTGACTCCCGGAGGATATCCAAGGAATATGCAAACAGTCGCTCGAGGATCAAACTTAGAACGATGAGCTGCAAGTGTAGAAGCATAACAAAGAGAGCCAAACACCCGCATAGAAGAGTAATCAACTTCATTGTCATATAAAACAGAAAATGGAGATCTGTTGGACAACAATGGCATAGGAGATCTATTAATGATGTATGCAGCAGTGAGGATGCAATCACTCCAAAAACGAATGGGTATGCGTGACTGGAAATATAAAGCTCGTGCAACATTCAAAAGATGTTGGTGTTTTCGTTCGACAACAGAGTTCTGTTGAGGTCGCTCAACACAGGAGAATTGGTGCATAGTACCTTTGGAGGCAAAAAACTCAGTGAACTGGAGCTCGGGTGCATTATCGGATCTAAAAATCTTTATGACTTTGGAAAACTGAGTTTCAACAAGCTGAAAAAAATGAGGTACTATGTGGAGAACATCAGATTTCTGTCGCAATAAGTACACCCATGTAAAACGAGAATGATCATCCACCAACGTCAAAAAATATCTATATCCAGCATAAGAAGGTGTTTTGAACGACCCCATACATCACAATGAACGATATCAAAAACAGCATCAGCAACATTATTATTAGAATGAAAAGTTAACCTCTTTTGTTTAGCAAGAGGACAAACATGACAAGGATCAACTTTGAAAAGGTTCTCACTGAGAGCCAGAGTATCTTTCAACAGAGAAAGTCTTTTGGGTGACAAATGCCCCAAACGATGATGCCAAATTGCTGCTGAAGCGAAACAAACATGATTAGAAGTATGTAAGACACCAATGGAGGAACGACGGAGATAAAGACCTCCAAAGGACTCAGCCTTGCCAATCGTCGTCAATCTTAATCTGTCCTGTATGATGCAATGTTGACCGGAAATGTTAAAAATAAAATCCTCAGACTGCAGCAGACAACTTACAGAAAGAATATTATAGGAGAACGCAGGAACAAACAATACATCTCGAAGTAACAAATTGTCAGAAATTCGAACATCCCCAGCATATTCAACATAAACTCGATAACTTGTTGGTAGTACAACAGATGTATTGACCACAGGACGCCAATTAATAAAAAGATGAGAGTTGTGACAAATATGTCGAGATGCCCCAGAGTCAATAATCCAACAATCAGACAAAGATCCAATAGAGGATGATGTTGAAGAACAGATACCTGTAGCATGAGAGATAGTTGCAGCAGTAATTGGTTCTGATTTTGCAGCTTGAAGATGGCTATGAAGCATATCCATCAATTGCGAGTACTGATTCACACTCAAGCTGGAGAAAAAATCAGGAGTAGTTGTTGAATTGACTCCCACAGATTTGGGAACAGAAGAGTCCGAGGGATTTGAGGCATTAGTGTTGGAATTCCGTGGTTTATACCCAGGCGGATAACCATGAAGCTTATAACAACGATCGACTACGTGACCTCGGATTCCACAGTGAGTGCAAACAGGTCTTTGATTTTGAGTATGAGGCTTCCGAGAGGAGGAATTTGGAGAATTACTGGCAGTGGCAGTTCTCTTGGATCCATCAGTGGCAAGAAGTGTGATCGATTCGGTTGGAATAACTGTGGTTCCGGCAGCTCTTTGATGTTCCTCTTGAACAATGAGAGAGAACACAGTGTTGATTGGTGGAATGGGATTCATCAATAGAATTTGTGCTCGAACAGCAACATATGAGTCATTCAATCCCATTAGGAATATCATGACATATTCAGAGTGAAGATGATCCAGGAAGGACTTCAAGCCATCACAGGAACAGGTAATAGCAGGTCGATAATCAACTAAATCTTGCCATATGGTCTTGATTTTTGTATAATAGGTTTCAACAGAGAGATTACCTTGACCAATTGTAACTAAATCCTTGCGTAATTGATATCTGCTTGGACCATTCGACTGCTTGAAATGATCTCGCAATTCATCCCAAACATCTTGAGCGGATCCATAGTACACAATACTAGCAGCGATTTCGTTCGAAACAGAATTAAGGATCCAAGACGCTATGATATCATTATTGCATACCCAAGCACTATATAAGCTTTCGTCGCTCTCTGGTGGTTTCTTGACCTTTCCAGTGATGAATCCAACCTTGTTCTTCCCTGAGAGCGCCATCATCATGGCCCGACTCCAAGAGGTGTAGTTCGCAGCACCAATCAACGGTTGTGTGACCAGAACACACGCTGGTCCAAAGGAGTGGTGCAGAAAATAGGGATTTAATTGTGCATCCATGGTTGTTGAAGAGTCACTGTGTCTGATTTCTTTATCCGCCATAAAGGTCGAAGGAAGAAGAGAAGAAGTGACGAACAACTAGGGCACGAAAAAAAAAAACAGAGAGCAGCGCGCTCTGATACCATATGACACAGTATTGGAGAGAGGAATGAAACTCTACTAATTATCAATCGTGAAAATTCTCCTTTAAATACAACAAATGGTTGTTTACCAACCTAACCTCTGTAACTAAAATAACTAACTGTAACTTATTTACAGTTACTATAACAAATACAGCTAATATATCTTAATGTCATTAATTACATTATTAAGCATGTTTGATATAGTTATATTTATGAAAATATTATTGAAGAATTTAGGTATAATAACCCATCTGTACATTAAATTATCAATTTAAACTTGAAAAGATTTTACATTTAGAACAAAAATGTAAAAATCTCTTCAAACACATGCACAATTAAAATCATTTAAGATATTGTCTTTATCTAAAAAAAAAGATTCATTTTTCGTACTATTCTTTTTATTATGATTCATTAAACACACTTGAAAATATTATTATTCTTTTAACACTTATTTGAAGATGGATGATATTCTTAAAAATGTCACAATTTTTAATAGTGATAATTTTTAATATTAAAATAATAAATTTTAAATAAAAATGAATATTATTTTTTTTTTCTCTTCCTTTTTTCAATTTTTTCCCCTTTTGTCTTTTCTTATTTTCCATCATGGGCGTGACCCCCTCTTCTTCGTCTTCCAATTTCCTTCAATGAGCCTTCGACAATGGGTGAACGACGACAGAAGCAGGCCAACGTTCCGACAAAAAAAAAAAAATCTCCAAAAAAAAAATAAATAAATCTCCAAAAAAAAATCATGATTAACAAAAGTACAATCAAATCAAGATTTAAAATGTCGATATGGATGTCTCAATTTATGAAAATGTCAATGGAAATATGGAGCTGTCAATTTCATTAAAATGTCGATAGAAATATCGATAAAATGTATGGATATTTTTGAAAATTTTAAAAATAAGAAATTTAAAAAATCTATTTAAATTAAAAAATAAACGTTAAAATACTTGTTACAATATTACATTCAAATTATATTAAATTTTCTTACTATTTTCTTTAATATTTGATTTGACATAACAGAAATGTCGATTCATGTTGAACCATTTTTTTTAATATTTCATCCATTTGAATCCATACATGCGAAAATATCCATAAAAATGTTTACATTTTGAAATTTAATACCTTGAGTCAAATTAATGCGATTCACCGCATGTTGACGATTGGAATTCGGCGCCGAACCCGAAATCTCCATACATCGATCCCAATTCCTACTAGAAGCAACGTGCCATTCAAACTCAAGCTCACCACCTTCTTCTCGGCCCCGTCTTTCCCTTCACCATTGAAGCACAAATGGCGCATTACGTATGTCAAGAAAGGTATGGAACAGTGATTTCTAAACACACGAAGCAAACTGAGAGGGTTGCAAGGTTTTTGAAGCCATGCGCGAAGAGCTTAGCCGACTCTGAAAGGATTTCCAGTCGTGCCCACTTACTGTTTGAAGAAATGTCAAGCAGAGAAAAGGGGTGGCCAAAGAAAGTGAACTTCCGAGGATGGGCATGCCCACAGAGGAATTGGGAGATGGGTCGAAAAGTTTGAGGTAAAACACTCTATCATGTGGAAACAAACTGGAATTTATAATGCCATTATGAGCTCTTGCTTTGAGATTAGGCGTAATAAGGAAATAGTATTGGGTTTGGTTGAGTTTTGGTGTTCTGAGACAAATACTTTTGTGTTTCCAGGGGGGAGGCCACAATTACATTGGAAGATGTGATGATTCTTGGGGGGTTCTCTGTTCTTGGGGATCCCATAAAGAAGGCTGTGATTACAGGGGAGTTGAAGAGGTTGGTGGAAGCCATAAGAGAGAGGAAGTCTGCAATAGCAAGAGGGAGGTCTAAGAAAACTACACATGGACCTTGGATGAAGCACTTTATGGAGAATGAGAATGACAGTGAGGTTGAGCATGTAGGTTTTCTCTCACTTTGGTTGTCAAGGTATGCCTTCCCTTTACAAGTTCGTGATCAAATCATTTCAAAGGATGTGTTTTCCATTGCTGCCCATTTGGCTGTAGGGACCCAAATGGCTTTAGCCCCTGCTATCCTTGCAAGGTTGTATAAGAACTTGAGTTTGCTGAAGGAGAAAGCCCTTGCATCTTCTGATGATGATGAAATAACTGTCTTTGCTCCTTTTCAACTTGTTTTGTTGTGGGCTTTTGAGCATTTTCCTCGTCTAGTTCAGACATCCCCAAATGTACTGATGCCTGGGGAGCCAAGAGCTGCCCGCTGGTACCAAGTCGTCTGTAAAATGAATAAATCTGTTGTTAATTGCATATTCATATCTGGGGAATGCTTTCAATGGAGGCCTTATGCAGCTGTTATAAGCAACTGGAATCATTCATCTTATTACAGAGTTGAAGAGCATTTAGAAGTTGACAGTGAGAAGAATTCTGACGAGAATTTGCAATGTTATCTCGTATGTATGAGGATGTGTTATTTGGTTGGATTTGATTGTCAAGAGAGGTATATGCCTCATCGTGTGGCAATGCAGTTCGGTATCGACCAGGATTTACCTGGTGAATTCTCTGGATCTAACTTTGGCGTCAAAGATGTTTACTTCTTTGTTCCTCCCAGGTCCTTTGAGCCTGGTGTTTCGTTGAAATACTCCAAGTGGTGGAGGAATTCTGAGTTTATGTGTGGAGGAAAAATGCCAAACGTTTTGAGAAGAAGCTTAGATACTTTCCAAATGCCACCAGGTGAGGGTGAAGTGAGCTCAAAAGATTACCATATTCCAAGTGTAGCCACGAGGTTGAAGAACAACGAGACTGTTTCTCCGTCCCCCATAAAATATGAGGCTATAGAGATCCTAGATGATGAGCGGGAATTCGACAAGTGGAGCAACAACTTTGATGTTTTATTCAAACCGGTTTGTGCATCTGGTTTTCTCACCAAGGAAGCTGGAAGCTTGGAAAGGAGGTCACCTTCAATAAATCAAGTGAAGGGTGGGGGTGGTTTCTGTACCTTAGCTAAATCGTTTGTCTCGGGAAGTCCTGAATGTTCAACACCATGTTCGGTTGGTGTCAGATCCCATTCTTCGGTCACTAGTAAATTTTCTCCCACACAGAGGTTTCAAGATTTTGTTGAAACTAATCAGGTTGCAGTTGCAGGAACTCAAATGGCTACAGATTTCAAGGAAATTGATGATAATCCTCCTTCAGATTCAGATAGTAGGCACATGGCCAATGGTTGGGGCAGTAGAGCTACTTCAAATGAAGTTCATCTCAACAAAACCATTAGAAAAAGAAAGTTGTCTACTTCAACAGAAGGGAGTTCAGATTGCAAAGAAACAGTTTCAATGATCAATGGCAACACTGATGAATTGCAAGGAGAAAGTGTAAAGGCAACAATGGATGTGGATGAAAGAGACTTTGAAATTCAGAGACTGGAATTAGAAAAGAGAATAGAGAGACTAGAGAAACTAATGGGCATAAACCCAGATGGAGAATAAGACCTAATCAGTAAATACTGCATTCATAACCCGATTTTCGGGTTCCTATCAAGTCCTATGAGTCTGAATTGGTTTTGTAAATGAGCCTGACCATGGTGGAATCAAAGAAAAGTTCATCTGCAGTGAATGGGAAGATTTTGGTTTCCATGAAACTGGCTTCTAGTTTTTGCTTTTCTGCTATACTACAACAGATCTTGAAGAGCTATGAAAGCAGCATCTGAATTGTGGGATAAGTTCAAAATGGTGATTTTTGATCATATGGTGTGCCTTTTATTGAAGAGCATATTCACTTTTGTAAGCTTACTTCCTAGCTAGGAGCAGATTGGAAAATGTGCATATCAGTGAGAATGTTACAATATTAGATTTGTGGCAGTATATATGACAAATTTTTTTTAAAGAAAATCATGACAGTTTATACAAGCTTTTCCCCCTTTTTTGAGTTTGAATTAAGGTAGGACCTATTTTCATAATCAGCATGTTTCTTTTAAATCCATATTCATTATGGAGCTAAATGAAATGGAGTCGATAAGTGAAGGAATGAAATACATTTTAAATCATCGAGATCGTTTTTGTTGCCTTTTTTTTAAAATTTATTAAGTTGAGTTACTTTTTTATGATATTATATGAATTGGTAGGCTAATTTCTGAGTATAGCTCAACATTTAAGGTTTTAAACTACCTATTTTTTCACCTTTGTTATATTAAAAATATATGTTAAAATACTATTTTGGTCATTATAATTTATACTTATTTTGTTCTATTTTAGTTTTTTATTTTCAAATGTCTAATTTTAGTCTTCATACTTTCAATAAATCTTAAAATTGGTCTCTAATGTTAGTTTTTATTTTTTTTTTTCTTTTAAAAAAAATTTCTATTAATTTTCCTCTATAAATTTTAAAAATATGTTCATATTGTGTCTTTTATTGTATTATAATAATTATTATTATTTAATCAATTTCGATAAAAATTAATTTCAAACTTATTATAAGGATCAAATGTATGCTTTATTAAAAATACAGGAATTAAAATTGGATATTTAAAAGTACAAAAATTAAAATGAAATAAAATACAAAGTATAAGGACTAAAATGGTATTTCAACCAAAAAAAATATATCAATGGGTAGCTTAATCAACATCTAAATATCAATATTAATGATATTATCACTTATAAATCTAATTAACTGTCATATCATTATTCAAGTAATTGACACCAGCGTCTGACATTAAAAAAAAGTGTTAATTACATGAATTTATTAGAATCGAATCAAATATCAAAAGTGAAAATTAGTCATTAAATATATTTCTTTCCCAAGTAAAATCAACATTTTTTATTGAATTATTTTTTACCAAGTGGTCTTTTTACATGTTCTCTCAAATGTTTTATTATTTTAGAACAATAGAAAATTTTCTTCTTTTTAAACTCGCTTTTTTTTTTTTTAATGATAACTCCAAGCACAATAATATTAAAATTTACAAATAATTCGATTTCTCGATCATGGTTCTTAAGAATAATTTTGAGAAAAGACATACTCTGAAAACGCTTCTAAACAAACCAATATATAACCCATTTTCAATTCATTTTGGATGGGGAAAAAAGCATTGCTTATACAAAAGAATTTACTTCATCAATTCAAAAAAAAAAAAAAAAAAAGGTTTACAAATAATATCCTATTGAAGTTGTCCAATATCAATTCTCCAAGCAGAGGCCAACTGTGACAAAAGTTGTTCAGGTAAAGCACCTTCCCAATCTTCAGGAGGATCCATTGTTGAAGAAGCTTCATGAAAATTTAATAACAGTTCTTTCTTCAGTTCCACAGGAATCCCCACACAATCAGCTCCATTGTCCAAAACAATTTCTACCAACTGAAACACCATGCCAAGTATTATAAATCAGGAGCCATTTACCATATGATCTCACAAAACTAATTGGACAAACTAAGATTCAAACTAAGTTCCAATAGTTTCAGTTCAGCATTCTAAATTGTTTTAACAGGTTAGGATAAAGGGTGGGTGGAAAATCTCGAATAACAACGATCGAAGTCTGAGTAAGAGCCATACCTGTTGAATCCAAGATAAACATATGTCGAACAAGTTCTGCTCGAGTAGAAATTGTCCCACGGCGCGGAAGATCTCAACCGCTATCTCATTTGAGACCTGGTCGACCACGGGACCGGACCTTTCCATTAGCTTTATGAGCAAGATGTCATCCCCTGTAGAGAGAACTTCAGCATATGCCATGTCCATATCGCCTGCCTGAAGGGCATCCATTGCATTAGTCCAAGAAGTCCATACTGGATCCCGCTCTTGACCGACATTGTCGTCTGTCAATGCTTCTGCAGTCAATTCAGGAATTGCCACTTTTGGAGTCCTGGATATTCCGTTGTCTTCCCCGGCTACCCGAATGGCTTCTAAGGTTGCTTCGTCTTTTGATGCTTGCCAAACACTTCTGGCAGATGGCCCTTCACCAAGTCTTAAAGGTCCAGCACCTTTATCCCAGGCTCTTCTGCTACCTCCAACTTGGTCGCTTTCCTGTTCTGATTTAGATGACCTATTGTCGATACCGCCATCTAAAGATCTCTTAGAGCCCATCTGCCCATTTCTCGACATGTAAGCGGGATAATCCCAAGTCTCGTTCATATCAGGTCTCCATGCAGCACTCCTCCCTCTCATGTTCGAACCAATTCCTTCAGATTGAACGAACCTCTCTCCGAAAGAAACTCTCCCATCATTATTTCGTCCAAACTTGGCACTGGGATAGTCTGGAAATCCACTATACTTGCTTAGATGCCTATTAGACGATCCTTCAAATCCTAGAGCAAAATTGCCTCTCCTACCTGATGACACGGATAAATCACGGGCCATGTCTTCCACAACTCTCTCGAGTCCACGTACTCTATTTTCCAAAGTTATCATGCTATCATGAGAGCCTCCCATGAAATCCTGAGATATAGAAGTTTGAAATAACATTTTAAAATTCAATCATGAGAACCCCACATAGCATATATTGAGCATGTACCTGCAACATGTTCATCAAATGTGCCTGTTGCCTCTCCAACTGCAATAGTTGCCTCTGGATAGCAGACCAACTTCCTTTGTTATTTATGAAGGCACTTTCCGATTGCGCATCCATTTTGGAGAAGTCCGAACGGGTGCCTGAAGATTCCCGCTGAGATATGTCATTTTGGTCATTCACATTGTATGCTCTTGTTCTGGAGTCTCTTCCATTTACTTTCCCCTCATGCCATTTATCTCGCTCAAGATCATCATAGTCCCGCAGCTTAGAATGAGAAGCCGTTTGACCTCTTTCGGAGTCTCGAAACTTGTTGAATGCTCTCTGAAAATCATCAGAATGGGTGTTTACAACACGATTTGACCTTCCCCCAGCATTTGCATCATCTGGCTCCAATTTCTCATCGTTTGCATTTGAAGAACTGGCATGTCTGCGAGGAAGAACCACCTCCACGGGCAAATCCCCAGACCCCCTAGTTTCAAGTTTCTGAAAGAACTCGGGGTTCAACTCTTTGTCAGTTAAAGCAGGGACTTTCTTCTTCAATATTACAGCTGCTTTATCTGAAATACTACCGCACTTGGTTTTCAAAGCTGAATTTGAAACAGGAACGGAATCCTCAGATTTATCTTTGTCCAGTGACCTCTCTCCCTGAGGGGAATTTGCATTTTTTGGGTCGGACTTTTCTGATGACTGCGGTGGTTCATGGTTTTCACCGTCTGAAACATTTATGGCAAGAATTCACATTGAAATGGAACAACAGTTAGATGGCACAAGAAAAAAATAAGGTACTCCTCCAACCTCTAGAAGAACAAAATCAAAAGTAGAAGGGGAAAGACAACTCAGTACACCTTGAGATGCATTCTGACGTTCGGCATCTCCTTCTGTTTTCCCAGCAAGTTTTTTCCATAGCTGTAATGCCTCTGTCATGCTATCTCGAACGGGTTTTATCTGTAAAAATAAACTGGATACCATTAATTTAACATGATAAATACTCTCATCTGCAAAAGAAAAAAAAAAGTTCTTGAAATCGATAAAATGTAACCATCATTACTGCAAACTCCTAACCCATCTGCATTTGAATCGATCCACACTCCATTTTAGACAAGATCACGACTAGCCATTGACCAATGAGTCAACCTAGCATATGTATGCTAAAGTGCAAGTTATAATGAGCTTTCAATTCTGCATGCTTAAGTTGTTGTTTTTTTCCTTATATCCGAGGTGGTATCAGGTCCTACCCTACTACTCCATAGGGATACTTTGCAGGGTTTTTTATTGGTTAAGATTTCTGCCTTGAGGTTCAAAGCAAACCCAGGACCTCGAGTACCTTTCCTCGAATATCTCAAGTTCTTACCACCTGCGCCACGAGAAAAATTCGCCCAAAATATGAACCCAAAGAGATCTGTCAACCTAATTCCATTCCAAACATGAGTAGCATCAAAAACAGCCACGCTTTCTGACCCAATACCCCAAATAAAGGCCATGATCCCAACCATCCAAATAATTCAACTTTATCCTTATAAACACAGTCAAGCAGCCGCTACACTCAAACGCTTCAACTGCTCCAACTGTCTCACCCCACAAAGATTTGAAAAGTTCATTCATAATAAAGCTTACAACAGAGGAAAATAAGCTCCAATTATCCCCCGTTTGATAAGTGTAAATGAACAATTTGTAAATTCTGCATATACTTGTAAGCTTTTTTCTATATCTAGGTCAAGTTGCTCGTGCTTTTCACCCCCAAAAAACTTGGCTACTTTCATCAGGAAATCTTAAAGCTTAACTTAAGAAGGCTGCTATCTTGCACTGGAAAACCAACGTCCATAAACGCTTCCCATATACCAAATGATGTTTCTTCTGATTATTGGTACCTAGATTTCCCTCAACACTTGACATTCACCTGGTTCGATCTTAGATTCTCCTCTCCTAGGTTGATAAACATTAATGGATGGCATTACCATTGAAGGCCAAATATAGAAAGTTAACATGTAGTCTAGCAATTTTAGGAGTAAAAAGCTGATAATTCATGTTGAATTAAGATACTTATCTAAAATTCTTGAATAAAGATTAATAATAGACAGTTGCCAACTAAAGAGCAGAATGTGTTAATAGTAAAAACACACACACAGATAGAGAGATAGAGCAGGGTGAGTGAGATGCTTTATACAAAAGACAAATGGAAGCAAAAAATTACCTTGTCAAAACGGCAAGCTTCAAGTACTGCCAAAGTGGAAGCACCTCCATCTGTGATGAAATTGCTTGAATGCAATGCTAGTACAATTAGTGCATCAGCTGCTGCCTTCCGTGTTGCCCAATCACTGCTCCCAAGTAACTCATGAATACTTGGTAGCAAATGTTCCAAGCTCTGTTGTCCAATAGCACCAACCTAAAACACATTCCACAAACCTATTATATTCTCCTTAATATGAAGACAACGGTAAAACGAAGACATTGGATCGCCATAAATTGTTATTGATTTCTAATAAAAGCTAAACAATACATCATATTTACATCTTTTCAAATCGGCATGTTTCTTGTAATTTATATTTTGCCTCTTTAGTTAGAGGATTACTCATTGTCTTCTATTCTTGTAGATAGTTTGTTAGACCCCCAATTTTACACAAATATTCTAGAAGGGGCAAGAGGGTAAATATGGTTGGGAAATCGGGGACCACAGGGGAGGAATGAGAGGGGTACGGCCGAGAACGTGGGAGTGAGGGCTTAAAGGTTTTGGTTTTCCTCTGAGGGGACAGTTTTTGGGTTTTTGGAAAGTTAGTTTGCAGGAGGGAGCCAGCCTCTCGAATAGCTGTGCCATTGTTGTTATCTTTAGTTATCGGAAATCAATGAAATAACCCCCCTTCGTTGTTGAAGAACTCCCAATCAACGGAGGGTTGGTTCTCTACTTCTCTGTTTTTCTCTCTTATTACTCTTAGAACTTGTATCCTTGGGTTTAGATACCTAACAAATTGGTATCAGAGCGCGTCGACCTGGGGAAAACACGTAGAATGGCCATGGAGGAGAGAGTCTCCGGCACCGAGAGAGAGATCGCCGAAATCAAAGAAAAGTTACGTGGGTTGGAATCAACCTTAGAGCGAGGTTGGGAAAGAGTAGCCCTGGATATGCGGGAAAACCAGAAGGCGCTTATCTTGATGCTGGCCGAAGGATCGTCCGGAAAAAAAGCGACCGAGAATATCGAAACCAGTGACATCAAGGGCAAGCAACCAGTCGTCCCGGTTTCTAGCACCATGGGGGAAGGAGGGGACTCATCACAGAGCAAGCCGATAGAGATAACCTCGGACCGAAGTAAGTATAAAAAACTTGAAATGCCTGTGTTTTACAGGGACAATCCCGAGCGCGTGGATGATACGTGCAGAGACTTATTTTGAAGTACACCCGGCTAAGCGATGTAGAAAAGATTAATGTGTCGATAGTCGGTTTTGATCCTCGATGTAATCGAATGGTTCCATTGGACGAACAATCGGAAGAAGATCACGACCGAACGAGCGTGAGGAGAGACTTCGTTGAGATACCGCCAACTCAGGAAGGCAACCCTTGCGGGCGATTCCTTTCGATTAAACAAGAAAGCACGGTGAGGGAATACGGAAGAGATTTGAGTCTTATTCGGGACCGTTACCGGAATGGCTAAGACGCGTCTTTGGAAAACACATTCATCAACGGCTTGATTCCGCCGATCGAGCGCCGTCATCGATCGTGAACCAAAGGGACTAGAGGATGCGATGAAAACAGCCCAATTAATTGAAGACCGCGAATGGGCCCTAGCTCGATGGGGAAGGATGGGGCTACGGCAGGGGAGAAGGTAGTAGTGGATGGAATGGTCACCCTGAGGTTGATTCTAAGACAGTTGGGCCCAACAATGGGAAGCCGAACCCAAAGCCCAACGACCATCTCCGGCCCATTTCGGTTCTCGAAAAACCCAACCCCAACCGCCGCCACCTATGCCCCGAAGGTTGACGATGCCGAGTTTGAGCAAAAAGAGAGCAGTGGTTTATGTTTCCGTTATGACGAAAAATACTCCAAGGACCACCACCAGAAAAAACTCGAGATACGAGAGCCGAGAGTAGTTTGGGAAAGCAACACCGCGACATTGAAGTGAAACAAGAAGAGATTGAACCGGAAGAAGAGTGGGTTCTTGCCGACACCGAGTTTCGGGTTCTGCAGGTGGAGCAAATTAAGCTCAACCTGAAATCCATGGTGGGATTTTCAAACCCGAGTACGATGAAATTACGCGGGAAGATTAAAGGAAAAGAAGTAATCGTGTTGGTCGATCGTGGGGCAACTCATAACTTCATCTCTCGACATCCGCCGAGGAAATGGAGCTCCACGGGTAGACACTCTTAACTATGGAATAGTGATGGGAAATGGGTCGACGGTGGACCAGGACAAGGCATGTGTCAGGAGGTGATGATCCACCTGGCGGAGATGTCCTTCCAAGAGGACTTATTACCTATTGACCTAGGAGGAGTGGATGTAATCCTAGGCATGATATGGCTACGATCCTTGGGAGTGATGGAGGTAGATTGGGTCGAGCTCACGATGACGTTTAAATCGCGGTGGAAATCGAATTACGATAAAGGGACCCTCGTTAACAAAGGCACAAGTCTCCCGAAAATGTTGTTGAAAGGATCGGGACGAAGAAGACCAAGGTTTCTGGTAGGCCTGCTGAGAACAATCGGGCGCGAGATGATGAAAGGCGGTTGTTCGGACCCCGAACGGGAAGCGGTCGACATGACAAAGGAAATACAACAACCGAGATGCCGATATGGTGAGTTGTTCATCGAAAGAAAGGACCTTCCACCGGAGAGGATGTCGACCACCGGATTATATTGATGGAAGGAAGGGACCAATCAATGTGAGGTCCTACAAATACGCATTACGCGCGCAGTAAGAATGAAATAGAAAGACTCGTGGACGGAGATGCTCTCTTTCGGTATAATACGGCCAAGTAATGTGCCCCTACTCAAGTCCGGAAGATTTCCGGTCAAGAAGAAAGACGGAGGATGGCGCTTTTGTGTCGACTACCGCTTCATCGAACAAGGTCACCGTTAGGATAAATTCCCCATTCCCATGATCGAAGAATTACTTGGATGAGCTAAAGGGATCCGTAATCTTTTCAAATTGGATTTGAAGTCCGGATACCACCGGATCGGGATGAACAAAAGCAGACATCGAGAAGACCGCATTCGCATAATACACACGAGGGCATTATGAATTCTTGGTAATGCCGTTTGGCCTCACGAATGCTCCCGCCACTTTCCAAGCTCTAATGAACAAGGTATTTCGTCCTTTCCTCGCACGATGTGTGTTGGTTTTTTTGACGATATTTCGTTTCTGTACCCTAGTTATGAGACTCATCTACTTCATCTAGACCTTGTGTTCAATGTGTGTCAAGGAAAACAAACTAGTGTTAAATGAAAAGAAATGTAGTCAGGCAGGACCGCATAGAATACTTGGGACATCGGATCTCCGGTAAGGAGTGGAGGCGGATGACGGCAAGATAAAAGCCATCTTTGAATTGAGGCCAACATCTCTTAAGGAGCTCTCAGAGGATTTACGGGACTCACGGGTATTATCGTCGGTTTGTGTTGAACTATGGAAGTATTTCGCCCCCCACCGCACAACATGCTTAAGAAGAATTGTTTTCTATGGGGATGAATCGATTGAAGCTTTTGAGAAACTAAAAAGGCAATGACCACTGCTCATTGCCCTAGCCTCGCCGGATTTTAATCTACCTTTTATCATAGAGACAGATGCGTCGGGAATGCAGTGCGGGGGGGCGATTTACACGTAACCAACGACCCATCGCCTATTTTAGTCAAGTCACGTCGGACAGAGCAAAACCGAAACCCATCTATGAAAGGAGTCGATGGCGATCGTCTTCGCGTGATCCAAAGGTGGTGGGACATTACTTGTCAGCGTAAATTTGTGGTCCTATCCGATCGAGAGCACTTAAGAACTCGTTGGAGCAACGGGAAGTTCAACTCGAGTACCCAAAAAATGGTTAACGAAATTGTTGGGGTACTCTTTTGAAATCAAGTATAAAGTCGAAATTCAACCGAAGCGCCGATGCCTTATCTCGTTTACGCTCAACAGGTGAATGTTCCTCCTTGTCTGCACCTAGAATTATTGACATAGACACTATCCGGAAGGAAGTAGAGGAAGATGTTGAATTATCCAAGATCATGCGAGACATTGAGGTTGACCCAATGAGTCACCCAAAATATACCGTCCATCAGGGACAACTTCGGTACAAGGATCGATTAGTCATCTCCAGTCACTCCACTCTCATCCCGGCCATCCTACAAATGTTCCATGATTCGGTTTTGGGAGGTCACTCGGGTTTTCTCAGGACATACAAACGGATGACTGGAGAACTGTACTGGATGGGAATGAAGAAAGCAGTTCAGAATTATGTGGCAGAGTGTGTTGTTTGCCAACGGAACAAGGCCGAAGCCGTGGCCCCCGCCGGTTTGTTACAACCCCTACCTATCCCAGATAGAGTGTGGGAGGAAATCAGCATCGATTTCATTGAAGGGCTACCTAAATCTCACGGGTATGACTCGATTCTTGTAGTGGTGGACCGTCTGAGTAAATATGCACATTTCTGCCTGTTGAAACACCCGTATTCAGCCAAAGAAGTTGCGACCCTATTCATCAAGGAGATTGTGCGGTTGCACGGTTACCCGAAGTCCATAATATCTGATAGAGACGTTATCTTCTTAAGCAACTTCTGGAGTGAATTATTTCGGCTTGCAGGCACGTCCCCTCAAGAAGAGCAATCGCTTTTCATCCACAAACCGACGCCAAACCGGGCGAAAGGGTGAGCAGATGTGTCAGAGACATATCTCCGATGCTTTTGTAACGAACAACCTAGAGCAGTGGGAGAGATGGATCGGTTAGGCGGAATATGGTACAATACCAACTACCATGTGTCCATCAATACCACCCCTTGATTGTGGTGTATGGCCGAGCTCCACCTCCACTAATTTCCTATGGGAAAAGAAAACAACAAACGCACACTGGAACAACGACTCATTGATAGGATGTTGCCTTAACAAAGACTCAAAGAACAACTACGAGTAGCACAAGAGAGAATGAGGAAGCAAGCAGACCGCCACCGAAGAGAAGTGGAATTTGAACCAGGAGATTGGGTATTCTTGAAGTTGAAACCGTATCGACAGAAGTCTGTGGCTAGGAGAAGGTGCGAGAAACTATCACCAAAATTTTATGGTCCGTATGAAGTGATGGAACATCGGCCAAGTAGCATACAAGTCGCACCTACCCCTATCACGCAATTCATCCGATTTTCCATGTCTCCCAACTTAAGAGAATGATAGGAACGCACGTGATCCTACAATCAACACCACCTCTTTTCTCTGATGAGTATGAATGGACAGAAACACCAAAGGAGGTCCTGGGTTATCGCTGGAACGAGGACTTGTTTATTTGGGAATGCCTGATTGATTGGGAGAAACGACCACGTAGTGATGCTACTTGGGAACCGTATGAGGAGATCAAGAAGAACTACCCCTCGCCCACCTTGAGGACAAGGTGGTTGTTTACCCCCGGGGTACTGTTAGACCCCCAATTTTACACAAATATTCTAGAAGGGGCAAGAGGGTAAATATGGTTGGGAAATCGGGGACCACAGGGGAGGAATGAGAGGGTGCGCGAGAACGTGGGAGTGAGGGCTTAAAGGTTTTGTTTTTCCTCGAGGGGACAGCTTTTGGGTTTTTGGAAAGTTAGTTTGCGGGGAGGAGCCGACCTCTCGAATAGTCGTGTGCCATTGTTGTTATCTTTAGTTATCGGAAATCAATGAAATAACCCCTTCGTTGTTGAAGAACTCCCAATCAACGGAGGGTTGGTTCTCTACTTCTCTGTTTTTCTCTCTTATTACTCTTAGAACTTGTATCCTTGGGTTTAGATACCTAACATAGTTTGTTCATCTTTTTCAGATTGAAGTGACAGATCTTGATATTGAACACAACTAGGTTTTAAAATACAATCCCATTAATTTGTTATTTGTCCCACTGTTTTTCATAGATTTACGTTAGCAATTGAGCATTTGACTAAACCATACTCTTCTTTCTTCCTATATTGTCACAAAAAAAGATAGACTCACACCTTTTTTTTTATGAGAAACATGTAAATTCATTTCATTGACGGTATGAAAGGTACAAAAGGTCTAAGATAACCCAATTACAAAAGACTTTCTCAACTATTGAGAAGTGAGGTGAGGCTATAATTACAAAAATAAGGAGAGAATTTACACCAAGATAAAGCCAAATAAATAAGATGATCAAGGATATGTTGTGGCTCCCGAGCATTGTCCAGGAGATTTACACCCAAATTTGTATATCATGTTTCCATGATTTCAATATCCAACTATACATCTTAAAATTTCATGGTACACCTCGTGCCACCTACACAACATCCTTTTGCACCCTCATCTTCAGCCAAACAAGAAAATTGTGGGCTTTTAAGTTCACATTTCTTATCCTCACAAAGGCAGACCAGAAATTTAAAGGAGAGAAAAGAAGAATTCCTTGCATAGTAATGAAGTTTTCATGCTTTCTCCTCAACATTTAGGATTTCAGAAGTAATGCTTGACCTCAGAGTTCCTTTCACCCACAAAAAATGCTAAACTTACAATGCAATGTTTTTTAATCCTCACCAAAGAACTTCATTAAACTAACTTCTCAGTTCTCAAACAAAACCATCAAATTCAGCACCAAATATCAAAATACTTCCACCCACCTCTAAATATCAGTTCTTCATGAATCTAAACTTAAATATCATACCATGATGAGAAAAAATGAGAATTAACAAAATTACAGGCGAGAAAACCAACCCTACACAGAGTAAAACGAACCTGTGATAAATTGGATACCACAGGCAGGAGTGAAGCCTTTGCCAAAAAATTTGGATTGTTGAGCAACTTACAGATCCTGGGGCAAAGCTTCTGAAACGCCGTGATGGGTGGACTAGCCGCACACTCCACCATCTTAGCCATACACAATGCAGCACCAGATTGAACGCCTTTGTTCTGTTCTCCCATTGCCTCAAACAGAGGCTTAACAAACAATGCCACCACAGAGACAAGACCGCCATTATCACCGCCAGAACTATCCCCTTTCAAGTACTGCGCCGACAGTGCACCAATGGCATCTCTACAGGCATCCTTCACGCCAGAATCTGCATCTTTGACCCTCCTAATGATGTGGGCTATAATTTTAGTCAAATGGGTCGAAGTAGAATCGCTATGAGAAGCACAAACAACCGTCAGAAGCCGCAATGACTCTTTCTTCACGGCGGGTTTGGGGTCAGCAGAAGAGTCGTAGAGGCAATTGAGAAGCATAGGAATGGCTTCCGGGGAGATGGACTGAATGATTTTCTCCAGGTCTTCGATGGCGATCTGGTGGGTGTCTCGATCGGAGAGCTTAGAGAGAGCGGTGAGGATTCTTTGCTTGAGTTCGACCATGGCGAGATGGGAAGAGAGAGAAGAGGCCGAGGATCTCGATGTGGGTGGCGATTGATTTGGGGGTTTTGAGGGTCTGGACGATTTGGGTGCTTGAGAACTCATTTTGAACAACAACAACAATGGCGGAGACTCGATTCAGAGCTTCAATGGGGGTTAAGAAACAAGAATGCAGTTGAAGAAGAAGATTAGTAGGATTCAAAGAGGGTGTGAAGCTTGAGAGAGACAGAAATGGAGGGAGGTAGAGAAGAAGTAAGAAGGAAGTCTTGTGGGTCAGCAATCAAAGTTGAAATGAGGGCTAAAATCACGAAGCTTTCTTCGAATTGAAAGCAAAACGAGACCTGTATGACTGTTTTAACTGCTTCTTTTTCTCCCTTTTTTCTCTGCAAGATTCAAGGTTTTTTTTTTTTTATGGATAATTCTACAAGAAATGATCTGATTGATACCATAACCATAAGGCCCATTAAGCCAAATGGAGTTGTTAATAATGGAGGTGTTAAATAAGGAAGAAGAACAAGAACAAGAACAATGGGGTTGGAAAGTGGAAACCACGTTCATCATGTTCGTGTTCATGTTCAAGTTCAAATATTTGTACAAAGTTCATAAATTCATTGGTTTTCAATATACCAATGAATGATAATGGAGAATCCATTTTTTATTCTTTTGATTTTTTTTTTTGTTCACTTTTTAAATTTGTTATAGGCTAATTGTTACCTGACCTAATATATATTATCAGCCTTGTTAATATAAGATAAGGATTTGGTTGGTTATAATTTGTTTTTTAAATTATAATATAAATTTAGTTTAGGGGCACTTGCCTGAATAACAAAAAAAAATATAAATATTCTACTCATGTCACTCTTTAATTCAATTTGCAAAAATAGCAACAAACAAAATTCCAACCCAAACGGATGGCGTGCAAAGTAAAAAATACTTTTATATTTTTCGCGCACGTTTTTCAATCTGAAGTGTATTAATAGCCTATCAATAGTCTATCAAAAATTTACTGGCGATGTACTTATGATATACTATTGATATACTAATGATATACCTAAAATGAAATATACTATTGATATACTAGTGATATACCAAATATAAATTATATCAGATATACTGTTGATATACTATGATATGATATCTGTTGATTTCACTAATATTAAGTATATATCAGTGTGATATACTAACAATATACTTTATTTAATATATCAACGGTATATCACAAATGGTGATTTATACTTGTCAGTTATTTATGCGGATATATTTTATTTAGTAATATTAAGTATATCAACGGGATCTCAAAAACTATTGCTAGATTTGGAAATGTCCTCCCGTGTTTTTCAATATCGAAAAAATCAGTAGTTTATTAACAATAGATCAGATATATCAATGATATATCTAACCAAAATATAACTAATAGTCGTTGATTTCACTAATATTAAGTATATATCGGTGTGATATACTACCAAAATACTTTATTTAGTATATCAACGGTATATCACAAATAATGATTTATACTTGATAGTGATTTATGATGATATACTTTATTCAGTAATATTAAGTATATCAACGGGATCTCAAAAGCTATTTGTAATGTCCGACATTTTCGGTAGAGTAAATTTCAGGTTATGCTTTTAAATTTCAGGTAGAATTCATAATTTAAAACAAAATTGGATTGTTATATCTTATTGTGTGAGATGTGTTATTGTATGGAGTATATCACTAATATACTACTGATATATGTATATGAAGTTAATTAAGAGTATATCAGTAACTCTCATAAATATACTAATGATATATTGAATGTTAGGTATATTAGTGAAATAAACATATCTAAAAGGAAGTACATTAGTGATATATTAATATGCAAAATATCTCTAATTTGCTACGGATATATAGGAAGTATATCATTCTAAATGATATACCTAAAAAAATGGTATCCGTAGTATATCAGTAATATACTATTAACATACTTCGTTTTAGATATATATCGGTATATAAAAATAAAGTATATCAGATATACTTCTGATATACTAATATAAAATATATCAGATATACTACTGATATACATGCTGCTACACCAATGAAGGTAAATTTGGAATAATGAAAAAACGGAAATCATATTTAAAAAAAAATTGTTAGATTTGCAAATCTAAAAAATCATAGTTAAATTTGCAAATATGTTAATATTTTGTGCTACTCATTACAATTCCCCTTTAGTTTATGTATATACACAATATATGGGATAAAAATTACAACCTCCAACCTACCCTACAAAAGAGATTTTCTTTTAACGTTGATGAATGTAATAGATTTTTTATTTATAGAATTGTGCCTAAATTGACACATAAACGTTTTAGATTATTTTGTTGGGTTTTTTTTTAATTAATATTGTAAAAATTTTAACTTATTATAAAAATATTGTATTTTTCAAATTATTTATAATAATATTATAATTTTAATGTGTTGGCAATGATGGTCGACCATCTTGTCTCTCGACGACCATCTTGTGCGTGGAAGATGATCGTCTCTTCAAAAACTGCATTTTACGGGACAAACTCAAGTCCTTGGATTATAAACATATGCAAGCAAACCACTTTGCCAAAAGCAGGTTTGGTTAAAAATTTGTGGATGGTCGTCTCTTGGCCATCCACAAATTTTTTAAATTTTCTGACAGATGGCAAATTTGATCGTTTATTCAATAGACGACCATTGCCGACGCATTAAAACTACAATATTATTATAAATAGTTTGAAAAATACAATATTTTTATAATAAGTTTAAAATTTTGCAATATTAATTTTAAAAAAAATCCTATTTTGTTTGTTTATATATATATATATATATATATATATTAAAATCAGTAGTTTTATTAACTTTCAAAATGTGTTACAAGTAATGAAATTTCGTACACACACAACAAACTGCATAATCCAACTAGGAAAGTTACAATTCTACGAACCCACTGCCCTCATTACACCCTTCTTAGCCAAACTATGTGTCATGGAATTGAAATCTCGACTAGTATGACTAAGACGAAACTCAACAAAATCATGTCAAATAGACAAAATATCATTGACGTAGTTCTAAATAACTGAAGTAGGCTCAGAGAGACCATTTACCATTGCCACTAAGGATAAGGATAAGGAGTCTGAGAAAAAATGAACTCTTTGGACTTCCAGTCGCTTAGCTAACATCATACCATCATACAAAGCCCTGACTTCAGAACATAATGGACTTGTATAAAAGTCATGATAGTTGGCCATAGCCACCTTAAGCCATCCACCCTCTCGACAAATAGCAACTCCCACCCATGTTCTTCCTTCCAGTTCGTTACATGTTGCGTCCACAAAAATGTTAGTGCACAATATCTCCTTGGTGGAAGATACATTGCCTTCAATAACCTGTTACCAGTTTTGGAAGTGACGTTCAAGGACTGAAATTCTTGTAAATAATTCATAATCCACTCACATTTTAACAAAATAGGTAGAATAGGGCGATCAAAGTAGCAGTTATTGTGGTCATTCCAAATCCCCCAAGCACCCACACAAATGATCTCGAAAGTCTTGACCTCATATTTCTGAAACAAGGAGAGTCAAGCCTCCTGAATCGGTAAACGACGGTCCACCCATGACCCCACCCCCTGTAGTAACGCCCTCCAAACCTCTTTTGCTCTCCCACAATTAAATAGAGCATAGTTAACCGTCTCTTGCTAAAGACCACAAACCAGACACACGCATGGGAGGTCCAAACCTCTCTTATTCAAATTAGCACATGTAGGAAGACAATTGTGGAATGTTCGTCAGACAAAAAGTTCAATTTTTGTTGGAATGTTTAAAAGCCACAAAGACTTCCACCACTTCCTGTCTTTATTCTCCTCTGATGAGGGTGGTCTGCCTGTGCCCATCATAGCTAGCTTGTAACCACTCTTAACCTGTTATTTGTTATGCTTATCAAAATGTCAGATCCATCTATCTGGGAGGCCTGTCAAAAAAATTGGTTATTTGCATATCTCCTTTGTTTCCTCCAAATCAAAATATTGTGTCAGCTTTGGGATATCTCATTTGTTTTTGAATTGTTATAAACTCATATACATACACGTCCATAAATTGTGATTGGGTAGTAACCCGTTTAAAAGACCACAACCTTAGTAACCATGGGTATTTGCATATCCTAATAGTCTTTCTGTTTCCCACCTGAAATCTATACCTTTTTTAAGGAGTTCCAACCCCCAAATTAAGCTTTTTCCAAAAATATGACGTCGAAGTTTGTATTGAGATCGAATCAAGAATACATGCTGAAGGAAAGTATTTACCTTTCAGAACTTGTGCAACTAGCAGGTTTGGTTTCATAAATATTCTCCACGTCTGCTTGGCTAGAAAAGCCTAATTAAAACTTATGACATCCCTGAAATTTAATCCTCCCAATTCCTTCGGCTTGCATAACTTGTCCCAACTCATATAGTGTATTCTTCTTTTCCCTGCCTCGGAACCCCACCAAAACCTTGTCATCTGCGTTGTGAACTGATTATATAATTTCTTTGGCAATCTAAAGCAACTCATAGAATAGGTTGGTAAAGCTAAAGCTACACTTTTGATTAGCACTTCCTTTGCTCCTGTAGAAAACATATTACCTTTCCATCCTTGCAGTATCTTCCAAAATCTGTCTTTTAAAGACCCCCAATTTGCCCACTTACTCCTAGTAAAAGATGAGGGAATCCCCAAATATGTTCCCAGATTGTTGACAAAATTTATCGGCATAATAATGCCCAAATATTGTTTACAATCTAAGCCCACACTTTTAGTGAACAAAACAATAGATTTACTCATATTAATGGACTGACCAGATGCTACTTCGTAACTACATAAAATGTTAAATTATAAATTTAATATTAGATTATGAGTTTACTCCTAAACATTCATAATTGTGTTTAATATATTTCTGAACTTTAAAATATGTTTAATAGATTCATAAGCTATCAAATTTACGTCTAAATATTGTTAAAAATTTAAAAATATAATAGACTTTTAATTTCATTCGACACTTTTAAAACTTGTGAATCTATGAGCCACAAAATTAAATTTTGAATCTAATTTTGTGTCTTATAGGATCATAATCTCTCAATCTAGTGTCTATAAAGTCACAAAAATAATTCATAGTTTAGGGGTTTATTAGACATGTAACTAAAAGTTGAGGGACCTATTAGATACTTGTGAATTTTATGAACCTATTACTTATAAATTTCACATAACTATTAAATACAAACTCAAAAACTTATAGACTTATTAAACGTTTTTTAAAACCAACAAAAGTATAGTTCAATTGATATAAAATACGATTTTTTTTAATACAATAAGAATTACGAGGATTCAAACCACAAACCTAAAGTATGGGTTAACCTTTGGTCATAGGTACAAATTTCTCACCCTCAAATATGGTTGAACTAAAAAAAATAATAATAATAACTTTTTTTTTTTAAGTTTAATGATAAAACTTGTGATTTAATCTAAATTTAACACCGAAACTTTAAGATGTTCTCCATTTGGCTCTTAAGTTAAAAAATATATACACACATTTCCAAAGTTTCAATTCCTTCAAATCATGTTTTATTGAGTTTTATTGCGTTTTAAAAAAAAAAAAGCTAAGGCTATGTATGATAAGTTATAACCCATTGGTTTTTGGCTTTTAAAATTTACATGTTTTTTTTTTCATATTTCTCTATAATGGTTTTCATCTTATCTATAATGGTTCTCACATTTCTTAAGAAAACACTTGAAATCCTAGCTAAAATCAAAAAACAAAAACAAGTTTTTGGAAACTACTTTTTTTTTTAGTTTTCAAATTTTGACTTGGTTTTTGAAAACACGTCTAAAAAGTAGATAAGAAAACATTGAAAATCATGGATAAAAGTAGTATTTATAGGTTTAATTTTCAAAAACTAAAAACCAAATAGTTATCAAACGGGACCTAAATAAACCTAATAAAAATTATTTGTTTTCATATATGGATAACTCTTTTTTTAAAAAAAAAAAAAAAACTAGAAGTTTAGTTTCTAAATTTTGAGGGTTGTGTCTATTTGATTCTTAAACTTTTAAAAGTGCCTAATAGCTCGATAGATATTTAAACTTTCGATTTTGTGTTTAATAAGTTCTAAACTTTTAATTTTATGTCTAATAAGTTTGAAAAATTCAATTTTTTTAAAAATTAATTGTTCTATTAGATATAAATTTGAATTTTAAGTCTAATGAAAATCCTAAATTTTGAATTTTGTATCTAGTAGATCCGTGAATTCTTTTTAAAAAAATCGAAAAAATTGAGAACTAAATTTATAATTTTGAAAGTTCATAAACTAAATGGACACAGCCTTTAAAATTTGGGGACTAAATTTATACTTACTTTTTTTTTTTTTTTGAAAGATGATTCATTAAAGAGAACCAAGTTATTTCATCTACTTAATTTTAAAATAGCCTATGCTTATATTAGTAAGTTTGCATATAAAAAAGTCAGGTTTGTCTATCCTCAATATCATGTTTTGGTTGGTGTGTCACATTGATATGGACATGAAAGCACATCTTTTCCTTGTCCTAAGTTTTTTTTCACTCATGTCTTATAGTATAATCACTTCTTTATCTCAAGCCATTTTCTTGACTCGTGCAAAAGTTCAACTTAGGGGTTATTTGGCGCAAGGGGTAGGAGTTACAATGTATGAAGTTGTTTTATCTTGAGTGTTGGAAAATGAATTAATAAGTTTGTGGGACTCATAAGATGGAGTTGAATGAAGAGTAAATATGTTTGTGGGGTTCATAATAAAAGTTAAAAAATACTTTGTCAAACAAGGCGTTGGGGGACTTTTTAACTCGCTTCCAAATTTATTCAAACCATATAAAATAATTTTAATTATAATCATGATAGATTAAAAACAAAAAATATATAACTTATGGATGGAAGTAATGATTTTATACGCTAATTTTCAAAAAAATAAAAAACAAAAAATAAGACGGTAATTAAATACAACTTTAATTAATATTGAAGTTTTTCCTTTGCAAAACAAATATTGAAGATTTCAAATTTTCATTGATTTACATTAAAACTTTGAATGTGCCATTGCTAAAATAAGAATGTTAAGAATAGAAGGTTGACCATCGTTCTAGCTTGAAGATACAAGTGTAACAACATTGTTTGTTAAAAAGATATTTATGCCTTCGAAAAACAAAAATTATGCATCTTCTAATCTCCTATAAATAGAGTTTTTTTGTTTTCCTACAAATAGAGTTATAATGATAGAGTTTGATGGAAGAATTTCTTAAGTTTGAAAATTGTAACAACTTTTGGAGTTTATTAGCATTTTATGAGTGTCTAGATATGTATGCTCATACCTTAATTATGTTGACAAATTACCTAACCATAGTACATTTGATTATTAAAAAAACTCGCAAGATATTAAATCTTAGTTAAACAGTAAGGGTGAGAGTCGATCGATCAGTGTCGACTTTGGGATCAAATCAACATCGACCACCGACTTATTGATTTCCAGCAGTCGGTTCTGATCGATTTTAGAGTGGAATATTATATCGACTTAACGATTGGTCAAGCAATTGGTCAGTTTCATCACACCCACGAGTTGAAAAAAAAAAGAGAGAAGAAAACAAGGAGAGAAGTAGAAAAACAAAGAAGAAAATTGGTTGGAAAGAAGAAGAAAAAAAGGAGGAGGAGAAAATGAGTAGGAAAAAAAAACATAAAAAGCTTAGAGAAGAGGAAAGAAGAAAATGGGGAAGCAAAAGAAAAAAGAAGAAAGAAGAAAATAAATAGAAGATGGAGAAGAGAGAAAGAAGAAAAAAAAGAAAGAAAAACTAGAGAAAAATGAAGATGAATCGTGAAAAGATTTGAAAAAGAATGGGGGAACTGGGAAAAGAAAATGAAAAGGAAAAATAATAATAATTATGTTGTGAAATTGAGGGGCAAAATCGGGCACCGAAACTTTACCAAATTGAAAATGGAAAGTGGGATATATATATATATATAGTGGAATTATATGACAAAATTAAATAAATGATAAAATTAGAGAGAAAATGGAGGAAGAGAGAAAAGAGTGCAGAGTTTTTCACCCCATTGATATTTTTCATTATCCACCAAAGCCACTATTTATAGGTAATTTGGAAAGCATGATGTGGTATATTTGAACATCAATCTATGGGCCTTGTTGGACACATGAGAGACACTTTGGCTATAGAGAATTTGCCACTTGACATAGGTATCAAAGGGCATGTGGAATGAGCATTTACATGTGTAATGTTTATAATACTCCCCCTTAAATACTCATTTATATAAAATATGTCTCGTTAAAACTTTATTAGGGAAAACACCAATGAGAAGAAAAACCCTAGTGAAGGAAAAAGAGTACTTATTTTATATAGTTTTCTATAATACATTCACTCCCTCTCATGGAGACATCATTTAAAGTCTTTGAGTCGCCACATTCCAATGCTATGTACTAATTTCTCAAAGGTTGCAGTTGGTAATGCCTTCGTAAATAAATCTGCCAGATTATCCTTCAAACAAATTTGTTGTATAGTGATATCATCATTTTCTTCAAGGTCATGAGTGTAGAAAAGCTTTGGTGAGATACGCTTCGTTCTATCTCCTTTGATATATCCTCCCTTGATTTGGGCTATACAGGTTGTGTTGTCTTCGTATAATATTGTTGGAAGATATTTACTAGAAGACAAACCACATGTTTCACGAATATGTTGAGTCATCGATCTTAGTCATACACATTCTCGACTTGGTTCGTGAATTGCAATGATTTCAGCATGATTTGAAGAAGTAACTATTATGGTTTGTTTCACTAATTGTCATGATATGACAGTTCCTCCACATGTGAACAGATAACTTGTTTGAGATCTAGGTTTGTGTGGATCAGATAAATATCCAAAATCTACATAACCAACTAGATTAAAATTAGATTTGTTAGAATAAAACAACCCCATATCAATTGTTCCTCGGAGATAACGAAGTATATGTTTAATTTCATTCCAGTGTCTTTTTGTTGGACAAGAACTATATCTTGTTAATAAATTTACTGAAATGCAATATCTGGAATTGTATTATTAGCAAGATACATAAGTGCACAATTATACTAAGATATGGTACTTCAGGACCAAGGAGCTCTTTGTTATCATCTCGAGGTCGAAATATATCTTTCTTTACATCCAGTGAACGAATTTTCATTGGAATGTTCAAAGGATGTGCTTTGTCCATATAAAATCTTTTTAAAATATTTTTAAAATTTTTTCTGTTTAAGTTGATTGATGAACAAATATCTCATCTGCTAAATGTTCAATTTGCAAACCAAGGCAAAATTTTGTTTTTCCAAGATCTTTCATCTCGAATTCTTTTTTAAGATATTCTATTGTCTCTGATAACTTTTCAGGAGTTCCAATTATATTTAAGTCATCAACATATACAGTTATAATAGCGAATCCTGACTGAGATTTCTTTATAAAAACACATGGACGTATTGGATTATTTTGATAACTTTCTTTCAACAAATATCCACTCAGGCGATTATACCACATTCGTCCGGATTGTTTTAATTCATATAATGATCTCTGTAACTTTATTGAACACAATTCCTGAGAATATGTTTTTGGCATTTTAAATCTTTCCAGGATTCTCATATAGATGTTATTATCAAGAGATTCATATAATTATGTCGTGACTACATCCATCAGATGCATGTCAAGCTTTTCATATACAATCATGCAAATTAGATATCTTAATGTTATCGCATCCACCACGGGAGAATATGTCTCCTCATAATCAATACTAGGTCTTTGCGAGAATTCTTGTGCAATAATAAGTCTCGTTTTATATCTTGTGACCTCATTATTTTCATTTCTTTTCCTTACAAATATCCATTTGTATCCCATAGGTTTGACACCTTCTAGTATCCAGACTACTAGTTCAAAAACCTCACGTTTTGAAAGTGAGTTTAATTTTACTTGGATTGCTTCTTTCCATTTAAGTCAATCCTTTCTATGTTGTCATTCTTCTATGGATTTTGGATCAGAATCATCATCTTCATGAATAATATCATGAACAACATTGTAAGCAAAAATGTTGTCAACAACTATATCATTTCACTTCCATATTTTTCCTGATGTAACATAATTTATAGAAATTTCATTATTATTCTCAAGTATTTGACTTTCATCAATACTTTTATCAGTAGTTGTATTCTGGATTTCTTCTGGAACATCAATATGTTTTACTAGATCATTTTGATCATTGACTACTTTTCTTTTTCGATGATTTTTATCTTTGGAACCCATAGGTCTACCACGCTTCTGGCATGCCCCAGACTCATTAGTGACAACTTGTTGTATTGGGATATCAATTTTTTTTGGAACATTTGCAGCTGATATATATGATTTAGTTACTCTCTTAGCATCTGTAAATACATCTGGTAATTGATTTGCTATATTTTGAAAATGAATTATCTTTTAAACTTCAAGTTCACATTGATCTGTATGGAGATCTAAATGAAATATAATGATGCATCTCATGTAATCTCTTTTTCCAACTTCTTAATTCTCCCCCCTAATGTTGAAAAATTTATTTCATTAAAATGACAATCAGCAAAGTGTGCAGTAAATTCATCATCCGTCAGGGGTTCAAGATATTTAATAATAGATGGGGAATCAAATCCAACATATATTCTTAACCTCTTTTGAGGACCCATCTTAATACGTTGCGGTGGAGCAATTGGAACATATACTGCACATCTAAAAATTCTTAGATGAGAAATATTTGGTTGCTGGCCATAAGCCAATTGCTTTGGAGAGTGCTTATTATAAGTTGTTGGCCTAATGCGTACTAACGATGCAACATGCAAAATAACATGACCTCATACATATATTGGAAGTTTTGCTCTATAAGCATTGGTCTAGCAATTAATTGCAAACGTTTTATAAATGATTCTACTAAACCATTTTGTGTATGAACATGTGCTACATGATGTTCAACATTTATCCCAATAGCCATACAATAATTTTTGAATGCTTGAGATGTAAATTTTATCAAGACGAATTGTCTTAATTGTATATCAGGAAACTGTGCTCTTAATTTAATTATTTGAGCAAGTAGCCTTGCAAATGCAAGATTTCGACTTGATAATAAACATACATGTGATCATCTGTCGGATGCGTCAACCAGTACCATGAAACAAAAAGTATTAAGGACATGTTTGAGCAAGTAGACGAATGGCCTTATCTCTTGATCGATGGTATATATATTATATCTATTGGACTATGCTCATGCTAGCTAACTGAATTGAATGGGCATGAAAAATCTATATAATATATACGAGATATTACATCAAAGCCTTTTTTTTTAAATCGATTCAATGTATTAAGGACATGTTTGAGAGTGATGTTGAAAAAGGTATTCAAAATCACTTAAAACATGTTTTTAATCCTTCAAAATCAATTCGTTTAAAAGTGTAAAATCAAACACTAAATTAATTAATTTGAATAATTAAACGCATGTTTCCAAATAATTTTGAACATGACAACATGTGTTAAAACTTTTGTTAATTAAGGCTTAAGAAATAGTTGATTCTTAAATTTTTTACTCAATTTAATCTTCTAAGTATGAATAATGGTGCATATATATGTATATGCATGTACATATATATGAAAAGAGATAGTTGTATACTTTGAATCATCATTTTAGAGATGCAGTTTTAAAAAAGGGATTTTGTACATCACTTAAAACAAAAGGTATGTTGTAATCTTTAATTTGTCCAATTATCTATTAGATTTATTTACCATAAATATGAAAGTAAAAATTTGAACTTTTGAACGGTAAAATGAATAGATGTCTAAACTATTGAATAGTACGACTATGTCTATATATATATGAGAGTTCAAGAAACTATTCGAGGTGCAAGTGGATTATAATAACATAGGGTTATAATAGTCTATGAGTTATTATGATATGTGGAATCATATAATATTATTTAAAATGTATAATAATATAATTTATAGTTATAATAGTCTGTATTTGGACTACAAAATATTCCACAGGTTATAATAAATACCATCCAATTAATTTAACATAATACATCAATTTTTAAAGACGAGATATTGGAATTTCCATGCAACATTATTGATGAAAAAAAAGTGAATCAATTGATTTTTACCAATTAATGAGGGAGAGCCAGCTCATATTAGGTGGCCAAACGGTCATCAAATGTCGTTTGTCAAAAAAACTCTTGTTACATTACACCTCATTATTATTATTATTTTCTTACTCTCTATTTTCCCTTAAAGAAATATAAACATTTTGACTTTTACATCTATTTTTATTTAATTTATTGTGCTAAATACTTGTGAATTTCAAATTGATTTAGTTTATTATTTTTGAAAATGATTTAAAGAATTTATATATTTATTTGTATAGTTTTTTATGTATATTTGGTTGAATTATTATTTTCAATGTTTATAATTTACCGCAGGTTTTAATTTAGTGCTACGGTTTTAAAAGTCTGATTTGTTCGTAGGATTTATTTAAATATCTCAACAATTTACTAACAAGAATATAGTTTAACTGGTATCAAGTAAAACTAATGACCAACGGTTAAAATTTTGTTTGATAACCATTTAATTTTTCGTTTTTGAAAATTATGTTTGTTTTCTAATTAATTTTCTACCACAAGTTTTATCTTTTTTAACAAAACATTTGAATTCTGAAGGTTTTTAAAATTATTTTAGTTAGTTTTTAAATTTTGGTTTGTTTTTTAAAATATAGGTAAGAAGTAGATAACAAAATAAAAAAATCCATAAGTGAAAATAGTATTTATAGACTTACTTTTTAAAAATAAAAAACTCAAAACTAAGAACTCGTTTGATAACCATTTGGATTTTGGTTTTTTTTGTTTTGAAAATTGTACTTTTTTTCTTATTATTTATCTACAATTCTCTACCATAACTTTCATTTTTCTAATGAAAATATTTGAATTCTTAGTCAAAATTCAAAAATAGAAACAAGTTTTTGAAAACTACTCTTTTTAGTTTTCAAAATTTAGGTTGGTTTTTGAAAACATATGTAAAAAGTAGATAACAAAACAAGGAAACTCATACGTAGGAGAGTAGTATTTATAAGCTAAATTTGGACCTTAGATTTTTATTTTTGGTTCTTGAAAATTAAGCTCGTAAATACTAATTTCACTTATGAGTTTATTATCTACTTTTTACATATGTTTCCAAAAACTAAATCCAATTTTGAAAACTAAAAAAAAAATTACGTTTTTAAAATTTTGTTTTTATTTTTGGAATTTAGTTATAAACTCAAATGTTTTCTGAAGAAAGATGAGAGTTATTATAATATAAAAAAGATGAAAACTGCAAATTGTGAGAAAATAACAAATCAAATGATTATTAAATAGGGCCTAAATTTTTTGTGACATCAATGTTGGGAAAAAACCTCCCATTACTAATGCAAGAATTTACGTGGAAAAACTCCAAACCCGGAGAAAAAATCATGAACAGAAAGAAATCTCACTATGTGAAAAATTGTTATAATCACACAACATTCTCTCCTCGATCCCAATTACAAAAACAGAGAATTTAACTAGAGCTAGTACACCAAACTTAAAGTGTTTCTAACTAGGATGCTTTAAAACCAAAGTGTCGTAGGCTCATTTTATAGTGTCAAGAGTCCATCATTTTTTTACATCTTTCCAATGTGGGACAATTTTCACTTCTAATATATTGTCAAAATCCTATAAATTCCACATTGGCAAGATATTTGAAGAATCCACAACTCTTATTGCATCGTTGTTTTTACCAACAATCATAATCCTCAATTCAGAGAACTAACCTACTCCACCATAAAAGTAAACCACTAGGAATGTCACCTTCCAAGACTTTTCTTTTTCATCACATGTTCATAAACTCTGCATAAATTTATGGTGCAACTTTTACCTACTTGGCTCACTTTGAAGTTGTTCAACCATCAACATACCTTCCACCACACACACATTGCATAACTGCCAAGTCAATGCCATGTGCAAATCTGTAGAACCACTAACATCACATTTTCTCTATCATGACAAAACAAGCATACCATGAGCATGAATTATGTCTTTCTTCAGAAGCAGTCAGAGCATTCCCAACAACATTTCTTTTGCATGAAGTCTCTTTCTTCATCTTCAAATTTCAAACTGTCATGTTGGACTTCTTAGAACCTATGTTGGAACCATCACTAGACTTCGTTGGACTACCATCACTGTTTAACATTTCAGAACACCACAACTCAGTCTTTCCTTCAAAGCTTTGTGTAACCCAGATTGTTTTAGCATATCTTTGACTTGCACTTTCCACAAGCTAAAGTTCATCATTCCGTCAAATTTCACCACGTCAATCTTTACTGGACTCATAAAGCTTGACATATTTGTTTCACTCCTAGCGAATTTGCAAATAGTGAACAATTCACACTATTCACAATACAAGGTATAACCCGTTTGATCAATAAATCATTTCTGATGTGGAAGCTCAGACAATGCTGCAACTATAGAGTATACTCAGAAACTCAAGAACTACAAACCTAAAGCTCTGATTTCACTTACTAGGAAAAAACCTCCCACTACTATCGCAAGAATAATAAAAAATAATTAAGAAATTAAAAGAACACAATAAAATAATAAACATAAGAATTTACGTGGAAAAACTCCAAACCCGGAGAAAAAACCACGAACAGAAAGAAATCCCACTATGTAAAAAATTGTTACAATCACACAAAATTCTCTTCCCGACCTCAATTACAAAAACACTCTCCCAAAACTTTACACCACTCACACCTTTGAGGGAATTTAACTAGAGCTAGTACACGAAGTTTAAGTGTTTATAACCGGGATTCTTTGAAACCAAATCCATAGGTTCCTTTTATAGTGTCAAGAGTCTATCATTTCTTTGCATCTTTTAGATGAGACTTCTAATATATTGTCAAAAACTCTACAATCAAATATATATTTGACAAAACTATAAAGACCGACATGGACCATGGTTTCTTGAAGAAAAAAAACAACGATAATATTTAATCAACTCAAGCATTACTTACTCGATAAAATATTTATTACCTTACTTTTTATAATGTTGTGACGAAATTAAATTGAAACCAAGTAGTAAAAATAGTAATTTAACATAAATACTTTTTAGGAATTTAGGATGTATGTTTTTTTTTTTTTTTTGAGTTAAACAACATTTGGGTGAGGGTTTCAAACCTATGAACTCTTGATCGTAAGTCATACATCATGTCAGTCGAGCTATGCTCTTGTTGATATTTAAGATGTAGGAATTAGACTACACTTGATATTAAAATTTTTGTGATAAATTTTTGGGAAAAAAAATATTTTTGACCCTTAAACTTTGCATGTTGTATCAATTTTAACCATGAACTTTCTATTTCATTAATTTAAACCTCAAACTTGGCAGATTGTGTCAATTTTAACCTTAAACTTTCAATTTAATTAATTTAAACTTCAAACTTGGCAGATTGTATCAATTTTATCCTTGAACTTTTAATTTATCAATTTAAACCTCAAACTTGAATAAGTGTATCAATTTACACTCTGAGTTAAGTTTCTGTTTCCATCACCGTTAGATAGGTTCCCCACACAAGTCCAAAATCACGTGTTGCTTTATGATATGTACTTGTTTGTTATTTTAAAAAAATACCTAAAAAATTATTAAACCATTCGACCCACACAAAAATAAATGGACTCTTGTGTGTTCTCTCGCATTTGGTATCGATACCAACAACAACGAGTGTGAAGAAAATCTAGGTGGTGACGTCATTGAAGGCAACAATGACCATGGTGGTTTCGTTGATTTCGGTGGTGAGAGATTTTAACTCAACTAAAATGCAGAAGAGAACAAGAAAAACAATGGTGGACAGAGTAACGCCCATAAACACACAATGAACTGGTCATAGCCGATTTTTTTTAATCTCATATTGATATTCTTACGAAGGGATTAAAGTGACATCGATGTTGGAGAAGAATGAAACAAAGATTCTAACGAGCGTGATTTCGAAATCCTTACTTCTATTGCGACATATGAAGGGCAAATCAAGCTCGAGACTGACGATAAATTTATAAAAAAAAATCAATATTGGCGACCGATTCAAGAATGGGAGTACTCCATTAGAAAAAAATATGGTGCAAAAAAATTTTAATCGATGGTGTAAATTGATACACTTATTCAAGTTTTAGGTTTAAATGATGAAATTGAAAGTTTATGGTTAAAATTGATACAATGTGCCAAGTTTGAAGTTTAAATTGATTTAAATTGAAAGTTTAGGGTTAAAATTGCAACAATCTACTAAATTTGAAGTTTAAGTTGATGAAATTGAAAGTTTGTGGTTAAAGTTGATGCAACCTGCCTAATTCAGAGTCAAAAGTGCTTTTTTCGTTAAACTTTTTTTGTAAAGAAAAAACTGTTATTAAATGTTCGAGTACTTTTTTCAACGATAAAATTAAATTTGGTTGTACTAAAACAAATTGATCCAGAGAAAGACTTGGTCATGAGTAGGGGGTGAGCAAAAAAAGACCGAAAACTGACTCGACCGACCGAACCGAGAGTGGTCGGTTTTGTGCCTTTTTCGGTCGGGGTCGGTCGGTCGGTTCGGGGCAAAAGCCCCAAACCGACCAACCGATAATTTTAAAATTATATATATATATTATTATAATAATAATAATAATTAAAAAAATAAAAAAATAAAAAGATTTTTTCAAAATATATTAAATAATAATAAAATAATAATTATAAATTATTAAATAATTAATTAAATAAATATTTAAAAATATATATATAAACCGACCGGCCGACCATGCTCACCCCAGATGAGTTCGAATATCTCAATCCAAAAAAGAGAAAGGAAGGAAGCTTTTTTTTTACCAACAAAAAAAAAGGGGCATTTAACATGAAATGGACATAATGAAAATAAAACTTGTTTGTGGCGGAAGCCGAATGTGAATGATGATGAGGACGATAACCCAACTTTTTTCGAGCCGAAAATTGCAGTGAGGTTCACGTTTGACTGTCTGATGAAGGTTGCAAATAAGACAGAGATTATACCAACTTGAGATCTAATTTCAGCCTTCATTCTTCTCCGTAGCTGCAGCTTCACATTTTGTTTCCATTCATCTCACTCACTGAAGAATTCCCATATTAAAAACCCCATTCCTCCTTTTGATTTCCCTGTTTTTGTGGGTCGTTTCGTTTCTCTTCCCTTCTCGGTTGCAGATTTTGTTGATATTCTCTTCTGGGTATGCTCTCTTTCGCTCTCTCGTGATCGGGCAAGTGTTTTGTCTCTTGATTTTTTAGTTTCTGTTGATTAATAGATGATGATGATTCTTTTTGGATTTTTTTTCTTTTTGCTTTTGGTGGTTTCTTTTGGGATTTCTTTTGTTCTTAAGAAGTGATTGATTATTTGATGCTTTCTTATTTGGCACATCTTTTGAATGGTTTTGTTGAGTAGCCTTTTTTATTATCTCTTCTTTCATTGGAGCTCACTAACTCTGGTTGTTGATGTGATGTTGATGTATTTAGCGAGGCTCCTTAAGCGTTAAAGCAGATATATTTTAATGTTGATTTGAATGAATGCCTTTTGAGATTTATATAATTGAAGTGGGATTCGTTTTTGTTTGCTTTTAAATTGTTGTGGATTACTCCTAATCTTAATTGAATGATACCAATTGTGTGGGACAGGGGTGATATAGATATAAGAAACTTGAGAGTAAGCAATAACACTATGCTTTCATCGAACTATGGTGTTTTCCCTTGAAACTGATGCCTTATGGTTAGCAAGTATGGTCTCCTCGCAGATGGATGGATGCCACTTTTGTTGGCAATGGCGTTACCGATATCAGTTGAAAATGATCCCTCATTATTTGCATCATTTTATTTGAATGATTACTCTTTCGAGTCTCGGTAGGAGACATGACTCATATTCGTTTATGGGAGGTTCGATGGATTTGAAATAGACCCCTCTGGGAATGCTTTTCTAATCTCTACCATCTTTTCCTTGCAAAGAACTCCCCCATTTCTGATTTCTTCCTAGATGGGGGACCTTTGCTCACATGATATCCATTTTAGAAATGAATTTGTTTGATTCTAAGGTATCTGAATTCGGAGCTTTATTCTCTTTTGTCTTCCATTCAGAAGTTTGTTTAGATCTGTCCTCAAGGATAAGCTTATCTGGTCTCTTGAATCCTGAGATTTTTTCTTTCTCAAATCTTTATTTAGTCAGTTTCTCGTTACCCTGCCCATTATCTTTCTCCCTTGTTCTCAAACTAAGGAAAATTTGCATTCCTAAGAAGGCAAAAATTCTTTGCTTGGTATGCCTCTTATGGGTGGATTAACATTTACAATGTTATCTAGAGATCTTTCCTTTTTGTGTTTGTTGTATGTAAATGGGAGAGTAAGGATTTGACTCGCAGTTTTTGAAGATGTTCTCTTTGTGGGAAGCTTTGAAACTCGCATTCTTTTTATTTATTTATTTATTTGATTTATTTTTGTTTCATAATTTTTATTATAAGTTGAGGATTTTTGGAATTTTTCCCAGTTTAATTCTCCTATTGGGTTTTTTCATTATAAGCTATTGAAGCCCTTTCTAGTAATTATTATTAGTTCTGTTTATTTTTTTTTTGAAGGCTCCTTCATTTTGTATCATGTTAGCAATTTGCTTTTCTAGAAATAGTTTAACCATTACATTTTGTCACATGAACTTGTTGCTGTGCTCCTTCAGTTTCTCTGTCCTTTGGTCTTCCGCTCCCTGTATGATTCTGTGGTGGATTGATTATGAAATTTATATTTCAGATTTTCTAGTATAAATTTATCCACTTGCAAGTCACTGAGTTTCACGCCGTTGCATTAGAAAATAAACAACTCCAATCTGCAGAATCGCCAGAATTACAATTAATTCGCATCATTCTTTCTTCTTTTTCAGGGGACGTTTCGATAGCGAGCTGTTAGATTTCTTATAACTTTTCATTTTTCACGGGACGTATTGAAGGTTTGGTTTGCCTCTCCCCTCTTAGGAGATACTCGCTCACCTGACAAAAACATGGTTCAGAAACTGCAATCTATCAAAGGTGGTGGAGGGTCCGTTAAGGTTGGAGCTACCGGGACGATTAGTTCCCTGATGATGAGGGAATTAGAGACAATGAGATCCGGCCCCCAGAAGTCGGTAACTTCCAGAAACAAATCTTCATCTTCTACTACTACCGTTTCATCTGCTGCTTCCATTCCTAAAAGACTACAACAAAGTAGATCGTTTGATGAGGTAAACAATGGTAGAAGATATAACAGTGTTAATAACAGAAGCTTTGGAAACTCTCATAACACTACGAAGGCCGGTTCGAGGGATGTCCACCGAATGCCAATGCTTGGTTCTGATGATATTTATACAAATGGAAATATCTATAGAGAGAAACCAGAAAGGAAAGGACTTAGAGCAGTGGCAATTGTGGATGTAAAGTGCAATAACCCTGATAGAGCTTGGGCTAGCCGCCCTCTATCAAGTCGACTGAGAAAACTTGGTTTTTCAAAGCTATCAGAAACCTTTGCTTGACTCTACCAAAACTTTCACCATTTCCTGCACAACATGGTAGACCTATAGTTTGCTTTCTATCTGAATGTTTGCAGTTTTAGGGTTTCAAATGATGATGTATAGAAGGATCTGCCAGTAATTGGACTAGGGGAGCTGTGACTCTCACTGGCAGACCTGATGATTGGTTGCATTATAGCATATCAAACTCAGCCCTCGGTCCCCGTCATCAGGAGACCGTGCTCATTCAAGTGTCTTCTAGGCAATTTAGCTGGATTTATCACCTGATCGTGCCTCGGTGGGAAGCGATACCGTGTTCTGGTCGTTAGACATTTTATTTTCCTTAATCTAAAGTGAAAGAAAGCTGGCTTGGGTTTGTTATTTGACATGTTTAGATGGTAATTTGTTCTCTCCCCATATTTGACATGTTTGCATTCAAAACTTGTAAGTTGTAATAGTTATTAGTTAAGATTGTCTTTGCCACTTGGGTCTCTTTCAGTTTCTGCAATGTATTATGATCCTTTCCATGTGACTATAATTTGCTCCTTTTTCTTTTTCTTGGCACGATCTAATGGACCAACTTATCAAAGTTTCCATTGATAACCTGAATTCCTGATTCACTGTCTCTAATATGTGCTAAATGATGGTGCTGCATTCAGAAGGAAGATTCAGTTTCTGATATGTTCCATCATTATTGACAAGGAAAAGTAGAAATGATGGTGTTTGGTTTGCCCATACAGCACTTGATTTTCCCTTTTCTTCAAGAGAGGATGTTGTGGTCTACCTCATTTCATTCTTAGTTTTTATCATTTTTTTAATTGGCCTGATGATCAAAGTCCAAATCTTTTACTCTGTAGTTGGGGTAGGAGGGGGCCCACTTTTTTACATTTTTTGTATAACTTACCTCTACTAATTCTAGATAATACTTTGCCCTCAGCTCCAAAAGAGTCTTCGTTATTAAAAATCGTCTACTTGGAAGTTTGAATTACTAATGCGAACGTTCACTTCTATAATCATTTGATATACATGATTTTTTATAATTATTTTATCGTGTATCTAAAGCAATAAAAGTAATAATCACGTGATAACAATTATTTCGACACCAACTTGAGCATGATTCAACTAGTTAAGACATACACCTTTGACCAAGAAGTCAAAAATTTTGATCTCTTTATCCTCACATGTCGTTAAACTCTATATATATAACATTTCAAAGATATCTTTCTTCCATAACCGGATTTATGGAAGGTTATTCCCATCAAAATTCATTAGTGAATCCTATTTGATATTGTTCTCAACGCAATTATAAACACAACAGTAGAGTTCAATCCTTCTCTTTTTCTGAGTTTTTTTTTTTTCCCAAAAAATCTAAAGAAAGATATTCGAGTAGAGAAATTCTCTTTTAAAAGCTAAAAGCAAAAGTAAAGAAATGATGGGCAACAGGCCTCACAACTTACTTGAGATTTATTTAAATCAACCACCAATGATCTACCATGAATGAGGATTGGATGGTGATCAGTGGCTTGGACTTACAAACAGACTGCTCAACAATAATTGAACCACAAAACTACTTGAAATAGAGTTCTAAAAGCTTTTTGAAAGTATCAAATACACTAGTAAAGGGGTTGAGTTCAATGGGAGCATTTAGCCCTAGATCTGGAAACTGATTTGTCAAAGCCTGTTGCATTCCAGACATTGACATCATTGCAGCTAGCTGACTATTTGACATTACTTCACAATCTTGAGGAGTGTCCTTGATTTTGCTTGGATCGTACCCGAAGTTTGCCAAATATGATTTGTACTTCTCAATGAATTCAGGTCCCGGGTTTGGTGTTCTTGAATAGATCTGTTAGATTTTATGTCCAAAAGAATCAAACAGAACAGTAAACACAGAAGTTGGGCAGACAATTATGTCAAAGTTATTGTTAGTTGCTGCTCTGTTGCAAGTAAGGATGAAACAGATCATGTTTTAAAACTGAAGAATAGAGGCAATTTAAGCAAAGCTACCATGTGAAGTTCAAAATTTGATAATTCCAAGCTGAATGAGGTTCTTCAAACATTGAGAAGAAAAACAGAATTGAGGCTAAAAATCTAAAGGTTAAAATACCATTTTGGCCCCAGAACAAGGACTAATAATGCAAATTATTTAGGGATAATTGTAGATTATATCATGTGGTTTTACCCTTTTTCAAATCATACCTATGTATTCCAAAATTTTCTCAAACTAATTTGTTAGTTTTAACGGAATTGTTACACATGCACACAGCGAATAAGCCACGTATACTATTTCCATTGAAGTTAACAGTAGAACCTAAAAGAATAGTACAATGTGGTTTACAGATCTATTTTAAAACATAGGGAACTGATTTGCAAACTAGACTAAATATTAGTAATGAGTCCTTTATGAAGTATAAAGGTTAAAGCTAAGCGTTTTAAACTACATGTGATAGCATCCTGGGATTGAGATAGTATCTAAACCAAACTAAAATATGCACTGAATCTTTGAATTTACCTGAACAAAACTAAGGTCTTTTGCTCCAGAAACTATAGCAAAGTTGTCATAATCAGTTGCAATGACATCATACGGCTCCTTGGGGATAAATGGCAATGTTGGAAAGCGCAGGTAACATTTCTCCTTGATCATCTCCTGCTTTTCCAGCTCGGTTGCGCTTTTCTGTAGATCTTCCTCTGGAAGGCACTGAACTCTTCCTCTTATCCCAGTTATATATCCGTCAGGGCTTCCATGAACACAAAAGGTATCAACTTGTATTGCTGGTGTCGCCATATCGAATGTGTATACACCCTACATATTGATACAATAATATCTTATTCATCAGTATGGTTACTACATTGACTGAACTGAAGCATATGGCTGTTGGACTCCAATGATTGATAAGTAACATCATTCAAATAAATGATTAAGTACCCCTACGTCACTTTCTCGCTCTATCATGCAAAAGGCATGTAAGATCAGTTGGTTGTTTCAAGTATAAGATTACAGGAGTGATTGTTCATATTTCAAGAGATAAATAAAACTATAAGCTACACCAACCAGTCAGGTTCACCTGGGTGCAGTGACAGTCTTCCTGACCTTGTCCAGCAAATCCACGTTTAAGCGAAGCAACTTCGAACCATCTTCCTGAGTATCTAACAGGATCAAAATTTTTTGCTGTCATCCCTCTCATCATCATCAACCTCCCTCCTCCATCAGAATCATTGTCGAATGGAAGGCTCACTGCATTCTCAGCACTTGCAAGCTGGCAAAAGTTTTCATGGCGAGATAGATCAGCTGAGATAGCCTGATCAAGAAAATAGTGTAAGAGACAGGAAGCTTTGCTTCTATTCATAAAGTTCATCACATTATCATTTACATCTCCAAACATTTGAAACTATTATTGCAAACAAAGGACTCATATAGTTTTAATCAACAAGACTGAACCTTGGGATCCAACCTTTTAAATGAAGTCTGAACTGCTGGCATTCTGATGCAAATGTGTATGTTAAATGCACACCATACAAACCAACATTGGATCGAAAACTACTCGCAGTTGACTACTAAGCTAACAAATGTTCTTACAATAACATCTTCCATTAGTCAATGGTCCCACTAACCTGGTTTGTTTGAGTGAGAAATATCAATGAAGCAGCAAATCCAGATAGTAGATGCTGGGACAAAAGCTTTCTTAGAGCAGGTTGCTCAAAACTGCTCTTCCACATTACTTTGCCAGGCATTCCCCTGATGATAAAAGAGAACAAAAACCATTAAAAAAAGAACCAGGAAAAAAAACAGTGGCTAATGAAATGGACTATCAATTTGTTTGAACCAACAGTTCTGAGAGAATAGAAATAAACATAAACAAAGAAGCATTTTTCATTGAGCTCTTGTCATCTCATCACTATCACAAGAAGTTATTCATTACATCAGTTACTACTTTCAACATCATGTGTCCAATTCAACCACTAGTACCAATTGCACATCAAACTCAAGTACTCAACCACCTTCAATCAATGAATTCGGTCATCCAACTGAAGGCAACCTCAGTTCCAAACCAATTCATTTCTCGTTTTCAAAACCTAAGAAGAGAAGACTCCAAACTCTTGAGTTAAAGCCATCGCTCCCATTTTGAATAAAAAGTCCAACAACCCAGAACCTAGTTCGAAATTTCCCAATTACAACGCAAATACCCGCAGAATGCGAGTTTAATAGCAAATTGAAACGAACCCAGAAAAACTGAAGTAGAATTAAACAAAAATCCAGCCTCCCTTTAAAACACAAGAAACTGTAAAGATTAATGGGGACAAGATGAAGAATATGGAAAATTATGGTACCTGGAGGAGGAAGGAGGAGAAGAATAGCATTGGAGAAGAAATGGGGCTGATGAATGGAGAAGAAACTGCACCATTTTCCAATTAGAATGCTCTTTTTTACTAGAGTTTCAAGCTTCCTGTAAGAGCAATTTGTAGAACATCGCCATTTTTTGTTGCTTGGTTCTGCTTTAGCTTTCTTCAACCATATACTCAAATAAATAGTTGATCAAAACTTTAAAAAATATCTTAACTAGCAAAACGGCGACGTAATGAACTTGACACGTGATATTGTGATTTCCACCTTTTTTGAATGATGTTTTGTTTACACCTCTCACTTTTTCTAGATAATTTAGTACTTTAGCATGTGATTAAAAATAGACGCCGAGAATTCGATGGTATAAATATTAATTATTATGGGTGAAATTTAGTTTAAGTGGCAAAATTATCGATAACTAATATTTTGAGCATACAACAGAAACATAACTAATATTTTGAGCTAACTATAATTCTAACAACATTACAACATAATTATAACAATAGGTCGGTGAGCTCTCTTAATAGGCCTAACCTACTGGGCTTGGGCCAACCACATGGGCTGACCCACTGAACCAAGTTATCCGCTCGTTTTTTTTAAAGTAAGTCAAGTGACTAGTTAAAATGTGCTAACAAAAGGTTTATGCCTCATTAAATTACTATTTTATTAATATATTTGTACACATGGACATGTACTTGAAAAAAAATGGAATTTATCGATAGTGGGTCAAATTTAGACGATGAATAAGTTGGATGTCATAATGTTTATGTGTTCAAATGTGTATTAGTAAAACATTAACGTCATAGTGAATCAACTTTTTTAAAATAAACTTTAACAAAAATTGGAATGAATGACCTAATTGATCATTTTTAAAACATCAAGGTAAATTTGAAAATTTTTAAAATTGAGAATTTTAAAACATCAATGACCAATTTTAGAATCCACTAAAAGATTAAGGACTAGACATTGATGGATACCTTTAAAAAGGATTATGGAAATTCATAATTCATAATTTCATAAAAGCTAGCTACTTGCATTGCTAAATTATTATCCATGATTTTCAAACAAGTTACAAATTCTTGTGATTAATGTTTATGTTGGTTGGTGATGTTTTTATTGACAATTTTATATTCGATTGGTATGTTGAAGATATTGATAATTGACCCTTTAATTTTTTTATGTCAACATTGGATCTCTCCATCGACCCATTACTTTTTTTTGCTGGACTACTATATAAAATGAATATTTAAATTTAACAAAATTTTATTTGATTGTTAGTTGAGCTATTACTAATGTCGTGCAAGAAAAATCTACTTAAATATGATTGAATAATTGAATATAACTGGGTTAGTTTAAGTTATGCTTTTTTTTTTAATGATTTAATGAATGGAATGAAAGTAGCTTTCATATCTAATTCAAAACTGTATATATATATGAATATAATAAGATTTTATTATAAGGAGATATAGTTTGTTGGTTTTTATTTTTTATGGGCACTACTTTGGTCTTTCTCACCTACTATGTGACCAAATGTATGTTACTATGTTAGGTAGGATATCAATTCAAACAAAAATGGGGCAATGCCCATTCATTAACCTAAAAAATAAAATACTCTTTTTGTAACAATATTACAATTTAAACAAAAGTGAGGATTTGAACTATAGCTTTAATAGAAATTTACTAATATTTGTCTTGTTAAGTTTATAAGGTGCACTTAATATTAAAATTTGAGGCAGTTTGCAAATTTTAGGGAGTAGTTTTAAAATTAAAGCTAGTATAATTGGGGGGAGTGATTATAATTTACAAAAAAAAATCATGTGAAATTAGGGGGGAAAAATCATTTGAAATTGTACTAAAACAAAAACTATTAAACTATATTCTTGATTAAATTTTGGGTTGTATCAATAAAAACCTTTAACTAATAATTTATCAATTAAAAACTATATATTTTCATAAATTTATCAATATTTTGTTTGAAAATTGTTAGTCCACACATTTATTCTCACACGTGTACCTAATTTAGAGTTTCATTAGTGAACTAATTTAGGCCTTACGTTTAAAAGATATCAATGCATCGATTCTCACACGTGTATTAACTTCTTCAACCTTTTGAATTAGCGAAAGAGTAATTTTTTATCTTCACTTCTTCCTCCATTTTCCTCTACCAATTTTGAAAGAAATACATTGTTGTTGTTGTTATTATTTTACTATATTCTTCAATAAGATTTTTGGGGAAGAATAGTGTTATTTGATTAAATTTGAGTTTCATAAGTGAAAATAGTTTTAGAGACCTTTGTTCCATGAAAAATGATAAAAATAAATAAATGTAAAATTTGATGACATTGACTAATTCGTCATAAAATTACAAAAAAAAAAATCATAAAAAATTAAATTCTCAAAATTAGACCATGTCATCCAAATTGTACAAACATTTTATTATTTTAATAGAACAAATATCTCTAAAATTATTTTCAATTCTATTTAAAATCCGCTCAAATTTATTTAAATAATATTGTTCTCCTCTAAAAGTCTTACTAAAATATATATATAAAAAAATTAATTCATTCTTTATTGGTAGAGAAAAATAGAGGAAAAAAAAAGGTGAAATTTTACTTATTCTGTTAATTCAACATTTGAAGAAGTACACATGTAAGAATTGATGTATAGACCATTTTTAAATGCACAATTTAAATTGATTTACCTTTGAAAGTTTAGGGATTAGATTGATATAATTACAAGTTCCTACATGTGTGAACTAGTTGTTTTAAACAAATGTAAGGAAAAGTATATTGACACACTCATAAAAATTTAAGGTTTTAATTGATACAACTCAAAATTTATGAGTACTAATTGATTTGTGTTGGGGGTTTCAAAAAAAAATGTTAGAAAAGGGTTTTCTAGAGCTTATATTTTTCACTTTTTTTAACCTTGAAGGGTGCCTATGAAGTTTTTTAATGGTCAAAATATCATATTGGTTCATGAATTTTGAGTTCATCTATGGTAATTATGAGTACTTTTAAATGTTCAATTTTAATATATATGCTTTCAATAAATCTCAAAATTAGTTCATACTATTTTATCAAAATTGGTTAAATAGTAATAATAATTTTTATTGGAAAAAAAACACAATATAAAAATATTTTCAAATTTTTAGAAAGTTTATATTTTCAAATTTTTAGAAGGAAACTAATAGGAGACTAATTTTTTTTAGAAACATTAACAATAAACTAACAATATGGACCAATTTTAAGTTTGATTAAAGTATAAAGACTAAATGACCGAAATGAAATGAAACTCAAACCTTAACTATCAAAATAATATTTTAAACTCTTTTGTTTTATCGGAATTTCATTCATTTCTCCAACGTGTTGATTTTAAAATATAAAATAATTAGATAAATTTTTTCTTAGACAACAATTATGGTTATATATACAATATAGTTAACTTTCCGAATAGACATGAAAGAAAAACTATTTTCTCTCTCTACCCTGTTTTATTCAAGGTTTAAAATGTCGTCGTTGATAAAAATATCGAGGTCTCGATTTCATAGAAATGTCGATGAAAATATCGATAAAATGTCAATGTCGATTGATATTTCTGAAAAAATTTTAAAAACAAAAAATTTAAAAAAGTATTAAAATTACAAAATAAACTTTCTACCAAGGGTATACATAAGTCGGGTTGGGCCGGGTTATGCTAGTTTTTTGGACAAACCCGAATTTTCGGATTAGTTATTCTTCCAACCCAAATAATTCTATTCATGAGGGTAACCCAACCCAACCCAGCCCAACATTTTCGAATTGGGTTGGGTTGGGTATCGGGTTAGCTTTTTTTTTCTTTTTAATTTAAAATTTAAAAAATAAAAAATTAATATAAATATAAAAAAAATAAAAAATTAAAGAACTTCAAATGTCTTTATACTAAATAACAACCATAAAACTTAAATATTCTAATACAAATTTTCAATTATCCCAAGAAACTTCTAAGTAAATCGTTATCATTTAAAACAAATACTCTTTATTTTTCAAAGATTGAATTAAAATTAGCCACTTAGTTTCAATTTATATTATGAAAAATTACACCTAACGACTTCAAAAATGTATTTTTAAGAGTTATTAAATAATAAATAATTATGAAATTAAATAAAAATAAATTAAATACATGTATATGTAGTTGTATGGTAGGTAAAAATATAATTTTTAAAATTAATAATAAGTTCGGATTGGTCGGATCAACCCAAATTAATTTTAGGTGAACCCACGAATCAACCCAACTCATACATTTTAATTTATTTGAATCCAACTCAACCCAAATAAATTCATAACCCAACCCAACCTGACAGGTTGGTCGGGTTGTTCGGGTTATGAGTTTTTTGAACACCCCTACCTTCTACACTTTTTTAATGAGCTAAAATACTTTGTTATAATATTATATTCACATTATGTTATATTTTGTTATTATTTTCTTTAATATTTCATCAATTTTATACGATATAATGAAAATGTCGATTCTCTGATGTCAATGTCGAACTCATGGACATGTGAAAATATCAATGAAAATATCGACATGTCGACGGAAATTTAATACCATGGGTTTACTTACAAATTCATTTTAAATTTCTTTTCTTTTTCTTTTTATTTTTTTAAGCATTACATGATTAAAAAATGTCAATTCAAGTCTAACTAAACTGCTTTAGACATTGTCAACAAGAGTATAGTTCAATTGACATCAAGTAAGACTTATGATCATGAGGTCATGGGTTCGAATCTCCCACCCTCAAATGTTGTTGTACTCAAAAAAAAAAAAACTACTTTAGACATTATATTTTCAACCTTAAAGATAGACATTCGAAATTGCATTGCACTAGTCAAATTTGATTTTTTTTTTTCAAGTAGTTAGAGATGTCCACTGGGTGGGATGAGATGAGGTCCGCCCCTATCTCCCATTTGATTCCCCATCCTACAAAATTCCTTTAAATTTTGCAATGATTATTCTTAGAGAATGATTCCTCGTTTAAATAGAGTGGTGCCCTTCTGAAACAACTTATACCTAAACGAGGATCTCGTCCCGTTAAGGTAGGTCTCTGCGAGATCATCTTGTGTAGAAAAAATGGACATATGTTAGTTGCCAAAGAATCTATTGTCTTCTTTTTAAGATTTTAACAAGTAATTTTTTTTCAACTAATTGGATAGGAATTGCACATTTATTGAATTAAAGTAATTAATTAAGTAAAGTATGATTATATAAATAATATCTATCATGATATAAAAATATGATGCATTTACATGGTCATGATATTCTTTTATAAATGAAAATGGTTATGACATGTTCTTTATTTTTATCTTCAATTTAATTTAATTTATAATATTGTTTAGGGAAATGTTTTTAATATATGCATGGAAAAGGAAAGCCAAATTTTTGTAATTAATGAAACAATGAAAAAAGTCAAACATTTGATTGAAACAAACTTCAGAGGGAATTATGGTTTTAAATATTCCAATCTTTTAGAATTGGTAAGATAGGGAAGAAATCTCTCTCTTAATATTATTTTAATATTGTTTGCTGCAATTTGACAATTTTAATTCCAACTAAGTCATGGAAAAATTGTGTCTATTATTATTACTACTACTGCCATAGGTTGAAATATATTTTTACCATCAAAAGTCTATAATTTTATTTTTCTTGAAATTCAATCCTTGAAGTTAAAATATATATATATTGGTGCTTCAAATTTTAGTAAGTTTCAAATTTAGTTGTTAAAAATTTTGTAATATATATATATTTTGGGGCATAGGTCATTTTCTTGCTATTTGGCATCTATGTATAAAAATTTGTTGATCTAGGATGCTAATATATTGAGAAATAATAAAATTGTCAATGTTAAAAGACTAAATGAAATAAGCAAAAATATATTTCATTGGGTAAAATCATCAAGCAAAAACCATATTCTTTACTTGAAATTTCATGGGAATATATTTCCTTTAGTCTTTCCAAACTCAATATCATACATTCTCTAGCCATAGGATAAGCTCTAAGTTTTATCTTTGTTTTCAGTTTTTCTACTAATGAAGTTCGTTTATATTGCCTATGTCATGACAACGTGAGCATAATTCAATTAATTAAAGTATTAATTGTTGGATTTTATAGGAAAAAATGTGAAAGAAAATGTTATTTTGAAACATCAAAATCAAATTGATGTTGATGTTATTTAACTTTAAATTCAAAAGCTTCAAAATGGTTTGAAACATCCAAATGTGTTGATGTTTCTTATACAAATTTAACTTAAAAAGTTAAGTTTGTGAGTTTTGTTTAAATTTTAACAAGTAACTACACAATTGAGTTAATTTTGATGTAGGTTTTATATTCTTTATATTTATTTGATTTTAGGAAGTTACTAAGTTGCTAGCCTATAAATACCAACTTGTTTCTTCATTTGGAGTATCTTATTCTATTTTGGAGTATCTCATTCCAATTGAAGAGTTCCTCTCTTTTCTTTCTTCTCTTTGATCTTGAGTCAAGTTGAGAGCAAGTGTGTAAGAGTTCTGTCAGATCCGAGTAGTTCGAGATTGTTGTTTTATCGGAGCCAGTCGTTGTATCCTGCTGAGACGATCATTGTAGTCTGCTTGCAACCCATGCAGAGCGAATAATTGTCTTCAGGACAACGCTTAGTAAGCGTGCCTCGACTATTTACAATCCTTTGTTCTTGAGTTTTGATTTGTTGTTTTATAAAATATTTGTACAATTACTTACAATTGTAAAAGCTTGTAGCCAATTAAGTTGTAATTAATTTGCTAGTATTACTCAGTTTTATACACAACAATGTTCAATATTATCCAACATTAATAAGTAATAACTTTTTCTTAAGACCGTATGTTCAAATTCTCGCACCTTGTTTGAAGTGTAAATCTTGATATGCGTATGTACATGTATATATATAGCACGTAAATGATAATCTAAAAATAGACATATATTTCTTTTTTGTTAATTCAATAACTCAAATTTTGTCAATTTGAACATAACTCAGTAGATAAAAGATAACCAATTACTATTTTAAAGATCGATAATTCAATCTCTCACCCCTACCATTGTTGAAAACTCCTTGTTGGGAATGACTATGGGCCATTGGCCCATTATGACCTTAAGAGAAATACACAAGCATTTGTCCCACATGGATAGTTTTTGTAGTGGGAAGTGGGTTTATATGTGTAAGCACATTTAGGGGCTTACAAATAATGCATAGAGTGGTAATAAGATCTCTCCCCACACGCGCGCCGCGGCCGTTCGTCCGGTTGTTCGGTTCGGGAAATGCGCTTGCGCGAAAAAAAGGAATTTTTTATTACTTTTTGATTTATTATTTTATCATTAAGGTAATTATTCCCTCATTAATTTGCCAACGTTTTATACCAAAAACGTTTAGATCTAATTATTAATTTTCAAAATGTTTTACAGATCTGAAAAAATAAAAACGTTTTGCAGATCTGAAAACGAAAAAAAATTGTATTCGAACAGATCTGTGAACAAGAAAAAAAAAAATTTGAGTCTTCGTTTCGTGATCCTCTGATTCTGAGCAAAGTTCATTTTTCTGTTGATTCCAAATCGTCCTCTAACGTGTGCACGTTCGAGGTCGGTGTTGTGTTAACCTTGGGGAGCAACCGACAAACACGATTCGCACCTAGGTCGTGCCGAATTTTGCTTTCAAGGCAGTGGTTTCACGACACAACAATTACGTTCCAGATTTTCTGACAACAATTTGAAAGGAAAATTTTCTTCCATGTCGATTAAATCCGGGAAGGTTCTTCCAGATCTGTCCAAATTGGAGCCACTCGATGGAGCAAATTACCGTCTTTGGTCCCAGAAGCTACTGATATTCTTCGAGCAATTAGAGGTGGACTATGTTCTTACCACAGACCATTCAAACCAGGACCGATCCAACGTTACATCTCCTGTTCATCCTGTTATTTTACCTTAATGATAAAATAATAAATCAAAAAGTAATAAAAGGAATTTTTTATTACTTTTTGATTTATTATTTTATCATTAAGGTAATTATTCCCTCATTAATTTGCCAACGTTTTATACCAAAAACGTTTAGATCTAATTATTAATTTTCAAAATGTTTTCTGAGATCTGAAAAAATAAAAGCGTTTTGCGAGATCGAAAGCGAAAAAATTGTATTGAGCGGATCGTGAACAAGAAAAAAAAATTTTGAGTCTTCGTTTCGTGATCCTCTCGATTACGAGCAAAGTTCATTTTTCTCGTTGATTCCAAATCGTCCTCTAACGTGCACGTTCGAGTCGGTGTTAATGTTAACCTTGGGGAGCAACCGACAAACACGATTCGCACCTAGGTCGTGCCGAATTTTGCTTTCAAGGCAGTGGTTTCACGACACAACAATTACGTTCCAGATTTTCTGACAACAATTTGAAAGGAAAATTTTCTTCCATGTCGATTAAATCCGGGAAGGTTCTTCCAGATCTGTCCAAATTGGAGCCACTCGATGGAGCAAATTACCGTCTTTGGTCCCAGAAGCTACTGATATTCTTCGAGCAATTAGAGGTGGACTATGTTCTTACCACAGACCATTCAAACCAGGACCGATCCAACGTTACATCTCCTGTTCATCCTGTTATTTTACCTTAATGATAAAATAATAAATCAAAAAGTAATAAAAGGAATTTTTTATTACTTTTTGATTTATTATTTTATCATTAAGGTAATTATTCCCTCATTAATTTGCCAACGTTTTATACCAAAAACGTTTAGATCTAATTATTAATTTTCAAAATGTTTTACAGATCTGAAAAAATAAAAACGTTTTGCAGATCTGAAAACGAAAAAAAATTGTATTCGAACAGATCTGTGAACAAGAAAAAAAATTTTGAGTCTTCGAGCAATTAGAGGTGGAGCAAATTACCGTCTTTGGTCCCAGAAGCTACTGATATTCTTCGAGCAATTAGAGGTGGACTATGTTCTTACCACAGACCATTCAAACCAGGACTGATCCAACGTTACATCTCCTGTTCATCCGGGCGCATCTACTGATACGCAAGCTGTCCCTGCTCTTACTGATCCAGAAAAATATGAGAAAGATAACAAGACAATACGAGGCCATCTATTCAACCACATGACAGATTCCTTGTTCGATCTGTTCGTCGTTCAGAAATCTGCAAAGGTCATATGGAGTACTCTCGAATCCAGATATGGTGGTGATGATGCTGGTAGGAGAAAATACGTTATTGGTAAATGGTTGCAGTTTCAGATAATGGATGACAAACCAGTGATGGACCAGGTTCATGAGTATGAGAATATGGTGGCCAATGTACTGTCAGAAGGGATGAAAATGTGCGAAATCCTTCAGGCAAATGTTTTGCTTGAAAAATTTCCACCATCCTCGAGTGATTACCGTAATCCAGATCTGTCCAAATTGGAGCCACTCGATGGAACAAATTACCGTCGTTGGTCCCAGAAGCTACTGATATTCTTCGAGCAATTAGAGGTGGACTATGTTTTTACCACAGACCATTCAAACCAGGACCGATCCAACGTTATATCTCCTGTTCATCCGGGTGCATCTACTGATACGCAATTTTTCCCTGCTCTTACTGATCCAGAAAAATATGAGAAAGATAACAAGACAATACGGGGCCATTTATTCAACCACATGACAGATTCCTTATTCGATTTGTTCATCGTTCAGAAATCTGCAAAGGTCATATGAAGTACTCTCGAATCCAGATATGGTGGTGATGATGCTGGTAGGAGAAAATACGTTATTGGTAAATGGTTGCAGTTTCAGATGATGGATGACAAACCAGTGATGGACCAGGTTCATGAGTATGAGAATATGGTGGCCAATGTACTGTCAGAAGGGATGAAAATGTGCGAAATCCTTCAGGCAAATGTTTTGCTTGAAAAATTTCCACCATCCTTGAGTGATTACCGTAATCACCTGAAACACAAGAAGAAAGATTTGACTCTACAAGAATTAATCAGTCACATCCGTACTGTAGAAGCCAACAAACAGAAAGATAAGTTGAATTCGATTTTTAAATTACATTAATGCTAACTTGGTTGAATCTTCTATTGCATCAAAAGACGAGTTCAAATACAAGGAAAGCAGTTGCAAAAGAAAAACATTGCAGAAAAAGGGACATCATTTTAAGACTGCTGGTGGACGAATTGAGAAGTTCAAGCTGATATGCTACGTTTGTGGGAAACCAGGGCACAAATCATATCAGTTTAACCAGAGGAAAGGGAGACCAAATAAAAATCCTGGACCTGTCAGACCTTCTCCACAAGCCAACATTGTGGAAGATGAAATTATTGTTGTTGTGCTCGTGGAAGAAAATCTGGTGGAGAACAAGTCTGACTGGATTCTTGATACTGGAGCTTCGAGGCATTTCTGCTCAAACCGAGACTTGTTTCATGACTTCCAAGACAGTATCGATGGTGAATGTGTGTTCATGGGCAACTCAGCCACTGCTGGAGTTCTTGGAAAAGGGAAGATTATACTAAAACTTACTTTTGGAAAAACTTTATCTCTCAGTGATGTATTGTATGTTCCTTCATTGCGTAGCAATTTGGTGTCTGGGAATTTGTTGAACAAAGCTGGACTTAGGATTGTGTTTGAGGCTGACAAGGTTATTATCACAAAAAATGGTGACTTTCTGGGTAAGGTATATTTAGCTGATGGTCTTTTCGTTTTGAATACTGCTTTTGTTCCTCCTGAAATGAATGAAAATTCCTCTCGTTTTGCTTATATTGTTGAAACTATTGATGTATGACATGGTAGACTAGGACATGTAAATATTGCGTCCATTAAAAGGCTAAAAAACTTGCATCTAATTAATGTATCAGAATCACATGAAAATAATATATGCTCAGCATGTGTAGAAGCAAAGTTTGCTAAAAAAACCTTTTAAATCAATTGTAGCCAGAAGTACTGAATTACTTGAATTAATTCACTCAGACTTAGCTGATTTTAGAAACATTCCAAGTAGGGGTGGTAAAAAGTATTATATATCTTTGGTTGATGACTATTCTAGATATACAAAAATTTATCTTCTAAAATCAAAAGATGAAGCTAGTGGTGCTTTCATAAAATTCAAAACAGAAGTAGAGAATCAGTTGGATAGAAAAATAAAAAGGTTAAGATCTGATAGAGGTGGTGAATATAATGATAATTCTCTCAAAGAATTCTGTGAGGTGAATGACATAATTCATGAAAAGACTGCACCATATTCTCCTCAACAAAATGGCATAGCTGAACGTAAAAATAGAACATTAAAAGAAATGATGAATGTTATGTTGTTAAGTTCTGGACTCTCTGATAATATGTGGGGAGAAACGGTACTTTCTGTTTGTTTTATTCTTAATAGGGTTCCCCATAAAAAACTGGATAAGACCCCATATGAGATGTGGAAAGGTTACTCTCCTAACCTAAGCTATCTAAGAGTGTGGGGGGTGCTTAGCCAAAGTAGAGTATCCAGATTTCAAGAAACCTACTGTTGGATCTAAAACATTTGATTATGTCTTTATTGGTTATGCAAATAATAGTGTTGCTTATAGATTTATGTGTTTAAGTGATAATTCGATTTGTGAGTATAGAGATGCTATATTTTTTTAACACATTTTTCCCATAGTAAAATCTGTTAATGAACAAGTAGACACTTCACATGATAATCAATTAACTGTACACAATGACCTACCTGTATGTGCACCATCCATTTCTGATAGCATGCATGAATCTGAGCTTAGAAGAAGTAAGAGACAAAAAATTAATAAGGATTTTGGACCCGATTTTCTTACTGTTTTTCTAGTTGAAAATTCAGATAAAATAGATGATCAATTTTCTTGCATGTATCTGATAGATGAGGATCCCAAAACATATCAAAAGGCTTTAAGTTCAATAGACTCTAGCTTCTGGAAGGAAGCAATTAAGAGTGAGCTAGATTCCTTAATTATGAATCAAACATGGGACTTAGTGGATCTTTCTAAAGGAAATAAGCTCATTAGGTGTAAATGGATTTTCAAAAGGAAAACTAAACCTGATGGCTCAATTGAAAAATTTAAGGCTAGATTAGTGGTCGTAGAGTATACACAAAAACATGGCATTGATTATTTCGATACATACTCCCCTGTAACTAAAATAGCTACTATTCGTGCGTTAATTGCTTATGCAGCAATACGTGGTCTGTTAATACATCAAATGAATGTAAAAACAACATTCCTCCATGGAGATTTAGAGAAGGAAATATATATGATACAACCTGAAGGCTTTATAGTTACTGGACAAGAGGACAAGGTATGTAAACTTAAAAAATCTCTTTATGGCCTTAAACAAGCTCCAAAACAATGGTACGAGAAATTTAATAGTACTTTGATAAGCAACAATTTTAAAGTAAACTGTTATGATACATGTGTTTACTCAAAAATGTTTGGAGCTGATTGTGTGATTATTTGTTTGGATGTCGATGATATGCTTATTTTCGGTACAAACATAGAAGTGATTAATGATACTAAGTTATTTCTGTCCACACACTTTGAAATGAAAGATTTAGGTGAGGCTGATGTAATACTTGGTGTTAAAATAAGAAAGACAGAAAATGGTTTCTCATTATGTCAATCACACTACATTGAAAAATTGCTAAAAAGATTCGATTGTTCTGATGATATTCCTGCAAGAACACCTTATGATGCCAATATGAATCTTAAAAAGAATAAGGGAGATAGTGTTTCTCAATCAGAATATGCAAAAATAATAGGTAGTGTCATGTTTTTAATGAACTATACTAGACCTGATATTGCATATGTTGTAAGTAGATTGAGTAGATACACACATAATCCTGACAAATATCACTGCATTGCTATTCGTCGATTATTAAGGTATCTTAAAGGTACTATGGATTACTGTTTGCATTTTATAGATTTCCTGTTGTGTTAGAAGGATATTGTGATGCAAACTGGGTAACAGATAATGACGAAGTGAGCTCCACTAGTGGATATGTATTCATACTAGGTGGAGGAGCTATTTCCTGGAAATCTGCAAACTAAACGCGCATTGCACGTTCCACCATGGAGTCTGAGTTTATAGCTCTCGAGCTGGTAGGACAAGAGGCAGAATGGCTAAGAAGCTTGCTGTGAGATGTACCATTGTGGGGGCCATATGTGTCAGTCTCTCTACATTGTGATTCACAAGCTGCCATAGGTATTGCCAAGAATAGTGTGTATAATGGCAAAAGAAGGCATATACGGCTTAGACATGAAGCTGTGAAACAGTTGCTGAAGAGTGGGATTATCTCCTTGGAATATGTGAGGTCTGAAAGGAATTTGGCAGATCCTCTCACTAAAGGCTTGACAAGGAGAGTAATTCTAAAGTTTTCAACAAGTGTGGGACTCAAACCTTTATAGTGGTTCCATAACCCTCATTTGGGTGGTCCAAATATGGACTTGATGGACAATTGAGAAGTTTTCCATAGCCCAGCTATTTGGGTGGTCTTAATATAGACTTGATGGATAACTCTAAAGTTTTCATAGCTCAGATTTGAGTGGTTTGTGTTAAAGCAGGACTTGATGAAGCAAAGGAACGTGAGTGTGAAGGTGTGGCGCTATTCATGAAAGAGTTTAAAAGGTCTCTTTCTAGAGCTCTCACGATGACCCAAGGTTTTATGTGCATGGTTATCAATAGCACTTGAGTTTCACTTATCGCGGAATCAACAAAATAAGGACTGAAACGTGTTGTAGGGGTCTCAACTATAACTATTGAAAGTTCAAGAGGTAACTCACTTTCTCTAATTAGGTTGTTGCCTTGCTTCACTATGTATCAATTCAAATCGTAAGATATTGATGCTTAAGTTTATTTTCCTTTCTTTGCTCAGAATTTATTTTTTATTTTTCCTTTTTTCTTCATCTTGATAGTCATTCGTGGGGGACTGTTGGGAATGATTATGGGTCATTGGCCCATTACAACCTTAAGAGAAATGCACAAGCATTTGTCCCACATGGATAGTTTTTGCAGTGGGAAGTGAGTTTATATGTGTAAGCACATTTAGAGGCTTACAAACAATGCATAGAGTGGCAATAATATCTCTCCCCACACGCGGGTCGTCGCCGCCGCCCGCTCGGTCGGGTTCGAGAAATGCGCTTGCGCGAAAAAAAGAAATTATTTATTACTCTTCGATTTATTATTTTATCATTAAGGTAATTATTCCCTCATTTATTTTGCCCACTTTATACCAAAAACGTTTAGATCTAATTATTAATTTTCAAAACGTTTTACAGATTTGAAAAAATAAAAAATATTTTGCAGATCCGAAAACGAAAAAAAATTGTATTCGAATAGATCTGTGAACAAGAAAAAAAATTTTGAGTCTTCGTTTCGCGATCCTCTGATTCTGAGCAAAGTTCATTTTTCTGTTGATTCCAAATCGTTCTCTAACGAGTGCACGTTCGAGGTCGGTGTTGTGTTAACCTTGGGAAGCAACCGACAAACACGATTCGCACCTAGGTCGTGTCGAATTTTGCTTTTAAGGCAGTGGCTTCACGACACAACAATTACGTTCCAAATTTTCTGACAACACTCCTAATTCAAATATTAACATGAATGTTTGAATTTATAACTTAACTATCCGAGTAAATACGTATATAATAATTGATGGTATGTATCTTTTGAAAAAAATGTTTATTTTTCTTAAAACATTATTTTTAAAAGTGGATTATAAGACAAAGAAAATTATCGATAAAATTCAATAAAGCAAAGAAAAAAAATCTTTATTATTTACAATATATTTTATATAAAAAAAATATAAGTATAATTTTAATTCCCATACGGAACAAATGTATAGAGTATAGAACATTCATATAATAATCTCAAGGCACCTACTCATACCTTGTCCTTCAAGCTTCAAAAGAGATTAATTAAGATATGGCAGAGATTCATCATTATCTACACAAATATTTTAAGCAAAATCTTTTTTTAATCATTTCAAATTAATTATTTTGTAGGATATAATATCATAATCAACACAAATATCATATCATATGCAATTAGTCTTTTAATTTCATTGTAAAAGACAGATGGGACCATTGTGTTATTTTATCAAAACATGCAGCTTTTTTTTTCTTTATTTCTTTTTTCTTTTTCACCTTTATTCTAAAAGCATTGTGTTCATATATTCCTTTGATCTAGATCCACCAATTAAAAGAATGCCCTTTTTTAATGTTTGTAAGTTCAATGATAAATTTCTTACATTTAATAACTGTGTCAATTCAATATTATTTTAATTTCATTAAGATTATACTTCTATTTAATTTATTTATTCATTGCAACTATTCGTTTTACTGAGTATTTGGAATAAGTCTATTAGTAGTGTTTTTCTTTTTAATTTAGTCTATTTAGTCTAAAAAAATAGATTTGTAGGTTTTTTCAAAGTTAAAGGTTAAATTATACAAAATATTTCAAACTTTAGGATAGATTTCAATTATGTCCTTAAACTTTAAGAATTTTCATTTTTACATTTGAACTTTGAAATTGGTCAAAAATATATATTTTTTCATTTAAAATTAATGATGAAAATTGGCGGGACAGTTGATGTATACAAATTTAAGGCGTATGTGATATGATTACAACTATGTATAGAAGATTAAGATTGTTGTTATTTTTTTTTTTCATCTCAAAAGATACTATTAAATCATTTTTTAATCAATTTTTACACATTAACTTATATGAATGTTGATGTGATCGAATGATGTACACATTTGCCTTTTAATTTTTACATACTAGTTGTCTGGTCAATTTTCATCTTACTTTAATGAAAAGACTTTCCAAGTGTATCTTTTTAAATAAATTTCAAAATTCAAGGATAAAAATGAAACTTGTCACAGCTTAGAGGTATATTTTGTATAATTAAACGTGTTTAACCTATGATATGAACTATTAGATTGTGTCTTATTACTTATACATCCATGGACTTTAAAAAAATGTATAATAAGTTCTTAAAGTTTCAATTTTCTATTTAGTAGGTCTTCCACAATTTTTTAAAAAACAAAGTCTATATATCATTAAACTTTTAATTTTGAATATTTATGACATATCAACCATTTTTAAAACTAATGGAACTTTTGTATTTTGTGTCTAACATTATACGAGTCTAAACTTTCAGTTCTGTATACAACACATCTATGGATTTTAAAATATATTGAAAAAGTCAATTAATTATTAAACACAAAAATTGAAGATTCAAGAACTTAATTAGACACCCACTTGAAATAAAGTTTAGAAACTAATTAAACATTTAGATACTTGTTATAAACAAAATTGAAAGTGCAATGACGTATTAGAAATTTTTTAAATTTTAAAAATCTAGAAGACACAAATCTAAAAGTTCAAATATTGAACTTGTAATTTAATCCATTTTAAATATTTTTTTTCTCTTTATTGATGCTCCAAGTATCTTCCAATAATATAGCTCCTCTTCTCTCTCTAGCATGCATTTTATTCTCTCTAATTCATACATCTCTATCTACTATTTTTCTCTCTTAAAATTTGTATCAGGTTCTCTTGTCTAACTTATTTATTTTTTTAGTTCAACAATATATATGACTTAACAAAAGTAATATATGGGGCAAAATTTAAACCTTCGACTGAGAATATTATGTCTAGGTCAATTGATTTATGCTTAGATTGATCTCTAACTTATGTCTATCGTGCTAATATTGTTTTCTTTTATTATTATATTTTATCAAAATGACAATTTGAACCTACCATTTATAAGAGAATGTTTTTTTTTAAACCATGCATGCTCATATTCGCTGCAAAACTCTTTCTATCGTTTTATTTACATCTAAATATATAATAAATAAATAAAATTACGATTGGATGATTTAATAGAGAAAAAGTAAAGATGAAACCAATGGTGACTTTCTGTTTCATTAAAAAAAAAACAAAAACAAAAAAAACAAACAGAAAACATTAATCCATCTCTATGCGATCAACTATTCTTGAATTTTAAAAAATATCTAATAGTGGCCTGAATTTTCAATTTATATTTAATAGATTTTTAAATTTTGAAAATGTCAAATAAGTGTTCAATTTTATATTTAATAAGTTTTTGACATATTCAAATTTTTTAAATTAATAAATTTATTAGACATAAAATTGAATATTATATCTAATATCATATTAAACTTTTAATTTAATTTCTAACAAGTTGATGAATTTTAAAAAATGCTGAATAAATTAAAGATTTATTAAATATAAAATGGAAAGTTGAATAACTTAATAGATACAAAATAAAAAGTTCGAAGATTAATAGACACTTTTAAAGTTAAAGATTTATTAGATAAAAAATTAAAAGCTTAGTATTTTTTAAACTTTAAAGACCTATCAGATATAAATTTAAAAGTTGAGAAATTAAACTTCAAATTTAATCCCTTTTAAACGTTATTTGTTAAGAACACGTTTTGAAAATAATTAAAACCGACTATCAATGCAACGGAAAAAACGTATAATTAGTTTTTAAAGGATAGTTTTAGGTATTTTGAAAAAAAATATATATAATAATATAACAGCAGCTTTGTTGGTCCACTCAAACACCATCAGAAAGTGCCACGTCATTTACTATTCTTTAATAATTTTTTTATAAAATAAAATAATTCTGACCAAATATTAAAAAAAAAAAAACTTTTATCTTCTCACACAAAAGCTCACTGTCACATAAAATTTTCTTGTTTGCACCCACTTTTTTATATTTTTTTCAACGATGGCATGCTTTTTCAAACAAATAATTTTGTGGGTTTTTTTTAATAAGTATTTTGTTTAGTGTTGCAATTAAAACTAGTAGTTTAAATTTGAATGTACAAGATTTAAGAAAAATAGTTTATGTTTTGAACAATTCAATAGCTAACATTTCTTTATTACCATTTAATAACTACACTCTAAGTCATAAAAAAAAGAGAAGAGAATAATAGTTATTCAACTTTGAATTTATGTCTATTTAGTTCCAAATTTTTTTAAAAAATATTAATAAGTTCTTAAAAATTTTAATTTCACATCTAATGAATCATTAAGCTTTCTTTTAATTTTGTGCTTAACAAGTTTAGAATTCTCAATTAGGTATCCAATATGTCTTTGATTAATTTATTCAATATTTTTCTAAAATTGGTAGATGTATCAAACACATAACTGAAAGTTTAGATTGAAATTGATCACAAAATTCAATTTTATGTCTAATAGATCAGATAATTTAAAGATTTTCAAACATGTCATAGGCTTATTTGACATAAAATTGAGACTTTAATGACTTATTAAACACATTCAAATTTAATATACTTTTCAATTCATATACCAAATAGACACAATTCTAAAAGTTGAATGGCTAACTATGTAATATTTATTTTTAAAATTTGTAGATACTAATTTCAATATGAAAAGAATATTAGTTTTTAAAAATTACTTGGAAATGATGGTATGTTTTCAATAATAATGAGTACGGTAGAATAGAGGGTAAAACCGTAGAAGTATTAAGCGCATGTGTGGTATATAATCTAAATTCTATTTTATGTTTTTCAGATTCACTGAATTAAGTGAATATGTGTCTGGCAGATGTGTTTTCGAAAATTGTTTTCGGATTCTGTGATCCAAATAGTATAAATTATAAAAACAACATTTTTATGTTTTCATTGTATCCCGATTCTGAATTTAAAATTTTAAAATGCAGAATTATATTAAACAAAAATAAAAATCTTAATAAATACAATATTTCATGTTATAAACTCAATTTACTTTTGTTAAATTAAAATATGTATAATATAATATATATTATATTATAAATTATATAATATTATATTATAATGATAATTCTATAAAAATTATAAAAATTATGTTTATAAATTAGTTAATAATGACTTATATTCCATCTAATAATTAGTTTTGTAACACAACTAACAACTAATTTTATGATCTATAAATATGTTATAGAACACGCTTAAATAATTGTTTATAATGGAATCAAATTTCTAAATCTGCTACCAAATGTATATTTGAAAACATGAAATACAACTTTGTTTTCATTGAATCTCTTATTTTCAAATTTCTTTTTTCAGATTGCTTACCAAATAGACACTAAATTATTGGATAATATAAGGAAGTTTCCGAAGGATAAGCAAAAAAATTGAACAAAATTGAAGAGGACTTATTGAGTGTGAATGATTTCGGGTGGACCCTAAATTTCAATTCCATTAATTATATTTGGTAAATTTCACTTTCATTCTTTAACATTGTAGCCAACATTGCCGAAGTAACATTTAATCACCACTCGAAATTTATTTATGACTATTTGACTTTAACGTAAGTAATTAAACATTAGTGCTTTTTATGGCTAGATGCCACTTTTCCCCCTTGTGTGGTAATATAATTTTATTTATTTGTTTTTGGAATATGATATTGCTTTTCTTTTTGAATGCTGTTAACTTAAGATGTTAGATGAAATGAAAATGAATCATTTAATAAAGTGTGATGGAGGAAATACTTTGTCAAACTCAACTTAGCTCAACTGGTGTAGGTATTATATCTTTAACTGAAAGGTAAGATATTTGAATTCTCACCTCGGCTGTTAAACTAAAAAAATTTAAAAAAAAAGAGTTAATCTTGAAAAAAGAACACAATTTACTAAGTAGGGTTGAAATTGTTAAATGGGTCTTGATTGGGATACTTGAATGTCCGTTTAATAACCAATTGGTTTATAATTTCGAGTTTTTGAAAATTGTGTTGGTTTTCTCAGAGTTTTCCTACAATAATTTTCATCTTTTCTATAATGATTTACATCTTTCTTAAGGAAATATTTGTGTTTCTAGCTAAATTAAAAAAAAAAAGTTTTTAAAAACTACTTTTTTTAGCTTTCAAAACTTGGTTTGATTTTTGAAAACGAAAGGAGTTAACATTAAGAAAGCGGAACCAATTTTGGATCTTAAACATTATAATTTGATCAATTTTACAAAGTAAAAAACATGTTCAAAACTGGAAAAGATAGTAAGAAAACTCAATGTTGATCGACTCTCCACCACCCCTGGACTTGTGGGCCTAAGTGAGTCACCCCGTGGCACGTTAGCGTGTCATGGCTGGGACGAGCATCTCAAGAGAAGTGTCTTGGGCGTTTCCTTTGTAACGGGTTTTCAAGGGACAGTGTCGGACGCACGCGTGTGTGCCGACATCGCGCGCCTCCCTTCCCATGGGCTTTGGAGGTTCCGATATAGGGCCCATTAGCGCCAACGATCCGAGAATGTCCGTCAAAGCCAACTCATGGGAAAGACAAGTGCAAGTAGTACGGGACGCGGCGGCGTGTGCGGCCAAAGTTATATTCCGCCGCTTATTTACTTGATGCTTAGTTGAGGTGAAGAACCTCGCCAAGGCCCGAGCGAAGCCACAAAGCGTTGCGATGATAGAGAGATGGGCGATAGTTCCTCCCAAGGCCGCCATGTTCGAGGGATGAATCATGGCGCCGCACGGTTCGAGAGGTACGACCGTGACACTGCCCGACAGATGATTTGCAACACGAACACTTCGTTGACCACCTCTAGTGCCTTCCCTACTATCATCAGGCCTTGGAACGGATTGTGGGATCCTAGATTGAGAGAATTTGGAGGAAGAAGAGAGAAAGGTAAAAAATGAGAAACCCATAAAGTTTCTGCAAAATTCTCACTATTCTCAAATCTTCTTCAATTAAAGCTTCATTAAGCTTCGTGGAGATGTCAACACGTGAGTGATGAGGATGATTTGAGAAGGAGGTGACCAATTTTGGTTAATTTTGAGAAATGACAAGGATGAGACAACTTGCCAACTCGTGCAACTTGAAAATCAAGATTAATCTTGAATTTTCAATTAATTTTAAATTAAAATTAATTTATTATTTATTTAATTAAATAAATCATTTACTTAATTAATTTTAATTTAATATGAAATATTAAACTAAACAATTTGACCAATCCCGATTTCAAAATCGATTTTTCGAACATGAATCCTTATTCATGTTATAAATCGAACCAATATTTAAATATGCCCACCTCTTCTTAATCATAGTTAAATTCATAATTAAGCTATGACACGTTAAATATATCACATATAATTAACGTTTTCTCCTGAAATTGAATTTGAACAATTCAAATTCTTTTTTCTCAAATTGTTACAAGGCTTAGTCCGAGCTAGTAAAAGGGACCTAATGAACCTACAGATCACGAGCTCAAACAATACGAGATTAACCGACCAAACTTTTTAGCCTAGCTAATCAACATTCGTTAACCATCGGGACACTCCACTAAAGTTCAGTGGTTGTACTCTCCTCACTGTAACTCGATATTTACATGATTAGTAAGTCGATCTTTCACAGATCATTTGTGATTACAGTTGGATCAAATAAATCGTTTGACCCCTGTAATTACTTATTGTTTTCCTTAAGTCCCATTGATCCTCTAATGAACAATTGGTTTGTGATCAAACCAACAAACCGAATCCTTCTCAGGCCAATGGGAGGGTGGACCCGTTGTTCAAGACTCAGATACAACATTTAAGGGAACAATCTACTAATCCCTAAATCAAACAGAAGTGAATTCCATCTTGTAAGACTATATTTCTAGCTATCTACTCGGTCTTATCCCCAAAATAGGAGACTTATTGAGTCGACGATCTCAGGTCACTCTAACCCATGCAAATCTAAGGATAATCCCGAATAAACATGAGTTCATAGCACACTCATGATTAAGATCGAGTTACCTAGGTTATCGTATGAATATAGTCAGTTAAGACAGTAAATGGAATTATAAAGTTTAAGTGACTATTTCTCGTTTCGGTCTCATGCAAACACATTACATAAGACACCCCCACTCGCATGTCTCCACATGAAAGATTTAGGATCACATCGTTTGTACTTTACAAAGTGGGTCGCATCCATAGTGTCCCCATGAGAAAGTACCAAACCCTATCCTTATACTATAGATTGTTCTGGCTATAACTTGAACTTGATCCACTTTTATGTCACACATAAAGTTCAAGTATACATTCCTACAACCAAGGGTTCTTAGTTTATTGGATTAGGGTTACAAAATACACAATTCATTTTATTCAATAACACATTTATCGAATAAACCTCAATAACAACTTTATTGCAAAGTAGAATATACATTTAGTTTACAAACCACGAGTTTTAGAACATAAAATCCAACAAAAACATAGGTAAAATATGGATGAAAAAACATGAAAACTCACAAGTGTAAGTAATATTTATAAATTTAATTTTAAAAAAACAAATGGTTATCAAAGATAGCCTAAATTAAAGGGTCAGTTGGACAAATGACAAAAGCCCAATTGCAAGCGTGTCTACCCTTTATTTCTATTGCAAATATAACAAAAAAAAAATGGTCCAGCCCAATTGGAGTCAGCAAAATGTCCAAAATACCCCTCCTGTATAATCTCGCGTGATTTCTATATGACGTATATCAACAGTCTATCAGTGATATATTGTTGATATACCCACGATATACCTAATATGAAGTATATCAGTAATATACTACTGATATATTTTACTTAAGTATATCAATGAACTTCAATTTCTAATACTTAGTATATCAACAGTATATCAAAAAGAGCTAATATGAAGTATATCAAGAGCATAATAGTGATTTATATCTAGTGTATTAAATATAACCTAATATAAAGTATATCAGTGATATGTTACTGATACATTTCACTTATATCAAAATGAAATGATACATGCGTAATATAAAGTATATCCTGATATACCTTGTTACTTAAAGTGATGAAACATCACTGAATGAAGTATATCATTGTTGTGTTATGTATATTAATGATATTTCAAATATGCAAAATATCTTTGATATGTCACTGATTTATTTCATATAGAGTATATCATTTAGTTGATACATTGAAAAAGAAGTGTATATACCACTAATATACTTTGTATTAGGTATATATCAATTGATTGATATACCAAATGTGCTACCGATATATTATTGACATACCAAATAGTATATTTGATATACTACTGATATGCATGATGATACAATAATGAGGGTAGAGCTGGAATAATAGAAAAACGAAAATCAATATAGTGAAATTTTATTGCTATATTTGCACATCTCCAAAAACCACAACTAAATTGTAAATATCATAATATTTTTTTGCTATCCATTATAATTCTCTAAAAAGAAAAACCGATGTGTTTAGGATATTATATATAAACAATCCAGATCTGTTACCTTATATTTCACTAAATGTTATTAAACACTCAAAGTTTCTTTCGATGTCAATATTTGAATGAACGAAGTTTTCTTCCCATATTTTTTTGACATGAATTATTGCTTCGAGTGTTTTTATTAGCAAATTCTATAGACTCAACCCAATCACATGCAACAGAAAGTCAAAAATGTCTTCCTGCATATTGATATACCAACGATATACCTAACTAAAATGTAACTACATGATATACTACTGATATTTATTTGAAGTTAATCAAGAGTATACCGGTAAGTGCAATACTGATATACTTGATTTATCATTGGTGTTGTTCTATAAAAGTTTTCAGTAGTATATAAATAGTATAATATTGATAAATCAACAATAATGTAGAGTATGTCATTGATACACTAGTGATATACTTATTTGAATTTGTTCGAAAGTAAATTAATAAGATGAATGTTAGTGTGATATACTACTGATATCTGTTTATTTCACAAATATCAAGTATATACCAGTGTGATATACTATCGATATACTTTATTTACGTATCTAAAAAATAAGAAATACTTACTATATCAAGAGTACAATAATTATTCATAATCGACATATCAGATTATCTAAAACAAGTATACCAGTTATATGCTACTGATATGCTTTATTTATGTATATAAATGAGATGAAAATGCTAATATTCAGTATATGAACAGTATATCACAAATAGTGATTTATGTTTGGTAGTGATTTATGTTGATATATCATGTATGTTTGATATACCAAGAGCATAATAATGATAGAAATAGTGATATACTCAATGTTAGTAACTCACATATGATAGTATTCATTTCATTGATATATTGTTGATATACTCAACGTTAGGTATATCAATGAAATAAACATATCTAAAATAGAGTTTGTCAATAATATACTAAGATAAAAAATATCTCTGATATGCTACGAATATATATAGATTATATCATTTAACTGATATTACTAAAGAGAATTGTATTCATAGTATATCAATAATGTACTATTAATATACTTTGTTTTAGGTATATATCAGTTGGCTGATGTACAAATAAAAAGTATATCAGATATACTACTGATATATTAAATGTAAAATACATCAGATATACTATTGATATACCAAATGTAAAGTATATCAGATATAGTACTGATACACCAATGATGATAAAACTGGAATAATAAAAAGTAAAAAATCATATCCTTAAAATTTTTTCTATATTTGCAAATCTAAAAAATCATGGTTAATTTTGTAAATATACTAATATTTTTTGCCACCCATTACAATTCCCCTAAATTAAAATACAAGTTCAATTTCTTGATTTTTAGGGTTGTGTATAGTTACCTTCCATACCTTAAATAATTTATAACTTTCAAATATGTGTCAGGTTGGTCTATATTCTTTAATTTTTTAAGTAGAACCATAAACATCCACGGCTGTGTCTAACAAGTTCATATCATTAACTCAATTAATTTAACACTTATGTAGCACAAATTAATAGATCAAATTCATTTGATAGCCTGCGTGTTCAACTGACAAAACCCAACAACAGTGACTTACCAAACACAAAATAAAGCTTAATATAATCTTTTTAAAACATAGAGATTATATATACACACTCATGCAAGAAACTAAAATTTGATTAAAATTTTTAAATAAAAATTATAAAGACGATTGTTTTTTTAGAGAATGGAGGGTAAAAGAGAGAACACAAAGGCGCCTATGGTTTACATTGTGAATTATTTGACTTGATATGATACAAACCTAAAGGTACTATTTATAGGAGTAATACAAGATCAAACCAAATTAAATAAAATCTAATGCAATGAAATCTAATATAATAAAATTCAATATAATCTAGCATCCCCTCTCAAACTCACAATACTTTTTGTGAGTTTGTTAAACGATGTGAGGCAAAGGTAGGATACCGGAGCACAAATAGAGGCAGGGTGTCGGAGCACAAGCAGAGGTTGGTTGGGTGACAGGGGAGGCTGAGTGTCGGAGCACAATAGAGAGATGTTGAAGCACAACAGAGAGATGTCGAAGCATAGACAGGTTTAGAAGCGCGCAGATTCAAGAGGCATATACCGAAGCATAAGCAAATTCATGAGGCAACAAAGGCAGAAGGATATTTAGACATAGAGGTAGATCTGAAAATAAGATTCAGATTCAGAAGCCAGGAAGAAACCCACTTAATTGAGTCAATACGTGAACCGAATTTGGACTGAATCGGTCTGGGTAAGTTGGACCAAATCGATTTGGGCGGGTTGGACCAACTGGTCTGATATGTTGGATCGAACCAGTCAGGGATAAGTGAACTGAATCGATTTTAGTATGGGTGAACTGAACCAATTTGAAAACTAATTTGAGCGATTCTTGGGGTTAGGGGTGTACATAAGCCGAGTTATTGGGTTGGGTTATGTAGTTTTTTGGACCAACCCAAATTTTCGGGTTGACCATTCTTCTAACCCAAATAATCCTATTCATAAGGGTAACCCAACCCAACATTTTTCGGGTTGGGTTGGGTTGAGTGATCGGGTTAGTTTTTTTTTTAAAATAATAAAAAAAATATAAAAAATCCAAAATTAATATAAATATAAAAATTAAAGAATTAAAGAACTCCAAATTTCTTTATACTAAATAACAACTATAAAACTTAAATATTATATTACAAATTTACAATTATATCAAGAAACTTCTAAATAAATTGTCATCATTTAAAACAAAGACTTTTTGTTTCTCAAGGATTGAATTAAAATTAACCACTTAATTTCAATTTATATTATGAAAAATTACACCCTAATGGTTGGGTCAACCCAAATTAATTTTATGTGAATCTACGAACCAACCCGACCTGTACATTTTAATTTATTTGAACTCAACCCAACCTAAATAAATTCATAACCCAACCCGGGTTGGGTTGGTAGGGTTGTTCTGGTTTTTTGAACACCCCTACTTGGGGTTTTGAACAGGGCCTGAACAACCGTGAGGCTAGATCTGAATGGTGTCAAAACTGTGTGGCGGATGGTGGAGAGGTTGAGACCTAAGATTTGGAGAATAACTTGCAACCTGACCGACAGAAGTCTGAGCGAACTAAATGATCGAATCAACCTGCAATCAAGTGGATCTGAGCAAACGAGCTTTGAGAGGCAAAACGAACGGATCTGAACAAACTACTTGGCGGTTTGAATCGCCAACGGGTGCTGAATCGTGAACGGAACCAAGCGAACTATACTGAATCATGAAACAAGACAAGTTGATTTGAACCGAATGAATTCGATCTAAAGCAAAACAAAGAGTGGTAGAGACTGTTCGTGACGATCTGCGAAACAGACAGATCTGGTCGGTCGATGAGTGACAAACGATAGCGGCTGAAACTAAACCCTAAATCTAACATTGCTCTCTAAATCTAACCTTACTCTGATACCATGTTGTTTTTTTAGAGAATGGAGGGGAAAAGATAGAAAACACAGAGACTGCTAGGGTTTACATTGTGAATTATTTGACTTGATATGATATAATCTTAAAGGTCCTATTTTTAGGAGTAATACAAGATCAAACCAAATAAAATAAAATCTAATGCAATAAAGTCTAATATAATAAAATCCAATATAATCTAACAAATACTAAATAAACACGCTCTTACAAAATGTAGAAACAACTCGAGAATTTGGAGAAAAATAAAAAGAAAAAGAAGAGACACAACCATAGCAAGTTAGGAAAACTAAATTTCCAAAAAAAGAAAAAGAAAAAGAAAATGAGGAATATGAAGAAGAAGAGAATGTAAACAAAAAATTGGATGGGTATTAATTTGATAAAATTTTGTAAGGATGTTTCGTTTAACTTTCGTTTTGCTACCATAGAAATTAGGGACGGATAATAGGAAACGACAAGACAGCGAAATTGATGGAATAAAATAATAATTTTTTTTTTTAAAAAAAGAAAAGGCGTGCGGGTTGGGTTGTGTCAGCTGTGTGTTTTCAGGCATGCACTTGCACGGCGACTCGACATTGACCCAAGCGTCGCCTTTCGCGTTTCGCCCACCGAGATCAGAAAGCCGGCGATTCTAAGTTTTCATTTGGTTAAGTTAGTCCAAGTTTGTGTTTATTTGATTTTTAAACTTTTAAAAAAATTTATAGATATTTAAACTTGTAGATGTGTGTCTATTTAGTATTTAAACTTTGAAATATGTTTAATAAATCTTTAAATTTTCAATTTTGTATATAATAGGTATTTGAATTTTCAATTCTACGTCTAATAAGTCTTTGACGTAGTTGATATTTTTAATTCATGAACTTACTGGACACAAAATTGAAAGTTTATGCATCTATTAGACATAAAAATCTAATTTTATATCTAATAGATTAGTTAATTTTAATTTTTTTGAATATGTTAAGAACTTATTAGATACAAAATTAAAAGTTCATGAATTAATGAAACATTTTCAAAGTTCAGAGACTTATTAGACACAAAATAAAAATTCAAGTACCTATTTAAAGTTCATAACCAAATAGACACAAACATGAAAGTTCATGGACTAAACTTATAATTTAACCTTTTCATTTTCTTATGTTTAGAATAAGAAAATTTTAGAGGTTGTTTAAAACGTAAATTATAACTCATGTTATTATAACTTATTTACCGTCTCAAATAATTCTTGAAGAATTTATTGGATAAAATATCATTTTAGTTTTTGTACTTTGATTTTTGTTTTATTTTAGTCTCTATACTAACTTTGTTTCATTTTGGTTAATGTACCTTTAAATGTTTAATTTTGGTTTCCGTACTTTGGATCTTGTTTTATTTTGGTCTTTATATTCTTAATAAAGCTCAAAATTAGTTCCTACTATTAGTTTATTGTTAATTTTTCTATTTTAAAAAATAGTCTCTATTAATATTTCATCTCTAAATTTTAAAAAGTATGTTGACATTGTGTGTGTTTTTTTATTGAAATTATTATTATTGTTTAATCAATTATGTTAAAAAAAACACAAACTTCAAATTTATCCTATGGACTAATTTTAAGCTTTATTAAAAGTAAAAGAATTAACATTAGACATTTAAAATTATATGAACGAAAATAGAACAAAGCTAAAATTACATGGACATGGTGATATTGAAAACAATAAGTTTATTAATTTAAACCCTTTTAATAACCTCATTGTCATATGTCATACTTGATGTCTATGTTCTTTTTGACATTTATTAATAAAAATTGAAACATAACAAAGTTAAATACATATGAAATCTGAAGGGAAAAAAAATGTACAAACACAATTTGATACACAAACAACGAAATTCATCCAAAATTTGTTATGATTTGAAATCACTCTAAAAATCATGAGTACACCATTGGAGCATTTAAGTTAAAATATTATTTTAGTTGGTAAAGTATTATATTATTTTAGTATTTCTATTTTTAAATGTTTAAATTTAGTTGTTGTACTTTTTATAGACTTAAAATTATTTTTATTGTTGGGTTAAAGTTAATTTTTATCTAACTTAGTAAAATAATTTTTTTTTTCCATTTAACATTCTAAAGAGAATAATTAATTCTATTTAAGAAAAGACGTAATAGGAATATGTTCTCAAAATTTATAGGATAGATGATATAGACTCTTTTTCTTTTTTTAAAAAGTTAATAATAAATCAACAAGAGGACTAATTTTAAGATTGTTGAAAATGGAGGCAATGAATTTAAACATTTAAAAGTACATGGAATAAAGTATAGGGATAAAAATGGTATTTTAACAATTTTTAAAAATATTTATTTCCTTTTAAAATAGTACTAATGACATACTAACCACTATGCCATAAAGTTTTTTTGTGAATTGATCTGACTTTTCCTATACATATTATAGAAAGTAAAAAGTTTGAGCGGGACGAATACCTTTCGTTTGCCTTTAACGAATGGATAATGTGATTTTGGGTATGTGTATTATTGTAATGAAGTGGAGGTGTGTTAAAAGCCACATAAATTGATGGAAGTGAAATTGTATAAAGGGATACTAGATAGTAAAATAATATTAAAAATCAAAATTTTTACGTTGTTTTATTTTTTAAGTTTAGACACTGAAATAGCTATTTTGAAGTTCTAGAGACATAAATAAAATATAGAATACGCTTAAAGCATATAAAAGATTAAAAAAAAAAGAAGAGAATTTCACATGCAATAACAAATTTTTTACATTTTTTAAAACAAAATTTACATTTATAACTTTGAAATTTTTAAAAAATTTTAAGCTATGACTAGACTAACCAAGAATCAAGCTTACTCAAAAAAAACTTCATAGTGCTACCAAATTACTTGCCTAGTTTATACCAAAGGAATTTATACTTTGAATTTTTTTTGATGCACTTTATTTTACTCTTTTTCTAAATCTAAACCGACGTTTTAAAAGTTTGAAACTAAAATAAACAATTTTAGAGAATCAAAATGTGATTTAAATATGATATGAAAAAAAAAAGAACCAAAAAACCGGTCAACTGTCCCTTCTTGTTGCTGGTCCAGTCTCCTACTTTAGCTTCGTTGAAATTTGTTGGGAATAGCGCCAAATTCCTACAAATGCACCACAATAACAAACCCATCGCCGCTGCCATTGAAACCAATGGCAAAAACAAGAGCAAACTCCGCCATCTCCCTTCCCTTTTCACCTCCAAACTAACCCATGAAGCCGCCGCCTCCGTTGCCGCCGCCATGACCAAGCTCTGCCGGAGACTCGTCCGGTGGAGGCTCCTCGAACGGGTCTCCCTCGTCCGTCACTTCTTCCGCTTCATCTGGGATAGGGTTTTCGCTTGTTCTTCTGCAAGAACCCCCAAAAAATACCGCCGTCTCTCCCCTCGATGCCCGCCGGCCGCCGCGGACGGCGGTTCCTCGCCGGAGCAGCCGACGACCAGCGGTGGGTTCGATTCCGATTCCGATTTCGAGTCCGCTGAGTTGGTTCCTCTCAAGATTAGCCTCTTGGGTGATTGCCAGATTGGGAAAACAAGCTTCGTGGTAAATAGATTTTTTTTTCTAATTTCCCCTGTTTTTTAATCTCTCTTTTTTCCTAACCCTTTTGTTTGTTTGTTCTTATTTTGGATAGATCAAGTATGTGGGTGACGAGCAGGAGAGAAATAGCTTGCAGATGAGTGGAATAAACCTAATGAACAAAACACTCAGTATCCAAAATGCTCTCATTTCGTTCTGTATTTGGGATGTTAAAGGTAAAATTAAACTTCCCCTGTTTCTTGATTCTTTTTCCCATCCGGGTTTTGAAGATTTCTGAAGAAAAGTTTCTAATACGAGTAGTTCGATGAAGGTGACAGCAGTTCACAAGATCAACTTCCGTTGGCCTGCAAAGATGCAGTGGCAATCTTGTTCATGTTCGATCTTACCAGTCGGCGAACTCTAAACAGGTCTGTTTCTTTCAAAATCATGTTATTCTTCTTTGAAATTGGGAATCCGAGTTCATTTTTTGTTCGGTTTTGTGTTTGATTTTTGCAGTGTTGTTGATTGGTATACAGAAGCGAGGAAATGGAACCAGGTAAAGTATTTGATTCCATATTTAGCCATTGATGGCTTTCTGTGAAGTTAATGTTGTTGGGTTTGATTTGGATTCCAAAATTTGAACTGTCTTTTTTCCTTTCCTTTTACTGAACCCATGTCATTAAGATGCTTTGATTGCTAATAATGAGTGACCCATTTGGCCGTTGTGGATGAAAGCCTTTTTTGAGCACCAAGTGTTTGATAAAAATCTTGTGAGAATTTGATGAGAAAGAGATGGGTGGCTTTTTTTAGTTTTGAACCTGGTAACCGCTAAAAGATGACTTCTCCTTCACCTAACTTGTTTGTGAAGAAAATGGTTTGTTATTACTTGTTAAGAGGTGTTTCGGATGCCGGTTCGGTTTTAATAAGTCTAAGTTTGTTTTCTATAGCTAACATGAGCATAGCTTAAGTGACATAAAGTATCTATCTCGACCAAGACCTATGGTCGAATTTCCCACTTCACATATCGTAAAAAAAAACACGATTTCTATATTTATATGTTTGGTTTGTAAGTCTATGATGTGTGAAACTTGCACGTAGGATAAAAGGTGTGTTTGATGAGTCTAAGTTTATATCATCTAACGAAAAGGAATAGACAAACCACCTAACAAACATAGACTTGGTATATTAATCCTAGTTATGAGAATTTATTAAAACATATTTGGATAACTTTGGTTTCAATTATTTACAACCTGGATCATAAATCTATATAAAGTTATATGACACATGGGTTGAGTGGGGTTTAAGAAGCAAAGCTTATGTTGTTTAGTATGTTTTTTGTGGTAAGAAAACGAGCTTTCATTGAGTTTATGTTGTATAGTATGTAAATTTGTTTATCATAGGATACACGAACAATGTTTCATGAACGCAGACTTAGTAAAATCGAGAGACTCCATGCTTATAAGTCAATTCTTAAATCGTATATTTCAAATCAACTACCGAACAACCTCGGAGTAATTCTCGGGTCGTCTCTTGTTCATTACAGACAGCCATTCCCATCCTGATAGGAACCAAATTTGATGACTTCGTTAGACTTCCTCCAGATTTGCAGTGGACAATTGTGAGTCAGGTAAATCTCAATCAATCATCATCTTGAAAATTCCATTGGAAAACTTTTCTCACATGGCACTGTTGCCTCTTTTTGATGGCTTAATGGCAAGACTTTTTGCCATCAATACCGCGTGGAATCTATGCTTGAGGGGGACCCCTTTTGTTCATCAAACATTTCAATTCTTTTACTGTTGTTTTTGTGTTCATAGGCAAGAGCTTATGCGAGAGTCATGAAGGCTACTCTGTTCTTCTCCAGCTCCATTCACAACATCAATGTCAACAAGATCTTCAAGTTCATCGCCGCCAAGCTCTTCGACGTCCCGTGGTCTGTCGAGCGGAATCTCACCATCGGAGAGCCGATCATCGACTTCTAACTTTCGTTACACTTGACCTGATTCCGATGTACATACGATATGACAAAAGAACCCGAAAGAAAGAAAAGAAAGAAAGAAAATGAAGAAAGTAGAAGAAGAAGAAGGAAATTTTTTCTTTTTACCCTGCAGGTTGATTGATCATCTGTTTGGGATTTGTTATCTGAAATCTTATTTGAACTTTTTTTTTCTTTTGAACTGATTCTTGTTTGAAGGAATAGAGAAAAGATGGAAAGAAAGGAAAAGAAAAATAGAGAATCAATCTGATTTTCTTTTTACTCAATGACAGAGTACATTTGCTTGCGTTAAAGGGAGGGTATGAAAAGGCAGCACTGAGAGATTCTGGTGGGATTATAATTTTCTATGGCTGATAGAAAACTACCCCATGAAGTTTTCTTGTTCATAACTTTTGGGAGACACAATCCAAGAGGATGCAAACAAATGTCAGTCTAAGTCCAATTCACATGCGATTTGATGTCTTGGAAGTTAACATATGGTTTTTTCTTCTTGATGCTAACCCGAAACCGAACAATATTCGACGATAGATAGGTAGTTGAGTTTGTATAGTTTGAAATTATGAGATCGAAATCGAAGTACTTTTAAAGTATGAATTTGCCAAAACCATAGGTTACATCAAGTTTCCATGATATTTAGTTAGTTGGGTTTGTATAGTTAAATTATGAGATGAAAGTTGAGGTATTTTTAATATTTGAAGGGGCTAAAACTATATGTTACATTAGTTCATGTCTTAGGTTGAACTTATGAACCAATTGCGTACCGCATAAACTCTAGTTTCTAACTTTTAGGGAAGTGTATGGTGTTACCATGTCAGTGATTTATATTAATTTAGGTTGAAATAGGAATTTAGTTTATGAAGTTTGGTAGTTGTATCTATTTAGTCTTTAAACTTTAATAAGAATTGTGTTCATATAATGATGATGTAACATGTCTATTAGACAAGTTGTTAAAAACGAAACAGTAGATAAGAGCGAAGAGTCACGGAGAAGAAAAACGATACATCGAAGAGTCACAAAGAAGAAAAATGATAAACGAATTTACGTGGTTCGTTAATGTTGTGTTATTTACAGAGAATACAGAATAATTTTCATATGAGAGTTTAGGGGTTTATATACGACACTTCTCCTATACCCTATTATAAAATCAACTCAATTGGCCCAATCTACAAAAAATATAAATTGGGTTAGGTTTTTGGGGTGTTGCCCCCGAACTCCCATCAGCGCTTCTCCCTGGACTTCGACTCGCTAGATCGAGCAACGACCGTACTATTTGGTCATTCAAATCGCCAGATAACAGATTCAAGGTATTTTTACTCTAATATTAACTTATACGACAATATGTGGTTGAAAAATAAAAGAAGGGAAGTAAATAATTGAATAAAATAAAATGACAATTCATGAAAAGAATTTGATATACTCGTGCAAAAAGAGATATGATGTTGCACATAATAATTTGTTTAGATATCAACTTTATTGTACTAAATCAACAGATGTTTATCCAAGGGGCAACTAAATCGTTATTCCTTTTTTTTTTTTTTGGAGAAAATGCTACATCATTATTCAATTAATAATATGACAACAAAATGACTATATCGAACCATAATTCAAACTTTAGTGCATAATTAGGTTGGTACTAAATAGATCTACTCGCCAAACTCCAAAATACTCTAAATTTATAATTCAATTGAAGTTTCACAATATCTCCTTTTTTTACATATTTATCGCCTCTTTTGATTTTTCAACAACAAAAAAAAAAAAAAAAGAAGATAATATTCAAACCTAAAAGCAAAGATAAAATGAAAATTGCAACACATTTTTTTTTGTGATAAACCGAGTACAAAGTTTAGCTAATAAAGCTTCGAAGCCTGGCTGACTCCTCAAGCCAAAAGTCTTAGAACGCAAACGTGTTGCCCTTTGAGCTAAATTGTGAGCTTCCTTATTCGTCGAACGGTGAATATATTTGAATGTAATATGTGACCATTCCTCTCGCAATCGCCAGATGATGTCTCTTAAGTCACAGGCCTCTATGTAATCAACAAGCTTGCCTTCAATTAGTGATATTGTCTCCAGAGAGTCTGATTCCACCATTAGAGGAATTACTCTATTCTTGATAGAGCTCATTCCCTTTATGATCCCCATCAACTCCAAATTTAGAATAGACCACTGATCTTTGATGAAGTGTTGACATGCACATATCACCTCACTCTCACAATTTCGAACTATCCAACCAATACCGCCCGCTTCCAGTGCGTCATTCCTAGAGGCATATGTACAGAGGCTCCACGAACCCCTGTTTGGGGGAATCCAATAAGAAGGAATGACTTGGCCCAGGCTCTGCAATTCCTCCTGACTAGTAGAGACCTGGGTAAATTCACTAATTGCCATTTGAGTAATTGTACTCCACTTAAACCAGTCTGTCCCTTCTTGGCTATTCATAATGTCGTTCCGAAAGCCCCAAATTTTCCACAGTATAATCATAAAAGCATCGAGCTCCCCTTTGTTTGCACAATTCATAATCCATCTAAAGTAGTCAATAGGACCCAAGGAGTATCTGTTGACATAAAAAATATCTCCGTTAGAAGGGAAGAAAAGACGCCAAAACTTTCGAGTTACCTTACATCCGCAAAAAAGATGACAAGTTGATTCTGGGTGCTTCTTGCATATCGGGCACCATGGATCGATTTCCAAACCCCGTCGAATTAAGTTGTCTTTCATTGGCAAGCAATTCTGAATAATTCTCCAGGAACAAATTTTAATTCTGTGTGGGATCTGGACACTCCATAATGACTTCCAAAAGTTCTTAGCACACTCACTTTTAGAACTTGAGGCTTCATGAGCTAGTCGTTGCTGGAGTTAGAAATTGCAACACAAATTTTAGACTGAAGTTTCTTGGTTGAGCGTATCTGCCTAAAACCAATTAACCTAGAGTTGCCCAATAAAGGATATTAATAATCTCTAACGAAGTTATGTTACACAAAACTTTTGTTGGAGATATTAATATCTCAACTCGTTAATATATATTTAAGTCAACATGTTTGAAATCAAGAAAATTCAAAAAATGATTTTAAATTCTTTTAACTCGTTTGGAACCAAAAAAAAATTAAAATGAATATTTAAAATTGTGTGTTTAGATGATAACTAGAAAAGAGATGAAAAATAAAAGTTTATTAATATAGGCTTTTAATTTTGATTAATTAATATAATGGCTAAAGTATGACAGGTTAAATAAGTAATTTAAAAGCATCCAAAAGATAACATTTGAAAATATACTATTTGGGCCTAATAGATGCAAGCCCAAAGAAAGAAAGTGGGAGAAGCCCAAGTTTCCAGCCCAAAGAACAAAAAACCACCGTCTGGATTCTTCAGTTCCGACGTGTCGTCTTTCAACTGGCTGCTAGAAATTACTCATCACATTAGCTGGAATTGGAAAACCCCCAAAATGTCGCCTAAACCCTCACCGTTCTGATTCCCACGACGGGAAATTCTGCTCTGACGAACCCAAGCCCTAACGTCGAGCCACTGAACCAACCATCTACGACTCATTGCTTGCTGCTGTTTCGCTCTCACTCTCATTTCTCTACGCCATTGAGCCGGTAAGTCAACTGTTCCGCTCTTTTCCGGCCACAATTTCCCGGGAAAATAGTGATGTTATGTTCGTTATTAGTAGGAATAACTCAACTCTTTCAATTGACACGAGAATCGAGAAATGTTGTTGTCCTGTCAAGGAATGGAGGAGGTTTTGGAAGTCTTTGCGATCATCTAGGCATGAGTGTGAGGGTGTTTTTTTTTTTTTGTTTGGATTTAGTTGCACGCTTGGGAATTTTGTTTTGGTAATGCGGGGATCATATCCTCTTCTTTTGTTTTCGGAAATTTTATTTTTCCTTTTGTTGACCTGGGAATCATATATAATGAAGTACCTTCTGCTAATCAGCTTATTGAAGTTCGAATGAGCTTGCTTGTCGATTTAGAAGAGTTGAAGCTCTATTTTATCGTCGCCTGCAATACATATCTAATAATTTGGCTGCTTGTTTCTCCCCAAATCACTTTTTGAAATTGTGGATTCTGCGTGTTTAACAAAAATTTCCTTTTGGATAGAGTTGTATTTGTTCTTTTTTTTAACAGTCAGATGGATTGAAGCTTCATTAACTGGTATGCTTTTGTTGTCTTTTAGGAAAGAAATGGGACGTAATGTATCAGATGATTCAGAATCTCCAGTTAGGGTAAGGCGGTCTTCTCCTAGAAGGAGTCCATCCCGCAGAGGAAGATCACCCACTCGGCACAAGAGCTCCCATAATGGCAGCTCTCCAGCAAGAGACAAGCATTCTAGTCGTGCTAAATCTCCAAAGCATGGGAGGTCAAGTTCTCCACGACCTCGGTCTCCTTCTCCAAGGACAAAACGGTTGAGGAAAGCTGCTGAAAGAGCTCTGGAGAAATCAAGTGATAGAGATCATGAAAGGAATCGTGGCAGGGGTAATGATAAAGAGGCTCATCGGGAAAGAGTTTCTGATAGGGAATTAGGGGGTGAGAGAAAGGAGAGAAGTTCTCGACAGGATGTTAAGGATGGAAAATCTTCCAGGTCAAGACATGGAAATTCTGCTTCTCCATCAGAACGCCACCATAGGAGCCGCCACAGGTCCCCATCACCCCAGCCAGGCTCTGATGCCAAAAATCACGATGAGGTGTCTGGTGATCTACGGCTCATATTCTGATCCCTTAAGTGCATGTTTATAAGTGTGTAGTTTTGTTATGATAGTAAAATAAGCACATTTTCCCCTTTTTCTCCTGTAAAATTTTCAATTAATTATTTTTGGTAGGTAAAGTAAATGTATCCTCCTAACAGAGCATGCAACGTTCAACTAATAATTTCTTTTTTACTACTTGAATTATGTTGGTGATATATTTATTCTTTGTTTGACTTGTTTGTCCATCGTTATTGAACAAAAAAAAAATCTTCATAAGGTATTTGAGTAGTTAGCATGATTTATTTTTATTTTTTTTTGTTTTACATAGTTGCAGTTGTCTTTGCTTTAAATTTTATATGAAGCACAGCACCTAATTGTCATTTAACTTTCCAGGGGAGAAATTCAAGAAGAGCTGAAAGCCGGTGAGCTGCTTTTGCAACCTTTTCTTTGATAAGTAAAATATAATGTTTGGTTTTGTAAGGAAAGCATAGTTTCTCTGGAGACTGGAAATCTTCCAAACAAGCAAGATAATGTTATGACATGCTTGAATTTTGGCAGATATGTTGATTTTTTCAATGTAAGAATATTAAGACTTATAATATATAATGTTCTACTTGAAAACAGACTGTATTATAGAAGTGAACAAATAAAAGTAAAATTTTAAAAAGAAAACAAGATGTATCACTTTTTTTAGTGCTTAACTAGCCAAAAAATTGTTGACCAAAAGATTGATGCTTACCTAATTTTCCATTGCAACTCCTATGTCTCTATGTACCATACATCTCACATTATTGACTGGATCTGTTAGATGTTGTTGGAAAGCCTGGGTAAAACTTTGCCTAGTTTCCAGTTAAGTCAAATTAATGAATATATGAAGAAAAACTGAAAGCATAATGAAATTTACGTCTACTAGTTTATGAAGAGGGCCAAACTTTTTTCTTCAGATTTGCTTGTCTATCTTAGATTCTTTTCCCTCTTTTGTACTGAGAATTATCTATATCTATTGCCTCGCAGCTTCTCATTAGGTTCTGATTATTTGCATGAGCAGGAGTGATGAGGATGATTCAGTGGCAAAGATGAAGGCTGCCGAGGAAGCTTTAGAAGCTAAGCAGAAGGTATGTTTTTCAGCCTTGCTTGGTAGGCTCTTGAAAATAAGATGTTTTAGTGGAAAGCATGTAATTTGTTGTCGGCATTCTTGGAAAGCATGTAATTTGTTGTCGGCATTCTCATCCTATATATATTTATTCTTTACTTGCTCTGTAAATGTTGTCACGGCTCTTGCAATTTCCTCTGAAGGCTGAGTAGAGTAAATTTTGCTTTCTTTTCCATTTTTGTTTGCAGGACAAACCTTCTTTTGAGCTATCAGGAAAGCTTGCAGCAGAAACTAATAGAGTAAGAGGTGAGATAATTGAAAATCTCCATCGCTTTTAAATTAGTGTTATCACACGTATGCACTTAGTCCCATAGAAACGGAATTATAATTCTTTCCTGTATCCTCTGCATTGAGACAAATTACAGAAGCTTACTTTCATTTGTTAGGTATCACGTTGCTGTTTAATGAACCTCCAGATGCAAGAAAACCTGATGTAAGATGGCGGCTTTATGTTTTTAAGGCTGGAGAAGTGCTGAATGGTAAGGCTTTTTGATTAATGTAGTCAAATTTACTTCATTCCATACATCCACTTTGGTTTCATCATTTGGTGTTAATGGGTAGGGGATTAGTCCCATTTGTGATGGGGTGGCCAGCAAACTCCTATGTGGTCTATCATATGTGAATCTAATATTTTTGTCAATGGAAAGCATACATATCTTAGGGCCAGTTTGTTTCCCTGGTTTCGAGATGAATTTTGGCAATGATATAAAAAATTCATGTTTATTTTATGGATATTTACTTTTTAAAACCCAAGTAATTATTATCCAAGGATAAAAATATCCCATAAACCATCGGATTTTATTATCCATCTACAAGATGGGACTTTTTTCCTACATCTTTTTTCCTTAGAAAATGAAGGGGAGACAGTTGAGAGAAAAATATTCATTAATATGTGTAAATTGATTTTAGTCAGTGTTTTCAAATCTCAAGGCGCACCTCAAGGCGACAAGCCATTTGATCGCCCGAAGGCGAGAGGCGACAAAAAGGCGTGGCCCGAGTGGTGCGAGGCGCAATAATTAAATATATAAATAAATAATATATACAACATAAATTGTATAGTAAATATCATATAAAATAAAAAAAACTTTTAAAACTTAATACATCAATCAAATGTCTAAAGTCATCAAGAATAAGAATTATGAAATAATGATTCAGTGAACCAACAAAAAAGGTAAAACGTAAAACTAGTCTAAAACTCTAAATTTAAAAGTTAAGTTTGGGTTGGCATTTAGGGCTTATGTGTGGGTTGGCATTTAGGGTTTCGTGTAGATGAAGTTAAGTTAAAAAAAAAAAAGCGATCACCTGCAACATTGGCGATGCAGATGCCGGGCGCAACAAGGTGCAACCAGGCGCGCACCTCATTGAAGCAGCCTGCCTCGCAGGTGTTGGAGGCGCAATCCCTTCAAATCGCCTCTCCTTGCGCCTCGGGCGAGCGCCTCTGTGCGCCTTGAAAACACTGATTTTAGTTGTTTAAAATTATAATTAATTAAATAATTATCTAATATAAATATCTAATAATTTAAATTATTTTTCCATAAACACAACCTATGAAACAAATACAAACATCTAACTCCCAGATATTGATTATCCCGCATATCCAAACACATACATTTAAATCCTAGATTTTCTACTCTCCAGATATTTAATATTTGTGATCCAAATGGGCAGTTATTGTGTTCTTCCTTCCACCTAGTAAAGGATATATAATTTGTTACCTTCGTGATTCACTGTGTTTAAATTGCTGAATGGTTCTCAATATATTTGATAGCTTTGCTATTTGAATAAGAATACGATGGGAAGGGGGGTTTCTTTTGCTGTAAGAAATGATTGTTTTCATGCTACGTAAGATGCGAAAGTTTGAAATGTTTTATCCCTGACTCGAGGTTCCTCTTGGAAGAGTTTGAAAGTGATTGAGGAGTCTTCATTACAGAAACAACATGTACACAATCAATAATGGAAAATTAATTATGTGCTTTATGTTTGAGTTCTTGATTATAACATGTCAGATTGCTTTTTAGTACCTCTGCATATACAATGTTGAAGCCGTTAACTTATCAGAATGAATTTTAGAGCCTCTTTATATACATCGTCAAAGCTGTTACCTCTTTGGGAGAGAGAGGAGAGTGGCAGACATTCCTACTGATCATCCGTCCTGCAGCAAGCAACATGCTGTCATCCAGTTTAGGTAGATCTGTTGTTAGCAGTTCTGTTTTTCTTGATGTAGTTGGAATATTATGTAATCCCCCTTTGTAAACACAATTGTGTTTTGATATGTCCTAGGCAAGTAGAAAAGGAGCAATCTGATGGTATAATGTCAAAGCAAGTAAGGTAAGAATGAACCATGATCAACGTGACAGGAACTGTTTTCAATGTAAGGCGAGCCTATTTTTTTATGTATTTTTGTATTGGTAGGCCTTATTTGATGGATCTCGGAAGCACAAATAAGACTTATATCAATGTAAGCTAATTTTTTTCACCCATTTTTTGTAATTCAGGACCTCGATAGTTCAAGTCTGACTATTCTGTGATTCCTTCTCTAACTTCTTTGTATTTGCAGGACACTGCAATTGAACCTCAACGTTATTATGAGCTTTTTGAAAAAGACACAGTGAGATTTGGCAATAGTAGGTAAGATGTTACACAATATCTTGAATTCTCATTTGGCGTTCTAGATTTATTATTGGAAGTAGTATTAAAGATGTTCTCGGATATGGCTTTTCTATTTCCATAGCTAATTTTGACAATAAGACTGGATAACCTTTTGGTTTTCTTGATAAACAATTCTCTGCATGCGCCTTCTTGCTAAATCTATACTTTATTTACTTATATGACATCTTACCTAAATTTCAGCTTTATCATTTTAACTTGTTAAACAATCTCCTTTTTGGTTTTAAACTAACTGATGGCTCAATTGTTGAAAACAACGACAAGAATTGTCATTTGGTCCTTAATGTAGCAGATTCTTATTGTAATAAGGATCTGAAAAATACTGCTGAATTTTGTTTCTTTGATGTTTTTTCTTGATGCCTTCTGAAAATTTTACTGCATCCATTTTTACCATTTTTTTTTTCAATTTTTGCAGTCGAGAATATGTATTGTTGCATGAGAAGTCAGCTGGATGAGGAGCCTCAAATTTATTTGTGTGTCAGTCAATTCATCCAGTGGGGGTATGTTTCGTGGAGGCTTCAAAGATGTTCCCATCATCAGGATGTCGTGAGTTATTTGCAAACCATTCTAGATTGTCTTTGTAATCAATACCTTCAAAGAAAGTATTTCTATTCTATCTGTCCTATTAATCATGTCTTGAACTGAACGGCGATGCATTTTCAAGTCTACTAATAGTAAAATTTTGACTGCTCTGAACTAGCTGGATGTCTGCATCTCGTAGATAACTATAAACCAATAAGCCGCACATCTTACAGTGATGCACTTTCAATACCTTTAATAATCATTTTTTAATCTATATATCCAATAATCCAATTGCTTGGTTGTAGATTTATTCAATGTAATTAGGGAAAAATGCACTTCTAATGTTGTGATAGTTTCATTCAAGCTAATATTGGAGAGGAATAGGAGAGCGTTTAGAGGAGTGGACAATTCTTGGTGAGGTTTAGGTCTTAGTTAGCTAGGTTCATTTTTTTAGAGCAGTGGAGAATTCTAGGTTCAATATATTTTTTTTGTATGATTTAAATTGGTTTCCGATCAAAGAAAAAAAGTTCCTAAAGTTTTTTGTGATAGTTTAGGTCTTAGTTAGCACTTCTAATGTTGCGATAGTTTAAATTGGAGCCTCCGACCTTTAGGGAGGTAAGTAATGCTTTGACCAATTGTGTTGGCAACTTTTGAGTTTTTTCTTCTATTTTTCTTTAATCAAGCATTTTCCTTCAAGTCTGTCTTCCTCCTGAGCACAAGGCTAGTTTATGTTGAGTACAAGATGGTATAAAAGGCAGCCGCTGATTGGTGGAGTAGCCGATGTCTATTGTAGATCATTTTATGGGCCAATTCCGTCGAGGAAAAAGAGGGAGAAAAACGAGAAGATAAAAGAAAATGGTATCATAAAGCTCTTAAACCTACATTCCTCTATTAACTATACTAAAGCTTGGTTTCAAATGAACTCGGGTGATTCCATCCGAATTCATCAGGCTTGGGGCTTGAAAGAAGAGTCCTTGTCAGAAACACCCTTGAAAGCCAATCTGAATTTTCCAAGAAACCAAACTAAGCTCTATCAACTGCTATCCTTGAATAATAATGGAGTTCAAGGGATGCTGGCTAGACTTCTGTGGATTCTGATGAAGCCTCAAGAGGTATCATCCTTATTCTTCTTCAGGACCCTGATAAGTAATGCTAAGATAGATGAGGTTCAGTGGTTCTTTTTTCCTCACCCTTAAAATAACTCTTGCAGATGGTTTTCCTTGTTGGATTTTAGTTATTTATGGCCCTAGGAACTTCTAAAGGGAATTAAAAGGCTTGAGGAGGAGGACGTCACTTCTGATTTTTGGACTACAGGGGAAGAGATTTTGATATCACTCACTCGACTTGGGAGAAGTCTATTGCCTCAAAGCCTCAGAAACATGAGGCTTTTTAAGAATCTTTATAAACAACCTTTCTTTGGTCAAGCTTCCTCTCTATATGGATGGTCACGTTCGCCTTCTCTTACTTGAAGCTAAGGGAAATTTTGTTTTTTCCCTTTTAGCTGCCTCGAATTTGTTGTCTAAGTTTAAAAATCCGAAGGTTTCAATTGAAGAGTGCAAAGAATGACATCACACTGCCTGGACCGAAAAATTTCATTTACTTTGTAGATATCAAATGGTTTGATTTTTCAGTTATTGCAAGTTATGGCTTTATTGTGAAAAGGAAGAACATGGTAGCATCTTTACCAAGGACTAAGAAGCTTGTGACTGTTAATGGACTTAAAGCAACTTAATTGACCAGAGGCTACCACCCCCACTCGATTCGAGAAAAAAGCCAATATACTTTTGGTTCTCAATTACAAGAGTTGTTATGTTAAGTGAGGGATATACATTTTTTTTTTGGAAGCATCATGGGTTAGTTTAGTGGTTAATAAGGTCCTATGTAAATAATAAAGGGGCTTAGAGGAAATGAGATTAAGTCATGATGGCAAACCTACCTAGGGTTTAATGTCCCATAAGTTTCCTTGATAATCAAATGGAGTAGGGTTATAATAACATGAGTTATAATAGTATGTGAGTTATTATAGTCTGGAATTGTATAATATCATTTAAAATGCGGAGTTGTTTAGTTTGAGGTTATAATAATCTGTGTATTTGGGGTGCAAAATATTTTCAATAGATTATTATAACATAGGTTATTATAACATTGTCCCTCAAACATGCCCTTAGGGTTTGACCTTCCATCGAGTGCAAAAACAGTGTTTGAAGAGTGGCCTTCCTTAAAGGAAGGAACCCTAGTTAAAAAAAAATAATAATAAATGTAGTAGGGCTAGACAATTGCCTATGGCAATAGTAGAGGTGCGTTTAAATTCGTCTATGTATTTGTGAATATATATATAAGAAAAAGAGAATTTTTGGAGGTAAAAATGCTAGTTGAAATGTGAAAACACTGGTTTATCCCACCATTTAGCCATGGCTAGGAGGAGGAAAACTCTCAATTTTTTAAGGTGGTGAAGTGATTTTCTTTATTATCAAAGTGTTCGAGCATGATGAGATTTCTTGCCATTCTCGACTTGGAACACATTATAGCTTCACAAAAACTCGGCAGGTTCTTAAATGAGGAACTCAGAAATATTTGATTTTAGAGTTGGAGTTTATCATTCCTACTCTTAGAAGAGTCTGAGAAAGAATTGCACCACCCTCAAAATCTTCAGCTAATAAAATTTTATTTGCTTCAATATATTTTTTTTTTTTGATAATCATTTGGTTTTTCAAAATCAAGCTTATAATTACTACTTCTACTTATGAGTTCCCTCGTTTTGTAGTCCATTTTTTACTTGTGTTTTCAAAACCCAACCCAAGTTTTGAAAACAAAAAAAAAAGTAGTTTACACAAATTTGTTTTTGTTTTTTTTAGAACTTGGCTAAGAATTTCAAAACGTTTCTTAAGAAAAATGAAAGTCACGACCAATAATTGTAGAGAAATGATGAGAAAACAATACAATTTTTAAAAACTAAAAATTAAGATTCTCTTTGATAACTATTTTATTTTTTGTTTAGTTTTTGAAAATTAAGCCTAAAAATACTACTTTTACCAATAGGTTTCTATGTTTTCTTATCTATTTTGTACCTTGTTGTCAAAATCAAGCTAAATTTTGAAAACTAAGAAAAGTAGTTTTAGTTTTAGTTTTTGAAATTTGGCTAGAAACTTAAGTAATATCTTAAGAAAGATGGAAATCATTATAGAGAAGATGAAGAGAAAGTGTGACAAAACAAACATAATTTTCAAAAACTAAAAACAAAAAATCAAATAATTATCAAACGAAGCCTAAATTAAAACTAAGTTCAAATTCCATAAATAAAAAATGGTTTATTTGGGCCCATTTGCTAACCATTTATTTTTTAAAACTAACCATGTAAATACTACTTGTATTTATGGATTTCCTTGTTTTGTTATTTACTTTTCAATTATGTTTTAAAAAACAAGCCATATTTTGGAAACTAAAAAAAAAAAATGTAGTTTTCACAAGTTTGTTTTTATTTTTTGAATTTGGTTAAGAATTTAAATGGTTCCTTAAGTGATGAAAAACTATTGTAGAGAATTAAGAAAACAAGTTTCATTTTAAAAAACTAACACAAAAAACTAAAGAGTTATCAAAAGGAATAGAAGTAGGGCGGGATGAGGTTATAGATGCATTCCCCATCTCTGCCCCATAGGATGTACTTGCCCCATTCTCCATTTTGTCAAGTCGGGGTTGGGGTTGGGGATTTTCCAATCAGGTCACAGGAAAAAATCTTTGTTCTTTTTTCTTTTTTAATTATTTTTTTAATAAAAAGTATATTAAAATTATATATAAGTTAAAGTATTATTATTCTTTTATTTATTTACATCATTAAATTTTGAAAAATACTTAATATAAAAACTTATTAAATCATAAAATTAAAAATAATATATTTTTAAAAAAACAGTAACAGTAGACGTACTCCACACTTGGCCGGAAGGGGCCCATCGACCAATACTGCATTAATTTTTGTTTAAATAATATAATATAATATATTAATAATAATATATTTATAAATAATTATAATATATATCATATACTTTTTTAAAAAAATTATAAAATAGTTATTCAGGGCGGGTTTGGGGACAAAGAAGATACCGTCTCCAATCGGAGACCTGAAAAGAATTCTTGGTTTGACTCCATTCTCGATTAAATCGAGAATTTTTCATCCATGGAGGCGAAGACCGACCTCATGAGTATTTTTGTCATCACTAATTATCAAAGGATGTCTTTACCATTTAAATTAATTTCAAACTATAGAGAATAAATTAAAAGTTAAAACTTTTAGAAAATATGAACTAAATTGGGGTTAAAGCATGATATTAAATTTCTATTTCGACATTTCTATCGAATTTCCACATGTCTATGGGTTCGAAATCGACACTAGAAGTGAATCAATATTTCCATTATATCGTACAGAATTGATGAAATATTAAAGAAAATAACAACAAAATGTAACATATCATTTAAAAAGTGTAGAAGATTTATTTTCTAATTTTAATATTTTTTTAATTTTTTAATTTTTAAAATTTTTCAAAAATATCCATCAACATCGACATTTTATCGATATTTCCATAAAATCGAGACCTCGATATTTCCATCGACATTTTCAAAAAATTGAGATCTCCATATTCATCGATATTTTAAACATTTCGTTAACTTAGATAAAAGATGAGAAGCTTGAGAGGTCACGTTTCCCTATACTATTCAAGTAACGAAATGAAAAATTTTCAGTCAATATATGTCGGTTACAAAATGAAAACATGAATCATGATTTAAAATAGGAATGAAAGGCAAATAATGATGACACTACATTGTCAAATATGAACGTTGCTACAAAATTTGGTCAAAATTCAGCCACGTAGGCACAAACTCTCCATTTTTTTAGGAGGCATTTGGGGCTAAGAGTTGAATTGGGGAGTTAATTTCTTAGTAAATTCAAAACTTGATATTTGAGATGTAGAGTTGAGTTGACTTATTAGAGGTATTTAGTAGGGGTGTACATAAGCTGGGTTGGGTTGGGTTGAGGAGATTTTTGACCAACCCAGAAAATTCAGGGTTAGTCATTCCTTCAACCCAACCAATCCTATTCATTGAGAGTAACTTAACCCAACCCAACCCAATATTTTTGGGTTGGGTTGGGTTAAATGGTCATCATCCTAAGTTAACTTTTTTATTTTTTTAATTATTTTTAAATTATTAAAATATTTTTCTTGAATTAATAACTAAAATCACATAAAATTCAAATATCAAACTTCAAAATCCATAACATCTTAACATTTTGTTAGAAATCTAGAAGAAAACATAAGAAATTAACAAATAATTCATTTATAAGTATATATTTAATTAAAATAAAATTAAAAAATATAAACTTTGGGTTGGGTTGGGTTGGGTCAACCCGAACCTAAAAGGCTCAACCCGAGAACCGACCCGAACTTTTCGGTTCTTCAAACTTCTAACCCAACCCAAACCGAAAAAAAAATCTAACACTACCCAACCCTTAAGGTTTGAGTTGGGTAGTCGGGATTGGTCGGGTTACTGGGTTACTTGTACACCCCTAATATTTAGTGCAGTTTCTTTTGTAATTTGAAGTAGCCTGATTCTAGCCTATTGTTTTTGTTTCATTTATTTTTATTTTTTTTAATCATTCATCTAAAAATATATATTTTTTAACTTTCAAATGTTGAATTCAGATGTCAACTTAATATATATATATATATATTTCAACATTGATCTTTTCTTTAAAAAAAATCGTTTATTATTATTATTATTTCTTTTTAGAAATTGACTTCTTTCAAACGATAGGCTACAACAGTCTAGCTCATGGCTAATCTAGAATTTGGGCACAAGTTCTTATGCATATATTTTAGATGCATTGGAGTAAAATATCAAATTAAGAAAACATACGCTCTAATATCTGCTAGACATTAAACTTCTTTCTATTTATACAAAATCAAATATTTATATCACATCTTTCCATGTATAGAAATCAAATATTGCATTATTTATAAACAAATAACAATTGAAAGCAACGTGTTTGTATTTTTTTTTTTAACGCAAATTGAACTTCTATCAAAATATAGAAATTTAAGGTTTCATTTTCTAAGTACACGTTGAACTCCCTTGAAAACTTACAAATGATGAACTTATTATGACATTTTTCAATTACTAATAGGGTCTTTATTATGAGAAGTTTTTTTTTTTAAAAACACATTGATATTATTACGTTTTATTATTATTATTATTTTTTTTTTTTTGACAAAGAAACATTGTTTGTTTACATTTATTTAATCATATGTACTAAATTGAACGTCTTTGGAAAAGAGAATGTCAATATCTACTTTTTCAAGATGACAAGAAAATAACAATATATTTCAACATTAGTGTTATATAGGAGTGAAGTATCACAAAATATTAGTAGGTAATCAATTGTTAAGTGTGAAGCCCAAAAAAACGGCCCATGGGCCATTGTCTTAACCTAATTAAACATATATATATATATGTTTGCGGCAGTATGACAATATAAGTGTGTGTTGCGGCTGTGCTTACGGAAAAAGAAAAAAAATGGGTTACAGCGGTGGATTAAAAACATAAAAGAAATTGTCGTCCGATCTAGTTTTTTTTTTTTTTGGCGTTGTTTTTTCAAGAACGGGTTTTTTAGAACGGGTTTTTTTTTCCATTGAAGAGTTTTGTGAGTTAGAGTGATTCGTGAGCCTTTTCCTTGAGAGAAAAGTGAGAGAAATCACCATTGAGCGTTGTAAACTCTGGTAACTTACTCCCTGACGATTATAGTGGAACCTGCATCGGCATCGGTCCCTGACAATTATAGTGGAACCTGGTAGCAGAGAACTGGACGTAGCCATCATTGGGTGAACCAGTATAAATTTGGTGTCAATTTCTCTATCCCTTAAACCTTTTTATTTATCGTTCTTGTAGCTTACAAGTTTAGGTTGGTTTATCTACTCTTTTAGGCTTGCTAATTCAAAATTGATTATTCCGCAAAATATTTGGAATTATAACCTGATCTGGGATTTGGGATAAAATATATATTGTCTGAATCTGGTAGAATTTAGATTGATTGTATTTCGTCTCATTCACATCCTAACATCAATTATCTATTTACATGATTTACAAACACATAAGTATGCTTTACAAATATAAGTAATTACAAACAATGGTTCGAGTTCATAAGTTTAAAGAAAGATTATTGGAATAGGGAGTCATACCAAATAAATATATGTGCATTTCATATGAACTATGGGTGTGCCATCAGTCAAAATTTTTGCCAACGATTATTGTCGAAGAAGGTACTGTCAGTTGTCAAATATGGTTACCAACTATTGTCGTCGATCATTGAATGGTTGTCGGTTGTTGTAAAAGGTCGCCAGCGATGACCACCGATCGTTTGAGAAGCATTGATAAAATGTGTTAATAGGGTTATTGTATCGATGGAGTTAATATCCTAACACTATAGCAAGTCGGCTGAGTTGAATTGAGTTTTTTTTTTTATGGAGTTAATTTCTCCATGGGCCAAATAGTGAGTTGGGTTTAAAATCCAACTTAACTCAACTCAATTCACGAAAGCCAAAGGTCCCCCTTAAGGTTAAATTACAAGTTTACTCTCTAAATTTTGAATTTGTCGATTTAATTCTTAAACTTTCAAAAATTTAATAAGCTTCTAAACTTTTAATTTTGTGCGTAATAAGTCTATTAACTTTCAATTTCATGTCTAATAGGTCTCTGACCAATTCGAAATTCCTAAAAATTAGGTGATCTATTAGATATGAATTTGAATTTTATATATAATAGAACTCTACAATTTAAATTTTGTATCTAGTAGATTCATGAATTTTAAAATTTTCGAAAGTTTGGAGATTAAATCTATAATTTTGAAAGTTTATGAACTAAATAAACATAAATATCAAGGTTCAAGAACTAAATTTGTAATTTAATAAATTTTTAAATTAAATCACCGATTGTTCTTTGTGGTCATACTTCAATCTATGAGTGTTTAAAAAATACGATAACCTGAAAAATCCAATCAACCCAACTCAATTTTATAGTTTGGATTTAGGTTATCAACTTATTTGGGTTGTTTTGAGTTCAAACAAATAGAAACTTTATTGGTTGGGTTGGTTTGTGGGTTCACCAAAAATTGGGTTGAACCGAACCAACCCGAACTTCTTATTAATTTAAAAAGTATTTTTATACTTTATATTACAACTATATATACATAAATTTATTTTAATTTATAATTATTTTTAGATTATTTATTCCTCAACAACTTTTTTAAATAAGTTTTTTAATCTTTGAAGGTAAAAATATATAATATAAATTGAAATTGAGTTGTAATTTAATATTTTAAAATAAATAAATATATATTTTACATATAAACACTTAATTTTTCCAAAGTAAGTAATTGGTATGATCAATGTGTTAACGATCACGAGATCTGAATCTCTCAATCTCAATTGTACTGAAAAAAATACTAATTTTTTTTTAATAAATTTTTTAGTATATAACTCAAAGAATCATGTGGACCCATTGAGACTATTCTTTTGTTATTGTCACTTTTTTAAAAAGAAATCTTTTGAAAAGGTTTGATTCATACATTGATTTTATCCAACTTCTTGTTTGGATAAACTTGCGAAGTGAATAACTACTCTAAAGTTAATTCTCCAAAAAAAAAAAAAAATCTACCGTGGTTGATTGGAAATTACTATAAACATTTAGTAGAATGGGATGTTTGTAGAATCACTTTTGGATATGTTTATTGTACAATCATACAAACTTAAGATTAAAATCATTTTTTTTAAAAGAATATAATCCAACACACAAAGATTTTAAGGTTAAAATATCATTTTAGTTCGTGTACTTTTCATTCTAATTTTAGTCTTTGTATTTCAAATGTTTAATTTTAGTCATTATAATTTTAATAAAACTTAAAATTAATTCCTATGATTAGTTTATTGTTAATTTTCTTAAAAAAAAAAAGAAACTAGTCTCCATTAACCCTCGTTTTATAAATTTTGGAATATGTTCCTATGTGTCTCTTCTAGCATAAAAATTATTAGTCATATTTAACCAAGTTTGGAACAATTTTTATAAATTATTCAAAACTAAATTTCAACCATCCATAACAAAATTTAATCAAATTGAGATTGAGTGGTGATCCCTTTTTAAAATTTATTAAAATCATTAAATACATGAAATTTCTCACGAAGATCAGATGGTGGAGATTAAAAAAATCAAGTACTCATTTAATAACCATTTAGTTTTTAAAAATTGTGGTTATTTTTTCATTATTTATCTACACCTCTATACAATGACTTTCATTTTTCTTAAGAAAAAATTGAATTCACTGCCAAATTTAAAAAACAAAGACAATTTTTTTTAAACTATCTTTTTAGTTTTCAAAACTTGGGTTGGTTTTTTAAAACATACCTTAAAAGTGGATAACAAAACAAGTAAACTCATACGTGGAAGTAATATTTATAAGCGAATTCTAAAAAAACAAAAAATTAAAAGTCAAATGGTTATCAAACGGACCTCAAGAGTTTGATTTTTCTAATATTCTTGAGGTGAGGGAAGTTGTTTTGCAAATTTAAAAAAGATTCCACATTTTCAATGGTTTTTATGCCACTCATAGTCGTTAATTCATGTTTCATTTCTAAAACGCGAATTAATAAACATGGGATAATTACAGAATAAAAGATAGGCTAAATCAAGTTTGGTCCTTGAACTTTAAAAAGTTTTTGTATATTTGATCTTTGAATTTTTAAAAATATCTAATAAGTCCCTAAACTTTTAATTTTGTGTCTAATAAGTCCCTAAATTTTCAAGTATGTGTTTAATAAGTCCCTACAAATTCAAATTCTTAATTTTTTTTTGATTTATTTGATATAATTTTGAATTTTATATTTAGCAGATCCGTGAATTTTTAAAAATTCAAAGTTCAAAGACTAAATTTCTTATTTTGAAAGTTTAAAAACGATTAGAAATAAACTTTAAAATTTAAGGACTAAATATGTCGTTTAACTTAAACGATAAAATTTAGCAGGTGTTAACACCTTCACCATACAGAAATAACCATGAACTCAAATTTAACCTAAAAATCTTAGAAGAGAATGCCAACCGCTCTACATCGCGATGACGTTGCGATGGGCTTGGTGTGTGATCTAACTTGCTAGGTTTTATCTGTTTTTATGGTTATCAATTAAAGTTTGTTGTCACGTGGAAAATATGAAAGTAAAAAGACAAGAATGCCCCTACTTTATTACTCTCCTTCAAAAAATAACCTAGAAATTCAGCCACGTAGACAACATCTTTTCATCTTGCAAATTGCTGACTGTGTATGGTCAAACTTTAACCATCTTACAAACTCCCTCACAAAAAATGGACAATACAAATACAACGTTGAAAATTTAATGAAAAGTCAAACAAGTGAAATCAATATTAAATGGGGAGGAAACTGACTTTACAGGGGGCTTGAACACATGGACCTCCTAAACCCAGCTGCTCTGATACCATCTTAAATTACCAATCAAACTAAAAGCTTAACCTGAGATTTTGTGGTAAATTTAATTATATCACATAGTCTAACATTGGCAAAGTGAGTACGTGAAAATTAATTATCCATTGTTGATGGTGTAGGTTTAATAGCTGATTGGATAAAAAAGTGTGTTGAAATTGACAGTTTAATGTTGTTTCTTTAGAAATTGACAACTCAATTTTTATCCTATCAACTACTTAATCTAGTAAAATACAAAAGACTACCTATTACACACGAATATCTAATTGTCACGTGCTTAATTAGTTAATGATTATTAGTGACTATTTAGATTTGATCTAATCACAAGGACTAAATTTTAATTTTCTCCAAATGATAGGGGATACAAATTTGTAATTCAACTTTTTTTATTATAAGTCAAATTTCAAAAACAAGAATCAAGTTTTATATATACAATATTTTTTTTTTTGGGAAACATGGACATGAAAGACGACAATGCCCATGCCCTATTCTATTATACTATGGAAGAATAACAACCACAAGAAATGCCCATGAGATTAATATATTTTGAGTATAGAAAGAAAATTGAAACGAAGGGAAAGTAAGTATAAATCCATAGTAATTGACATGTACTCTTTTTCTTGATATTGGAGATTTGAATTCTTATAACTCTACCATTTGTTGTATAAAAAAAAATGAATTTGTTAAAGTCTTAAAAATAAAATTGATTGAAGGGTCCCTAATAGATAGGGATGAGAAAAAAAGACCGAAAACCAACACAACCGACCAAAATTAAAAAAAAAATACAAAAACTTAATTTTTTTTTTCTATATTTATATATTATAAATAATAATAAAATAAATAAATAAACAAAGGTTAAAAAAAAGTAGATTGCCTAAACCAGTTTGGTCGATTGGTTTAAGTTTTGAACCCAAAAAAAAAAGTGACCGACCAATCGAACCAACATGGTCAGTTCGGCGTCGGTTGGAGTTGAAAATTAACCCCAACTGATTGATGCTCACCTATTAATAGGCATTAAAAGAAATGTCTGACCATATCGTTTGATAATTTAAACTTAATATAATTTAAAACTTTGGTTGTGTTGTCTCTAATAAATAACATTGAGGTGAGTGAAGCCTCTAGTAGGGACGGGCCCATTGAGAAATTATTCAATAAGATCGTCACAATGTAACTGTCTCTTAATAACTATTAGATATGGATCCAATAATTTCCATACCCCTTAATAATCATTGGATATAAAATCGAAATGCTTCTCTTTTCATCCAACGGTGAAAAAATCTAGACCACATTGTGGCGGTTTTATTGAATAATTTATTTATGAAACATAATGAAGGAATGAACTCCTAACTCTTCGATTATTTTTAAAAGGTTTATAAAGCATTATTCTTGCAACTAAACCAGACTAATTGTATGTGTATTGATTATTTTGGTTGTAATAGATCCTATCTAGTAGTATTAAGAGATGAGATTAGACAATTTTCTTTATTTTCTTTATGCTACCTTGGACAATTTTTCTACATATTTAATTTTACGGCCTAAGTTTAAATATTTTCATGACTTGGGAGGATTTAACAAATTTTGAAAGTGGAAGGATTTGAACCTTACTTTTTGGTCGATAATACATGTCAATTACTACTAAGTCATACTCACTTTAGCAACATTTTCATGACTTAATCTGAATACCGAAACATATTATTGATTGATTTTCTTGCAATTTATTGATTGATTCCCGAATAACTTTTCAATTCGAAGAGATATCAATTATTGAAGTTTAAAGATTCAATTTTCAAATTATAGATTCAAACTCACCTACCAAAACTAAATATAATGGTAAACTTTTGTTTGTTGAGATGAACAAAACTTAGAATCTTATACGACGTCGTTTGTAGATAAAAGACAAGAATAACAGCAAAAAATGCAGCCCCATAATAAAAGGAAACTGAAAGCCTTTTTTTTTAAAAAAAAAAAAAAAAACTGAAAATTTTCTTAAATACCTTTTTAGGCTATTATGTTATTGATTATTTTCTGGTGTCTGAATTTAGACTTATTTTGTTTATAGCCTCTGATCTTTGCTATTTTACTTTTTAAAACTTCTAATCTCATCCAACATTAGCAATTTAAAAAAAAAATAGAATTTAACAAACTATAAACTTAAGATTATGCTGCAAAGTTTGATATTAAGGCTAAAAACTTGTTTTTATTTTTGAAATTTGGTTGGACATCCACGTGTTTTTTTTAAATAGATTAAAACTATTGTTATAGAAATTAGAAGAAAACAAGGTCAATTTTAAAAAATAAAAAACAAAAAACTAAATGATTATCAAACAATCTTAGAATGGATGAGTTTTAATTCTATTTCGATATGCCAATTTCAATGGTTATTTCATTTTAGGATCTATGTTTTTGTTAAATTTAGAGTTTTTACCTGATGTAACCATATTTGTATTTTAAATCACGTGTTTTGAGTTTAGAGTTTAAGATATATATATATATATATATATATATATATATTTGACCATAAGTTTAGAGGTTCGAATTCCCAAATTCAAATATTGTTGAATTGATTTTTTTTTATTAAGTTAAGAAATTTGAACTTCCACCCATTAAAAAAATTACTAATGCTTTAACACATTAAGTTATATTTAAGTCTAATTTTGACTTATAAAATTTATTATTTGCCACATGTATTTTATATCTCAATTCTTCTGTGATATAAGAAAATTAATGAGAGAGAATTAGATAAAAATATTTAAAAGTTATGGGGACTAGAATAAAAAATCAAGTTAAAACAAGGGACTCATTAGCAAACTTCAGAAAAAAGATGAAAAATATTAAACTAAAAAAATTGAAAAAACAGAAAATTAGTCACGAAAATCAGTAAATTACAACAACTCAAAAACCGCCAGCGGCACCAATATTATAAATTCGTCAAAAATCAAAGCAGAAAATTAGAAGAAGAGCAAAGAAAATTATTAAAAAAAAAACAAATCTCTCTATCTCTCTCTCTAGAAATGGTTGCCTCTACAGCGCTGAACTGCAAAATCCCCACCATTTCGCCGTCGTCTTTACATTCGAATTCCAAGATTTCTTCTTCTTTCTCTCGATTTCCGGTCCATTTCCGGCGAGTTTTGTCCAACTCATCTCCGGTTCTCCGGTCGAGCGCCGTCACCTGCACTTTGACTCGGGAGCCGTCTCTGGCAATGGAGGACGACAAAACCCAAAGTTTGAGTCTGGAGCAGAGACCCGATTCATTTGGCCGTTTCGGGCGTTTTGGCGGCAAGTATGTTCCCGAGACCCTAATGCACGCCCTCACCGAGCTTGAAACTGCTTTTCATTCCCTTGCTGACGACCAAGAATTTCAGGTTTTGGGGAATTTTGTTTTGTTTTGTGAGCCAGTTTCGTTTGAGATTCTTTGTTTTTTGCTATGATTTGTGAAGTTTGGTTCTGGTTTCACTTACCTAGTTAGTTGTTTGAGGATTTTGAATCTCTTGAATGCTTGTTTGATTTTAATTGGATTTATATGATAATGGTTTCTTAATGAGCTACTTATGCTGGGAATGGAGTTCAATGGACGCGACCTGTTGCTTGAAGGGATAATCTGGGAATGGAGTTTATTGATGGATAAGATTTTTTTTTTTTTGGGTTTCTGGTTTCAGTTGGTAATTAGTCGTTTGAGGATTTAGAATCTTGTGAATGATCGTTGTTTGAGTTCAGTTGTATTCGTGTTTGGTAGATTTAATAGAGAATTTTTTTCTTAATTAACTAACTGGGAATGAAGTGAATTTATTGACAGGGTTGAGAGATTGTTTCAACGTAGTGTGGTATTTAGAATCAATGTGAATTTTGATGAGGAAAAAAGAACAAGGTGCTCAAAGATTAACATGGTCCTTTCTTAACTAATGAATAACTCTATGATAAACTTAAGGAGTTGAATATTTGTATATAATGTGTTTTTTTTTTGTTTTTTGTCTTGTAAAATATTACTTGTTTAATTATTCTTCCACTTGATAATTGTTTTTATATGATTCGTACTCTCAATTTCATACACCTGCTTAGACTATTATGTAATTACTCCCAAGCTTCATTTCAAAAGTTCATGATGTGACACTGATTCATGAGACCTGTTTTCTTGAAAATTGGAAGTGGAAAAATGTGCATTTAACTTTAATTAGCTACAGTTGCATAATAAAATCATCACACCCATTGGATATTATTTTCTGGGAGAAGAAGGCTTAGAGATAGTTATTAATTCCATTGTGAAGTGAAATTTAGAAATTCAATAGTTTCTCAATAGGATATGCAATGCAGTATTTATTCTTTTTTCACCATTTTTAAATAACAATTTACTTCTAATCATCAGAAAGAGCTGGATGGGATTTTGAGAGACTACGTGGGGAGAGAGAGCCCTCTATACTTTGCAGAGAGGCTGACTGAGCACTATAGACGTCCCAATGGTGAGGGGCCTCATATTTTCCTGAAGAGAGAAGATCTTAACCACACAGGGGCTCACAAAATTAATAATGCTATTGCCCAAGCTTTGCTTGCTAAGCGTTTGGGAAAGAAACGAATTATAGCTGAAACAGGAGCAGGTCAGCATGGAGTTGCAACTGCAACTGTTTGTGCTAGGTTTGGATTAGAATGTATCATCTACATGGGGGCCCAAGATATGGAAAGACAAGCTCTCAATGTGTTCAGAATGCGGCTTCTTGGGGCCGAGGTTTGTCCATTATTATTTTGGTTGTTTTTCTCCATTATTAATTTGCAGCCTTTGATTTGGAGGACTCTAATTTCATCATCCAAACTGTTATGGTCAATTTGCACCTTCAAAACTGTGAATATCTTATTTCTGTTACAGAATTAAGGACCTCTATACACTGTGAGTGTAATCTTATTTGTTCCGCTGGCTGATTGTTCACTTTTGTATATTTTAGATCCCTCTAGTAATGACTGCTTTATTACCAAGTTATATGATGCACTGCTTACTGCAAATAGTCAAACATCCTGTTTAGTTTTCCTTTTTCAGTGCTAGTTATTGCTCCCGTAACTTATGGATTGAACTTTCTCTGACTTGCATCCTAAGTATGAATATGATTTGAAGTGCATCTTATTTAGTCAAGGAAGCCGTATGGCATGTAATGTAATTTGTTGCCTAATCTTTCCCAATCATTGTTGGTAGAGAAAATTTTACAATATGGTGACATCGTTTATATTTTTCCAAGACTTTTCATGAATCAGCATTTAGCAATAAAAGGTCTGTCCTAACAAACACAGTTGGACATCTGAGGTGTTCCTGTTGATGCCTTATATACATGTAGTACTTGCCTCATAGGGTTTTAATAACTTCTCTTTTCTCGTTTAGTCGATAGTCCTTGGCTACATCTGAAATGAATGATCGAATTATGAATTACGCTTGCATTGCAGGTTAGGCCAGTTCATTCTGGTACTGCCACACTGAAGGATGCTACTTCAGAAGCTATAAGGGACTGGGTGACTAATGTAGAGACTACACATTATATCTTAGGATCTGTTGCTGGGCCCCATCCGTATCCCATGATGGTTAGAGATTTTCATGCAGTGATTGGTAAAGAAACTAGAAAACAGGCCTTGGAGAAGTGGGGAGGAAAGCCAGATGTTCTAGTAGCATGTGTTGGAGGAGGTTCAAATGCTATGGGACTATTTCACGAGTTTGTTAATGATAAAGATGTTAGGTTGGTTGGTGTAGAGGCTGCAGGTTTTGGTGTCGATAGTGGTAAGCATGCAGCAACTCTTACTAAAGGGGAAGTTGGAGTTCTACATGGAGCCATGAGTTATTTACTACAGGATGACGATGGACAAATAATTGAACCTCATTCGATCAGTGCAGGGTAGGTGGATATATACAATCTTCTCTTTATAATGAGGTTAGCCTTTTGTTCCAATCTTTCTCCTTTCTAATTTAATGCATGTTTTCTTCTTTGTCGTCTGCAGTTTGGATTACCCTGGGGTTGGACCAGAGCATAGTTATTTGAAAGATCTAGGCCGTGCCGAGTACTACAGTGTCACTGATGATGAAGCTCTGGAAGGTACTGGATTGCAATATATTCGTTTCTTGTTCTTGGTGTTCTTTTGTTAGATATGGGATCCATATTTTGAAAGGTTCTCTTTCTATTCTTGAAACTATACTATGCATTTAGGTAATATATTGATACTCATCGACTACAATCACTTTTCTCTGCACTGTTCAATATTTTTCTTTCTTTCCTATCTCACCCTCCTTTTAGGTGGAAACTGTTATGCATTCTTTTTAGCCCTTGCCAATTTTGTAAACCGTTGTTTGGCATATACTTGATCATGACCAAATATCTTGGTTCTTTTTTAGGTTCCTGATGAGAAATTGTCTGTTTTTCATGAAGTTTCAAATAAAATTTTACCATATTAGTTTGACTTTGACATAAAGACCTATCTGTTTCCACAATCTGGGCTCTGTTTCACCTTGTGATTCTCTGATCAACAATCTACTGCAGAGTCTTGATCTTGATAGTGGAGTTGTTCCTAGGGGAAGTTTCTGTTCCTTGTATTTGTCTCTTAATTAATTTGAAGTATCATCTTAAATCAACATGAACCGTTTTTGAAATCTCTACATCCAATTGGAACTGGACTTCAATCCAAGTTCATTCAACTAGTAGTAACTAGTGAGACAATAGCATTTGTGCCAATATATCGATGCTTGTCAAGCTAGCTTTCCACCATTTTTGGTTGCTTATTGTTCTCCTGATCATATCATTAGAGGCTAAATTCATAATCTGTTTGTCTGCTGCAGCTTTCAAGAGATTGTCGCGATTAGAGGGCATAATCCCAGCTCTAGAGACATCTCATGCTCTGGCTTATCTCGAGAAGCTGTGCTCGACCCTCGCAGATGGAACGAAGGTTGTGCTTAACTGCAGTGGCAGAGGGGATAAGGATGTTCAGACAGCAATCAAGTATTTGCAAGTTTGATACATCACTGTTGCTGCCAATACTAGTAAAACTAAAGGTCATTTTCCTTTCTTGTTAGAAGCTTTGTCTGAATTGAGTTGCTTTCCAATGTGATGTGAGCTTGAAGACAATAAAGCATACATTACATACCAAAGTTTCCTTTCCTTTCCTTTTTTTCTTCTTTGTTTTGTTTTTTTTTTTAAAAAAAAAAGAAAACTATATGTTGTATTTATACAGGTAGAGTTTGGATTTTGACATCGATTCTGGCAAAATGAGAAGTCTGAGAGGCCTTGTGAGGATAGATATTTTACTTGCGGTTTTAATAAATATCGAGTCTGTATCATGTGTTTGGATTTGGATAAATAAGTTTTATTGGTATCCACTATTATTTTGAAGTTAATTTTTATCGAAATTGGTTAAATAATAGTATTAATTTTCATGTAAGAAAAACATAATGTGAATGTGTTTTCAAAATTTATGTCGAAAAAAGCCTAACTTTTTTAGAAAAATTAACAATAAACTAACGTGGGTCAATTTCAAGCTTTATTGAAATTTGAAAGTACAGAAGGGACCACATTTTAACAAAAGAAAAAAAAGAAAAGAAAAGTTTAGTGCAGCATTCTAGCATGCAAATCAGCTACATACTAATTTAATTCTGAGGTTTGAATTATTAGTCTTTTAAATTTCGTTTCTAAATGATACTAAAACAGAGTCAACAACTAGCCTGATACATCAAAGTAATGATGTGAGAATTAAAGTATGTTGACTAAAATTTAATAACATGTATTTTTTTATATTTAGGAATCCATTAGAAATCAAACTTAAATCAACCGAACTCTAAAAATTAAGAGACCAAATAGAAACTAAATTCAAATTGTAGAGACTAAAAATAAATGTATTCTATCCTAAACTATATTAACAAATCTAAGTCTAATATTAAATATACAAGCCTAGAATTCAAAAGCTCCAAGATTGTTCTGAAATGACAGGAACAAAATGGTCCTACCTTACCTTAGACTGTTTGGCCAATTTTCATTTAAAAATTTCAAGTAATGCAAAGGGGCAAATCCACTTACCTATTTTCAACTGTGCTTATTAAATACAATATCCACCCTAGTTATTATAACACAAACCTGCAAGCAAACACAATCAAGATGATAGAAAAGACATGATGAAAGAGGAGCAGCCCAGTGGACAAGTTGAAAGGAATAATCCAAAGAAGATGCTTGTCAACACATACCAACCACCACCATGTGAAAACTTTAAAGCAAAAAAGAAGAAGAGAGGTCCACATATTATTGTAATTTATGATTCATAAATCAAATAGGCAAGAAGACAGAAGAAGACAAGGTATTCTCTTGTCATTATTCTCTATTAAAAAACCATTTCCCTCTTTCCATTCCTTCAAACTTCAAACCCCCCCTTTTTATTTTCCTTCTTCCTCATCTTCTATAACAAAGAAACTGCAACAAAATGCTTAATAACTTACTTCATCAACCTATATAGAAACTTAGAAATCTAAACATTATTTATTATATCTACACAACAAGACAGCTTCCTCTTGTTTCATTAGAATAAAAATTTTGGAGTCTTAAATGTTCCGAAAGCGACCTCTTTGCCTCTTTCTTCGCCTTCTTTGTTGTTTTATTTTTCTCTCGCCTCGACCCTCTTCGATGCATTACCATTACATTATCGTAAACCTAAGTTCGTGGTTCTTTTCTTTTCTTTTCTTTTCTCTCCTCATTGCTTTGCCTGCAAATAGAGAAAAGGATTTGGTCAACAAATAGTGTTGATTGTGAGAGTTTGGCCCTCATTGAAGAAGGAAGCCAAGCATAAGCATATTTTCCTCAGCATTAATGAATTCGTTCTGATGTAAAGAATTTATCAAAGATGCTCAAGAATTTCAAGTGAAATATGAACGTTCTTTTCAAGAAGGGAAGAAAGAAAATGTAAACAAAACATGTTCTTGCAACCTGCAAAGGAAAGATGATCCTTTTTCGACATTTTTCGTTCCCGAGTGCGAAAAATAACGAGTTCTAATATCATGTGAGTTGTGACCAGATGTGGATATCACAGAGATGGCAGTTTTGTTTCTTTATTTTTCTACCCCTTCTCTTATTTATTTATTTATTTATTTTTTTTGGGGGTTTGTCATGGAAATAATGTGAACACATAAATCTTATCTTATCCTAACACAAGAAGTATGGACCAATGGATTATCTTCAAGACCTGTACTAATATGATGAGATGATAGATTTACCAAAGAAACTATAAAGAGTAATCAAGGAGGAGCGAATGCAAAGAACAAGGAATCACCTGCGAATAAATAAAGGTTCCGAGAATTGCAATGGCAGCTCCGAGAGCGTTGACTGACTGCACGGGCGTGCGGAAGATGATGATGGAAGACACAATGACCGAAATACGTTTCATGGTGTTTCCAATGCTGAACGTCAAGGGAGAAATCTCATCCAAGGACATGTAAGACACCTGGTTATAGAGATGGTAGAATATACTTTGTGCTGCAACCCACCTATATTTCATATAATAACAAAATTAAGTAAACTGCAACCAACTGAAACAATAAAATCATGCAATGCAAGAAAAAGCAAGCATTATCTTTATACTCGACAGGAAAATGAAAATTTCAAGCTTATTCTAGAAAATCCATGTTACTACTTTATAAGGAGTCAAAAAATTGCTAAGCTTATTATGAGATTTGGCAAAGGGGTCATTTCTTTACCACTGAAACTAGCAGTGGTCTCTGGTTTAATCTAGTTAGTTATTCAAACAATCATTTCAACAAATTATTGTTTGAACTACCATCGGGATGTTCCCCTGCATGAAATTGACAGGACACTTTCTATTTCAGTTCCATGAAAAGTAAATCCCTCAAGCAAGACATTCACAATATTAATCAACATGATTTCCCTTCAATCAAGTACAGTGTTCGATAATATCATGTTAATATATTGCTTTAACCAAACAGAAAAATCGCCATATGGGCAATCAGACATGGAGAGAATATGAAGATCACTTGTTAGTTCATAACTTCCTAAACGATGCCAGCAAATGAATAAGTAAATCGAATTACCAAACGAAATGAGGTCCAATTTGAGATATGGCTGTCTGCCATCCAGCAGCCCATAACTGTGGTCCCTCCACAGCAAATGCAAATGGTGTCAGGATTAACAAAGATAAAATTGATAAACACGCATAGTAGTTCATCCCGCTAACAGCTTTTCCCTTCATGCCCCTCTTTGAAAATATATTACGGAATACAAATGCCAAGTTTGATATCATGGCACCCATGAAACCTGAAGGGATAAAACCACAGGAAAGAAATTATATTAGGATTGATATAAGAACACCTTAGAGGGGCAACATTATTCCAACAAAAGTTGATGTCACCAAGAACAAACAAGTATTAAAATATTGCAGTTATATATCAACTTGAAAGTTGTAGAAAGATAAAGCAGACTTAAGATAGGGAATGCAATCCAAGCAATTAAACATTGGAAACTATTATATCCGTTTGATGCAAACTTCAAGCACATTAGTGTGTGGTTAATGTGATACTATTGAAAAAACAACAATATCAGATATCAAACTTCCTAAAACTGCACATAACAAGTATGATTTTTATAATGGGAGGTCGAATTTAGTTACCCGTCATGTTAAAGTTGAGCTCAGTCACAGCAGCGAGAGCGCACCCACCGATAATTGGGAGGAGCGACAAGTAGACAGGAAGCGGGAAGGTCTCACCCAACAAGAGCCTTGAAACCAATACGCTAAAAGCAGGTTCACCACTCTTGATGATGTGAGTGAATGAAACTGCAACTTTTGACATACTCACGGTAGCAGCAACATGTCCAATGGTATGGGCAATAGCAACCTTAAAACAAACAACAACATCAACATCAACAGATACAAACATTAAAGTTATCTAAACCAAAGAATCTAATTAAAAAAATGGATATAATTCACAAATACTATAACTCAGAGAAGAATCTCTAGCATATCCTCAATCTATTAGAATGAAAATATAGAAATTAAAAGTGCTATGTTGGACAGATTTTGAATGTAAAATGATGTTTTCAATCATACTAGATTTGTTTTTCCTTTGTAATTGCTTAATTTGTCTTTAACTTTCCCTATCCTCAGCTTTATCATCAGCCAAGAAATGATATTTAGTGGCTGAAAAATCAACTCATTCAAAAATCACAACATAACAAATAAGAAACTTCTATCTCATTTGTCTTATTTATCATACGTTTCCCATCACAAACCAAACGAATCCTAGTACAACTTACAGGGAACAACGACTTCCAAAAGTCGAAATCGGTTTTAGGCGCCTCAGCAATTCTCGTCATCCATGAGATCAACATGATCAGAGATCCGGCGGCAAGCGACAGAGTCGAAGTCAGCCATGGATACGGGTACGCGTTCAAAACCTTCTTGTTGTAGATATTGAAAACCACGTTCAAAGCCCACCAAAGAGCGAAGTACGAACCTATTTTCACCTTCTTCGCGGCCTCAGATGGGGCCTGACTCTGCGGCAACTCAATGCCCGATTCGATCGGCTGCGATCGCTCAGCCTCGTAAGCTTCGCATTTGATCAAATTCGCTTTACGAACCCCAAACCATCCAAAATTCTCAAGCGAAGAAACATGTACAGCCTTATGAATAGAAACAGCAGAGTTCCGACGTTTTTGCACCGGAAGAGGAGGAAGAAACAAGGATCGCTGAGAGGGAACCGAGATTTTGCTCCGAATAACAGCATCGGAGCAATTGACAGCCCCAGGAGATTGTTTCACAGCGCAGATCATGGTAGAAATCCAACTGGGTATCACAAACTTCCAACAAAAAACGCCACAAATCAACAATTGATCTTCTGGGTTCGATCAATAAGATCAACAAAACAAAGAAAAAGCTATAGAAACCCCAGATCACAAACAAAACTCAAGAGCCGCGAAACGAAGTGAGTGATCTTTCACGACTCTAAAGGGACAAAGAAGCAATGACCTTCAAAAAAGTGATCAAAACGGACCGACCCAGAAACAGGAACAAGGGAAGAAACTATTTTTCAAAGGGAATATTATAAAAGGATCGAATAAAAATCAAAGGGGACGGCGACAATCTTAAGGAGGAGGCTGTGTGGGGAAATTCAAGAAACTAGGTGGAAATGAATATTATTTAGAGAAAACCCACCAAAAAAAAAAAAACTTTCTTGTTTAAGAGTGATGGGGTCAGTGGGGGAGCTGAGAAATAGGTTAATTTGAGAGGAATTTATGATGGGGGTTTGAATTTGGACTGTGAAATGAGGAGAAGATCGCGGTTGCCATGTGACTTTTTGGATCATTTTCATAAGAAAAGTTTTGTGGTTCAGTTTTTATATTTGGAAAGTTGCCTTCAAATGTTTCTCTTTGTAGGAATTAGAAGCTTTGTTTGAATGGTGTAATCTCTCCTAACCTAGGTGAAGAAAATATTCATCTATATAAGCTTTTCAAAAAAAAAAAAAAAAAAAACTATTTGTAGATCCCAAATTTGGTCCACCTTCTAATCTTCTTTTTCTAATTATTATTTTTTTAATCATACTATTTCTTTTAATACTTTTATTCTTTTTTTTTTCTTTACAAAAAGTTATAACTTTTTGAAATTGTTAAAAATTTGTGTACTCTTTTAAATTACAAAAAGTATTAAAAAAAGAACAAAATAAAAAAGTCTTCTCCCATAAACCTCTTCATCTCTCAATGACTCTCTATCCTATATGGGCACTTTGAGTATCTACAAAATTACATCAAGAAACTTTATATATGATGGATTCACTTGCAAAAATTATTCTCTCTTAACCTCTTTATCTCTCAATGTCTTCTGTATCCTATGATGTGCACTTCAGTACCTACAAAATCACATTAAAGGAACTCTATGCATGAGGTATGACAGATGAATTCAAATCTAAAATTCATCTTTCTCTTATAAGTCTCTTCATCTCCCAATGACTCTCTACTCTATGCTTAAGTATCTACAAAATTATATAAAAAAAAAACTTTATGTATATGGTAGCTGTTGATGCCGTAATTTGGTTGACGGATCAACCGTGAATTTGTATTGCTGGGACAATAATCTCAGGCAAAACAAGCAGCTAACACCGGTGTGGTGCTCTACCACACGCACTCTGACGCTCAAGTTAGAGAGGATAATCTCACACAAAGATAAATCTCAAGCTAGAACTCACAGCCAAATGATTGCTTACCTTTCGTTGGCACCACCAACGAGGTAATATAGCCCTGCCGTTGTAACGGTCTTTCAAGATTTGATTATCTACTAACTCTCCATAATTGCACGTGCTTAATGACAGCGGTTACGGGAAGGAAACCGTTTCACAACGCCCTCACTTCTTCTCCTATCCGTCATAACAACGCACATGACAACGGGCCCTCCACGACCGGGGCCGACCCTCGGCCTCCCGGTCTTGTCGCGTCGGGCCTTGCCCGACCCTGGGGTCGGCTCCTTCTGCCCGAGCCGACTCAGCTCCTCAGCGGGCCGACCCCAGGGGGTCGCGCCCTGGTCTTGAGCCGGTCGGGCGAGCCGACCAGCGAGTCGGCTCCGCGTCTTCGATCGGTCGGCTTGACCGACCTAGGGGTCGATTCTCCTCACCCTCTCTCGGGATTGCCGGTGTCGTTGGACTGGATCCTATTTTTGGCCATAACAGTTGCCCCCACTTCTAGTCTAACCTCGTGGATTTCTCCTGTTATAGTTTAGACTTGAAGTGAGCGGACATACCCCTCGGACGATCCCTCTTCCACCTCGATAGGGGTGCCTGCAAAGCTTTAAAAGCTCAACTCAACTTCATTTTTCTCACACCTTCAATCCATTCCAAAGTCCCTAGTTTCAAGGTCATACTCTCTCCCGGCTTCCTCGGCAAGCCAAAGAAGGCGCCTTTTTCGTAGTAACCCTACTTACGTTTCTGGGCGATGGCTAGTAGTGTACCCTTCGCTGTTCACGCCAGTTCTTCTGATCTGGAGAACGTAGATTTCGATCCTAACCAACTCCCTAGGGTCCGAAACCCTCGAGTCTCTAGGAGTCTGCCTGGTAGAGCCCCTAGTAGGGTTAGAACAATTACCGACTCCGGTTTAGGAGAGTTTCGTTCTTTTTACGACATCCCTAACTATGTCACCATGAGGGTTCCTAGAAGAGGAGAGGAACCTGGTTCCCCTCCCCCCAGGAGAGGTTGCTTTCTACCCTGACATGCTTGCTAGTGGAGTTAGGTTACCTCTCATTCCCATAGTTCAGAACTTCCTTACTCTCACAAAATTGGCACCTTTTTAGATACTACCGAACTCCTGGTGCTCGCTCATGGGATGTTGTGTCCTTTGGCATCAGACTGGGAACTTAACTCCCATGTCGGCCATCGACTTCCTTTCCCTTTATATCTTCAAACAAAAAGACAGGTCCAAGCCCTTCTACTATACCTGCCCCCCGTCCTATGTTGAGACTATCGTCAAGGAGCCCAAATCAGTCAAAGACTGGAGGAAACCATGGTTTTTCGTGGGCGGGTTTTGGTTGTGTCCCGACGAGGCAGGGTCTACCCTCCAGTTCCAACGACTTGAGCGTTAGGCGAGTCCGCTCTTGATCTGTGAGCGAGACCAATTCATCATCACACCCCTCCCGAACTACCGCTAACTTAGCGGTGAGCGGCGTGAAGCCAACGGACATCGTTCACCTCTCTAACGATACACGGTGACCATGTTTTACCTTATAAGCATACTAAACTTGTATAAGAAACAACTAAAACATAACACAAGCGGAATATTGACAATTCACGTAACCTACGTAAGGGTAACCCTACTTATGACTCTCTGGAAAAGCCGAAAGAGATATGAACATCACAACCAAAAACATACCTGACCATGGATCACACAACCACAACCTAAAATGTACACATAAACATAAGTTCATAGTCCTTCTTCTATACATATAGACTTTCTATACAACTCCACCCACGTACAATATCAAACTTGTGAAGCTTCCAAAGAAACTATGGCATTCGAGCACCGGAGCTCGATCTCTGCACGAAAGTGGGAAAAAACAACTGAAAGAATGAGCTATGAAGCTCGGTGAGTGACTTGAGTTTAAAAGAAAGCTATTAACTCGTAAATCATATCACCTGGCCATCTATGAGCATATGCATCTGTAATCAAATGTTAAAAGTAACTGTGTAATCATAATAGCTTTTCATGAAAACCAACAAGTATATCGTTAAAATCTCGTAAGGCATGTAAATGATATTAACTCTTTTTAAAACATGTCACAATCTACGTTGTGTAGGCACGCCCAAGACAACCAACGTTTATTCTACGATGTAGTGGGGCCCGCCAAAGACTCTCAATCGTCTTTGTCGTAGTGGGGCCCGCCCAACACTCACGGCAATGGTTGTCATCACGGAGTACACTCAACGTCGACAACGAGAATAAGACACTGTGTGCACACTGCGGTACTATATAGCCTCGTGCTCGATGTCTCGATCATTTACTCATTCAAGACTCGAGAAAAACACATAAAAACATTTAAACATGCCCGCTTATCTTCTCTTTCATAAAACTCAAGCTTACTCAAATTTTGTTCATAAATCGAAAAACTTTAAAATATACTTCTTGCTAGTACATACTTGCTCAAAATCATAACATTTCCATAAATTTCGGCAATCATTAGACATATGCTCATGTATAAATTTCTTCAAGACATTTAGGCTCACAACGAGCACTTGAAATCATTTCTTAGAAAATATGAATACTCATAAACATGTGTTTCAAGGAAAACATTAAGCATTGAAACCATTTCGTTTTAGCAAAACCTTGCATTTTCATAAGCATAATACAAGCCTATAAACCATTTTCAAGGTTCGTTTTGTCACTCACCGTGTTAGAACTAGAACCTTGGCCTTTACACTCGACCTATCTCCTCTTGGACTGCCAAACAAACCAAAACCATGTTTTAGAACCTCGAGCTCATAGTTTTTAACCTTAAAATTACAAGAAAACACTCCAACAAAAATTCCAGCATTTAACATATTTTATACCCTGTATTCAAATACTCATAACTTCTTCATTACTTAGCCAAAAAGGATGTACTTTATACCAAATTCTTCCTTTTGGAACCCTCTAAAAATCATATGAAGACATGAAGTTGAGATTCCTAACAAATTGATTCGAAAATACCTCGAAGTCTTCTTTCCCAGGAACCAACTTCTGCTATTCCAAATTCCATTTTCTGCTGCAACCCGAAACTTGACCTGATATTTATAATATCTTCCAATCATTTTCTATTCACGATTTCTTCACGAGAATTGTAGGAAATTCAATAGGCTTTCCAACCATACCTATTAGAGCTTCTGATTCCAACTCTACAGATCAGTACAACTAAAACATCAGAGACTTCTCGGATTTGACAACAAATTCTGTCTTCTGTCTTCCTCTTCACAAATCAGTAGCTTAAGATCCGAATTTGCTCGAGCTTCCTTCACGAATTTTGTTCTAATATGAGTTAACTTGCACGAAACAAAACTTTAACTCTTACCTCTTTCTGTGGAGCTCGAGATGAACAAAAAACCAGAATAGGATTGAATTGATTAGCTTGCTGTTATAAAGACATACCTTTAGTTCTTCTCCTCTCTCTTACGCAACTTCAAAGACCAAAAACCACCTTCTTCCTCTTCCTTTTCGCTTCTCCCACGAAAACCCTTGCTTGCTTTCCTTTGATAAATGAAGAAGAAGATCGATGGAATAAGTTTCTTTAAAAAGAAAATAAAGGTGGGGGTCCACCATCCACTTTCTTTCTTGTTTTTTCCTTTTCCTTTCTTTTCCTTTCTTTTCTTTTCTTTTCCTTTCTTTTCTTTTCTTTCCTAAACAAAACATAATATAATAACCATTCCTTTCATTTTCTTTTCTTCATTATTCTTAGAGCAAACCAAACCAAAATGGTTTAAGCTTTTCCTTCCTTGTTTTCCTTTTATCTTTCACTTCATTTCTTTTCTTTTTAAAACAAGGAAAACCAAGTTTTAAGCATTCATTTCTTCTTTTCTTTTGTTTTTTCTTTATAAGGAAATTTCAAAGAATGATTCTCGGGTTTACAGTTACCCTGCCGTTTACGACTCTGTTTTATGGTTTTATTTTTCTCGTTCTTTGACACTATGCTAACTGACTTTCTTTTTCCTTGGCAGTTGACGTCAGACCGTAGCCGACCCCTACTGCGCTTGCCTTTCGAGCTTCCGCTTGGAGGATTGCCGAGTCTCGACGTTGGGGTCCTGAGCTAGTCACGAACGAACTCCTTTCGACGTGCAATCTTATTCCTCCTCTAATTGACATACCAGAAGGTTAGACTCCCTTTTACAATGCTTTTGCGTAACATCTTCTTATGACATTCTCTCACGATACTCTCTTTCTACCATAGATGACGTCGAACATGGTGGAGCGAGGCAGAGCTCTCGACCAAATGGGAGCTTTGCGATGGCTGGGGCGCCCTCGAGCGATCCACGTTTTAAACATCGATAGTCGTGCCACGGGCGACGCCTTGCGGTGATCGTCCCCCGCACGTTCCTCTTTCCCAGAGAGCATACCTGATCCCGCCCCATCCCCTACCAATCTGGGGAGTAGGCCTGATCAACCTGATCTTCCCAGGAATATCGTCGATAGGGGCGCTCTCCGTCTCACCTATGCCGGACCTTATGATTCTCCTTTTGATACGACTGTCGAAGTAGAGCGAGCCTTCGCTCTATGGGGTGGCCTTTCTAACAGTGGCTCCTCCCGCGGTTCTTCCGAGCGTTTTGATGTCAACCACTGCCCAGAGTTTACTCTGAATGCCGCGATACACTATACCCGCGAGGTGAGCGCTTTTTTTCATTACTTCCCTTATCTTCTTCGCTTTTTGCTAACTTGCCTCATATGTGCAGGCTTTTATTCTCACCACCTTGGCTTCTCGTCGTTTGTCGAGCGAACTCGTTCACCTTCGTCAAAGTCGCGTCTCACGGGCTGAACTGGAGCAGGCCCAATTCCTTCATGCCCAAGCAACGTAGTCTCTTCAATCGTTGCAAGCGAGATTCGACTCTCTATAGGCCGAACATCAATCTCTGCAGGCTGAGCATCAGGACTATCATTCGCGTACTGAAGGCGAGTTGTCCTCACTTCGGTCTGAGCTATCCTTACTCCGATCTCAAATGAAAGGGGTCGAAGATAAACTCAACGACGTCGCCTACCTGACCGAGGCCTTCAAGCGTTCGATACGTACAATGACTTCTCGAATAGAGCTATGCTTTGCGGTGTAAATTGGTCAATTCGGAAGATCCGAGAACGACATCCTGAGACTGATCTGGCATGGGTCAAATCCTCCTTCCTGGAATGCATTGAGGCCTGTAACCCCCCTGGATTTGACCTCGGCCAAACTTCTGGACCTAGGGATCAAGCTTCTGCTCTAGAGAACGTGGTTCTAGACGAGAACTTCCTCGACGACATCTCCATGGACCAACTGCCTGACCCCTAGATGTATTTGAGTACTTCGGTCGTATTAGTGTTGTCTTTAATTTTTTTTTCTCTTGGGATGTATCTCTTTTTTTTTTTTAATTTTCAACATGGACTTCTTTTGCTTGCACTCTTATTGCATCTTACTTAAACTTCATCTTTATTGCAACGTACCAACCTCCCACTCACGCAGTTTGATCCATAACAACATGCTTGAGTAGAAAGATTTACATTAATGATAACAAACAAATCCGAATACAAAACAAAGAAAAGAAATACAGAACTACTGATAATAAATCTTTAGATGCTCGGCGTTCCATGGATGTGGCATCCATTTTCCGCTCATGTCAACAATCTCATAAGTTCCAGGACGAACTATCCTTGTAATCTTGTACGGGCCTTCCCAATTGGGACCCAAAATGCCAGAGGTCGGATCTCTGGTGCTTTGCATAACGCGGCGGAGTACGAGGTCACCTTCTTTGAAGCTACGCCGCTTCACACGGGAGTTGTAGTACCGAGCGACACTACACTTGTACTCTTCTGTCCGCAACCGGTCTTTTTCCCTCAATTCTTCCAATAGATCTAGGTGCAGACACAGGGAATCGGGATTCATATTGGGATCGAAATGTTCCACTCGGGGAGATGGGAGTCCAATTTCCACTGGAATAACAGCCTCGGTTCCGAACGAGAGGGAAAAAGGAGTTTCCCCAATCGAACTTCGAGACGTCGTTCTGTAGGCCCATAAGACGTTAGGCAATTCCTCCGCCCATGAGCCCTTCAACCATTCCAACTTGGTCTTGAGGTTTCTCTTGAGGATCTTATTCACTGCTTCCACTTGACCGTTGACTTGTGGGTGGGCTGGAGAAGAGAAGAAATGCTTGATATTCAACTCAGAGCAAAACTTTCGAAATGCCTCATTGTCAAATTGGCGCCCGTTATCAGTCACTAAAGCATAAGGTATGCTGAATCGACATATGATATCTCGCCATATGAAATTAGTCACCTTTTTCTCGGTAATAGTTGCGAGTGCTTCTGTCTCTGCCCACTTCGTAAAGTAGTCTATTGCGACCACTGCGAACTTTGTTTGTCCCTTACCCTGCGGAAGAGGTCCAATGAGGTCTACCCCCCACTGAGCAAAAGGCCAGGGACTCATCACACTGGTGAGCGGTTCAGGAGGTTGCCTCAGTATACCATGAAACCGTTGGCATTGGTCACCACGACTTGGCGAATGTTCGTTAATGCGTCGTCATGCATCGTGGGCGATGAGTAACCCGCCAGACGCTTTCTCTCGCGCAAGAGACCGAGCACCAGAATGATTACCGCATATTCCTTCGTGTATCTCCCGTAAGACATACGTTGTCTCGTCAGGCTCGAGACATCTAAGGAGCGGCATAGAGTAGCTTCTCCGATATAACTTACCGTCTCGTAGGACATATCGCGCCGCTTTATATTTTAGTCGGCGTGCCTCAAGTGTATCAGGAGGGAGTCTCCCGTCCTCAAGGAACTCGACCAAGGGAGATATCCAGGTTCGCTGCCCGAACGACGTACCATCCAACTCCATGACCTTACTCTCTTCGACACTCGGTTCATCCAAGATCTCAACCGGGATGGTTCTCCGTAGCTCAGTGTCATACGCCGTGGCCAATCTTGCGAGCGAGTCAGCGTTGGCATTCTCAGATCTTGGGATCCGCTTGATTTCGAACTTATCGAACATCTCCAAGTACTGTTTTGCCTTGGCTAGGTAGGCGATCATGCGCTGTTCTTTGGCCTGATACGTTTCCGCTACCTGGTTCACAACGAGTTGAGAGTCACTAAGAATGATTAAGTTTTTCACCTCGAAGAGTTTGGCGATTCTCAGCTCTGCTAGCAATGCCTCATACTCTGCTTCGTTGTTCGATACTCGAAACTTAAGCCTTAAGGCATACTCGAACTTTTCCTCGTTCGGGGATACCATAAGCAATCCTGCTCCGCATCCACGACTGTTTGAGGATCCATTGACGTACAGTCGCTAAGGGAGATCAACGTCCTTCTGTAGTTGGACTAAATTTATCTCCTGCGACGGGGTTATCTCAGCTACGAAATCTGCTACGGCTTGCCCTTTCATGGCAGTTCGAGGTCGAAACGAGATATCGTACTCGCTGAGTTCCACTGCCCACTTCATCAGTCGTCCGGAAGCCTCTGGCTTTTGTAGAACCTGTCTCAATGGATAGTTAGTCAATACCGCTATCTTATGAGCTTGAAAATACGGGCGAAGTCTCCGTGCAGAAATCACTAAGGCCAAAGCCAACTTCTCTACCTGCGGATATCTAGACTCCGCCCCTATCATGGATTTGCTCGTGTAGTAGTATGTGGGTGTCGACCGTCTACCTCCTTTATCAAGACGGAACTTACAGCAGTGTCGGAGGTGGCTAGGTACAAGATAAGCTCCTCCCCTGGTGTTGGTTTGGACAACAATGGAGTTGAACTGAAGTATTTTTTCAGCGACTCGAATGCCTGTTCGCATTCATCCGTCCACTCAAAATTAGCTTTCTTGCGTAAGAGTTTAAAAAACGGAAGACATTTATCGATCGCTCTACATACGAAGCGATTCAGCCATGCGACCTTCCCATTCAGACTCTGCAACTGCTTCATAGTTTTTGGAGACTCCATCTCCAATATTGCTCGAATTTTGTCGGGGTTCGCCTCGATTCCTCTTTGGTTGACCATGAACCCCAAGAACTTACCAGAAGTTACTCCGAACGCGCACTTGCTGGGATTCAACTTCATCTGGTACTTCCGTAATGTTGCGAAGGCATCCGCCAGGTCGATCTGGTGTAGATTAGCATGTCTGCTCTTTACGAGCATGTCATCGACGTAGACCTCCATGCTCCTGCCAATAAGATGAGAAAACATCTTGTTAACCAGCCGCTGATATGTTGCCCCCGCATTTTTTAACCCAAAGGATTGTCGGTGTCGTTGGACTGGATCCTATTTTTGGCCATAACAGTAGCAATGATGGAATCGAATTTAATCTCAAAATCTTCTGTCTATAAATAGGATTCATAACTAAGGAAGGAAGTAGAGAAAAAAAAAAGAGAGAAAGAGAATGAAGAAAGGAAAAAAAAAAAGAAAGAAATGGGTAACTTCATCATCCAACTTGTTCACTTTGAAAAAAAGAGTTGAAAATCTAAAAATGTACCTCCAATATTTGAAAATCGTAGTAAATTTTCTTCATTGTGAGATCCAAAAGATGCTCAAGTATGAATTTAGCTCAAAGAAGTTACCATCAATAAAATGGTAGTTGTTCCATAAAGGGTTGCAAACCAAATTTTAATATATTTTTTTTCCTTTACTAAAAGTGAGGCTGAGTATTTTGTGGACATGAAAATCCTTATAAAGGGTAATTTTCTGCTTAAGCTTATTTTTCATGGAATCTTGCTAATAAAAAAGCTTTCAAAATGTGTAAAAAAAATAAATATAAATATTTCTCTTTTGCACTCAACTTTTTAAATAATATTTTCTTTTTAAATGCAACTTCTATGTAGGATTTGAGGAAGGAAATCTTCTCGAGTTCATGAGGTGAGGAGTTTTTCTTAATGATATGAGAACAATTCCAATATCATTTTGTTGCAACGTTAATAACCCCACTCATTAAAGTGAATTGTTTGCTTCACTCTTGAAGTTTAAGATAGGATGAAATCGGACATTTTTAAATAAATAAATAAATAAATGTTTTTCTCTAGAACCCAAATGACTTTTTTTTTTAACAACATGAGATAAGATATTAATTTTGGTAACTGTCATTCCTTACACATATAAAGACTTTCGAGCTTGAACTTTGTTTTTTGTAGACCATTTTAAAATTGGAAGACAAATCACATCCTAATAATGGTTAATGGCAACTCCAAACTCTTTTATAAAAAAACTGTCCTTTTAGAAGGATGCCAACCACTTTGCATTGCGATTTGCGATATGACAGTGACACTATGTATAAAGTTTTTATATACATTTCATTTTTTCTTTTTAGTTCAACTAATATGGGGATGAGAATTCGAAATTTTAACTTTTGAGAAAAGAAAGTGGTGTGCCAAAAATGACCATAATTAAACGGTAATTGACATGTATTTTTTTCTTGAGCTTAGAGATTCAAATTCTCATACTTCACATTTGTTGTGCTAAAACAAATGATCTTTAAGGGCTCCATTTGATAACCATTTGATTTTTTAAAATTGTACTTGTTTTTTTCACAACTTTTCTTTATTTTCTTTACAATTAGTTTCATCTTTTTTGAGATACCATTTAAGTTTCTAGCAAAATCTCAAAAACAAAAACAAGTTTTTGAAAACTACTTTTTTTAGTTTTTAAAACTTAGCTTAGTTTTTGAAAACATAGGTACAAAATATATAAGAAAACATAGAAACTCATTGGTAGATATATTATTTTTAGGCTTAATTTTCAAAAACCCAAAACTAAAAACCAAATAGTTATCAAATAAGTTGTTGAATTTATTTATATGAGCTCTTAAATCATCTAGGTGAATTATTATTTTAGTTTAGTTTGATCTTGTGAACTCGAACATTAGTGAAGGCGTAAGTTATTTCATGAATATGATTAGATGTTCAAACCTTCAATCTTCCTTAAAAAGAAGAAAGAAAAGAAAAGCTAAAAAATCTTGGCCTTTATTTTCACATATATATTGTTTAAAATATAGATAGGGTCCAAGGAGACAGAATATAGATAGTTTCTTACGAATATGTGTGTTAATGTGCCACGTAATTTTATATAAGTTCAAATATTATTTTGTTAAAAGATGATTTTGATCTCTTTACTTAGTTTTTTTTCTGTACGAATAAACTTTTTTTCTTTAAATTTATGACCAAAAGAATGGATGGTTGGGTCTTTTAAAATAAAGACAGATAACTTTCTGTTACGTCACATTAAAAGCGAGAATACGATAAAATTCAACGTCAGCGAGAGTCATCTTCAACCTTTTTGACCAAGAAAGAGAGTACGATAAAATTCAACGTGAGCAATAGACCATCTTCAACCTTCTTGACCGAGAGCGAGAGTACGAAAAAATCTAACTCGTGCAAAAAGTCATATTCAAGCCATCTTCAACTAGATTTGATACTCAGATTTGAGGTGGGTTACTGCCAACGTGCATGAAGGGGAAGAATAATGTTGAAAATGGTGTCTGCGAGAAGAAGGTTGAAGATGAGTTGAAGATAACCTCTTGCTCTTGTTGGATTTTTCTCATACTCTCGCTATCGGTCAAAGAGTTGAAGATGACTATGTCTCTCATTAGATTTTATTGTATTCTCGCTCTCAGTCAAGAAGGTTGAAGATGACTCTGGCTCTCGTTGGGTTTTACGTATCCTCACTCTCGGTGAGACGTCAACAGAAAGTTATTCATCGTTATTTTGAAAGACTAGTGTATGATCGTATGACAACATTAGAGGGGTGAATAGAGTTGCTTAAAAATTTCAAACCTTTTTTTAAGGAATTAAACTAAAATAATGCAATCCAAATTAATCAAAATAAACACCCTAAGAATTTCTAGAAATATAGAACAATTTTTCTAAGCATGCAATATACTCACAAAAATAATTAAATATCAGAATTAAAGGACTAGAAAAAAGAAACGACGCCAATGATTTTTGCAGTAGTTCAAAAATCCTTATTCTATTCTCCAAGATACATTCTTGGTTATTTTACTGCGACGATCCTCTTACGGGTGAATACAAAATCAATTTTCCACTCTTGTTCAAAGAGTTAATCTTCAATCGATCCTTTTGCAGCTTCAAAATCTAACCTATACCGATATTTTTAAACGAGTTCAAGATCAAACCACTTTGATCCTTTTGAATGGGTTTAAAATCAAACCACTATAAATCATTTTTTAGTTCAGGATTTAAACTGCTCACTCAAAATTCCAAGGTGTACCCACACCTTAATACAAAACTCAATTGAAAGAGGAAATTAAAATTTCCAAAAAAAATAAAGACTCTCAAAATAGTAGATATACAAGTTTGGTGCACTCAAAATTATCTAATCTTACGAAAAGATAATCTCTCACAAAAAAATTATAATCAAAATGTAATTTTGAAGAATAGTTAACCATGGAGTATTGGAGAGAACCTTTTAATAAGTTTGGGAGAGAAGAGGTTTTGAAAAGAGAGAGAAAAAGATATTTAAATAAGGTTCAAAATTAGGGTAAAATTTAGATTATTGGATATAGATTAAGTAGATCAAGGGTGTGTTGGGATGTTTGTCCTAATCTCGTTCAGTTTGTAAATTACTATTTGAAATTAATAAAAGTTATTTATTTCATCATTTTGTGTCGCACATTTATTACAAACTTTGTCCAATAAACTAAGCTCCAGGGTCATTGAATATATGAGAGAATTAGAACTTGAACGGTGTGTAGTGGACACACAGGGAGGATCACGTTCGAGCAAATAACCCGAACGGTCTACAGTATATAGATGGGGTTGGAGACCTAATCCTGGATATATTGTGGATGCGACCCGCTTTGTATTAGATATAAACGAGGTGATCTGACTCGTTCATGTGGTTGACATGCGAGTGGGGGCATCCTGTACAATGAGATTGTACAAGACCGGACCGTGAATTATTAGACCTACCGATGTAACACCGTTGTGATGAGGACTAATAACTTTGTAGATGACCATAAGTGACTCGACACGAATCGAAGCGTGTTACGGACTCGCATGCATGAGAGTACATCCTTTGACTAATGCGGGTGAGGGTGGTCACAATTACTCGCCCAATATGCCTATCTTCTCAGGGACAGAACTAAGTAGGGAGCTGGGAACTTAACTACGCGAGATGGAATTCACTCGTTCCCGCTTTTAGGGAAACTAAAGAGGTTCTTCCCTTAAGTGTTGTCTCCAGGGCTTGGACAACGGGCGCCCACCCTCTCACTGGCACGAGAGGGTTGTTGTGTATGATTGGACCATTACAACGTTGTTGTTCATTAGAGGAGCAATGAGGACTTAAGGAGCAAGAAGTAGACACAGGGGTAAAACGGTAATTTGACCCAGCAGTGTCTACGAGCAACCTGTGAAGGGTCGACTCATGGGTATTGGTTATATCAATGGACACATATTATCTTACACCGCGGGAGTGCAAATTCTACGGGCTTTAGTGGAGTGTTACCAGTAGCTAATGAATGTTGATTAACCGGGTCAAAGAGTTTGATAGGTTAATCTCGGATCATTGGAGCTCGTCGCTGTAGGTCCATTAGGTCCCTCGGTTGGCTCAAACTGGATTAAAAGAAGGTTTACTGTTTTGGTGTGAATTGAAGTGTTCAAGTTCACTAAATGACATTTATGTCATTTATATGAGATATGAATGATATAATATATAGTTTAATGTGAATGAGATTCATAATAAACTATAGGTTAGCCTAATTGTTGAATTAGGGCTAATTTGAAGAAATTAGGTTGAGAGATATTAAATTGGATGTGATTCAATTTAATAAATCCACAATTATGCAAATGTGATTTGTAAAATGAGATATGAGATATCTTATAATATATGGTTATGCAAATATGATTTGCATAACCTATACTTGTGGTAAAATGATAAATAGGTGGAGTATTCAACTCCACCTATCACCATTATATAAACCTTTTTGAAAGAAGGGTTAAATATTTTGAATGCTCATTTTTGGATTTCTCACCAAAAGAAGCATAGCTTTCTCTCAAGTTGTCTCTAAAAAATCCTCTCCTCCAAACTAAAAAAGAAGGATCCCACCATCCTCCTTCTTCCAAAAGAAGAACAATCGAGAAACCAAGTGGTGGTGTTCGGTCGGTGTTCGTGAGAACAGTTCGAGATCGTTGAGATCGAGGAAAGCACGAAGAGTTCGTGGATCTAGAAAGGGATCTTGAAAAAGGTGTTCAACAAGTAAGTAGTACTCATAACCTTACTGATTTCTTTCTTAAATTGCATGTTTAGCCTATAACTATTAGATAGTTTAATTTTAATGAAATTAAGTTGCACAACTTCACCACAACGATTCGATCGTCTTCCACTGCGCTGAGACTTTCATTCCCTTTAATTGGTATCAGAGCCAAGTTGTTGGTTCTTGTTGTTGCACTTAATTTTGTTAAAATTAGGTGGGTAAATGCTTTAAATCATGTGATGAATTTTGGTTTGCATAATGGATGTTTTCGGTTTTGGCACTATTTTAGATTTACATTTTATGTTGATATGATCAATGTAAGGGCCCGTGTTTTGGGCAATTTTTAATGTAAATCGAGTCTGTAAGTCCGTGTCGTTCGTGGCATGAGATACTGTGTGAAGAAATCGGAGTAGAAACGGGCGAGAATCGACGAAGAACAGCAAGAGGTGCTTGTTGTTCTGTCGACAGTGTTGAGACGTTGTTCATCGGCGTCTCAACGCTGCACCTGCGGACGGAGGCCTGGCTGCAGAGCAGCGTTGCAACGCCGAGGCGTGGAGCACGCGGGGCGTGACGGTGGACGCTGCAGCGTTGCAACGCTGTAAGCGTAATGGGCAGTTGGCGAGGCCACTTCGCGAGGACGTGGGCAGTTGCTTCCATGAAGCTTCGTGGGGTTTTTTCTAAATTAGTTTTATTTTATTTCTAAATGTAAAATGTATTTATTTTGTATTTATTTTGTATTTATTTTATTAAATAATATTAATATAAATGTTATATTAATGTTATTTAATTAAATAAATGCCCCTAAGTGCCAAAACCGGTGCATTTTTGCTATTTAATTATTTTAATGCATGAGATGTATGATTTAATTAAATTTTTATGTGCATAATGTATGTCATATAGATTTAAAATCTCACTTTAGGTTAAACATATTCATGCATTATTTATATTATAAGTGTTATAATATATAGTTTGCATGATAGGTTATATTATAAGTGTTATAATATAATTAAATGCATGTTTTAATTTAATTAAATATAAGTGTTATATTTTTTAGATTAAAGTATGCTCATACATTTAATTTCATGTGATGAATATATTTATGTTATAGTATAGTTATTCATGTGATGAATGATCAAGCACTATAACATAGAAATGCATGCAACCTAAGTTAATTATTAGTTTTAAAGTGTTTAGAACTTGAATAATTAGACTTAGGTTTTCTAGTTCTAATAAGATTAGAATTAGAAAACCAAAATGTAATCTTTGAATGGTGTGATAAGTAACTCTGTTCTAAAGGAAGGTTTTGTCTAAGGTTTGGGGTATTTAAGTTGACGCGCTTGCAAAACACCCACTACAAAACCAGACCTAGGAGTGAATTCGGTCCGGAGATTCTTAGATTATATTTTTCGTGAGTGTCGTTAATTAAAAGTTGATTAATTTACTCACATAGACCTAAGTAATAATGTGATTATAAACTTAGGCTAAATACCATATAAGAGTTATATTGGTAGACTTAGGTAAATTTTAGCCGGTTTATCTAGGTCAATCCCGAAAATTATAAAGTGCTGAGTGGGAGGAAATATAGTGTATGAGATACATTTATTTTTCTGACCACAAATCTCCATAAAGTCTGCACCGTGAGATTCATACTCGGTCTCGTGGCGCAAATGGGAGCGTCCCCCTTCAGATGGTATTTGTATGGGTCAATATCAAAGTGGATGGAGAGGGTACTTATAGTGAGTGGGAGCGGGACCTGTGAAAACGGGACCCATGGTCTCTTCTTTCGATTCACACCGTGAGATCCTTATGATCCGCCTCCTAGTTTGGCCTGGACCAGACAATCCCTTCGGAGGGCCTTGATCATGGGAGTCGGAACACCGTGAATTCTCGAAAGGGATACATTTTCCTTGTTGGTTTTCCTTCGTGGTTCACCCTTTGGTGGCTATTGTTTGGACGGATACTTGGAAACTTAAAGATTGAGGGTGACACTCACGAGATTCGTTAAGTGTTAATGAATTCGACAAAATAATGGTAACTGGACGCCTAATGGAATAAGAGTTATTCTGGGATTAGGGTCTGGTCGAGAAAGTCTCGTCCTAGAGGAGAAGTGTTTCTGTTCACCCTTCGGTGGTAGTCATTCTAAACCTTTAGGATATCATTGCAATTTTTAAATGACTTAGGGATCAAAGGATTAAATTTTGCTAAAACCTGATTGGACTCAAAAGTTTTGTGCGAGACTGACACAAAATTTTAATTTGATTTTTTCAGCTAAAATGTCTAGCTCAATAATCGCTTTACTCGCCTCCGATAAATTAGTGGGAGATAACTTCCAAACATGAAAGAATAATATTAACACAATTCTTGTAACTGACGACCTGAAGTTCGTGCTTACTGAGGAGTATCCTCAGTTGCCGACCTCGATTGCATCACGAAGTGTTCGTGATGCATACGATCGATGGATCAGGGCCAATGAAAAGGCCAAGGTCTATATCATTGCCAACTTATCTGAAGTCTTGGCAAAGAAGCATGAGTTGATGATCACGGCTAAGGAGATCATGAAGTCGCTGCAAGACATGTTTGGACAACAGTCTTTTCAAGTCAGGCACGATTCACTCAAACACGTCTTCAACGCACGGATGAAAGAAGGGACATCTGTCTGTGAACATGTTCTGGACATGATGACCCACTTTAATCTAGCGGAGATGAACGGAGCTTCGATCGATGAGTCGAGCAGTCGACTTTATTCGGAGACTCTTGAGAGTTTCCTTGGGCCAGTAGCAATTTGTTATGAACAAAATTAGCTACACTCTGACCACCCTTCTCAATGAGCTACAGAACTTCTAGTCCTTGATGAGGATCAGGACACCGGAAGCTGAGGTAAATGTTGCCTACAGGTCCTTTCATAAGGGTTCGACCTCTGGGACTAAATCTGTTGCTCCTTCTCATCCGAAAGGGAAGAAAAAGAAAATGAAGAAGGGTAAAAGCTGACCGAGCTGTCATCCAAAAGGGAAAAAAGGTCAAGGAAGTTGCAGAGAAAGGAAAGTGTTTCCACTGCAATGGGGACGACCACTGGAAGAGAAACTGTCACAAGTTCCTTGCCGGGAGGAAGAACTGGTGACTGAAACTTGTTTAGTGGAGAGTAATAACTCTGCCTGGATTTTGGATTCGGGCGCCACTAACCATGTTTGTTCTTCTTTTCAGGGAATTGATTCCTGGCAGCAGCTGCGAGAGGGTGAGGTGACTCTACGGGTTGGATCCGGGGATATTGTCTCTGTTGCAGCGATCGACAAAGTGAAGCTTTACTTTGGCAGGAATTACTTAATGTTAGACAATTTGTATATAATTCCAGGGTTTACTAGAAACCTTGTTTCTATTTCCTGTCTTATTGAACAATGTATTTCGATTTCCTTTGAATATAATAAAGTGTTTATTTCTTTCAAAGGAAATTTGATTTGTTATGCATCACTTAAGTCAAATTTGTATGTTTTAAAGCCTAATTCGGCCAAAAGCATTTTGAACACTGAGTTATTTAAAACTACAGAAACACGAACTAAAAGAGTAAAAGTTTCTCCAAAAGAAAATGCTCATCTTTGGCATCTAAGGTTAGGCCACATTAATCTCAATAGGATTGAGAGACTAGTGAAGAGTGGACTTCTAAGTCAGTTGGAAGAAAACTCTTTACCGGTGTGTGAGTCATGCCTCGAAGGCAAAATGACCAAACGTTCTTTTAGTGGAAAAGGATATAGAGCCAAAGAGCCCCTTGAGCTTATACATTCTGACCTTTGTTGTCCGATGAGTGTTAAAACACGAAATGGTTACGAATACTTCGTTGAAGGGAATCGAAGTCCCCGCAGCGGAAGCGATTGCGAATCGCGCGCTTTTGATTTTGTTACAACGATTTATTTAAGAACACAAATAACAAGATTAAGCATAAAATAGAATGGACAACAAGAATGCTACCTTTGAAGAATGTTTCTTCAAGTGCTCCTCCTCTCTCACGATCAAGATCACTGCAACACGAACTCGTACGAACACCGACACTACCACCAGATCTTCTCCGTTGTTCTCTAGGTGAGGGAGGAAGGCGGGTTCCCTTTAGGAAAAATGTGGTGTTTTTGTGAGAGAGATGTTTGTTGTCTTGGAACCTTTCCAACAACAACAAAAAGCAAGGAATTGCTTAGAATGTCATAACCTAGTTGCATCTCATGCAACCATATATATAGGGGAATGGGATGGAAATGACCATCCTACCCCTCTTTTATTCTCTCTTTAATATATAGTTTATATATGAATCTAATTCACATTAAAACTATATATTATATCAATTATATCAAATATAATTGATATAACACCTCATGTATGAAATTGAACACTTCAATTTCACTCCTAACTTTATACCCTCAATATTACCATATTGAGCCAACGGAGGGATCTAATGGACCTACTGGATCATGAGCTCGATGATGTGAGATTAAGCGATCAAACTCTTTGATCCAGTTAATCAATATTCATTAACTACAAGTCACTCCACTATAGACTTGTAGAAATGCACTCTCTCATTTGTAGATATTATTGTGTCCACCGATATAGTCATTACCCATGAGTCGACCATTCACGGGTTGTTTCGTAATCACGGTTGGGTCAAATTACCGTTTTACCTTGTGATTACCTCTTTGCTCCTTAAGCACCACTGATCCTCTAATGAACAACAAGTCTAAGGTCCTACCTTAGACTCATACTCTCATAGAGGGCCGGCCCCGTTGTTCAAGACGGAGTCATTTCTTAAGGGAACAACCTATCTAATTCCTCGATAGAGGAATGAGTGAATTCCATCTTGCATGCAGTTAAGTTCCCGGCTACCTACGAGGTTACATCCACGAGAAGGTAGGCTTATTGAGTCGGCCACACAGTCACTCTCACCCATACTAGTCTAAGGACAAACCCCTATAAGCGGGAGTTCTTAACTTGCTTAGGATTGTGTCAGTCACTAATGACCATCTATAAATTACTAGTCTTATCCCATTAGCGATTGTTACTTTGGTTAGACTAATAATTTGCGATCCACTCTTGTATGAACTCTTCATACAGGATGCCCCCACTCGCATGTCAACTACATGAATGAGTTGGATTACCTCATTTGTACTAATTACAAAGTGGGCCGCATCCATGGTGTTACAAGAATAAGGTTTCCAACCTTATTCTTATACCATACACTATTTAGGTTATAATCTTGAAGTCAACCCAAATAGTGTCCACTACACTGATTTCAAGATAAACGTTATAACCTTGGAGCTTAGTTTATTGGATTTATAAAAGCAAGACTGTAATCTTATCCAAACAAATAACACTTTATTTAATTGATCAAAACATTCGTATCTTTCATAGATGATAATAATAATAATAAGGAAATTGGAAATGAAAAGTGGGATATATATATATATATATATATATATATATATATATGAAGAAAATAAGAAAGTGGAGATTGTTGGAGAGAATTGGTCACTAAATCACCAATTGATGTGTTTTTAGTTTCCACTCTAAGCCATTATTTATAGACACTTTGGCTATAGGTAATTTGTCACTTGACATGGATATTTAAGTGACATATGGAATGAGCATTTACATGTATAATGTTTACCGTACTTTCAATATTATATTCAAAGGTCTTTATACTCTTTCATTATCTAAATTTCACAAGGAAAATAAAAAAGTACACTTTGAATCTCTTGATTTTAAGTTTAGTTTCTAAGTTTTAACCTATTGCCTTTTTATAATTAAATTTCGAGTTTAGTTTTCATCTGATCTATAGATTTTTAAATAGTATACTTTTACTCTGACTTTTCGCTATTTGCTAATGTTCACTATTGGTCCCATATGCCAATTTTTCATGAGTTAATTTAACAAAATTTAATACGACATTTTAAAATAGCCTTAATTTATGATATGCTAAAAAATTACTTTTAAATTATTATTTTGAGCGTTGTGAAATTCTATTTAGAAAATTTGTTCTTCCTTCTCGATGTTTTCTCTCACTTTTTTCCAGTGTTGGAAAAGAAATGTGGAAAATATTACGATCAACAGCTTTGCTTGAGAAGATAATCGGATCCAACCAAATTTATACCCACACTCGAAATAAATGAGGATTTTTTTAAAAAAAATTAATATAGTAATTTTTAAAACTTTTTATTAGACTTTATTATTTACGAATCTTATTATTTGAATATTGTGGTTTTTTTTTTAATTCAACTGAATATTGAGATTTTTTTAGTTCAACAATAACAGAGATGAGAGATTTAAACTTCTAATATCTTGATCGAAAGTATATATCAATTATCGTTGAACTATGTCAACTTTAACTATGGAATATTACGATTCGGTAAAAACAATATTGTCACATGTTAAAAAGATGGTTTATTACTTTATCAAAGGTTGTGAAGAGATTGCCTATCACACATGTATTCTCAAATTCTCTCTCCAAGAAAGTGGCTTTTTCTGCAGTTTGGTAATACTAGTGTATTACCACATGCAAATGCACGTGTGTACGTATTTTCTGAACGTGTGTATGATTTTTAATGTTGAAACAATTTAATGTGTCTAAATAATTCAACTAAGATGCTATCAATTATCATGATATTAAATTAAATTTTATTATGTTATTATACCATTTATTAATTTAGTTAAAATTAATTTGATTAATTAGTCAAGTATTTTATTTGAATTTTAAAATAACCAACTATATTTGTATAAACAAATTTTAGCTAAAATTTAAAAATATTTTGTAAAGTACGTTTAAAGGAATATATTAATAAATAACAACGAAGGGGCTTTTAAGAAGAAATTTAAAAAAAAATTGAGAAAAATGAGAGAAAACTCAAAGAAGTAGTAAAACCACGGTTGAAGTCTAATTGTACACTTAAACTGGTATTGAAGTGGTGATGTTTCAATTGGCTACGAAGTAGTGATTAAAATGTTAATTATTTTACATGGTTGAAGATAATGAATTTGAAGTCGAACTAAATAGCAAACAAAAATTCTATATGTCCATCTTTGTTCGTTAGTGCAAGAACTCAAGCATGATGGAAATTGACATCACACATTTCTTTTGTCTCTCTTTTATCAACTTTGATAACCAACACATGTGTTATGCTGCTCAATTAAATAAATTTGCTAATAATTACCAACATTACAAGGTAATAAATGGTAAAAATTAATTTTGTAGTCATTTTAACTACCAATATTAAAATTTGCAAAAGTAATTATTTAATTTCAACTAAGGTTATTTTTATCTTACTTGTTCAAAATTATTGTGTATAATTAAACTCTTACAATTTTGATAAAATTACATAATCGTTCAAATTTAAATAAAATAATTGTGAATTTAATATTTAAAATAAAATTGTAATTTGTAATATGCTCTAAAAAATTGTAATCTAGAATGTATTATTAAGGGTTTTCTAAAAAATATTAAGATTAAAATGAATGCATTTGTTACAAACTATTATTTTATTAGATTTATTATTATTATTGAATTCAAGATTAAAAACGATTTGAGGGTAATGAGTTGAGAAAACAAAAATGAAGAAATAATAAAATTCTAAGTGGTAGTGAAAAAATGTGAAGGAAACTCATTTCTATAATAGTAAAAGGTGAGAGGTACAAAATTGTTTGAATTCTACCACTTTTAAAATTCTATTTATGAATTATTGTAATTAAAATAATCAATATTTGAAATGGTATGAACAACTTTTTACATTCCATACTTTAGACTTTAATTATTGATACTTACTTAATTAATTATAATTAATTGTTAATGACATTTTTTTTGTAAATTAGTAAATTAAAAAAGGAATAAAATTTTCCAAAAATGTTTTTTTTTTTCAAGATTCTCACTTTTTAATATATTATAGATATAAAATATAAATTTTTTGATATAATTTATTATTGATGAACAAAAAAAATATTTATTATTAATAATGAATAAATTTATTAATTTATTAAAATTTTTGTAAGACATAAGACTCCATGTTTTTTTCCTCAACAAAAGAAATATAAGTTTTAATTAATCAATATATATTTAATTTTGTAACAAATATTTCAAATAGAATAACAATACAAAAAAATGCAAGACTTTACCTATGCATTCACTAAAATGGATTTTCCTACTTTGATAAAAAGAAAATAATAACAGTATTGCTAACATGAAGACTATTCAGCTTCATCTAAGTGGAGTTTCAAAGTTGTAAGTGATTTGAGACGACTCGACACATGCATCATTTGTAACTTGAATATATCACCAACATCTTTATATCATATTTAGATATTCTCAAGATGGAAGAGTCTTAGAGATTGAATAAAACTTGAGAGCAATGGATGAAGATAACACACAAAAGAAGAAGAAGAAAAGAAGAAATAGACTCCAAGATTGGTGAAAAAGTGGTGAAGAAGCTCATTATTTATAGTAGTGGATTATGAGAAGTTACAAAACTTTTTAAATTCTTGAGCTTTTAAAATTCTAGTATGAATTATAATTAAGGAAAAAACATTTAAGTGATAGGAAAAACTTTTTACATTTCAACCTTTTAAATTCTATATATTTATTATTTATTAATTAATTTAGTATTTATGATTATCCAATAATGACATATTTTGTAAATGGGTAAATTAAAGAAAGGACAAAAGTATCTAAAAAAAAGTTTTTCTAACCTCTTCACTTTTTAATATATTATAGATATAGGCTCAATCTTGTGGTAGCTGGTAAGTGCCAAGTGGTAGGTGCATTTATGTTAATTTCTTTTTTCCTTTTTCTTTTTTATTTTTAATAAAGCAAATATATATATATATATATAGCTCATTGAGTATTAGAAGGCTTGGTGCAAGACTGTGAGCGCAATTTTGTTAATTTTTTTTTTCTTTCCTTTCTTTTCCTTTTTTATTAAAGCAAATAGAAATGTTTATTTTAAGCAAATTTTAGGTGTGAGCAAAAAAGGATCGAAAATCGACTCGACCAACTAAAACCGATCAAACCGATCCGGATTGGTCGGTTTATTGAAGGTATCGGTCAGGGTCGATTTTTCCCTTGACAAAACCGATCGAAATAAAAAAAATATAATAATAATAATAATAGAAAACGGTAGAAATTTTACATATTTTTATTAAATAATTAATCAAATAATAAAAATAATTAATTATAAATAAATAAATAAATCGACCAAAACGAACAACTAAACCGACCAGTTGGTCGGTTTAAGGAAAAAAATAAAAAAGGGACCGACCAAACCAACTAAATTTGATCGGTTCGGGATCGGTTGACCAATGATCACCCTAAATAGAATATTAGATTGCAATTTTTTTATTTTTTAAAGAAATTAAATTTTAATAAGTATTATTATTATTATTATTATTATTATTATTATTATTTTGCTTGTTTAAGCAAATGAAATATTTAAATGCATTCTTTTCCAAATAAATAAATATTTTAAATTCAACAAAGGCAACTAGAATCAAATTTTTAGAAAAGTAATATGTGATTTATCTATGGCTTGAATAATAATTGTTAGGGTAATTGTAAAGAATGTCTACAAATAGAAGATGTTAATGAAATATGTCTAAAATAATTTGAATATTGTGTTTATGGCTACTCATTTTTAGGAAGAGGTTAATAAATATTGATTTCTCAAAGTATCCTTAATGGATATTCATATATACAGTCATGTCATCATCACATCTATCACCTTTAATTAATTATTAGATTCTATTTTTTAAAAAAAATAACTATTTTGAAAAAAAAGATTAAGCTCAACTAAGTATATATATATATATATATATATATCATAAAAAAATTGGTTGAACGGATCGAAGCACAAAAAAATTAAGCAATGGAAGAAAACTCGACAAGGCAAATGAGTACTTGAAGAAGTTAGTTGGGGACCTCAAAATCATTTAGCCAGACAATCAAGAACCATCGATCTTAAGTATAAAGGTATGGGGATAAGGGTTTAAATGCATGACATTTTTTAGGACCCAAATGTAAAAAAAAAAAAAAAAACAGAGTTCATGGAAGAGATGATGAGGTTTTCAAATACATCATTAAGGATAATTATTCCTATTTACCACTAATCAATATTTGGTAGGTGATGATTGTGATTTAAGGATTCTAAATTATATTTTCTTACCCAGTTTTAGTAGATAAGTGAAAATACCTGAAGATAGAGACATCGGTTGAATGCTTGTCGGGGTGTTGAAAAAGATATACAAGGATTATTGTTTTATCGTTGGGTATCGAAAGGATATACAAGGATTGTTGTTTTGTCGTTGATATTGTATTGTAGATATTAATATATACAAGAACATTGATATTGTTGTTAGGTTTTATGCCTTAAAACTCATAGTTTGCAATATTGTTCTATTTAATTCAATAAAGTGTTACAGATTTGATTATTTTTATATATTGCCTTTTATTAAACCTAAATTCAATAAACGAACATCCTAGGTTGTAATATGTCCCTTGAACTGCATGTAGGAGACATGTGAGGATCACAGTTCGAGGAACAGTCTAAAGGGTCTATAGTATATATAGGGATAAGGTTGGGTACCTTATCCTGGTGACACTATGGATATGACCCACTTTGTATATGATATAAACACAATGATCCAACGTGTTCGTGTAGACGACATGTGAGTGGAGATATCCTATTGATGAAGCGAAAACGTGCAAGCGCACGCGATCAAAGTTGTTGGGGTTTGTGCCCTAAAACTCATAGTTTGTAATTTTTGTTCTAATTAATGTAATAAACTGTTATTACTTCAATAAAGTGTTATTGTTCGTTATTTACGATATTGCCATTGTTTTAACCCCAAATCCAATAAACTAAACATCCAAGGCTGTAAAATGTATCTTTAACTGAATGTAGTGTACATATAAAGGATCTCGGTTCGAGATACAACCTAAAGGGTCTATAGTAAAGGGATAAGGTTTGGGTACCTTACCCTGGTAAAACTATGGATGTGGCCCACTTTGTATACGATACAAACACTGTGATCCTAACGTGTTATGTAACTCCGTTGACTAGTTAGGTTTCTATTTCACTAAGATGACCTAGCCAACTTGATCTCAATCTTGAGCGGGTTACGAACTCCTGTTTGCAAGTGATTGTCCTTTGACTAGTATGGGTGAGAGTGGTCAGATTCGCCGATTCAATATGCCTACCTTCTTGGGGACAAGACCGTGTTGGGATGTTTGTCCTAATCTCGTTCTGTTTGTAAATTTACATTTGAAATTAATAAAGGTTATTTATTTAATCATTTTTTGTCTCGCATTTCTTACAAACTTTGTCCAATAAACTAAGTTTCAGGGTCATTGAATATATGAGAGAACTAGAACTTGAACGGTGTGTAGTGGACACACAGGGAGGATCACGTTCGAGTAAATGACCCGAACGGTCTACAGTATATGGATGGGGTTGGAGACCTAATCTCGGGATACATTTGTGGATGCGACCCATTTTGTATTAAGATACAAACGAGTTGATCTGACTCGTTCATGTAGTTGACATGCGAGTGGGGCATCTGCACAATGAGATTGTACAAGATCGGACCGTGAATTATTAGACCTCTCGATGTAACATCGCTAATGATGAGGACTAATAACTTCGTAGATGACCATTAGTGACTCGACACTGAATTCTTAGCGTGTTACGGACTCGCATCTGCGAAGTCCGTCCTTTGACTAGTAATGTGGGTGAGGTGGTCACAATTACTCGCCCAATATGTCTATCTTCTCAGCACAGGACCAAGTAGGAGGCTGGAAACTTAACTACGCGAGATGGAATTCACTGCGTCCCGCCTTTAGGGGAAACTAGAGGGTTGTTCCTTAAGTGTTGTCTCCAGAGATGTCCCACGGGCGGGCGGGCGGGAATGGCTCCCGTCCTGCGAAATTCTCCATTTAATTTTGCAGAGAAGCAGGTGGGATTCCATGGAATTCTGAGGATCGGGTTTCCCGCAGGGAATAATTCCCCGTTTATAATTTTATTTTTTAAAAATTGTATTAACTAATTTCTTTTTTTAAAATTTTTTTTTATTTAAATGGTTAATTATTCTTTAGAAATTTCTAGTTAAGAGACATTTTTTCAATTTTCATAGAATAAATTATATTTAATAAATTTTTAGACTTATGGTGTATTATATGTATAGAAATATATATATTTAAAACTAAATAAATTAATCGGAGCGGGGACGAGGTCGGGGACGGGGAATGTATTCCCCGTCCCCATCCCTGTTTAGCCAACGAAGAAAATTTCGTCTCTGTTCCCCACCTAAAAGGGGATTTCCCGCCCCCGCGGGAAAAATGAACATCTCTAGCTGTCTCAAGGGCTTAGACAACGAGCGCTCACCCTCTCACTGACACGAGAGGGTTGTTGTGTATGGTTGGACCATTACAACGTTGTTGTTCATTGAGGAGCAGTGGGGACTTAAGGAGCAAGAGGTAGACACAGGAGTAAAACGGTAATTTGACTCAGTCGTGTCTACGAACAACCTGTGAATGGTCGACTCATGGGTATTGGTTATATCAGTGGACACATTTTGTCTTACACTGACGGGAGCGCAGCTACGGGCTTTAGTGGAGTGTAACCGTAGCTAATGAATGTTGATTAATCGGGTCAAAGAGTTTGATAGGTTAATCTGGGATCATTGGAGCTCGTCACTGTAGGTCCATTAGGTCCCTCGGTTGGCTCAAATTAGATTAATAGAAGGTTTACTATTTTGGTGTGAATTTGAAGTGTTCAAGTTCACTAAAGGGTATTTATGTCATTTATATGAGATATGAATGATATATTATATAGTTCAATGTGAATGAGATTCATAATAAACTATAGGTTAGCCTAATTGTTGAATTAGGGCTAATTTGGAGAAATTAGATTGAGAGATATTAAATTGGATGTGATTCAATTTAAAAATCCAAAATCATGCAAATGTGATTTGTAAAATGAGATATGAGATATCTTATAATATGTGGTTATGCAAATATGATTTGTATAACCTATAGTTGTGGTAAAATGGTAAATAGGTGGAGATTTCAACTCCACCTATCACCATTATATAAACCCCTTTGCAAGAAGGGTTCAAGGATGCAATTCTCATTTTTGGATTCTCACCAAAAGAAGAATTCTCTTTTCTCTCTAAACTCTCTCATCTTCTCCTCCCAAACCAAAAAGAAGGATCCCACAATCCTCCTTCTTCCTAAAGAAGAACAATCGAGAAACCGGGTGGAGGTGTTCAATCATTGTTCGTGTGAGGAGATCGAGGTCGTTGAGATCGAAGAAAACACGAAGAGTTCGTGAACGAAGAAAGGAATCTTGAAGACGGTCTTCAACAAGTAAGTACTACTTTATACTTGTTGTTTTCTTTCTAGAGTTGCATGTTTAGCCTATTCTATGTGATAGTTAGTTTTAACGAAATTGAGTTGCACAACAACACCACGACGATTCGATCGTCTTCCGCTGCGCTGGGACTCTAATTCCCTTCAGACCGAGTGAGCAACTGGGGACTTAGCCTAGCAAGATGGAATTCACTCCTTTCCACCTACTAGGGTAAGTAGAGGAATGTTCCCTTAAGTGGTGTCTCCGGGACTTGAACAAAGGGCCCGACCCTCTCATTGGCCCGAGAGGGACTCTGTTTGTTGGTAGGACTACAAACAAATTGTTCATTAAAGGAGCACTAGTACTTAAGGTACAAGATGTAACCCAGGGGTAAAACGGTAATTTGACCTAGCTGGTGATACGAACATTCGTGAAGGATTGACTTGCTGTTATTGGTCAATATCCGTGGACACAAAAATATATCTACAGTGAGAAGAGTACAGCTGCCGGACTTTAGTGGAGTGTTCCCGCATGCCGCAATTAACGAATGTTGATTAGGAGGTTAATGAGATTAACCGAGTAATCTCGTATCGTTGGAGCTTCTGATATGTAGGTCCATTAAGTCCCACCTTCTAGCTCGTAAAGGGTTCTTAGATCGTTTTGAATTCAAAATGTTCAAATTCATTAGGGAATAAATTTAATGTATATAGATATGATATAATATATAGTTTTGGAACTATATATTATAAATTTAATGTGAATATGATTCATATTAAATTATATGAGAGAATTAAATATTTGAAAGAGTTCAAATATTAATTTAAATGTGAATGTGATTCATATTTGAAAACTATAGGTGAAAATTTAATGTACATTAGATGTGCATTAAAACTATAGGTTAGAAGGTAAATTGATTAAATGTGATTTAGTCTAAATTAAATATATGATATTTAATTCATTTAGTTTAATTAATTTATTAATAATTAATATGATTAATTATTAATTAAATAAATAATAAAAAAAGGAACGTGTCATGAGGACACGTTCCCCATGTCTCCCAACTCCCTAATCGATAGGGAGTGGGGAGTTACCCTCTGCAGTGTCTACTTCTTCTACAATTGGGAGAGTAGAGTGGTTGATCGATGAATTGAGATTCACCGTATAGTTTTTTCTCTCTCTGAATTTCCCTCTCTACCAAATTGTTGGAGGTTTTTCACCAAACCTAAATCTAAGTAGAAATCCAGAGAATATAAGGTTCTCACTATTGGTTGTGTCCCTGTGGTGAAGAAAGAATAGAGAAGTTCCTGTGTTTCTGTGTTACAGTACGATTGACAAGGAGTTGTTGAATAGAAACTACAAAGGTAACCATTTATGTCCTTTTAGTTTAATTTCTAATTAGCATGTTTACATGACAAAAATCCATGTCTAATTAGATTAGAAATGTATGCTTGTTCTGGTTTTTCCCAATGTACTTGTTTTTGCTTTTCAACCAAAACGAACGTGCATTTACGATTCCAAAACACGTTTCCGTTGCTAATGGGGATTCGATCTCCATCAAAAGTAATATAAAACTGGAGTATTCCAGAGTATCGAGCCCAAGGGAACGGTTTTAATAAAACTTATTGAGATGACACAAATTGTTGACAAATTGCAAAAACGGTAACCAAATGTGAGTTGAATGGTGTGGTGATTATGTCTAAAAATTAATGTAATAATAAGAAAAGGGGGATTCAAAATGTTAAGTCTGCTAATGAGAGACAAGCCCCTTTACTCCATTACTTTTGGGAACTTCGTTTTAGTTCAACCCTTTCGGTGTCGAACTCAAGCTTAATAGGTCACCTTAGATGGCCAACTAAGGGCTCCCACAATACAATCACCAAAAGTAAACTTACTTCGAGGTCTAACCAAATTGCTCTTATTTTGGAGTTTTGTTGTCTTCCCTTGGGGTGTTCACATTCCGAATCCCTAAGGGAAGTTAGCTCCTCATGGATAAAACAGTAAAGCTAAATACAAACTGAATTGATAAAGACAACATCTCAAGTCAACCTTCTCGATCTACCACTTTTAAGCATGAATCGAGATGGTACCCAAGTTGTAAATGAAGAAGACTTTCAAAGTAGGAATGAAACAGAATGACTAGTCTTTTATTGAAAGTAACAACAAGTTTGCGGAACAAGAACTATAGAACGGAATGAAAATATATTACTGAACTGGAATAACAAAAGTTAGACAATCTAGCGATGATTATCGTACTATAGAAGTGAAATAAACTTCAAGAACTGAACTGAACTAAGAACAAAACAAAAACACAAAGTTCTGAACTGGGACGCTTCGAAAACTGAATTACAACGGTAAGAAAAATAGCAGAATGACGACGGTAAGCTGAAAAACACAACAACAACTAAAAAGAAATTGAAGAAAAACCCAAAATAGAAAAGTAGAATCTCCTCCTAAGATGAGCTCCCTTTTGACGGCTCCCTCCTCCAAAATATATAGGGTTTACATGCTAGGGTTCCATCTTGGTGGGTCAACTTGTCTTGCTGAAATTATGGAGAAAATCATAATAAAATCTAAAAAATCACGAAATTCTCAAATTGTCTGCGTTTTTTCTACATTTTCCAGATCTGCGTGATAGGCAATTGCGTCAGTTTGCCTAGCAGTTGCCTGCTGCTGCGTGCTGTGCAATTGCGTCAGTTTGCCTTCCTGCGTTCAAAACTAAAAAAATATGAGATTTTCTTTCATTTTTGCTTATTTTCTCTCATTCTTCAAGAATATTTGTCTCTTCCTTAATTATATGCAATTGACTCAACTTTATCCATTTTTACCTAAAGAAATGAATAAAACATACAAGTATAACTAAGTTTAAAGGCTAAATAATTCTCATAAATGAGAATTATCACCTATGTGATGAGATCACATAAGACCGGACCACGAAATAGTAACCAATAGATGTAACTCTGTTGACTAGGATGACCTAGGCAACTTGATCTCAATCCTGAGCAGGTTACGAACTCCTGTTTGCAAGAGATTGTCATTTGACTAGTATGGGTGAGAGTGGTCTGAAACGTCGACTCAATAAGCCTACATTCTTGGGGAACAAAACCACGCAGACAGCTGGAGACTTAACCTAACAAGAAGGAATTCACTCCTTCCCGACTTTAGGGTAAGAAGATGAGTGTTCACTTAAGTAGTGCCTCTGGGACTTGAACATTGGGCCCAACCCTCTCACTGGTCTGAGAGAGACTTATGTTTATTGGTATAACCATAAACATGTTGTTCATTAGAGGAGCTCAAGTACTTAAGTAAAAGATGTAACCTAGGGGTAAAACGGTAATTTGACCCAGCTGGTGTTACGAACGCTCGTAAAGGATCAACTCGCTGTTATTGGTTGTTATCCATGGACACAGAAACATATCTGCAGTGAGAAGAGTGCAACTGTAGGACTTTAGTGGAGTGTTCCCGCAGTTAACGAATGTTGATTAGTCGGTTAATGAGATTAACCTATTAATCTTGTATCATTGGAGCTTCTGATCTGTAGGTCCATTAGCTCCACTTCCTAACTTGTAAAGGGGTACTTGGATTGCTAGATCTTGATTAGAATTTGAATTGTTCAAATTTATTTTTGGGAATTAATTTAATGTATGGAGATACATTATAATATAAAGTTTTTATGCACATTAAAACTTTATAGTATAAATTTATTGATTCAAGGTAAATTTATGAAAGAATTAAATATTTGAAAGAGTTCAAATGTTGTTTTAATGTGAATATGATTCATATTAAAAATTATAGGTTAAAATTTAATGCGCATAAAGATGCACATTAAAACTATAGGTTAAAGGGAGTGTGGTTAAATATGATTTAATCATAGATAATCTAAATTAAATATATGATGTTTAATTATGAATTAATTAATTAGAGAATTAATTAATTTGTAAGTTTAATTAAATTGATTAAATATGATTTAACTAAATAAAACTATAGTTTACATTAAACATATAATTAAATATGATTTAATTATATTTATTAAATTAATTGTGATTTAATTAATAATTAATTAATTTAATTAATAATTAAATTAAGAAGTGGGAACGTGTGATAGACACGTTCCCCACTATCCTCCCTCTTCTCCCTCATTATCGATAAATGCAGAAGGAGATGGCAGAGGGAGGTTGATTGATCATTCTGGATGATTAGCTAACTCACCTTCTCCCAAAAAAGTTCTCTCTGTAATTCCTACAAAAAATCAAGAAGTTTCCCACAAAAACTTCAATCCAAGAATCCAGAAAAATATGGAGTTTTCCTATTGGTAGTGCCCTGCAAAAGGCTGGAAAAAGTTTTCAGTTTGTGGTGCTGCAAGAATCACTGTTGTGGAATTTTGAAGCCAAAAGGTAAAAATATTCTCATAACCTTTTAGTTTAGAAAATGTTAGAAGCATGCTTCTGTATTCATGCTTATTGTCATATTCATGTTACTTAACTTATCGTTACTTTTTGTCAATGTATGGGTATTTGCATTTGCCAAATGAAAAACGAGTTTTCGTTCCAATTAGACATTCGTTTTGCATTTGGGATCTAGATTCCATCAATTGTGTTGTAGATATTAATATATACAAGAACGAGGTAAGTCTAAAGGAACTAGTAAAAGGAAATACCATCAAAAGAAGCCCTTGTATATTATAGGTCAGGTATAGATGTACAAGGACTGTGGCTTTTTCATTGATATTGTGTTGTAGATACTAATAAATACCATAAACTGAGAGGAGTTACATTTATTAGTGATGAAGAACGAAAGTGGGAGGCTAAAAAATATAAACATTTCTTAGAATCCGTTGGATGTAGATACATAAAGTAAATACAATAAGATAGATACATTTATAATCATCTATATTTACTTACATAATTAAAACCATTGTTTTCATTTTCGGGCATCCCTAATTTGTGTGTTTTTACTCGTTTTTAATAGTTTTATGACCTATTTTAATGTTCTAGTTTAATTGGAGTTAATTGGAAGTGTTGAAGGAAAATTAAAGTTGGTAATTGCATCTAACAAAAAAAAATCATCTCTCTTCTTTTGTCTATTTTTTAAGATTTTATTTGATTTTTATGAAAGAGAAAATATAGATTTGTTGGTTTAAATTTTATTCTAGGGAGAAATGTAGATTTATTTTTTAGGATTTCATTTGGTTGAGAAAAAGTAGGTAGGACATTTTAGGGGTGAGCAAAAAAAGACCGAAAACCGACACGATCGATTAAACCGACCAACCAGGGGAGTGGGTGGGTCGGTTTTATGAAGGAGTTTGGTCAGAATTCGGTTTTACCTTCACAAAACCGATGAACCGACTCTAAAATTAAAAAAATAAATTATATATATATATATATATAATAATGATAATAAATTAATAATAATAATAATAATAATTAAAAAAATAAAAAACTAAAAAATTTTCTCAAAATAATTAAAAAATAATTATAAATTATTAAATAATAATAAAATAATAATTATAAATATTTAATATTTAATTAAATAAATATTTATATATATATATATAAACCAAACCAAACCGGCCGATCGGCTTGGTCGTCGGTTTTGTAAGGATTTTTAAAAAAAAAAAAAAAAACCAACCAAACCATCGCCTCTTGGTGGGTTAGCTGCTCGGTTGAAGTTAAAACCAACCCGACCGACCGATGCTCACCCCTAGGACATTTATGTCCAACAATAATTAACAAAATAATTAAAAATTAAGTTTAGACATTTTTTAAAAAAAATAATGTGCAGCTATTTTTCTATTTGTATTATTAGATTTTAGTCATTTTTCTAATTGTCCCTAATTGTTATGTGGTGAAAATGGCTAAAACCCATTAATTTCATCATGATCTAGGCCCATTAGGCCCACATACCCGAAAAAGAGAGAGAAAAAATCTTCTTCAAGGTTGATGATGGTGAGTCGAGGGAATCACTCATTACTAATATAGGATCGAGGTCTACTAAGTTACACTAACTTAAACATTAAATGTATCACACCGATGTGATATCTCACCTTGCCAGTCAATTCGAGCTAGCTCAAATAAGTAATTTAGAGTATGTTTGGGATACATATTATAATAACTTGTGGAATACTCTGCACTCCAAACACATACTATTATAACCACAAACTATACAACTCTGCATTTTAAATAATATTATATGATTCTACATATTATAATAACTCACTATTATAACATCTGTTATTATAACCTATTCAGCGCCCCAAACAACTCCTTAATGTATATGTCAGACTACATTCATGCATCACCCATAATTAAAATTACATCTTAATTTTATCATTATTTTTTAAAAACCATCATATTTTAACCACTCCTCTTCTTTTAATTGTGGATATGAACCTAGTTTGTTTAACTCATTAGTCAAACAATTTTTCCTAAAGCAATCTAGGTTTAAATTCACTATAGAGAAAAACGAGTGTAAATTAATTTTTTAAGTATAATAAATGTGGGGTATGAGGGTTTAAACCTTCAACTTGAAAGAAAAGAGCATATCAATTATCATTAAATTAGGTTCACTTTAGCCATGGTAAATTAATATATTAGTTCATAAATTACAAAGATTTAAAATAAACTTTTATTTTAAACTAAAATTAACATGCACATATTTTTTAATACATTAAAAATTAAAATAAATATTTTAGGGGTTGTTTGGGGCGCTGAATGGGTTATAATAAAAAGAGTTATTGTGGATTATTATAATCTATGAAATCATATAATATTATTTAAAATGTAGAGTAGTATAATCTGGAGTCATAATAGTATGTGTTTGAGGTGCAGAATAACATAATCTGTGCCCCAAACATGCCTTTATAGAACTAAAAAAAGTCATATATTAAATTTTTAAGGGGTTTTTGTACAGATGACCCGTTTTTCCGCACATTAATGGCATCTGACATGACATTTCCAAATAATGAAAATTGATCTATTCTGACGTGGCAAAGCGCGCCAAATTACCCATAAGGACAGTATTAAGTCCGTCTCGCATGGTCACGCTTCTGCTCTCTCTCGCTCACGATACGACATGCAAATGATCACTCGCTCACGTTGACTCCGTCTCACAAACCTCATACTCTCGCTCTCGCTATGCTCGCTCACTATATGACTTATGTAAATGATCACTTGATCACTCGTAGACTTAGTCTCGCTCTCATAAGCTCGCTCTCGCTCTCGCTCACAATATACAACTTTGCAAATGATCACTTGCTCAGTTAACTCGGTCCCATCGATCATTATTATATCTAAGTGAGAGCGAGCCTATGAGACTTAGAGCACACTGCCCTCGCGGTAATTTGGACAGTATAGTATCAAAAGAGTCACATGTCATTAATTTCAAAACACCGGTGAAACGACTTCAAGTTTCTCCATTTTAAATGTTATAAAAGTAGACTAAAATTCAAAAGAAAAAAAAAAGATGGATTTAAACCATAAAAAGTTATTTTCAGAAATATAACTATTTACTGTCTCCATTCCAAAGCAGCATCCTTATTTCTGATTTCTGAACTCTGAATTCTACCGGAATTTGATTCAGGAAAATGGTGGATCGAAACCGGGATTGGGATTTTCATCTCAGAACCTTATCCAACAGTGCCAGAGACTCGAATGTTGCCAACGATCCCGCCTCCGATCCTAATATCCTTCAATCAGTGAGTTTTGTTCTTGCTTTCTGTTTAGTTTCTCAGAAAATCATGGAAGATAGTGTTTTAATCTCTGTAATATGCTCTCTTACCATCTTAACTTAGACCCAAAACGATGTTCTTAATTAATGCGAGCTAAACTTCATTGGGTTTCCGCAAAAATTCGTTCGAATCATTCCATACGGTTTGTGCATGTATTCTCTTTTATCCTTCGAGCTGTTGTGTATATATTCTTCAAATTGACTGGCAATGTTATGGAAATTTCTTCAGGTTAAAAGGCTATATGAATTGTGCAAAGCTGAGAATTCTGAAGATTTGGTGGCTCGGGTTTATCCTCAGTTTAACAAGATTTTTCAGCGTTCGGTGTCGTCCCTGTCTCAATCTAGAACTTCTAATGGCCTCCTCTTACTGGTGTGCTTTCTTTTTCCCCATTAGATTTGCTTCTCATCATGCTTTGTATGGTCATTTGCGCCTTATTATCTCTGTGACTATTGTTTTATTTGTTTATCCCACAATATATTGAAGCGTCTTTTATAATGGCTATACAATTGGTGATGGCTAGTGAGAAAGGGACTCATATATTAGAATGTAGGGCGAGGTACTCAAAAAAAAAAAATTAGAATGTAGGGCGAGGTACTCAAAAAAAAAAAAAATTAGAATGTAGGGCGAGTATAAGATTTATGCACGAAAATGTAATGAATCAATCGGGTAGGGTTAGTGGGTGGGCAATAATTTTTTTTTTATCCTTGTATATTCTTTCATTTTTCTCAGGAAAAGCTTGGTTTCTTATAAAAAAACTGGGTAGGGTTAACGCAAATGCTCATTCGTATTATAGAATATCTGTAATTGAATATGGGTATCAACTGAAAAATAAAAATTGGACTCTGATAGGTGACTGTAAACCGTTTCCTATCTCTTTTGTAACTGTTCTTTTGTATTGTTTGCCGCCCAATCCATTCGGTTAATGAGAATTCACACGAATCTGTTTTGTCTCAAGTTCGAAAACAAGTTTAGAATATAGGAAAGCTTCCGGATGTGAGGATATGATTGGGGAATGTCACAATTGAGCATTCTTTTGCGCCAAGAACCACTGTATACTTGGTCAACTAGGAATGAAGAAGAGTTTTATATACGTTTTGGCTTTTGCTGATTATTTTGTGAAGAGGAAGATTACTTTTTTGTTTGGGAATTCGTCTTGCTGATGTTGAGAAATTTCTACCAGTTTCATCTATGAAAACTGCAGACAAGGATTGTTTCAGGAGCATTGTTGAGACAAGAGGGAGTCTAATGACTACTTTTCAATAGGCTTCACTAATTTAACTTTGTTTAGTCAAATTAAAACAAATTCAGAAGTTGGCGAAGCTGGACGAAATCTTCATCTTGGATTCTATGCTTTTTAAGTGAGAGAGTGCATAATCTGCAGGCCCCAAGATTGGTTTTCTAAATTTATAGTTACTTGGTGGTTTTATCAGGGCTGTATTGACGACCAGTGTTTTGATGGTCTGAGGACCACATTTTCAGCTGGAGCTTTTCTACCTCACAAGAGGAAGTGAAATTTCAGCTTTTAAAGTTCTTTGTTTCCTGCCTCGTGTCCTCGTGCCTTCACTGCATTAAGCTTAAGGGCGAGTTACTTTTTAAGAAGGAAAATGATTTAGGGATAATAATTTTTTTATTATTGTTTTATACAATATATATTGGTTATTTTGTCAGTAATTGGTTTACTTAGTGGGTTAACTTCCTCTATAAATGGAGTATGGAGGGACAGTCAATTGTATTCTCACTGCCTGCTTTTGAATAGAATTATTTTTGTTGAGTATTTTTAGAGTTCTATCCTTAAAATGCTAGGTTGCATGAACAATGAACAAAAAAAAAAGGAAAAAAGATAATCCTTACTTACTTGTCCAGGTGTCTTTCAATTTTTTTAGCCTCTAGCTTCTAAAAGCGAAGGGAATTTATGCTACTTAAGGGCAAACCTAGGTACTTCATAGATTGCTTATCTATATAACGGGAGAGAGTGCTAGCTAGCTGCCAAGCTTTAATGGCAAATTTACTACTTACTATTACATACAACTTTTTTTCTTTTTTTTTCTGTAATAAAACAATCTTACTAATCAAGATTTTTTTTTTGGTATTTCACATATACTATACAATTTGCCAATCTCATCATACCTCAACTGGTTAAGACATTATACCCTTAACCAAAAGGTCAGAATTTCGAATCCCCTCCCCCATGTTGTTGAACTAAAAAAAAATTTACTATACGATTTGAAACCTTAGTTTGTTAGTTTCTTTTTGATTTCTTTGACGTTAGGTATTGTGGGAATTTGAGGAGTTCTGAGTTCAGTTTTATTTTGTTGTTAATTCACTGGAGTGGCGGATACCTCTTCCTTGGGTCTTTTTCATAGTACTTTGTTTTTAGTTGATATATGCTATCAAGCGTTGGATCATAAGGTATCCCCTACCATTTGACATCTTGATTTTAGAAGATTATTTGTGGCAAGTATCTTTTTATGTTGTGTCTTCTAAGAATCAGAGGCAAAGATGTCATTATCAGTTATCTTTTAATTTTTTTGCTGTTGTTTATCAGGCCATTCTTCAATTTTTCATTGATTTTGGTGAAGTAGTCTTACATGATGCTGATCCGAGTCTAAAGACCTTTTTTCGTTCATGTCTGAGCCGGTAAGAATAGGCTTCATATAATTATGTCTTTAAATACTTGATTTTTTTTATGTTCATCAATATATTGGGTATAAAAATCCATATTTGCGTAATTAACATCAAGTTTCTCTTTGAATTTTCAATTTAAAGCTTAAAGCTTTAATTTGAATGACTTGTGACAGTTAACTTATTTGGTGTATGAACAGAATAAATGCACAATTGTTATACTTTCATTATATAGGAGAATCAATACTGCAGAATTTTATGAAAACAATAACAAAAACAGTACTGCAGAATTTTATGGAAGTTGTTATCAAAAATTACTTTAATATACGAAATATCTTGCTTGGCTCTCAATTATTTAGGGGACAAACAGTTTCCAAGTTCTTAAGGGTTCTATTTATTCTCTGCACTTCAAAAATTTTGTTTTATGATCCTAGATAGCATCGAGAAATTTGGCTGGAAAAGCTTCCTCAATCAATTATCTGAGGTCCCTGAAACCAATATGGAGAAACAATAAGTCCTTCATACCAATGCTAGGTCCTTCAAGGAAATTGTTTCCCCGAAATAATCACTACTAAAGAAAAGAAGATTGTTGATGTCAGTACTCGACTCAGAATTTACTTCAGTAAGAGGCTTGAGAACCAAAAAGTAGTAAGTTTGCATGTTGGATAAATCACGTTTTCTGTGTCCTATCTTTGGAGAAGTAGAAGTTCCTCCCTTTTCACTATTTATTAGTGATCCCAAGAATAGGCCCCCAAAACTCTCCGCACCTTGGATTTCCTTCTAGAGGAAGGTTTAGGACAGCAGTTGTTAAGGAAAGTTAAGCAGTTAACACCTGAGTAACTTACCCTGGCTTCTAACAATAAAGGAATCCGCTAGTTGAAGCACATACATACAGACAATTAACTAGCGAACTAAGTAAATTAGTTATTGGGATCATGCTTTGTATGCGGATTACTTTTTGTGGTCGCTTGTAAGTGCATCTTTGTTTAGCTTACTCTTTTCTTGAGGCTTGCCTTTTGTTGCATCCTTGTTTTCTTAAACCGATTAGTTTATATCTTCTCAAGTCATAGCATCCTCTGTGAACTTCTGTATCTCTTAATGGATGTTTTCACTTTATGCAAAACACAAAAGAGAAAAAAAAAAAAAAAATCAAGTTCCAAGACGAAAAGGTGTAGTGCTATTGCACAACTATCTTTTCACTGTGTTATAGCATTTTTTGGTGGGGAAACCCCTCAATTTCAATTTTACAATGTCTTGATATGCTGACCATAATACGCTCTTTGATCCTATTCTAATATGATTACAGTGAGTTTGCAGATCCAACTGTTGCAGAAGCAGTTCTAGAATTTCTGAATTCAAATCGGAATAAATTTCTTACTTCTTTTCCTACATTGCTGCCACAGGTATGAGTTGTTGACTTGTTTCTAATTTCTCACTCATATAGGAAAAATTTCTAATTTTTCTATCTAGTAACACCTGATTTTATGGAAAATTTTCTTCAGTTCAACTTTGAAGAACTGAAATGTATTTGACTTTTCAAACATACAGGGGAAACAAATTTTGTACTCATATCAATGTTATCTTTCCTCAAACTTATTCTTGAATTTTTCTAAACAACACTACATGAATCTGAAGTGAATGAGACATGTTGATATAACATGCTGGATAAGTGGCACTTTCCTTCCCTTTGATGGCTACCAAATTGACAAATGTTGCACTTAGCAAGTTTATAGCCACTTATTGTCAAAAGTGATCACAACTGCTGGGGCTTCTTTGGCCATTCACTGATTAGAATTCATTGTGAGACTAGGAGAGAAGATTTACCACTAATTCAGATTGATATAATTGCAGTTCTTTCCATTGTTGCTAAAGCTGATTGCGTGGAATGGAGAAAAGTAAGTTTTTGTACACAATTGTTTTTGTTTGACTTCTATTTTCTCAAATGTTATTTTATTATTTTTACTCCTGGAGGAACAAGTTCTTGAATACAAACTTCGCTCTGGGTTAGAATTTTTGAAAGTTGGTAATTATTTAAGTGGATATAATTTGAGGACGACAACTAATTGGTGCCGTTGCTTGCTTGCAGGTTAGAGAAACCATTTCTGAAAATCTTTCCATTATTGATTTCTCCTGGGTCTTTCCTTCCGATGTTTCCATCTCTCATTGATTTCCCTAGTGAGTTTATGTTTCTGGGTCTTTCCTTCTGTTGCTTCTTTTTTGTTTTCATTCTTCGATTACATTATGTAATTTTGTTATATGATTCCAAATTTCAACCTCTGTTGGCAATTGATTACAGTTTTGGTAGTCGCATTGGAAAGGGTAGAGCGCAGCTCAGGATCACTAGTTGGAAATAGCATAGCTTCAATCCAGAAGAGTAAAGCTCCTGAGGTAATATATATATATTTTTTTGATGAGAAACATTAGAAGCATTTCGTTGATAGTATGAAATGTACAAAAGGGTAAGAGAACCCAATTACAAAAGAATTTCCCAGGAGTTGATGAGGGAAGTAAGACTGTAATCACAAAAAATGAGAGAATTTACACCAAGATAAACCCAAAAAGAGTAGATGTTCTAGGACTAAGTGTGAGTCTCTGGTCTTGTCAAAGAAGATCCTGTTGTTTCGTTCGAGCCAAATGGGCCATAGGAAAGCTTTAACAATGTTGTCCCATAGGCATGCCTTTCCGAGGGTGAAGGGATGTCCAAGCAAGAGATAATCAAGAGGGCCATCATATTCCCAGGGAAAACAAGTTGCAGATCTCCAAAAAGCCCATGGATAAAAGCCCAATTCATAATATGTTATAATCCTCATGTTATATTGGTACAGATGCTACTTGCACTCATGGATGAGGCATACACTGGTTCAACCATTGGGGATGGAGGAGGAGACTTTGAATCCGAGGATAGCAGCACAATAGATGTTGCTGATCCTCTCTTCCTCGAACTTTTGAAGGATGAAAACGATGGTCTTTCGGTAGGGGTTCTTTCCCTATGTCTATATTCTGCATTTTAGTAAGTGGTTTACTGGAAATATCATAGCACCAATAAAGACTAAACTATGGGAATACAATAAATTATAATAAGCTCACACATACGCACTCACATTACATTTATAGCCCATAATTGCTTGTTGTATTTGTGTCTTGACCAATGTATTTGATAGAAATATTCCATATGCTGCTCATTAAATAAGAAAACAGTGAGAAGGAAAACCTAGCTGGATTGTCAGCCAACTTTGGGGTTGTTTGGGGTGTTGAGTGGGTTATAATAACATGAATTATAATAGTTTGTGGGTTATTATAATCTGTGGAATTATATAATATTATTTAAAATTTAGAATTGTTTAGTCTGGGGTTATAATAGCTTGTGTTTGGGGTGCAGATTATTCCATAGGTTATTAATATTATTACACATGTTATTATAATTGGTGCCGTCCTAAAAGTTTGTGTCAAGAGATATAAATCAAATAAAGACAGAGGCTAAAATTTTCAAGATAAAGGCTATAACATCAAATAAAAAAGTTTGAGAATGAATTTGAACCGTCAATGGGAAATCCTTGAAGTCAGATCACTGTCCCTGGATACTATAGGCTTTTAATGTGCGTTGCTTTGGCTTCAAAACTTCCTGGAAGGGCTTGGAAACTTCATACCTCTTTGTTTTGTAGCTGGGTGGCAGAAAGTTTTTGAGTTTACTTAATATTCTTTCAGGAACGACATTGGAATTCTCCTGGGATAACTGCAGTAATTCAGATTGCAATAAATACTGCTCAATCTGATAGGCTGAAACAAATTCTGAACGTGACACCTCGGATTCTTGATGTCTACTTTTCTGTGGCACTGCGAGAGGTTAACAATTGTATGATGCTGCTTTTTGAGATTTCGTTTAGTTCCAAGAATTTCTTGTTTATTTTAGTTAATTGTTATTTTAGATATTTACATTTTACCTTCCTTTTTCAGCATTAATCTGTGCGTTGATTCCTCTGCTTATGTCAAGAAACTCCACATTGTTACCTGACAGAGATTTCTCCTATAAGGTTTGCATCTGAATGTAGATTAAGTTATGTTCTTATCGTTGTTGGTTTTGTTACATATGGGTATTACACTGTGTGACTGCAGTTAGATTGCCGACTGGGATGGGTATATTGCAACTTTGAAAAGCCCACTTCAGTAGCTCTTAGTTACATGTATATATAATGCTTTATTTTATAATTCTCCTGGCTCTGCCTGGTAATATTAATTGAGTTCTACCATTCGAGCCTCCAAGACTAGGCAACCTGTTTTTTAAGTATCAATTTAATACGGGAACTTTGATTTTCAGATTGGTCATGCTGTTACACTTTTTCATTAGCTGGTCTATTGATGAGTTTGTTTCATCATTTTCCTTTTAAATATTGTAGGCTTTTTTTTTTTTTTTTTTTTTTTTGTAATAAAAAGAAATCAAAATATGAAATAGACATTGTTTTCTGGATCGTTCATTTTTTACAATCTTTGGTCGGTCATTCTGACAAGTTAGTTTCTTCATTTTATTTTTGAATTTTGCCCTTTTCTTTGCCCTTTTTCAAATCTGAAATCTAATTAATATGGGTATCTGGACAAGTTGAATACATGTTATTTATTACTGGGTTAAGCAGAACGTTTTTAGTTGGTTTTGACCAAAATTGACACCAAGCTGCCGATCAGGTTAGCTAGAGAAACTTGACCAAAATTAATTGGGCTGAAATTTGACTGGAAGGTTGAAATGTGAGAGAGAGAGAGAGAGAGAGAGAGAGAGAGAGGGGGGGATCTTTTAACCGAGAGGAGCTACTTTATCATAAGTTGTGAGAGATAATAGGAAGAATATTATTAGGATATTAGTAAGGGCATAGTGGTAATTAGTTAGGAGGACTTGGTTTTAAATAGGGCGAGTTAGGTATCTTAGAAGGAGAGAATTATTATTTTTTTTTTTTGGAGATTGTCTAGTGTGGGATTTTTGGAAGAGAGATAGCCCTCTCAAAAGGCTATTGATATTGTAACTTTTCTTTGATATTCCATTATAGTTCTATTTTGTGTTTTCTTGTTATTGGGATCCTATCCTAGCATAGGCTGGGGGTTGAAAACATTGGGTAAATAATTGGGGAGAACAGTTATCCTGGTACTTCTATGAAGCTATTTCTAATTTTTTTATAAATATTTCATTTTCTATGGAATTCTTGGATTTTTCTTTATTATGAAATAGGATGGTAAATTCCAAAGAGGTTATTGGTAAAAGTTTGAGTCTTTTTGAGACTAGTTGGTTTGGAACTAGTTCTTTTCCCATACAGACAATTTCGTTCTTACCAAATCTGGAAATCTTGCATTGTCCTCGTCTTTTTGTCTTAATCTGTCTCACCCTATTGTTTATCTGCATATTAAAATTCTCTTTTTCCCATATATTTGTATTTCCTTCCCTTAAATCTATATGATACTATTACTTTCAGATATTTCTTTTGTTGCCTAGACATGGACTAACATTTGCAGATCATATTAGAGTGTGAGGTTAAGAATTTGAACTTTTTAGGTTTATATTTATAGGTTCGTAAGAGGCTCCTAGAATTTATGCTTGCTGCATTTCAGCGGTCCCCAGCCTTCATTGCACTTCTCAAGGTATTTTGTACCGATAATTTATTTGTTGGCTCTATGTTTTGGCTTATCAATGACAATGTACCTTCTTATAAGCTTTTCCCTTTTTCTTTTGTCCTTTCCATGATACTAAACAATTCTGGTGTCATTGTTTAACTACTTCCATTATTGGACATTTCTTTTCCATTTATGGTGAATATTTTTTGTCACTCTCACTGAGGCTGTGTTTTGGTTACTGAGATATTATTGAGGCTAACAGGCATGCATCATTCACCCTCAGTGAAAGGAAGTGTGCATTATGCATCATGTTTTATGTTCATACATGCTGAGACCTTTTATTGAGTACCTTTTGTTTCTTATCTGTATCAAATTTCAGTTTATTCTTTTAACTTTTTTTGGGGGTTTTTGCAGAAGCCTATAACGGACCGGCTTGGTGAAGCTTATGAGAACCCTGCAAAGGTTGTTGCTTACATCTTGTATCCAATTAAACAGATAAATGCAACAACTGTTTGTTGAATTACTTCCTCATTTCTTCTTTCTAGACAGAACTGGCATTGCAATTGTGTTGGGCCATTGGAGAACATGGCGGGGGTGGCAGATCTCACAAAGATGCAGCCCGTGAACTTTTTGAGAGCTTAGAGTTGCTTTTGTATGAAAATCTTTTATCTAGGTAATACTTTACGGCAACTGCCTCTGCTTTCATTTTTCAAAACTTTCCATTTTTAATCTGCTGCATATATTTTGTTTGCTTCCATAGTCGTTTAGGTTTGAGACAGGACTCGGGTGATAATTCCAGCGGAGAAAGCTTCAGAAAGTCATCACAGTCAAGGCTTCTTTGTTTTGTTATTACTGCCATTGCAAAACTTGCAACATACCACCGTGAATTACTACCGAGAGCGCGGGTCTCATTGGGAAAGGTCTGCTTCTCAGCATTTAGCATTTAAAAACTTGGGCTGGAAGGATCTCAAAGTCTCGTAACTGTGTCGGGACAAAAATGATCTATGTTCTTTCATTCTCCCCCCTTTCTGTTCTCTTTGCTGCTCCTAGATGTAGGGAATTTGTAGGGAAGATAAAAAGATACGTTATTGACACTGCTGAACTAAATTACATGAACAGGTAGCTCGATCTCGAACCTCAGATGCAAGGGTCTGGACTCGAGCTCACGATTATCTAGGACTATTGAGTGATCCTGCAGTTTCTTTGTCCATTTTGGGGCCTTCGAAACCTGCCAGTGAAGATGCACATAACCCAGGCACTGTCGACTGGAGTCAAGGTGGAACTAAGATGGTTGCACACATTCCGTTTTACATTCTCCGCGAACAAGAAGGTCTTGGATCTCTAGCCTCCTTCCCTCTCTCTCTAGTTATGACCATGAGAGCCTGCCCTGTGTTTGCTTAACAAATTTGATACACATTGGAATTTCTGTAATATAAATTTTAAGATGAAAGATAAGGACAAAAGAGAACGAAAAAGAAAAAAGAGTAACCAACATTAACATTAATGAGTTGCATACAGCTTGACTGCTTGAAGCTATATTCTATATTCTATAAATATCAATATCATGTAGACTAAGCCATACATATTAATACTCTTGCAGGTCCCCCTTTCCACGATTTCTCATTTTCAGATATTCTTCCAAAGAGATGATGAAACCTGAGGCTGCAGAGGGAAATAAATTGCAGATTCATTCAGTCTTTTGGCTAAACCTGTAACTTATCCAGCTTTGCTTGTCTTGATATCGCCATCGGTCATCAACGTTTGTGATCAACAGCCCCCGAGCCAATGTTACCGAACAATTCATCACCTAGTAGGTCACCTTGAGGTATTGTGCTTTGTAGGATTAATCAAATTTGATGCTTTCAGGTATTTTGAATTTCATTCTCCTCCACTGATCAAGGAAGAGGGGTGAAACCTGTTTGTAAATTATTACATAAACAGCTTGAAAGGCTCCAATTTCATCCATAAGCACTCTTGTAGCCCTAAAATCTGAAAGAAAAAATGTTTTCACACCAAGTATTTCAATGGCAGTTATTACAATTTCCTTATTCAAAATTGTTGTATTTTGAAAGCCTGTTTGATTGAGGCAACAGTTTCATTCATAATCCTATGCATGGAAACCATTGAATCAAAAGGGATTCTTTCAGTTATTGAATGATCAATGATGTGAAGGGCAACTGTCACAATGCTTCCATCAGTTTCATCTTCCTGTACATTCATTCTTGGTCTATCTGGAAGAACTGCAAAACCAGAAGGCAAGATAGCCACATTATCTGGGTTTCCTCCGCGTAAGAGTATCGACATGGCGAAGATATCAACAGGTGCATAGACTATATAGGATCCCGATGCGTCGAAGAAACTCTCTTGCAGGTAAAATATCTCGACTTTTCTTGGCGCTGACTACAAATTTGAGAACTTTTTAAATTAAAGTTTGAACAGTAGGAAATGTTGGTGTGCAGAAAAAAAATTTAATCGATAAAACTTACGTTCACTTGAATTATCGACACTCGATTTCTTGAATCGTCACCATTAATGATGCAAGCAAGTTCTGTAATGACATAACCATATGAAAGGATGTCCCACTGTAACATATAAATGAAGAGGTTAAGAATGAATAGCAGATTTTGATTCCCACATGAAGTATAAATGAAAATTATATTAAAGAACCTTTCAATTAATAAAACCTATGTAAGTCCCAAACTTTGCCATATATACTTCTCAAATATATAGATTAGAAAATTTTAATTAAAAATCTAAACATATATTTAAATCTATAAGCTACTCTCAATGTAGCCATTTGACCCACTCCCACTAATTAGTTAGATGCTACAATATCCCTGCCTATTTTTCGACTAGTTTTACGATTCTTCTTTTCATAATACATCATCCTTTTCCCTAGGTTATAGACGCACATGTTAGATTTTGTACTCAACCACCATCATAACACACTAATTTGATCATTAGAGTGACTTCAATAAACATCTTGAAGGTATCTTCTTTCTTGGTATTGATAATTCAAAGAGAAACTTGCCAAAATGGCTACAAACCGACCTCCCAGCCTCTTCGAGAGGGCTGGCGGCTCTCCTACCCTAATTTGCTATGCAAATTCTACTCAAAAAGTTCAATACCACCTCAAAACAAAAAGAACAAGAGTATTTACTCTCCCCAATCCCTAAAAGGATACAGTGGCCCCCATAACAAAAAGAGCACTCACTCCCACGTTCCCATCCTCTAACCAACTATCTCTTGTGTTGTTCCCCTTTTGCCCCTCTTTTGGTAATATTTGATAATTGGTGCCTTGACAGTACTCAATGGCTTCCACAAAACCTTGTCCTCAAGGTTGAAGGTAGGGAACTGTTGTTTGAAGTCTTCAATCTCTTCCCACGTAGCTTTATGTTCTGGGAGGCCTTCCCAACAGGGTAAGAGGGGTTAGGAGTCCAGCCGGAGAAGTAACAAGGTATTTATTCTATTGGCATACTGCACATTCATCTACGTATTTCTTTACATCAAGCTTCATGCCTTCCCAATACAAATCCCATGTCAGCCGCTTATACGTTCTCAAGAAACCAGAATGTCCCCCAAGGACTGAGTCATGGTAAGCGTGCAAAATCGCTTGTTTCAGACTTGATGTTTTAGACAAGACTAACCTGCCCTTGTACATTAGTGTCCCTTGCATCAGGCTATATCTAGCCACTCCATCAGGGTCCTCCCTCAACTGATTTACTATTTGTTGTAGCTTGGTTTCATGACTCACTTCTTCTTTAACCACTTCAACGTCGAGGACCATTGGTAGTGTAATTTGGGCCATCTGAACTACCTGGGGCAGTCTTGAAAGTGCATATGCTGCCTTATTCTACAGTCCCGACCTGTATTGAACCTCAAAGTCATATCTGAGTAATTTGGCGATCCATTTCTGGTATTCAGGCTGGATTACCCTTCGCTCAAGCAAAAATTTTAAAGCCCTCTGGTCTGTTTGGACAACAAACTTATGCCCCAGCAAATATGATCTCCACCTCTGCACTGCTAGTACTATAACCATAAGTTCTTGTTCATAAATCGATTTCGTTTGAGCTCTTGTGGACAAGGTATAGATGTAGTAAGCAATTGGTCGTTTACCTTGGGATAGGACAACCCCTAATCCAGTGCCTGAAGCATCAGTCTCTACTACGAATGCTTGACTGAAGTCAGGTAAAGCCAAGACAGGTAAGGTTACCATGACCCTCTTTAGTCTTTCGAAGGCTTCTGTAGCTTCCTCGTTCCATCACAAGCTCATTTCTTCAATAAATTAGTCATAGGTGCTGCAATTGTTCCATAATTCTGCACAAATCTTCTGTAATAACCTGTCAACCTAAGGAAGCTTCTCAATTCTCCAATATTCTTTGGCACTGGCCATTCCCACATAGCACGAATTTTCTCTCCATCGACCTCCACTCCCTCCTTGGATATCCAGTGACCGAGGTATTCAATTTTTTCTTAACAAAGTGACATTTCTTCTTATTTGCGTATAGTTGGTTCTCCCTCAGTACCTCAAATACAATAAACATATGTTCTAAGTGTTGTTCAAAATCTTTACTGTAAATTAGAATATCATCAGAGAAAACTAAGATGAACTTACATAGGAATGGCTGAAATACTCGATTCATCAATGCTTGAAAAGTAGATGGGGCATTTGTGAGTCCGAATGACATCACTACAAACTCGTAATGCCTTTCATGGGTTCGTAAAGCTGTCTTTTCTATGTCGGACTCATGGACCCTTATTTGATGGTAGCCTAATTTCAAATCAATCTTTGAATAAATTTCAGATCCGTGCAATTCGTCCAACAACTCTTCTACTACAGGAATTGGAAATTTATCTGGAATAGTCACGTTGTTCAAGGCCCTGTAGTCTACACAAAACCTCCATCCTCCATCCTTCTTCTTCACTAAAAATATTGGACTGGAGTATGGGTTGCTACTTAGACGGATCACTCAGCTGACCAACATTTCATCAACCAATCTTTCTATCTCTCCTTTTTGGGATTGAGCATATCGATAGGGTCTCACATTAATGGGGTTTGTTCCCTCCTTCAGATGAATATGATGTTCAATTCCCCTTAATGGAGGTAATTCCTTTGGTTCTTGGAAGATACTTTCATAGTGATTCAATACCTTCCTCAAAGCTGGTTGCATTTCCTCCTCTGCCCTATCTTCGTTCCTCACCTCTCCTCCCACACCCAAAATTCTGAGCTCCACTAGGAACCCACGGTCACTGTCTTCCCATGTTTTAATCATCTTCTTCAGCGAGACCTTAGATTTGGGCAGGCTCGGGTCCTCTTTCAAAGTGATCAACTTATCTCCAACCATCACCCTTATAGTTAAGGATGACCAGTGGATGTTTGTTTCTCCCAATGTGTTCAACCATGTCATTCCCAGTACCACATCCACACTCCCCAAATCCAATGGCAAGAAACTTTCAATTACAGTTATCTCCCCTAAATCCACCACCACGTTTTTACATACTCCTTTCCCTTTGACAGGAGCTTCACTCCCTATAATGATACCATAATTGAATGTTTCAGTAATAGGTAATTTTAATTCCTCAACTAATTTTCTTGATACGAAATTGTGGGTTGCCCCACAATCAATCAATATAATTACCTCTTGTTTGTCAACCCTTCCCTTCATTCAGATGGTTTCAGGGGGTGAGAGCCCAACCACTAAGTTCAAAGATAGCTCTGTTGCATCAACTTCCTCCTCATTCCCTAACTATTCTCTGTAATCTTCCTCATTCTCTTCTTCTATGATTTCAACCTCTTCTCCATTCGCTTGTGCTACCATGGCTCGTAATTCTCTAGCCTTGCATCGATGGCCTATAGTGTATTTCTCATCACACTAGAAGCACTGCCCTCTAGCCTTTCTATTATGAAACTCTGCATCTGAAAGTTTCCTCATCGACCATTCTTTCCTTGTATTAGTCACATTATTTCCAGCAAGGGTAATTATGCGTGTGGGAGTTTGTTCGATCGACTTCCCTATTTCCTTTCCTCCTCCACCTGACGGCTTTGGAGAGTACCCCCATTTTCTTCTTCCCTGTGAGCTCTGCCCATTTTCTTCCCATCTGGCCTCTTCACATTCTTCAACCAGCTCTGCCATTTCCATCATTTCGTCAAACCCCTTAGGTCGTGTTTGAAGAACCTCGACTCTAACTAACGGCTTTAAACCGTTCATAAAGTGTTTTCCAACACGTCTTTGGCTACCCTCGGCTACGACGCCATCAAGCGTTCGAACTCATGGCAGTAGGTCGCGACTGAGCCCTCCTGCTTCAAAGTAATCGGCCCAGAACGCTTCCTTCCTTAGCTTTCAAAAATCAGGTTAACAATCTCATCTTCAGGTCTTTCCAGTTAGCGAATGGCTCACGTCCTTCCTTTTCTCTAAACCAATTCAAGGCAACTCCTTCAAAACTGATCACAACCACTGTTAATTTCTTTGAATCTGATAGTTGGTGTATCTAAAAATATCGATCAACTTGAAATTGTTGAGAAATAGATTTTTAAAAGTTTATTTGTAGCATTTAGTGTGACGTTTTATTATTTGCAACACCTTTAAGTTATTTGAGTTATTAGAATTATGAGTTATACGAGTTTTATATGAGTTAGGAGAGTTAAGAGCATTGATGTCATTTATAGCTTTTTGACAAATCGTTAGGTTTTGTAAGCGTATATAAAGGCATGCCCATTTGAATGAAAAATATCTCCTTTCATATCTTGTCCTCCACATTTGTTTCTAATAAAGTAGTATCAGAGGCTAGTTAAAAAAAATTGAGAAAAAAATGGCTAACGGTGGGTTGAGTTCCCTACAATTACCGATGCTTACCAAGCTCAACTATGATAGTTGGAGCATCAAGATAAAAACGTTATTAGGAGCACAAGACTGTGGGAGATCGTGGAGAATGATTTTCAAGAGTTGGAACCTGAAGCCAATTAAGCGCAAAGAGACGCATTAAAGGAGACAAGAAGGAAGGACAAGAAAACCCTCTTTATCTTGTACCAATTAGTGGACGAAGATACATTTGAGACCATCGCTAATGCCGAGACATCAAAGGCGACATGGGATAAACTTCAATCGACTCATAGAGGAGCCGATCGTGTGAAAAAGGTACGATTGCAATCTTTACGTGGTGAGTTTAAATCATTACAGATGAAGGAAACAGAGGTGATGGCAGAATATCACACAAAAGTAATGACCGTTGTAAACCAATTGAGACGGAACAGTGAAGAAATTACTGATGTTTGTGTCATGGAAAAGATTTTACGGAGCCTAAATACTAAGTTCGAAATTATCGCCACGACAATCGAAGAGACACAGGATCTCGATAATATGACAATTGAACAATGTATAGGCTCGTTGCAAGCCTATGAGGAGAAAAAAAAAGAAAGATGGAGCAAACGGAAACCATTGAACAACTACTTCTCCAACTCAAACTCAAGGAGGAGAATAGTCGTGGACATGTCGCAGTGGTCGAGACCATGGTGGAAGAGGTGAAACCAACATCGATATTTCTCAAAATTCCTGTGTATCCTCAAGAGGAAGAGGAGGTTGAGGTCGTGGAAGACGTGGTGGAAAGTTCGGGAGAGATAAATCTCAGGTAAAATGTTATAATTGTAATAAATATGGACATTATGCAAATGAGTGTTACTCATCTCAATCAGAGTCGATCGATCGAAAGAATCAGGACCGGTCAAATGCTGACACATCTAAAACTCATCAAGGGCAATCTAATTATGCGGAAGAGAATGAGACCTTGTTTATAGTGTCAAATGGAGAAGAAGAGAGTCAAGATAGTATGTGGTATCTTGACAGTGGAGCCTCAAATCACATGTGTGGAAAACGTGAGATGTTTGCGGAGTTGAACAAGATGGAGAAAGGTAATATTTCCTTTGGAGACAATTCTTTGGCCGCCATCAAAGGAATAGGTAAAATTCTCATTAGGTTAAAAAATGGAGAAAATCAATATATCTCTAATGTTTATTACATTCCCAATGTATAAAACAATATATTGAGCGTAGGGCAATTTTTAAAGAAAGGTTTTGAAGTTCAAATGAACAACAATTGTTTGTATTTGAGGGATAATCATGAGAAACTTGTTGCTAAAGTTTCCATGACCAAAAACCGAATGTTTCCTTTGAATATATGTAATGATGTTCCAAAATGCTTGAAGACGTGTTATGAGAATCTCTCTTGGTTATGGCATCTACGGTTCGGGCATCTCAATTTTGGAAGTCTAGAAGATTTGTCGAAGAAGAAGATGGTGCGGGGTTTACCGCACATTCACAAGCCGAATCAAGTTTGTGAAGGTTGCCTACTTGGAAAACATCATCGAAGTAGTTTTCCAAAAGAGTCTATGACAAGGGCCAAGAAACCTCTAGAACTTATCCATGCCGACGTGTGTGGAATGATCAAACCAGAGTCTCATGGTAAAAGTAAATACTTCCTTCTCTTTATTGATGATTTTTCTAAAAAAACGTGGGTGTACTTTTTGAAGAAAAAATCGGAAGTATTTGAAATCTTCAAAAGATTTAAGGCACGTGTGGAGAATGGAAGCAATCTTACAATCAAGGCCATGAGAACCGATCGAGGTGGTGAATTTACATCAAATGAGTTCAAACAATTTTGTGATGAAAAAGACATCAGACATCCATTAACAGTGCCAAGGACACCACAACAAAATGACATGGTGGGGAGGAAGAATCAAACGGTCTTGAACATGGCAAGAAGCATGCTAAAGACGAAGAAGATGCCGAGGGAATTTTGGGCAGAGGTCGTAGCATGTGCGGTCTATTTGATAAATCAAACCCCAACCAAAAGTGTGCTTGTCAAGACACCTCAAGAAGCATGGAACCGAAGAAAACCCGAAATTGGTCACTTCAAGGTGTTTGGGAGTATTGCATATGCTCATGTGTCAGAAGAAAAAAGGACCAAGCTCGACGATCGAAGCAAGAAACTCATCTTCATCGGCTATGATGCAAGTTCAAAGGGTTATCGCCTTTACAATCATTTGAATGAGAAGGTAATTATTAGTCGTGATGTTGTTTTTGATGAGGAATCTTCTTGGGATTGGAATATACAGGAGGAAGAGTATGATTTCTTTCCATACTTTCAAGAAGACGATGAAAATGAGCCAACTGGAGATGAAATGAGTGAAATTTTGACCATTCCAGTGCCACCACATTCGTCAAATCCATCATCATCTGAAAGTTCATCCAATGATTCAGACAACGAAATTGGCCCAAGAGGAACTCGAAGCCTACGGGAACTTTATGAGGTAAATGAAAAACAAGATAACATAATTCTCTATTGTCTTTTTGGTGATTGTGAATCCATTAGTTTCCAAGAAGCCATTACAAACAAAAAATGGAAGGAAGCAATGGATGAAGAAATTCGAGCGATAGAAAAAAATGACACATGAGAGTTGACCAAACTTCCAAAAGGGCAGAAACCGATCAGAGTGAAGTGGGTATACAAGACAAAGAGAAAAGCCAATGACAATATTGAGAGGCACAAGGCGAGACTAGTGGTGAAAGGGTATAGTCAACGTCATGACATCGACTATGATGAGGTATTTGCCTTTGTTGTTCGCCTCGAAACTATTCGTTTGATTATTGCGTTGGCAACTCATAATCATTGGAAGATACATCAAATGGATGTCAAATCAGCATTCTTGAATGAAATTCTTGAGAAGGAGATCTATGTGGAACAACCATTAGGTTATGAAGTCAAGGGTGAAGAAGACAAAGTGCTTCGATTGAAGAAGGTTTTTTATAGTTTGAAGCAAGCACTAATAGCGTGGAATTCAAAGATTGACAAGTACTTTCAAGATAAGAAGTATATGAAGTGTCCTTATGAGCATGCCCTCTACATCAAAATGTAAGGTGAAAACATACTAATCATTTGTTTATATGTTGATGATTTAGTATTTACCGGAAATAATCCTAACATGTTTGATGAGTTCAAAAGAGAGATGACAAAGGAGTTTGAAATGACGGACATTGGTCCCATGAGTTACTATCTTGAAATCGAGAGCAAACAAGGTGAAGATGGGATCTTTATATCCCAAGAGGGTTATGCTAAAGAAGTGTTAAAAAAGTTCAACATGGATGATGTTAATCCGGTTGGAACACCAATGGAATGTGGAGTCAAAATCACCAAGCAAGGTGGAGGAGTGAAAGTAGATTCTACATATTTCAAAAGTCTTGTTGGAAGTTTGAGATACTTGACATGCACAAGACCGGATATTCTTTATTCGGTTGGAATTATTAGTCGATTTGTGGAAGAACCAACAACAACACATTGCAAAATGGCAAAAAAAAAAAAAATACTTCGCTACATCAAAGGGACGATTTGGTATGGTCTATCTTATGTCTCTTCTAGCAATTTTGATATTGTTGGTTATTGTGATAGTGACTAGAGTAGTGACTTGGATGATCGAAAGAGCACTACGGGGTTTGTGTTTTTTATCGGTGAAACGACGTTCACATGGATGTCAAAGAATCAACCCATTGTCACGTTATCAACATGTGAAGCGGAGTATGTCGCGACAACTTCATGTGTATGTCTGCAATTTGGCTAAGAAACTTAGTGAAGGAGTTGAAGTTTCAAATGAAAGGTCCAATGGAGATTTTTGTTGACAACAAATCGGCCATTGCCTTAGCCAAAAATCTTGTATTTCATGGGAGGAGTAAGCACATTGATACTCGTTTTCACTATATTCGAGATTGCATTACGAAGAAAAAAGTAGAACTCAAATATATCAAGTCACAAGACCAAGCGACAGACATTTTCACAAAACCCCTTAAGTTGGAGACTTTTATCAGAATGAAGAGTTTACTTGGTGTAACAAATCAAGTTTAACGGGGGGTGGGGGGGGTGGGGAGGGGTGTTGAGAAATAAATTTTTAAACGTTTATTTGTAGCATTTAGTGTGACGTTTTATTATTTGCAACACCTTTAAGTTATTTGAGTTATTAGAATTATGAGTTATACGAATTTTATATGAGTTAGGGGAGTTAAGAGCATTGATGCCATTTATAGCTTTTTGACAAATCGTTAGGTTTTGTAAGCCTATATAAAGGCATGCCCATTTGAATGAAAAATATCTCCTTTCATATCTTGTCCTCCACATTTGTTTCTGACAGAAATAACCAAGAATCCGGATCTTTTCCCCCAGAAAACCGGCATCTCTACCTTCTTAAACTTGCTTCGGTCACCTTGAGGCTATGTTTTAACTGTGTTTTCCAATTCCAACCTTATCTCCGATGTGTCCTCTCTCTCTTTTGCTTTCGACGACATCTCAACATCCACCAACCTCCTTTGGCTCTGCTAAGAATTCTCTCCCGGATCGGTAAAGTTTGATCGATTCCACAATCCAGCGATCTCATTCACCAGTTGAAGCATTGTTTTCGTTAAGGAAGCTAAACCTTCTTCTATCGAGGGTATTCGTATTACATGTTCTTGAATGCGCTCGATCTCCGATTTCATCTCCTCTCTCTATCTCAGCTAGCTCCAACCTCTCCTCTATTCTCTTTTGCGCCATGTGCCCAGGTATGAGTGCTCTGATACCAAAATGGAAGGTATCTTCCTTATTGGTATTGATAATTCAAAGAGAAACTTGCCAAAATTGCTACAAACCAACCTCCCAGCCTCTTCGAGAGGGCTGGCGACTCTCCTACCCTAATTTGCTAAGCAAATTCTACTCAAAAAGTTCAATACCCCCTCACGATAAAAAGAACAAGAGTATATACTCTCCCCAATCCCTAAAAGGATGCAGTGGTCCCCACAACAAAAAGAACACTCACTCCTACGTTCCCATCCTCTAACCAACTATCTCTTGTGTTGTTCCCCTTTTGCTCCTCATTTGGTAATATTTGATAATTGGTGCCTTGGCATCATCACATCAATGTTAGTTCATCAGCCATTATAAACCATTAGTTCAATAATTTTCTAAGTGAGATGATTACCCTATTTCCTTTTTAGCTAAAAGCAATGTTGCAACTAACTACTGCTCTATCTCACAACCCATACATATAACAACCTCTCAACACATGATCCTAATGCTCATAAACCTTTTCCATTCTGTAGTAAATATGCATACCACTTCCCTATATCTTGCAACCCACCTCACAACTATTCACAATTTCACAACTTTTTCCTCTTCTTGTTAGCTATCTTGTAACTCAACTCTTAGTAATTCTGACTCTTTGAAACATCTTATAGTTTCTATTCATCTCCCAACTCATTTTACTACTTATCTCATTGCCACTTAATTTTCATCTTGTAGATGATTATAGGTAAAATGACATCAAGATCGTGAGGCCCAAACCTTACATTTGCACTGGGCCTTAGTTGACTAGGTCAAGCCAATCAAGTCTAGTGAGATGTGGGGCCTGGTCGACCCAAATTGACACAACCTTGAATGCATTCCCTCGAAACCCTAATTCACCTCCTATAGTAGGAAGGGAGGGCACACCTCTAACGTATTACTACACCTCTAAAGAATATTCCAGTTAACTTAAGCATCAGAGTATGCGTGCCAAGAGTTAAAATCCTGCGAATCTGCCTATGCATAATTCATGCATCAACAATCATAAACTATACTTAAGCATCAGTGATTCGTATATTTATATATATAATTGAAACTCAATGATTCTTCAACAAAAATCCATTAAAGTACTACCATTCATGAGCAATTGCATATTTACCTCCTCATTTGGTCGGTCTCTTCTAACTCACGTAGAGTCTAGAGGTATAATTATTCTTTAACACCAAAACAACATAAGGACATTAATTCATCTTAAAAAACCTAATCACATATCACATAGAGAAAACTCAAGAAAATTTCTAGTATTACCTATTATGGAACCATTCTATACTATTAATTGCTATATTTATATTGAGGTTTCAGCATGAATAATTATATAGTTCCTTCTTTTTTCATGGTTAAATATTAGTCATTTAGCTAGCCGATATACATATCTATATATCATATTACGAGGTAAAGAAAGCAAAAACAAACCTTATATATAATTAAGGACGTAAATTCGAATAATAATGTACCTTGTTTCGAGCCTTCTCGTGACGAAGAAAATGGAAAACGTGTTTCGGGTTGATCGATATATGAACAGAGGTCGCGAAAACTACCGAGGTACATGGAGGTCGTCCGGGATCATTATCTTTGGGTTTTTGAGTCATAACCCTAATGTCTTGAGGACCCGGAATGGGAATTTTCATCCATGGATTTTCTTTAGAAGCACTCACACTACTATAGAAGCTCCTTGTCATTCTCTCAGCCAACTTCAACACACTCAACCTTCCAGCTTGTAATATTGAAACTACATTATTAATATCACCAAAAACTTGTTATAATATTGTTCCATTCTAATATTATATTAAGTGTAATAGGTAATAATTAACATGCTAATTATAATTAATTAATATTTGGATATTGAGTGGATGCATGCTTATTTATTCTACAATCATGTTTATAGGAACCTTCTAAAATATATTGGTTTGGTGCAATGAGTATGTTTTCTAATATATACCAAACAAAAATAGTCTTCTGTTTTGAGTTTCATCTCATTTGATATGTTTAGTTGATAAATATAGCTCTCATATATATATACATAATTGTTTGCTGTCTTTTATGATATATGATAAATTAATATAATAGATTTAAAGGAAAGTATTTTACTTGTGTGAATCGATTCTAATCTTAAACTTTTAATTTCATAAAATTAGACCTTATTCATATAAGTGTTACACTAAACATTTTTTCATGATTAAATTAATTATAACATTGTTCATGAACCACCAATTAATACTGCAAAATTCAACAAACAAAACACCCAAAGCTATATTGTATGAGTCAAACTCAATCATAAAAATCATCAATAATGACTAAGCTGCAAAACCAAGCAGGTAAAAAAAAAAAAAACTCAAACTTAGCAATAAAATATCCAGAGTTTAAATGAGTGGAATTGTTAAAAATTAGATTAAAATACCATTTTAGATAGTCGGTACTTGAGAATTATTTCATTTTGGTCCATGTACTTTCAAATGTCCAATTTTAGTCCCTGTACTTTTAATAAAGCCTAAAATTGACCCCTATGATAAGTTTGAAGTTAATTTTGATCAAAATTAGTTACAAAATAATAATAATTTTAATACAAGAAAAGACACAATATGAGCATACTTTCAAAATTTGTAGGAAAAAAGCTAATGAATACTATTTTTTTTTTCTAAAAAAATTAACAATAAACTAGTGATAGGGACCAATTTTAAGCTCTATTGAAAGAGTATGGACTAAAATTGAACATTTGAAAGTACATGAACTAAAATGGAACAATTCTCAAAGTACTAGAACTAAAATGGTATTTTAACCTAAAAATTAAAATTAACTCATTGATCTAAGTGCATAGGTAAAAATAATCAAACTTCTTCGCATCAGAGATCATTTCTCCCCATTTTTTGATTCTATTACATGCATAACTAACAGTGTAACTTTAGGTTTTTATAACATCTAATTAGTTTCACTTTAAACCTAAGGCACAAAGAACTATTTCACATTTAAAAAAAAAAACTATACTAATCAAACTCTAATAGTTGTAAGGTTAAATGTAGTCAGGCTAGCTGTGAATGCAAAAGCTGGTCTTCTTTGGAACAATATGCAGTTAAAGCTATATTCTCGAAGCTTTGGTTTGAAAGAAATCAGAGAGTTTTTGTTGATAAGTTCGTGGATTGGTCAATTCGATTTGAGTCCATTCTTCTCAAACCTTCTTCCTGGTGTGCTCTCTCCAAAGCCTTTGATCGATTTTCTATTAGGGGCCAATATTCTTTTTAATTGGCATGTTTTTTATTTATTTTTCATTGTTGAATTATATTTTCAATTTTTCTTAGTGGGTTTTTCTCTTGTTTAGATGTATGTTGAGCATTAGTCTTTTCTCATTTCTTCAATCAAAAAGGTTATTACTTGTTTTAAAAAAAAATTTAATTCTTGAATTTTTATGTTTGTGTCTAATATGTTCCTAAACTTTAAAAAGTTTCTAAATAACTCATTGAACTTTCAGTTTTGTGTCTATACTAGGTCCACGTACGAGTAGTGTCTAATAGAGTTTTTAAAGTTTCAACGTTGTGTCCAATAGATTCTTTACCCTATTATATAAAAGATTGAAAGTTTAAGGCTCACACAAAATTCAATTTTGTCTAATAGATCTATTAATTTTTAAGGATGTTAAATGTATATCAGAACTCCAATTAGACATAAGATTGAAAGTTTAAGAAATCTATATGACATTTTTAAAGTTCAAGATCAACCTATTAGACACAAATATAAAAATTCAAGAAGTAAACCAATTGTAATTTAAACTAGTTGTAATGAAGTGAAGAATAAGAACAAACTGAAGAAGAGAGTTTAAAGAGGAAAAAAGGGAATAAGAAAAATAAAGTTTGAATACCTCCATTGACAGTTGAACTGCTCTTAGCCATTAAAGTAGCTTGCCAAGTGCAGTATCTAACCAGAGAAGAAACCCATCTCTTTGCACCAAATGCCAAACCAGAATTGATATATGATTGATACATTTTATGAACTAATCTGTTGTCAACTTCCACATGCTCAACCCATATAACCTTTTCAAAAAAAAAAAAAAAAAAAAAAAAACAAGTCTCAACTCAAAATATCCACTGATTTTTGTAAGAAAAAGAAAAAGATCATTGAGTGGTGGGTTTTGTAACATTTTCTAGTTTTTTTTTTTTTAATAACATAAGGAAAACCATTATTTATTATTTTTGACTTGTAAGATGCATAATACATATAAAAAAATATGCATAAAATATATATAATGGTTTTGAATAGTTTATTTCAAAAAATAATCTTCATAGTGAACTTTTATTATTACTTTTTAAATTTGAAATTTGAGAAAACAATTTACCCAAGCACATTTTTTTTAAAGAAAAAAAGAGTATAAGAAACAAGGAATATGTACTTAAACACAATTTGTCTCTTTTCAGAAAAAGAAAAACAAAAGTCAAGAAATGAGAAATAAAGAAACAAGAAACATCATTGTACTAAACATAATTTTTTCTTTCAAAAAAAAAAAAAAAAGAGAAACAAGAAATAAAATAAGAAACAAGTACTGAACACAATGTTTTCTTTCCACAAAAAGAGAAACACAAGAATCAAGGAAATGAGGAATAAGAAACAGGGAGTAGAAAACATTAAAACATAGTTCTTTCCTTTCCACAGAAAGAGAAACAAGAAACATCATTGTACTAAACATAATTTTTTCTTTCAAAAAAAAAAAAGAAACAAAGAAGAAACAAAAAAATGAAAAATAAAAAACAAGTACTAAATAAAGTTTTGTTCTTTTCACAAAAAGAGAAAAAAGAACCAAGAAACTAGGAATAATAAACCAGAAACAACAAGTACTAAACACAATTTTTTCTTTCAAAAAGAAAGAAAGAAAAGAAATAAGAACTAAGAAACAAAGAATAAAACACAAGAAACAACAAATACTAAATATAATTTTTTTTCCTTGTCCACAAAAGGAGAAACAAGAACCAAGAAAACAAGTGACAGAATCAAGAAAAAATAGGTACTAAACCCAATTTTTAATTCTTTCCACAAAAAGAGAACACAAAAATCAAAAACCAAGAAACAACAAATACTAAATACAATTTTTTTTTGTTCTTTCCACAAAAGAGGAAAACAAAAATCAAGAAATGAAAAACAGTTATCAAACGAGCCCTGAATTCGTATTACGAGAAGCAAGAAATGAGAAAATGTTATCAAACGAGCCCTGAATTCATACGATCGAAAGCTCTAGTTAATTAGAACAAAACCTTGGAGAGTCCATTTGGAGATTCTTGGATCAAACAACCAGAGGGTTTTCTACGAAAGCCAACTGATGGATAAGGGAAGAGATCTTCTAAGGAAACATCAACAACTCCCCATGTATGTGGAGCTAATTGTTTGCAAAATCTCCCAAAGTAACTCTCTCTTGTCTCAACAACTGGTGTGGGAATCTGAAACTCAGCTGTCATCTAAACACACATAATATATAATTAACACTCTATCATTACAAAATAAAAATCTCAATTTATAAATTTCGTCGTCCCTATCATTTTGAAAAAGTAGTTTTTATAGTTCAATAAACCTAACCCCTCATAAATAGTAAGGGCTCTTTAATATTTGTGAGGTTTTATCAAACCATAAGGATAAAATTAGGGTTAGGTCTGTTGGGGTTCGAGGAGAATCCTAGGCTTGGTGATGTCATTTCAATCCACGTCTGAGAATATTGTTAATAGCGAGTTTAGGGTGACTTTTCAAACCACATGTGTTTGATACAAACAATTCTTAGTAAGCACTTTTGATATATGTATGAGACATGGATACAACACGATAGGACATGGGCGACACATCAATTTTTTAAAAATCAAGGACACGAACATATATATATTATTTTTATACAAGAAGAAAGTTCAAAATCAATAAATTGATGCATTTATATTCTTAAAAAATGAGTTTGATGTATTTTACTCTTAAAGTTTATTATTTTTCTTCTATTCTACTATTTGTGTCTGTGTAGTATATATGCTTCACAAGTTTTTTATGTGTTAACAAAATTCTTAACTCTTTTTCTCAAAAAAAAAAAAAAAAGTTCTTGACTCATATTCACTTTCTACCATTAGTGTCTATTGTGCTAACAAATGTTCGATATGTGTCCAACAAGTGTCAAAGTGTCCAAATATCAACACGTTTTTGACACGAACACGTTAGGCAGACAATCTAATCGAACACTGGGAAAATTTTGAAACTAATATTAATAAACTATAAACAATTTTTTTTTTCAAAAGTTATCTCAAACTCATGTCTAAGTGTGATCTCTAATTCTCTATTTAGATGGTGAATATCTTCATACTATTATTATTTCTTTACTGAGACTTAGTATCAAAATAAGATCCTTTAAATGTTCTTTAAGAACCATTAGAATAATACAAATCAATGAACAGTATGAATTATAAGTTCACAAGTAACTCATAACTAGGGCAAGAATTCTCTTCTAAACAAAACTTCATATAAAACAGTACTTTTTGAAAAACTATCTCAAGCAAAACACATCCAAATAACAATCAAGTTGTTTCCTTGTATATAATCTTTTTTATTAGAAGAAAAATGGGTATCAATAGCCAAAAAAAAAAAACATTTAGCTTACCAAATTTTCACCATTCAATCAAGCAATATTCTTAAAAATCTCACTTAATAATAAGATTAAATTTTGTGTTTACCACTTGCAAAGTTCCATTGTAGTTCCCTCCAGGTCCCATTGATGACCAAATTTGAAGAATTGCTGCTCTTGAAACAATGTTGGGGAAGACAAGTAACCATTGTTCCTAATGAAAAACAACATTAAACTGTCAAAATTATTCTAAAAACTTGAAAATTTCTCAATTTTATTATAATTAAAAAGAAAAACACACACACCAAATCCATAAAAAACCCAACAATTCTGAGTGGTTCCATTTTGACATATTCAATTTGTCTTGAAAACTCAGTTTGAAGATGCTGTTCTTGTTGTTTGTCTTTAGGACCTAAATTTGTGTTGTAATGACATTCACTGTCTGATTTAGTGTTGCCAATTTCAAGGTCTAGAAGACTAGAATGAGGCTCTCCAACCTCAACCATTTTCATTATATCCAACAATGTATAGTAAGATTCAGCTTCTTCATCTTGTTGGGGTTTCCATAGAGGATCTCCATCAAGGGCTGCTTTTGTGAGCTCGTCCATGGCAGCGTCGGCGAGCTCCGAGATTCTCGAGCGGTTAACCTCGGTGCACACCGAGACCGCCATGAGAAGGTCGCTTGCTCTATGGAGCTCCTTACTTCTTACATTGGAGTTTGATGTTGATTGATCTAAGAGGTGAAAGTTGGAGGCACATTGAGGAGAGTAGGAAGTGCGAGGAGAACCAAAATCTTCATTGATTTGTTGGTTATTATTTTCCATCTGTGATTAAGAAAAATAAGAGATGAACATGTTAAGAAAAAATCACTAACTAAAATCAAATGGTTTGAAGAAGGCTTTGGTTGCTTCAAGTTTTTTTTTTCCTCAATTTTAATAAATCTTCGATTTCATGACTTTTTCCTAATGATATATACACCTTTGATTTTATGTTAAATAAAGAGGAAAATATTTTTTAACAATAATATGAGGAGAATTAGTTCTAGACTAAGAAGAAAGAAGTTAGCTTAAGATTTAGATCTTAATTTGATTTTTGAACTTTTGCACTTATTGATCTATTTGAATCTTTATACTTGAAGAATTCAAAAAAAAAAAAAAAACAAAAACAAAACAAAAACAAAAAATCTTTAACGTTGAAATGTTATGATTTAATTCTTAAACTTTTATTAAGTTCTATTGTTGTTTATTTTTTTAAAGATTTTGTTTAGTGTTTGAATCCTCCCACATTCACTAGTATAATTATTTAATATAAACTTGAGGAAGATCTTATTAAAAATAAAATACTTAGATCATGTTTCACAAATGTTTTTGTAATTTATAGATATCAAATTTATTCAACATCCAATTTTTTGTTTTATTATTCTACTTTTAAAATTAAACCCTAGCCTAATTCACATAGAAAACCCTTTTCTTAATTCTTCTATGTCAAAAATTCAGAATCTAAAAGAAAATGGAGAGATTAATTCAAAGTAATAGAAAAATTTAGAAGAGCAAGATTAGGGTTAAAAAGAGATGATCATGAACATGCATGCCCATTTTCTATATCTCCCACAAATTAAAACTCAAACTTCCCTTCAATTTTATGAATTAATGCATCAATTGCTAAGAGATTCTAAGTCAAAAGATGAATATTAAAATAGGGTTTCTCCCCTTCTTCCTTTTATGTTCTTCTTTTCATGAAAAATGGCTTCCATTTTAAATTTTTTAGAGAACGATCAAACCATAACCTAATTAAAAAAAATGCAAACAGATCAAAAAGGGTTTTCATTTTAGGGTTTTTTTTTCTTTTTCAAATTACTCACAATCAATTGACATCATCAAGGATCATAATCATAAACCAAGTTTTACCTTTACAAATCTGTTGAGCTTGAAACCTTAATTTAATTTCCCTCTGACTTTTCGGCCCCCAAATGATTTATTCTTCCTGTAAAGCCCTGAAAAGGATCAAAATCAACTCAAGAACAAAGATCAACAAAAACCCAACTCTAAAATAATCAAATCAAATCAAAATAAAACCATATAATAATAAAAAAAAATTCAAAATACCCTTTGAGAATTATGAATCGAAATGTATAAATTCTTAGTGCATGCAGCTCTTAATATATAATGAAAAAATCTTTCTGTTTTTTTTTTTTCGGAGGATACGATGAACATGTTCAGCTTTGTGGACTGTGGGTTTCCATATATGGATTTTTGCAGTGAGGGTTTCCAGGTGAACTGTACTAGTGTCCACGTGTCAAAATTGACGTGGCTGTTTATTATTTTTGAGGGTTTATTCGATAATCATTTGTTTTTAAATTTGTTAAAATTGGGCTGGTTTTCTCTTCTTATTTTTTTCGAAAAAAATATGTGAATTTTTAGTCAAATTCTAAAACGAAAAAAAAAAAAAAAAATTTACTTTTAGCTTTCACAACTAAGAAACTCGACTGTTTCTATCTCGTTTTCACAACTAAATAAATGTTTGGTGGCTGTTGATAATTGGAACAAGTTTTGCTTGGTTTTATGCAGAGATTTCCGGAAGTTTTACAAAATTCTCTTTATTTATTTTTACTTTTTCTAGTTAAATTATTTGTTTGGTTAAAGTATCATTTTGTCTAACACTTTTAAATGTTTAAATTTAATGTTAATCTCACGGTTAGTTTGTAGTTAATTTTTTTTTAAATATATATTTAGTTGTTTTTTTGAGTACATCATCAACATTTGGGATAGGAGAATTCGAACCCAAGAACTCTTGGTCATAGTCTTAATTGAGTTATACTCTTGTTGACATACTTGGTTGCTTTAGTCCTCAATAAATTTTGAAAACATTTTCATATTATATCTTTTCTTTGAATGAGAATTAATATTATTATTTTATCGAGTTAAAAAAAGAATCAACTTCGAACTAACAAATGAAGACTACTTAAGATTTATTGAAAGTATAGGAACTGAATTTCTTATATACTACTAATCAATCAATTAAACAAGTCTATTAACTAATAACTAGTAATGGAGGAGTGCGAGGGCTCTGTCTGCAGAGAGACAAGCTCCTCCCGCCGGCGCTGGCGAATGTGCGTGTGTAAAGAGCAATATGCAGTTTTTGATGAATATCGATATCTGGCACCTTTAGTGCGATATTTTCTACAGATTTTATGGCTAATCAACGGGATTCTAGGTCGATTGACAATCTTTTTACATATGGCAATGAAAATCGCTAAGATTCTGAGGAAAAGGATGGCCTTTGAGGCACGAAAACTCTTTAAAGGACACTGGATTTTGCTTCTGAACATATCGTGGGATCCTGTTCTTACTACTATGGAGTCATCTCAACTGGGTCTGATGGTGGAAAGGCTAAAGCTCACGGCAGAAGAAAATCAGACCATCTTGGTAGCAGATGACGACATAGATGAAAGCACCCAATTACTCCAAATGGCCTTAACTTTGCAAAAGCCTCTCTGTGAAACCAATCAATCTGGATCTGTTCAAACAAGCAATATCGAAAATTTGGAATGTAGCTGCGCCGATCTATATCGAAAAGGCGGGTCTCAACATTTTTCTATGTAATTTTCAATTGATGGGGGGCAGACGCAAAACAATGGAGAATGAACCTTGGTACTTTGATAGAGCAATCCTTCTCATAGATGAACCCAGAAGATTGCGCCGTTTTGCTGACCACGATTTTCGATATGTATCATTTTGGGTACACATTCATAATCTGCCACCTGCAGGACAAACAAAGAAGATGGCCCAAATCTATGGCAATCGTTTAGGGACCTTCCAAAAAGCGGATTCATTTGATTCAGACTTCCACTAGGGAAACACCCTTTGCATCAGAATTCGAATAGATGTTACAAAACTATCACGGTGAGGGATAAAGGTGAAGATCGGTGTCATGGCTGAAGAGATCTGGTGCCCAGTGACTAATGAGAAGCTCCCGAATTTTTGTTACCGACGCAGAAGAATTGGACACACAGAATGTGATTGTTCCTTTGAGATCGTTGCAGACACAGAAGGAAATCAATATGGCCCAAATCTTCGACATCCCATATTGAACAAAATCTCGCTTTCGGGCTATCGTTCGAAGAGCATGGATCTCAGAGGACGGGAGAGATTTAATCGAGGACGCAGTGCGGTTTTAGGCCAATAGAAAATGGAGGGGGGAGATTTAGAGGGAGAACTGAATCAAAGTCCTATCTCGACCCCTTCGGTTCAGGCGAGTGGAGGTGGAACGCCAATGGCTGAAAAGAAAGGACAAGACGCGACCGACGACAAGGATTCAGGGAAGTTTTCTGATGATTTCCAAATATTTTTAAATGCAATTAATTTTTCAGCTACAACGGCTACAAAAGACGAAACACCAGCGGGAATCAAGGAGCATTCAAAGGCTCCCAGAAAAATTAAAAACACAACGATTATGGAGGTTTCAAAATCGCTGGGATTTGATGGGGTAGATTTAGGAAACAAAGGAGAAAAATCAGGGGAGTCAGCTGGTGTGAAGACGAAGAGCATGGGCCCCACAGAACTAAACCTTGAAGACAATGTGCTGATTCACGGACAACAACCAAACACTCATTTTGGGCTTTCAGAATTGATGGGTCTGTCTTTTACCGTGGGTTGTGAGACAAATATGAAGAAGTAGGCTCCTAACTCTGGATCCAAAAGTGGCATGGGCCTCCAAAAGAAGAAAAAACCAAATGATGGAGATGTGGGCCACGAAAGTTCCAAAAAGCTATCGGGACAGAAGCGTATTCTGGAAACCAATGTTGAAGCACAATCAATTAAAAAATCACGAGTTACAGAAAGTTCTCTTGTAAATAGGGAAGTTATTAATTCGATGGAAAATGTTCCTAATATATTGGCGGAGGCTGCAATGCAGTCCTGCCATCATCCATGAGTTTTTTATGCTGGAATGTTCGAGGATTGGGGAACCCTCGCACATTCTGTGCCTTATGCCATTTTGTGCAAAGGCTAAAGCCCCATATTATGTTCCTTTCTAAATCTAAATCCTGCTCTAGTAAGAATGATCAAATAAAATTGCAGTTGCATTTTGATTTAGGTTTTTGGTGCCTAGTAATGGTAAAAGTGGTGGATTGTTACTTTTGTGGAATAAAGAAACTTATCTCAAAATCACTTCCTTTTCTGCAGGACATATCGATTCAATTATTCTTGATAAAAGTGGCAATTGGCGGTTTACAGGCTTCTATGGTAATCTACGCACAGAGCAATGCAAATATTCGTGGGAATTGTTGAAACGTTTACATCGACAATTTGATTTATCGTGGGTTATTGGCGGGAACTTTAATGAAATTCTTGCTGACAACGAAAAAAAAATGAGGAGTTTTAAGGAGAGAGGATCAGATGGAGGATTTTAGAGAGGTGTTAGACGAATGTAACTTGGTGGACCCGAGATATCAAGGTCATGACTTCACTTGGATCAGAAAGGTAAATAATGGTCCAACGACGTGGGAACGCTTGGACCGTTTCCTTCTAAACATGGGTTATTTTACCAGATGGAGTTTATTTTATCAGATGGAGTCAATTTCGAGTTACTCACTTAGGTTTTTATTCATCAGATCATAGACCAATTTTCGGATATCATACAGGGGAACCTAAGTCTAACACCCGACATTGAAAAGGTCCCATAAGATTTGAACCTGGTTGGTTGAAAAACCCAGAAGTCGAAGAAATTGTGGCTAGGATGTGGCAAAACAATAGACCCCCAACAACTAATGATCTCCAGGACCATCTGATTCAGTGCTTAACAGAATTGAAACGATGGAATCATCACCGTATAGGTGGATCGATTCGAGGGGCCATCCAAAAGAAGGAGGGAGAAATAAAAATTTTAGAAAGCGATTTAACACAAGAGAAAGAGGAGATTTGGAAGTGTAAAATAAAAGGAGATTTGGAAGTGTAAAATGACAGAATTGGAGGACTTACTTGAAGAGGATAATGTATATTGACGTCAGAGATCAAGAGAAGAATGGTTACAATAGGGAGATCGCAATACAAAATGGTTTCACATTACAACGACGACTCGACGAAAGAAAAACCTCATTAAAGGCCTTCTCAACAATTCTTGTGACTGGATCACAAATGAAGAGGAAATGGGAAGGTTGGCTACCTCGCATTTTGCCAATCTGTTCATGTCTAACTCGCTCGATCCCATGGCAATTGAAGAGGTTGTTGGGAGTATTCCCCAAACGATCTCAGAAGAAACTAACAATGGGCTCTTAAGAGATTTTACAAGGGAGGAAATTGAAAAGGTTATAAAAAATATGAGCCCGTTTAAGGCCCCTGGGCCAGATGGAGTTCATGCTGATTTTTTCCAAGAGTATTGGGATATAGTTGGAGAGGACATCACAAATATCTGTTTAAATTCTCTAAACAGATCGGGTGACTTGAGGAAACTGAACCAAACCTTGCTAGCTCTAATCCCTAAGAAAGTTAATCCGGGAAAGTTAGAGGATTTCCGACCAATTAGTCTTTGTAACGTGGTCTACAAGATTATAGCTAAATGCTTAGCTAACAGATTGAAAAAAGTTTTAGATCAAGTGATTTCTCCAGAACAGTCAGCTTTCATCCCAGACAGAATGATCACGGACAATGCCCTTATTGGGTTCGAATGTCTTCATGCAATTAATAATAAGCGTAATGGAAAGGTGGGTTCAGTAGCAACGAAACTTGATATGAGTAAAGGCTACGACAGAGTAGAGTGGAGTTACCTCCGACGAGTTATGTTAAAAATGGGTTTCCACTCTCTTTGAGTGGAAAAGATTATGAATTGTGTTGAATCTGTCAGTTTCTCGATCCTTTTTAATGACAAGCCTCAGGACATTTTCCTCCCCAATCGGGGACTTCGATAGGGAGATCCTTTTTCCCCTTACTTATTTATTATTTGTGCTGAAGGTTTTTCTGCTTTGCTTCATAAAGAACAGAAGTTAAATAATTTCACTGGCTTGAAAATTAATCGTTTCTTCCCTATAATATCTCATCTTTTCTTTGCAGATGACAACATATTTTTTTTAGGGCTAAACTTCAGGACATTCGAACAATCAAAGAGATTTTGAACCTTTATGAACGAGCTTCTGGTCAGACAATAAATTTTGACAAATCAGTTTTTATGGTCAGTAAGAATACAAATACGAACATGACAGAACTGATTAAACAATTTCTTAATGTTCGCCACACAGAGTCGTTGGGTTGTTACTTAGGCCTATCTTCCCAGAACTCCAAAAACAAATCCCAAGTCTTTAGGTCAATTAAAGACCGGATGTGGAAGGTATCGCGGGGTTGGCAAGGTAAAATATTCTCATGTGGCGGAAAGGAAGTGCTTATAAAGACGGTGGCCCAAGCCATTCCGGTGTACACAATGAGTTGTTTTCGGTTGCCAAAAAGTCTTTGTACAAATCTGAATGCAATGTGCGCCAATTTTTGGTGGGGCTCTAATGAGAAGAAAAGGCCGAAAAATTCATTGGCAACGCTGGGATCGTCTTTGCTCCCCAAAAGATGAAGGGGGTATGTGTTTTAGAGATATCTCCTTATTTAATGAGGCAATGTTAGCCAAGCAAAGTTGGCAACTATTACGGCAACCAAATAGCTTACTCTATCGGATTCTCCGTGGTCGTTATTTTCAGACAGGGAATTTTCTTAAAGCGATACTTGGCTCTAATCCGTCCTATACTTGGCGAAGTATATTATGGGGTCGTAATCTTTTTGAGAAATGATACAGATGGAAAATTGGAAATGACTTCCAAGTAAGTATAATGAATGACTCCTGGTTTAAAATTGAAGGTCGGGAACATCCTCTGGAGGTTAATCCCGATCTAGCCCAAAGTTCAATCCATTCTATTTTGAAAGAGGATGAGACATGGGATATGGAGAAGATTCAAAGGAATTTCTCTAGGGACGATGCCCTCTATATACTTCAGATTCCTCGAACTGGATCTTGTGTGAATGATGAAATAGTGTGGAAACATAACAACCGGGAAATCTTTACAGTCAAAAGTGCGTACCGCCTAGGCCTTAATCACTGATGTCTTCTAGATGCCTCAAGCTCTGATAATGAGAAAGTGAGGGGGTTCTGGAAAAAGTTGTGGGAGACTATGATTCCAAGCAAACTTAAGATTCGTTCCTGGAAAATTATCCAGAACGCTCTTCCAACAAAGGCCAATCTACTGCACAGGGGAGTGAATGTCACCCCCTGGTGTCCGATGTGTAAGTCACACCCTGAATCCATTTAGCACTTGTTCTGGGGTTGTAAGGTAACACGAAAATTTTGGTGTTTTTCTTACCTTCTTACGAAGATATTTTTTATGATTTCAGGACATCTTGGGATGCGTTTGATTACTTTTGGTGGATGATGGTTCGTGGCAACAAGGAGGATCTCCATGTTTTCATAATAATTTTGTGGAAAATCTAGAGTCTCAGGAATGACATTATACATAGTAACGTTGACACGGATTGAGATAGATGGAAAAGAATTACACAGCTTGCTATTAACGAGTTAACCGTATCTCCAACAGTCAAGTCCATGCATTGGCGGGGAATCAAAGTATCCCTCAACAATGGAGCCATCCAATCCAGGGTGGGTGGAGCCTTTGTACGGATGCCTCTTGGAGTGTCGAATTGAATAGTGGAGGTATTGGCTGGATAGTACGAAACTGGGAAGGTCGAGTGATTTGTGCAGGACATACTTACATTAACACTTACTGGCCTATTTTGGTTATGGAACTATTTGGGATAATTAATGGGATGAGATCGATCTCAGACAAAGGTATTCCTTTGATGGTGGAATCAGATTCTCTTGAAGCCATCCTTTTGATCGAAGGAAAGATTGAAGATTACACAGAGGCACGAGATTTCACAGATATAATTCATAGCATGCGAGAAGACTGGACTGACATTGTGTTCCGGCACATCCCTTGGTCATCGAATCAAGAAGCCCACAAGTTGGCCCAGAGAGCATCCCATCTTCGACAAGACGATAGTTGGTTGGATGAGTCTTTTGGACTCCACTACTTTATTTCATAAGTGCTCCACACCATGTGTTGTTTCTCAAAAAAAAAAAAAAAAAAACTAGTAATATAAATCATTAATAAAGTAAAGAACTAAAATAAAGTATATCAGTAGCATATCAGTGAAAGAACTAAAATAAAGTATATCAGTAGCATATCAGTGATATACTCTATATTATGTATAACTCATATGTGAATTATTGATGTACTCTCGATAAACTTTATATAAGTATATATTAGTAATTTATCAGTTATATATTTTTTCTATTAGGTATATCATTATTATATCAACGATATATCATTGATAGACTACTAACAAAATTCATATTAAAATACATAAAATTAATTAAATATATCAGTAGTATATGAGTGATATCTTCTATATTATGTATAATATCATATGTGACATACTTATATATTCTTGACAAACCTCATAGAAGTATATCAGTAGTTTATCAGTGATATATTTTATATTAAGTATATTGTTGGTCTATCAACAATATATCATTGATAAACTACTGAAAACTTTTTATGAACAACGCAGGTGAAAAATAAAATATATCAATAGTGCACCAGTGATACATTATATATTATCATGTATTTATCGTATGCTAGTTACTGATATACTCTTGATTAACTTCAAATAAGAATATCGGTAGCATATCATGTATTTACTTTTTGATTAGGTATATCGTTAGTCTATCAGAACTATCCTTGATAGACGACTAATATTCTCCATATTGAAAAACGTGTGGGAGAGCATTTTCGACTTTTTGCTTCGTCTGATTGGGTTCGACCTGATATTTTTGTTATTTTTTGCAAATTCAATATATGAATGACACTCCTACAATTGTTATGTAATATTTTGTCATCTATGCAAGTGCCCCTAGATTTTAATGGATACAACCTCAAAGTTTAGGGGTATAAAATAATTTGTCCTAAAAAAATTGTCAATCACCTAATGTATGGTATATATTTGATATAAATCAAATTTTGATTTCATTAATTTTTGCAATTTATTGGTTGAGCCTAGTTTAGGCTAAGTTTGGAATTGTTGTAGCTTGAAAAATTAGCTATCATAAAAAGAGATTGTTTAATCAATTTCAATTTCAATTATAATATTTAGTAAATTCATATAAAATTGTTGGGTTTAGCTATAATCACCAGAGTAGATATATTATTTTAATCATTTATATGTCGACACACAAGATACAAATGATTATAAATTAATTACTTAGAATTTTTATAGTTTACTTAGAATTTTTATAGTTTAAATTACATTATATTTCATTATTACTTTAATATAGTATAAAAGTTTAGAGAAAATAATTGTTATATAAAATTATATTATAGCCAACAATAGCATAGCTCAACTGATATCTAGTATCTTTCAGGACTAAAAGGTCATGGGTTTGAATCTCCCCGCCCCCAATTGTTGTACAGGACGTTTGGATCGCTTTTGTCAGTGAGTTCTGTTTGAGCTGCAGAGTTTTGTAAAGTGAATAAATCTGATTTTTTGTGACTTTTTTTCCTTACATTTTTTATTTCCACCAAATCAATTGCAAACATATTTGTCTACAATTTCAAAACTTCATTATGAGATCAACTTGGATATTGGGATTGATATCAATTTTTCTTTTCCAATAAAATTCATTTTTATCTTATGTTATTGAGAACATATTCTTCAATATGAAAAAGTTTCTTCTTTTGAAGCACATGTTCACCATTACTCCATTTATTTTAATGTACTTAGGTATTAGTATTAATACTTTGCAAGAAAAATGTGTGTTCATTGTCTACAAATCAAATACAAACACATTTGTCTACAATTTCAAAACTCAATTATGGTATCAATTATAAAATTACAATATATATTACCATTTGGGTTTGATATCAATATTTCTTTTCTAATAAAATTCATTATTTAGAACTTTTACTCTTCAATATGAACTTTTATTCCTTTTTTTATGCACATGTTCACTACTACTTTTTAAAAAAAAAAAAAAATTAGGTAGATATTAGCATTAATACTTTGCATATGAAAAATGTTTATTTAAATTTGTCTAAACACATGCATTGTCTATGGACATCTTTAGAATGGAATAAATAGTTTACCTTGTGAAGATGTTAAAAACATGCCAACATACTTAAATATTTTATGTCATATTGAAGTTGCATATTTACAAAATATTAGATATGTCATCAATGTAATGCCCCTAACTTTTCAGACTCAATTTCTAGGAACGTTACTACTCATGCATGCATTTTTAGGCCATTAAACATAATAAATAATAATTAAATCAAATCACGATTTAAAATTCACTTTTAGGGACCCCAGAGCAGAAAATCAAAACATTTAAATAACATAAAATGCCTGGCCTCTGTTTAAAAATTTTTATGCTACTTCAGCAAAAAATAAAATCCTTTAAAAAACTGCTAATTTAAGTGCAAAAAAATATGACTATGTGGTCCCCATGACCTTCGTAACGCATCTCAGTCACTCGCCATGTATGCTCTTGCCTTTACCTGAAAACATTTTAAAAAGAAAGGATGAGTATTATAAAAATAATACCCAATAAGTGACCTCGCTACCGAGGTTTTGGGATATGTATACACATACAATCATGACTATAAAACTTTCATGTGTGGGACCTAACTTTCTCATAAAACTATCATGACTATTTCTTTTGTCTTTTAGTGGTCAATTAAGTTATCCTGAGAGCATGTTGAGTCCGAAGACTCTTGTACTATGGAGTCCTCCCTAACCTCGAGAGCATGTTGAGTCTGAAGACTCCTAAATCATGTTGAGTCCGAAAACTCCTGTCATATGGGGTCCTCTCAAAACCTCGGGAGCATGTTAGGTCCGAAGACCACCATCATATATAAAGTCCTCTCAAACCCCTAATGTCATATGGAAAATAATTACCACAGTCATTTATATCTCTATCATGTACATACAAACATGCATGAGGTCCCATCTTCTTTTCATATTCTATGATGCGCATGTCATATAACTCATAACATACTTTCATAACAATTAAACTATCAATCAATCATAAATCATAGCATAACTTTCATAGCTTTCATAACATTTAAGGTATCAATCAATCATAAATCATAACATAACTTTCATAGTTTTCTATTTAAAATACTTTAAAACATTATACTTTTCGAAATATTTAAAATAATTAAGCATAACAAAATCCATGACTTTTATCCCATTTTAAAAATGTTCAGCACGAGGTCTCTTACCTTAGCTTTACTTTGAAGCTCCTAACATTCCTATTCCGCCTTCCCACTAATGGAGGCTCAAAACGAACTCGGGAAGCGAAACTGATGGGATCGAATAATGTCCGGTGAGCGGCAGCGCGTGGTCGATCGGCGACGGCGCGTGTGGAGGCCGACCAGCGACACGGTGACGACGGGTGCGACGCGTGGAGTGTACCCCTGGAATGCCTGCGGTTCGATCTACTTGGAACCAACCTTCTTTCAATCAAAACCGGTCTAAAACTACCTCAAAAGCCCGAACCAAACGCTGAATCGATCAACCAAAGGCCTCATCGTGTCAGTAACCTCTCGCGTCGCAAATCGATCGGTGGATCGAGGGCTACGAGCAAACTTCAGTATCGACTTGGTGGGGAGAGAGGACTTCGAGGCGGACGGAGGTGCACAGAACGAAGCGCAAACGACTGCTGCAAACTCTAGTCGGCGACGAGCGTATGGGTCTGGTGCGCTACGGTCTTTCGATTGGCAGTTCGCGAGGTTCGATTCCGACGAAGTTACGATGCTTGAAAGCTGGCGGCAATTTTCCTACGTGTAATTGCAGTCGTGAACGACAGGCGCTTCAGCAGTGAGACGAAGCTCCGGTAGACGAGCAAACTACTTGAATCACGGCGACGAGGGTTGTCCGGCGAACGACAACATGAACTTCGTGGCTCGCCGACTGAACTGAAATGGGACAGATAGAGAACTATCGTGCGGCTGAAGGAGGGAGAATAAGGGTTTTCGAAAGCTGTGCCTCACAAGAAAGAAAACCCTAGATCCCTCTTTTTAAATGAAAATTACCAAAGCTTAATTAAAACCTCTATTTATGTAATTTCTTTAATTTGCACAAGAATACTAAATCAATTTATCTATTTTAAACACCTAACTTAAATATTTTTCACTAAATTAAACCCAAAGCACAACCTAAGGGTATTTAAAAATTTCTGGGGCGTTACAATCAAGGTCCTAACAGCGTCGTTATGCTGCCAAAATTTTCGGTGCAGGCAGTGTTGCTTAGTAACGTCCCTAGGAAATTTTGGATTTGAAAAATTAGGGTCGTTACAGTTGGTATCAGAGTATGGATTTTAGATTCTGCATACTCGCCTTTTGTAGGCAACGATCCTTATAGCCTTTCGCAAGAAGTCGCTTCTTCATCTCCAGGTTTGCTTTTATTTTGTAAACTAGTTAAAGTTATTTGAGTTGCTTGTGTGCTAACACTTATTATGTTATGCTTTTGACTTTTTTGTTCTTGTGCTAAGATAGTTTAGAGTTTAAGTTTAGATTATGGCTCGAGGACGTGGTCGTTGTAAAGTTTTAGCAACTTTAGAGGACGAAAGTTTTTCTTAGATGAGTATATTGTGACGCTCGTAAAATTAGATGATTTAATTGTATTTGTTTTAAATTTGAATCTATGGATAATCAGATCAGGATTAGGAAAAAGTGTTTTAAAGTTTAAAAAATGATTAGGATTTCTGTTTTAAAAAGGTTTAGGGTTCCTTTTTTCTAAAAGGATTAGAATTCCTTGTTCTAAAATGATTAGGACTTTTTGGTGCGTATTTAAACTAGAGTATTGGCAACTTAAAGACACACTTCAGAACTCTGCTCTTGTTCTCATTCTTCTTCTTTTCTTCACTTTCTTCATCTCGTCGGACCGTCACCGGAAAGTCATCGGACCATCGTCGGAAAGTCGCCAGACCATCGTCGGAAATTCGTCGGACCGTCGCCGGACCACCGCCGGAAAGTACCATACGGTTAAGTTAATAACTCAAGTCCATGGGGTTGAGTTATTAAGTCAACAATTATAATTGTTGGTGCGCCAAACAAGGAGTTTGGTTATTAACCTAACTCAACCCCATAAACCAAACACCCTGTAAAAGGTCATCCCTAAAACGAACCCGACCCTAAGATAAATATACGAGAGGTTGTACTTAAATATTGTGCAGAGCCTCATTTTTAGCTACAAAAATTTTTGTTAAAAAAAATCAAAATTATTTTTCATGTGAGTATTAGATGGATTGTACAATACATGAGTGTAACTCAAGCTGCACACCCAAATATTTTTCGATATACGGAATAGGCGAATTGCTCTAAGAAAAGAAATGATTGATTATCTCCCAACATTTTTCTTTAGGGGAAGGAGTAATAAGAAAATTGTTAAGAAATACTTTTGGTCTTTGAGCTTTTATTTAAATAAAAATTTAATCTTTAAACTTTAGTTTACAATAATTTAGTTCCTATAATTTAAAATTTGTAATAATTTAGCCTCTTAATTTTAAATATGTATAATTTAGTCATTGTAGGTACAATTTAGCCATTGTACTTTAAAACTTGTTATGATTTTAATCCATGGCAGTAAAGATCCCATTAAAACTAAGTGTCAATTTTTCTTATGCAACAACTTAGTTGTTGTAGTTTAGAGATATATTTGGTTGCTTGTCAATTTATCAATCTTCATATGAAATAAATTTCATCAAATCATAGCAATATTTTCACAATAGGAACTAATTAAATTGTTATAAAATTTAAAGTATAGGGATTAAATTGTTACTCTTCATATGAGATTGGATTAAATTGTTACTCTTCATATGAGATTTCCAGAGAGATTTAAAAACGTGGAAATGAACTTGATTTTATTAATTTTTGTATTGATATTGCAATCTCTAATATTTATCCACTGATTTTTTTTTTACAAATATGTAAACTTTGGCCTCCTAGCTTGTTGATCTATTATTTTTGAATTGGCATAGTTGGCTTATTGACTTTTTTGGATTGATCTGCTAGTTTGTTGATCTTCTTAGAGAAAATAGGAGTCTCGAAGTATTGTAAGGTTTAAATATCTTCACTTGTCTTCACAATCTTCAGAGCTTTAAAGAGATTCCAGTCTTCAAAAAGTTTTTCAAATGTTTTTTTTCTCAAAATATGTTTGGTAAAAGAGATCTCAATCTTTTGGGAGTCTTTTGAATTCTCTAATTTCCTTTGCCTCTTCTAAATTCTGAGAAATGTCCCAAATGAAAGGTGATCTCTTTTATTTTTAGAGTTTTGATGAACCTTGTATGAATTTAAGCTTAGTTGACTTTTGGGCTCGAGATTCTTTAAGTTTAACCCAATCTTTTTTGTGGGCTCAGATTATTGAAGCTTAGCCCAATCCCCTTTTAGTGAGCTCAAGCTAAACTACTTTGAAGTTCAACTGCCACAAGGTACAATTTGATTGGACAAGCTTACATCGTCTCATACACCTATGATAGACAAGTGACATTATTAGATTGACCTATTTTTCATGTCTTTTAATTTAATTTGAGAACACAGGTAAATTTGTAATTAGTTTTAAATTTATCAATATATATATTTTTTCATTATTTTAAATTAAAAACATTGACCAAAATATATTATTTAATAGTTATATATGAATGGAAAGTACATAGACATGAATAAGTGTTACACACTAAAATTCAAGTACTAATAATAGATTGTTACTTAAAATTAATAATAGATTGTTACTTTCCTAAAATTTTAAGGACGAAGAGTGTTTTTTAACCTAAGAAATTTCTATTTTGAGTGTATATTTAAATAATTTTTATAATGTTTTAGTCATCTTTAACTGATAGGCTAGTCCTTCTCTCTTAGTTATAGCTGCAACACTTACTATCAATTTGAGTTCGTCTAAATGAAAACGTCTTGCTCAAGTAAAAATTAACTATTAATTATGTCCATCACATTAAATTTAAACTTCGAATTTATATTCACATCGTTTAATGATTATTCTAAATTTACTACCATTACCATGGATGATGTATAATCTTTTCATCATTCTGTAATAACTTGTATATCTCTGCAGAATCATTGTCACTTCGTTAGACACGATATATATTTTGATAGAAATTTGTTCAAGTGGTAAAATATTATTAACAATATAACTAAGAAAAGTGGTAAGAGTAATTTGTATTAGACAAACAACGTGTGTTTTGTGTTTTCTAATGAAGAATTAGGAGTGTATAACTAACCCCGCAACTAGAGCAACTCGGACTACCCAACCCAAACCGTAAGAGTTTGGTAGGGTTAGTTTTTTTTTTCGGTTTGGGTTGGGTTAAAAGTTTGGAGAACCAAAAAGTTCGGATCGGTTCTTGAGTTGGATTTTTTAGACTTGGGTTGACTCAACCCAAAGTTTATATTTTTTAAATTTTATTTTAATTAAATATATATTTATAAATGAATTATTTGTTAATTTCTTATGTTTTTTTTTCTAAACTTCTAACCAATGTTAAGATGTTATGAATTTTGAAGTTTGATATTTGAATTTTATGTGATTTTAGTTATTAATTCAAGAAAAAAATATTTTAAATAATTTAAAATATTATAAAAAATAAAAAAAACTACTCGGTGACCCAATCCAACCCAACCCGAAAATATTGGGTTGGGTTACTCTCATAAATAGGGTTGATTGGGTTAAAGAAATGACCAACCCGAATTTTCAGGTTGGTACAAAAATCTCCCGCAACGTAACCCAACCCAACTCGGCTTATGTATACCCCTATGAAGAATAATTAATTTGTTTGAGCCCAGATCAAACATTCATTATCGTTTCTAAGGTTAAAATTTGGCTTAAAAATAAAAGTTAACCTACTTAAAGTTAACTTAGATAAGAACAAATTTTCGATACATTAATAGGACGGTTTTCGCCAACAAGAGCATAACTCAACTGGCATCAAGTATGACTCGTGACCAAGAAGTCATGGGTTCGAATCCCCCACCCCCAATTGTTGATGTACTAAAAAAAATAAGTCGGTTTTTCCAAATAATGTGACATTTGATCGTACATTTTATTCCAATAGCATAGCCCCCTACTATACCAATATTGTATATTATGTGAAGCATCAATTTCTCTTTCCCTTTTTGATAGAGCAATATCTATGGATTTTGGAGAAATATTCCCATCAATTTGATTTTGAATACCTTTCTTGAATCTCTCCTCCTTTGTATTATCAAGAAAATCTTGTTAAATTATTGTCCAACAACAGAGCATCAAATTAGGCTTTTTCTAACTCGAGGGAGATTTTTGTGCAGTTTTGGAATGTTTATTTGGGGATTTTCAGTGGCTTCATGATAGTTTTTTTTTTTTTTTTTTTCTGTGGAAAAGGCTAATCTTTCTACAGTCAATTTGAAACTTGGTTGGAAAAATATGAAAAATTTTGGATATTTTTGGTTGTTGATGAATAATATTGTAGACTTTTTTTGCAAAGAGATAAACTTAACCAGTTTTTCTAGACTAGTTGTTGAGACTAGAAATTTTAACTTATCAATCAATATGATGTTAACATTTTAAGTCGCAGGTTTGATCTTTCATGTTGTTAGACAAAGCAAAGAAGAACAATACACAAATTTACGTGGTTTACTAATAGTGTGTTAGCTACATCCACGGGTAGAGGGAGAGATTTTTAATTATCTTAGAGAGAAACATAATACAGAAAATACAAAGTAGTTTTCATAGGGGAGTTTAGGAGTCTATATATGACATCCATCTTAAACCCTATTATAGAATCAACCCAATAGACCCAAAGTTACAAAAAATAAACTCATCACCGCATGACTTAAGTTTTAGAGGTTTAAGGTTTAGGGTTCAACGAGACCCCGTGCTTGGTCATTTGAAGAGTCAGATAATAGATTTAAGACATCTCTATACATTTGAATAATTTGTAATGTAGTTTCATAATATATAAAATTTAAACCTCGTTTAATAATCATTTCATTTTTAGAAATTAAGCCTAAAAATATTACTTTTACCAATGGAGTTCTATGCTTTATTATCTACTTTATATCTATGTTTTCAAAAATCAATCTAAGTTTTAAAAACTAAAAAAAGTAATTTTCAAAAGCTTGTTTTTGTTTTTGAAATTTAGCTAGAAACTTAAATGACACCTCAAGATAGATGAAAATTATTGTAGAGAAGATGAAGAGAAATCGTGAAAAAACGAGCATAATTTTCAAAAACAAAAAATCAAAGATCAAATGGTTATCAAGTGAAGCCTTAGTAGTTTGATTATGTTGCTTTTAGTCGGTTTGATTGATTTTGGTCGTTAAAGCATTGCGATTTTGAAAAAAAAAAAAAACATTCTCGATATATATATATTTTTATTTTCTTATATGAGATGAGTATATGTTCCTTGTTATTGGTTTTGGCTATACATTGAGCTAAATTGACCTTATTTGTGCCTCGTACTCATTGCTGGTATGTCCATAAATAAGATATGATTATTAAATTGTAAGTTTCATTGTTTCAAAAAAAAAAAATGTAAGTCTCATAGTAAAATTTAAAAAGGAAAAATGGGGAAAAAAAAAGCTTCTTGGTGTGAGTGAGTATTATTTAGATTCTTTAATCGATTTATGGACTTTGTTTCTTTTAATTTGTTTTTCTAATACCCTCTAATTTTCTTTTCTCAATTTATAACAAGTCTCGTATTTTATTTAAAATATTTTCGATTTTAATGTTTAGATAAACAAAATCAATCATAATACACGTCTTTTTTAATTCAAACTCTAAAATAATTTTAAGAGACGTAAATTTTATTTCAATTACATAATTTTTTTTTAAAAAAAATTGATTTCTCTTTTCTTTATTTTTTTTTTTTAAAATCCCCATAGGAGATTCGAACCTTTATTTAATAGAGAGTTAAATTGCCACATGTGCCATAACCCAAAGCAGGCTGACAAGCCAAATCAGCTAATACTTCAATTTGGTAGCAATTAATTTTGATATTCAAGGAAAGTTGAATAAACTTGAAGTTCTAAAATTTTGATGTCTATGATTATCATATAATAGTATAATATGTTGTTTTTGGTATACACCTTTTTGAAAATTGTAGAAGTTTAATAGACTGTTTTAGAGAAACCCCTTTTTGAAGAGTCTTGGCATTTATAGCCAAAATGTTTGACATTTTGGTGCAAATATATTCAACATCATCATTCATTTAGGCACTAATTCAAAATTATGCTTTAATTCTTTAATTAATCCCTAATTTACAGCTTCTAGATGCTCATTCTTTAACGTTGACAAAAATTGTGCTTAATACTTAGACCAAATTTGGATGGTAGCATAGCATTACATTGTGGGGTCATTCGTTTTACATATGAATTATCTCGTTTGTTTTGTAGGAACGTAGGATACCTTGGTACTTCAAGATGTCGGAGTATCTTAGAATGTTCATACCTAATATCTTACTAATTTTGGATGCCCTTTTGAAACATAGTTTTTAAAAAATCAAAGATTTTGTTAATCAAAGACACGCCTGCAATTCACAATTAATTTTATGCCTTTTTTTGCAACTGCCCCTTAAATTAATAAAGACCAAAATGAATGTAATATAAATCTAAATTATGTTAATCTAGTACGTAAATTATCTAAAGATTAGCAAGGGCGTTATTGGGATAACACATAATCTCAAGATTGTACCCATACACAAATCCTATAAAACAAATCTAGTTATCTAAATATTTTCAGACATTCTTATAAATTATTTCTTTAAAACAAATACAATTACCTAAAATGTCACACATCTATATATTTTAGAGTAATTATAATTCTATGCATTTATCTAGATTCTCAAAAGAAACAAACTGCGGACCCTTATGAGGTATGCGTTTATATTGTGTGCTAGAGAGACAACTAACTAAATATTTATCCAAACCTAAAATATAGTAGTTTAACTGGTAAGAGACATTATATCTTTGATCCAAAAGTTTGAATTTTAAATTTTGAATTTCCATCTCCACAGGTTAAATTAAATATGTTAAATTATAAGTATAATCCTTGAACATTCAAGTTTGTGTCTATTTAGTCCCAGAACTTTAAAAAGTTTCTAAGAAGTTTTTAAACTTTCAATTTTATGTTCAATTGGCCCTTGAGTTTTTAATTTTACGTCGAAGAGTACTTGACCTATTCTATGTTTTTTAAAATTGATTGACCTACTAGACACAAAATTAAATATTTAAGATTTTATTGAACATGAAATTTAATTTGATATATAATATATCAATTTAATTTTTAAAATTTTCGAATATATATCAAGAATTTATTAGAGACAAAATTGAAAGTTCAAGAACTTATGAAACATTTTTAAAGTTGAGGGACCTGTGAAAGTTTAAATATTTATTAGACATTTTAAAGTTTAGGGATGGACATAAAATATGTACCATGAACAAGATATCAAAAGTTTGAATCTTCGGCATTGTTGAACTAAAAAAATATATTAAAATTAAAGATAAAGATAAATTAAAAACTTAATTGATCAAAAATTGAAAATTACATTAATACACCAGCATTAAAATTAACAATGAAAGGCGTTAAAAAAAATCAATGAAGAGTTAAGATAATTTTAAAATGGAAAAAAAATATTTTTGACCAACTTTTCAGGTTGTATCAATTTTAACCCATAAACTTTCAATTTCATCCATTTAAGCTTCAAACTTGGCAGATTGTATCAATTTTAACTTGAACTTTTAATTTAATCAATTTAAACCTCAAACTTGGTAGATTGTATCAATTTTAACCATAATTTTTTTTTTTTTTTAGGAGCATAAACTTTTAATTTCACTATTCAAACCTCAATCTTGAATAAGTGTATCCATTTACACGCTCGATTAAAACTTATCTGCACCAAATTTCTTCGGAGTACTTTCATTCTTGAATCGGGTCGCCAATATTGATTTTCTTTCTTTCTCGTCGGTCTTGAACTGGTTTGTCCTTCTTCATCTACCACAATAGAAGTAAGGATTTCGAAATCACCCTCGTTAGAATCTTTGTTTCCTTGCTCTCCAACATTATTGTCACTTTAATCCTTTCATAAGAGTATCGATGAGATTAACAAGATCGGCTATGACCAGTTCATTGTGTTCATGGGCATCACTATGTTCACCACCGCCTTTCCTGTTCTCTACCGCATTTTAGTCGAGCTAAAATCCCTCACCGTCGAAGTCAACAAAATCACCATGGTCAAGGTTAGGGGTGTACACAAGCCGGGTTGGGGTGGGTTATGCTAGTTTTTTGGACCAACCTGAATTTTCGGGTTGGTCATTATTCCAACCCAAATAACCCTATTCATGAGGGTAACCCAACCCAACATTTTCGGGTTGGGTTGGGTTGGGTCATCGAGTTAGCTTTTTTTTTTCTTTTTTTTTTAATTTAAAATTTATAGAAAAACTAAAATTAATATAAATATAAAAAATTCAAGAATTAAAAAACTCCCAATGTCTTTATACTAAATAAAAATCATAAAACTTAAATATTCTATTACAAATTTACCATTATCCCAAGAAACTTATAAATAAATCATCCTCATTTAAAACAAAAACTTTTTGTTTTTCAAAGATTGAATTAAAATTAGCCACTTAGTTTTAATTTATATTATGAAAAATTACACCCTACGACTTAAAAAATATATTTTAAGAGTTATTAAATAATAAATAATTACGAAATTAAATAAAAATAAATTACATACATGTATATATAGTTGTATGATAGGTAAAAAAATAATTTTTAAAATTAATAATAAGTTCGGGTTGGTCGGGTCAACCCAAATAAATTTTAGGTGAACCCACGAACCAACCCAACCCATACATTTTAATTTATTTGAACCCAACCCAACCTAAATAAATTTATAACCCAACCCAACCCGTCGAGTTGGGTTGGGTTGGTCGGGTTGTTCGGGTTATCGAGTTTTTTGAACACCCATAGTCAAGGTTACCTCCAATGACATCACCACCTAAATTTTCTTCACACTCGTCGTCGCTAGTATCAATATCAAATGCAATAGAAACATAAGAGCCCATTTGCTTTTGTGTAGGTCCTACTTTCAAGAGTCGAGTTCGTGTTTTCATGATAGTTGCAACCCAATATGGAATGATTTAATAATTTTTTAGGTTATTTTTTGTTTAAAAGAATAACAAACAAGTACATGTCATTAAGTAAGATGTGACTTTGGGTATCTGTGGAGAACCTTTCTAACAGTGATAAAAACAGAAACTTAACCGAGGGTGTAAATTGATACACTTATTCAAGTTTGATGATTAAATTGATAAAATTAAAAATTTAGGGTTAAAATTGATACAATCTGTCAAATTTGACATTTAAAATTATTAAATTGAAAGTTTAGGGTTAAAATTGACACAATCTGCCAAATTTGAGGTTTAAATTGATGAAATTAAAAGTTTAGAGTTAAAATTGTTGAGAATCCCGCATTGAAAAAGTGGTGAGTAACCTCACAATATATAAGATATATATGGGTTACTTCTCTCCTTATCAATTGGTTTTGAGATATAACTCTATATAATCTAATAAAAATTAATACAACCTGCAACATTCAAGTCAAAAATGCTTTTTTTTCTTAAAAAAACAATTTCTCGACATTTTAGCGTTTAAAAATTGTAGTGATTTATATCTAAATTTAGATTAATATCACAAGTATTGGAGCAAAAATGTACTATAGAGCTATATATATTGAATTTTGCAAATGCAACGCATTTACAATAATTTAGAATACAACCTCCCCAGCACTAAAACTCAAAATAAAAGAAAAATAAATAAATAAATAAACCTCTCAATTTTTTTTTCAAAGATTAAAATCAATAGACTTAAACAAAAATAAATCGATTAAAATTTAGGGTCTCTTTAGTAAGCAATTTGAAAATAAGGAATTCAATCAAAACAGAGTTGTATTTCATGTTTTCATATATGTGTTTGGTAGCCGATTTAAAATTTTGATTCCATTCTAAATAGTTGTTTAAAGTGTGTCATATATCATATTCATAGATCATGAAATTAGTTGGAGTTGCAAAACTCATTATTAGATTGAATATAAGTCATTATTAATTAATTTATTAATATGATTTTTATAAATTTTATAGAATTATCATTTTATAATATAGAATTATATAATTTATAATATATTATTTTATACATATTTTAACTTAACAAAAGTAAATTGAGTTTATAACATGAAATATCATATTTATTAAGATTTTTATCTTTGTTTAATATAATTCTGCATTTAAAAATTTTAAATTCAGAATCTAGATAAAATGAAAACATAAAAATGTTGTTTTCAGAATTTCTACTATTTGGATCTCAGAATCCGAAAACAGTTTTCGAAAGCACATCTGCCAAACACATATTCACTGAATTTAGTGAATGCAAAAACATAAAACAGAATCTGAATTGCATACCCAGGATCCCTTGCCCAAGTCACCCAACATAAGATTACTTTTATATCCTCCCTCTCATTCAGATGTGAGCTCGGTTCATTCATGTACCCCTGTTTCTCGGGCGTCACATACCCACCAGCTTCCGCCTTGGTTCGTCTCCAAATCACATCTTACTGGAAGAGGTTCCGCTCTGATACCATTTCTAACGCCCCAGGCCCAGGATCGATCCCCAGAGTCAGAGGGGTTGGATACAGTCCTTCGCCCTAGTGTAGACCCGAGAATGAGTCTCGTGGTCGGTTGTGCTAACCTAGTTCAGAAGCTAAGGTAGGACAGAACTGAGAATCTGAGCGAGATTAGGATCGGGGTGCTTGTTGAAGTTGTGTGGCGGGCTAGGTGTCATGTCTGGCTAGCTAGGTTTGGCCTATTCTTTTATTCTATTTGTGCTTGGACGAAGTAGGTTGCTTACTAAGTATTTTATACTCACTCGTCTACTTTGATGTTTTTAGTTGTAGGTAAGAAACCCTGAGGCAGTTGACGACGACGACGACCAGGCGAGGTTGTGGACACTTCCTTTTTCCTTGTCTTTAAACTCAGTTTTCCTTTTTGAGTTTGTCTTTGTTAGTGCTCGTTCCACTTGGTGGCTCGTCAGATATGTTTCTCTTTTCTGTAGTTGTTTCATAGCTTGTGAGGTTCGTTTATTGTCTTTGTGAACTCTGCTGTAAGCCTGTTCGAATAATTGTGCTTGTTAGAATTCTGGATGGAGCCCAACCTATTTTCTGAATGAAGTTTGGTGGGGGTTGGGCATTATTCTGAGATTTACAAAGTGTCTTTTTGTGTATTAGGTTCCATAAAAAATTTTGGTTTTCTCCTATCTATGTCGTTATGCTGCCGAAATTCCGGTGCGAATGGTGTGGCAGAGTAAGTTTCCTAACGTAGGTTCATCTCGAATTTTAGCTTCGTTACCTGAGGAGATTTTTACAAAATAAAAATCAAACCCTTCAAACCTCCAAGTTTTTAAATGGGTCAAGCTTGTCTCTTCACTTTTAGTTCATAGCAAAATTTAAGGAGAAAGACCAATTTGAACCATTTAAAAAATCTATTATAGTTTTAATTGTAAAGTTGTAAAATTTAACTCTTAATTAATATATATCATTGGGTCTCTTTAGAGAATATACACTATCTTTTTATTTTATTTTTATTTTTTTGTTTCAATTCGTTAAAACTTTGAATTTCATTCTCAAAATTAGTTTAAAAATTTTCAATCCAAATCCGTATATTCTATACTTGTGAGTTGAAATTAAATATTGAAATAGTGATATTAATAATCAACAGCTCATACCATCAATATTTTTTTAGTTCAACAACATTTAAAAGTTGAGGATTCGAACTTTTAAACTCTTGATTAAGGGTATATGCTAATTATTGTTGGGGTTAAACTCGCTAAATCGAGCATAGATTGAAGTGAATATCATTAACTTATTTATTATTTTTTTTAAAAAAAAAAAAAAACTCACTTGTATAAAATAGGATTAATAATTATTGTCGCTATTCCTTCAAATTTCTTTATGAATTTAGGCTTTAATTCCATAAAAATATCAAAATCGACGGTGCTATTGACTTAATTATTTTTTAAAGGTATATACAAGCTAAAGTTAAAACTAACTTCTAAAATATTAAAGATACTAGGAGTAATCCATATATTTTATTGCCAAATTAATCCATATATTTGGTTGCCAAGTTAATCATAAAAAATTAGCGAACATATGAAAAACTTTTTTAAAGTTAGCTCAAATCTGTCAAAGTGAGATAGTTAGGCTGTCGCCACGTACCTACGACGCGGAGCGGCCGACGTCCTCAAAATAGGGATATTTAAAAGGAGTCGTCATCAATCTTTTTTATGGTGTGATTGGACACCAAAATAGAATAAAATAACTTTTTTAAAAAAATGCAGAAAAAATATGGTATGCGAAAACCAGATTTTGGGTTCGGGGGTTGTTTGTGTATGGGGAAGGTGTTAGCACCCCCATTTTTAACGGTGGCCAAATTTAATCTTGAATTGCAAAAATATTTAGAAAAAAAAACTTATTTAGGTAAAAAAAAATTAACACAATGTCTTATTTTACCCCTCATTACTCCAATATTTTGAGTCATGATCCCATAAAACAAGTGGATGAAAATCCATTAATGTGGCTACATTGAAATTATTTCCAAGATTTTAGAAATAATTTCATCTCAAGAATATGAGAAAATTTTACAATTTCTCAAATCCATCATAGGATAATCTCTTATAAAATATTTTTTTTAAAAAAAAAGTTTTAATTAAATTCATTTTTTCTTGGGATCAAGATCTCGGACTCCCAAAGATAATGATCCCTCACCTCAAGAATTCTAGAAAATCGGACTCCCAAATATTTCTAGATTTCGTCGTAGGAATATTTTTTTAATAAATAAAAAATGATTTTAAAAAAATAAAAAAAAGTTGGAAATAACATTTTTTTTTAGTTATAAAACATTGTAAACCCCAAAAAAACAAGCAAAGTTTAAGGTTTGAAAATAAGTTTGCAAAAAAAAAATTGAAACCATGAACGATAATCAAAATAAATTAAATTTGAAAAATAAAATGCAAATGCAATTTAAAGATAGACCATGCTTAACATAACAAATTGATCATAACAAATAAATATCGTGCACAAATATGCTAACAATTACAAGAAAGAAAAATATTGAAATAACTCTATTCACCCATACTTAACTAATCTAAGGTATGTTACATAACCATCTTTTTTTAATTTCACAACACTTTTGCTTCTTTTTCTCTTGTTCTTTTTTTTTTCTCTCTCTCCTTTAGTACAATAAACTCAAGAGCCAAGAAGAAGAAATATGGAGAAAAGAAAATGATAGATAAGTAGGGAAGTAAATCATAAAATAAAGTTAGTAAAAATCAACATAACAAAAGATCTTAGACATTAATGCAAACAAAAAAAATGGGCAAAAATTCACATGATAATAAAAGTAAAAAAGAGATGTAATAAACAACAAAAATGAAAACAAAACTCATAAAATCCTTACTCAACTATTGTTTTTCAGGGATATTTAGAGATGGAGTTAAAGATAAAGTTAGAAGCAAAACATGACAATAAAATAGACAAATATTCACATTGTAATAAAAGTAAAAAAGAAATATGTAATGAACAACAAAAATGAAAGAAAAACTCATAAAACCCTTACTCAACTATTGTTTTTCGGGGACATTTCGAAATAAAGATGAAGATCAAGAAGTTGGTGTCAAGAACAAACAACCTAGCTTGTTGTTTGAGGTGTGGATCCTTGGAACAAAATCCTACCAAATGCAACCTCCAACTAAGCTAGGGTTATTTTGTGCTATGGGATTTTGGAGTATGTTTTTTACAAAAAAAACTCTCCATTTTATGGTTGTGAAGGTATTTGGCTATGGAGTTTTGTAGAGTTGAGAATGGATGAGAATGATGTGTGGGAGTGTAGAAGAAGTAGGGTTTTTTGTGAGTTGTGTTTGAAGAAGAGAATGAGATGTATATAAAGATCAAAACCATTACTCTTTTGTGCATAAAACCAAAACCACAATTTGTTGCAATTTGAAAACCTATGCCAAAAAGAACTTACACCTAAAAAAGACCAACAACATTTTGGTCAATGAAATTAATGTAAACTTTATTTTACATGTTTATACAATAAAACCCTAACATTGTATAATCCAATAATAAAACCAAGATCTTTGAACTAGATGATTTTCACAATAACATGAAATAGAGTAACATACCTAGATCCATGATAATTTTCTTGAAGAGAAGGATTGTGTTTCTCTCTCTTAGCCTTCCATTAGAGCTTATTAGGTTTCTTAATAGGGTTTCTTGATGGAGAGAAACTTCTATTTCATTAGGCAGAGAGAGGACCAATCCCTAGGGTTTTATCTTTATATACACCTTTCCATCATGGTGTTTAAATTAGGGAAATTATCTTTTACTTAATTGGCCTATTTTATCAGTAGGCCCAAAACATAAAGTTTAAATAAATGTTAATGGGCCACATTAATGATTATTTATATTTAAATAATCTAACAATTAAAAAGCAAAACCTACCTAATCAAAATTTTGTCTTTTCTTCTTCTTCTTCTTAAAAAAAAAAAGATTCCCCCAATATTTAAAAAAAAACACATGGTAAAATTAACAAATAACAAATCAACACATAAAAAAAAATGAGCAAAATAAAAAATACAAAAAAAACATAAATAATGATAATCTAACAATTAATTAAAAATGAGTCGGACAAAAATAGGTGGCTACATAGGCGATAATTGGTAAATACCTCCAATTAAAAGGTTGAATATTTGAATTTTCCGATCTTCAAATATTGTTTTTAAACCCAAAAAATGTCGGTTGTTAAAATATCTTAATTATAACACAAAAAAGAGATATTTAATTTATTTTTTTTAATTCTTAATTTCTCATAAAGTTCATTAACATTGTCTGAAGTGGAGCCTTTTAATTATCAGATTTTTCCAATAGTATTTGACCAATCATGGTACTTTTTCTTCCAATCAAATTACTGTAAACAGCTCACTAATCTATATAACAATATGGAAAAATATGGACTAATTTTATCAAAGAACAAATTTGATCAATCTCTTTCTGATATTGATTCATGAGCAGATGATCAATGGCTGCTTTCTAGAAAGTGCACATGCAGCAGCCTGACCTTAAGCTTATTGATATACCTCCTTCAATATTTCAACCCAAAGTTTCCATATAGAGTAACCATTTTCCAAAAAAAAAAAAAAAAAAAAATTGACATCCACAATTTGCAACATCATCAATATAAACATGCTCTAATCTTTTCTTCTTTTTTTTTTCAATTTAAATTAATTGAAAAATGTTTTCATCTTCACCAAATATTGTTGTCGGTAATCTAAAAAAAAATGAAATAAGAAAATTGTTGGGAAAAAACCTAGCTCCTACTATTCCACAAAATAAGAGACACAAGAATTTACGTGGAAAAACTCCAAACCCGGAGAAAAAAAACCACGAACAGAAAGAAATTTCACAATGTGAAAAATTGTTACAATCACACAGAATTCTCTCCCCGACCCCAATTACAAAAACACTCTCCCAAAACTTTATACCACTCACCCCCTTCTTCCCACCCTCAGACCAGAGAATATAAAGAGAGAATTTAACTAGAGCTAGTACACCAAATTTAAAGTATTTCTAACTGGTATGCTTTGAAACTAAAGGCATAAACTCCTTTTATAGTGTCAGGAGCTCATCACTTTCTTGCACCTTTCAGATTTGAGACAATTTCACTTCTAATATATTGCCAAAAACCTAATAAAAATATATGTGACAATGAATTAAAACAATAATGTAAGTTTATATGGTGAAAAAGTGTGTATCTAGTACATATAAGAAGAGAAAAGATTTTACCTATTGCACCTATAAAGAAAAATGTATGATAAACCTAATAGTAATACCAACAATAATAAGCTACACTACAAAGTTTTCAAGTCATACTGTTTCATCATCTAGTTAAATTTACTGTTTAATTTACTTAACTGGTTGTAAGGGATGACGATATATAAATAATCTTAATCAGCTAGAAAGAGAGGAGATCATGAATTTATAAATTTGTATAAGAATGGCATCTTCATTTGTATGAGAACTTTGTGATTAGTTACCAAAAATAATCGATAAAATACGTAGTATTGCAATAGTAAGATCAAATATTATAATTTTTATTCGTACAAAGTCCTTTTGGACGAAGTTCAAAAGCAAAATATTATTGTTTCCAAAGTATTAATAAGAATTTATTTTATTTTTAGGTACTCCGAAGACTGGTTATTACGCAGGCGAAATTTGAAGATAGACGATCTATAAGTGCCTTTTTTGTTTAGTTTATGTATCTCTAATTTCGAATTATGATACTTTAGTATTATTTCAACTATGACAACCACTTTGTAAGGATTAAAGTTTGGCTTTCTATTTAATGCATATTATGTTTCAAAATTATGTTTTGATTTTATTTTATTCTATTTTTGTTTAACCGGGTTGAAATTAGTCTTTTAGATTTGAAAAATTAAAAGGAAAAATAAAAATAAAAAACAAAAAAATGTCTATGCCGACGCCAGATGTTGAGCGTTGGCATAGACCTTGTAATGAACTGTTGCCGACGCGGTGAAGGCAGGCGTCGGCAAAGGTGCTCTTTCCCGACGCGGTTATTCACGCATCGACAAATAGTATACACGAAATTCGAATTGTCGATGCGTCATTATCTGCGTCGGCATAAGTGGTCTATGCCGACACACCATTACTATGGCGTCAGCAAAGCTTCTGCCGACGTTGGTGCCGACGCTTACGATTGCGTCGGTAAAGCTTATGCCGACGCAATTGTCAAACTTTCCCGACGTCATACCGCGTCGAGAAACTCCCATTTCCTTGTAGTGATATTGTAGGTTTACATTAAAAATGGATAAAATCATACTATTGGAGAAATACAAATATGGTCATTGTCTAATAGCACACTTTTTTTTTTTTTTTTTTGACCGTTCAACAAATGTATGTAGGTGTGGAGGATCGAACGTTCGACCTTAGAGAATGTAATAACTAATAAGTACGGTCAAATCCACCAAGCAATGAAACGATGGACTCTTAACACAAGTTCATTAATCGTCTCAACCATGATTAATTATAGGAACAAAAATCAATTTATACCGAGATATTGATATCAATTAAAATCATAAACTAATAATTGTATTAATTAAAATCTTGAACTTTCATCAGAGTAAATCAATTTAGACCCTCTATTAATAATTCATAACTATTTTCACCAAATTCCCTTTAAAATCAACTTTAAAAGAACCTAAATAACATCATATTCTTCTCCAAAATCATAACAAAGTATAGTAAGAAAAATTATCACATACATCTTTTTAAATAAGCAGAGAAAAATAGAGGAAGAAAAGAAGATGAAAAACCACCCTCTCTTATTTATGAAAACCTCTATAATTCATTTGAATATTCTACAACTTCTCTCTAATATTATGCCAAAAAAGTCTTACATGTGTAAAAATCATGTATTAATGACTCAATCATAACAGATGGTCTAAATTGATTAATAGTTTAAGATTTTAATTGATTCAACCAACAAACTTCAAAATATAAATTAATTTTTTCTTCAGTTCATTGTTTAAAAAAAAAAATCTTCCCTTAATTATATGTATTATGCCCATGTAAGGAAGAAAAATTAAAGAAGAGCCGGCAAGATAATATAAGAAGGGGATTTTTTTTTTTTTTTTTTGACATATTTTTGTGTTCGTGTATGCAACTAATGAAACACACGACAAGTAAAGAGACCAATGGGAAATTAAATTAGCGAACTCTAGGAATAATAGGGCTCACGTGTTGGAATGCCCAAGTGTTTGTAATAACATTGAAAAAGAGGTTTTTTTTTTTCCTTTGAATTGACAAAATAATCCATTGATAGGGATCCATTTTTTGAAAGGGAAAGTGCAAAGAACTTGACCTAAATTTTGAAGAACAATTTTATAGTTTTTTAACAAAAAAATATATATTTTGTTTTTGGGTTAGTTTGGGAGCCCACTAACTAGTGTTGTGTATATCTAAATGCCATTGAAAATGAGACCCACCTCTTAATTCAATTCTAAATTATTATTAGTGATTAGATTAATGGATTGAATTAGAGAAGTTATTGTCACCTTTAGTATTTAAAGTCTTCTCTAAGTTACCTAATTTTTAGATTAATTACACAGATGTATATAATATTTATTTACTTTCAAATTATTACGAGATTTCACAAGAGTGTTAATGAGACACGACAAACTAAAGGGAAACCTTTACATCCTCGTGATCCCTCTATTTTTTATTGTTCTAACAAATTTCCTTTTACAAATCGAAAAATTTGTGAAGAAGGATGTTTTCTGAGAAAATTATTAAAGATAGATTTGAGAGGTTGAGATTGAGGCTAGGGTCGAAGTCGGAAATAACAATATGGGTTGAAATAATTTTGATATCTCTAATTTAGTCAATGATAAATTTATTAAATTCGTCTATGCCCATAGACCCAATCAAGAGAAGAAAATAACATAATATGATCTATTTGAACGAGAGAATTTCTAACACTTTAATAATATGAGTGAAATCATCACTAGACTTTAATACTTAAATGAATAATTTAATTCATTTATGACATTCCTAAAGCATAGTCTACAAATTACATCAGATTAATGTTATAAATTTTCCATTATATTTATTTTCCAAAATTATGGCAAGTTTTGAATTGCATTAATATTCCACCAGCTGATGACTTTTTTTTATTATTATTATTAAAAGCTGATGACTTGATTGATAGCATAAAAAATTTATACTTTGAAGAAGGGGATTAGTTCTAAGGTAGCCCCCTATATTCATATAGCCATAATTTCCTTTTTTTTTTTATTCACATAGCCATATAATTGATATAATTGACAGAGTGAGAAAATAATTATATATATATATATGAATATTCATATATTTTAATCAAACCAAATCTGAGTAAATCTTCAAACTTAAGAATGTCATAAGAGAGATGGAAAGTCAATGATTATAGATTAGAAAGTCAAGGATAATTCAAATTTTTAAAGAGATTAAAGAAATTCATCACTCTTACACATCATGCTGAATTAACCATATAGTGATTGCAACCCAACAAAAAATATCAATTGATGATAATTAAATTATTAAAGGGTTTTTTACTTTTTCAGAAAATAAAATTATAAAGGTTTGTAAACTGTTTTCAAAAATAGTTTTTTTTTATTTTGATTCTAAAATTGTTTTAAAGAAAAGAATTGTGATGGAATATAACCTCAAAAGTGTTAAAGCAAAGAAAACTTCGCATTATATCATATATGTAAGAATATATTAAAATAAAATTTGAATAATTTTTCAAAACAGCTTTGAAACATTTTCCACATCTTTCTTATTTTAAAAATATAAAACTATTTTAGAAACAGATGGTAGTTTTTAACGATTCCATCAAGCAATTTATTTTTGTTCAGTTTTAAGCGTTTTGATAGCCCATAGGGCCTTTTTGTTTGATTTTTCTTTTTATGTGTAAGTTTTTTTTTTTTTTTTACTGATTTTCTCTCCATTTTTCTGCCATTATTTTTATCTTCTCTATCATGATTTTATCTTTTTTAATGAAAAATTTGATTTCTAGTCAAATTTTATTAAAAAAAAAATTAAAAATTACTTTTTTAGTTTTCAAAACTTGGTTTGGTTTTAAAAAACATAAGTAAAAATTAGATAAAAAACATAAAAACTCAGAGGTGGAAGTATAGTGTTTAAAAACTTAATTTTTAAAAATTAAAAATTAAAAAACTAAATTGTAATCAATCAAGGCCTTAATTTTTAATTTTTAATTTTTAAAAATTAAATTTATAAATATACTTCCACTATGAATTTGTTTTCCAACAAAAAAGTGTTTTCAAAATTATTTTTAAAATCCAAACTCAATTTTGAAAACTAAAAAAATAGTTTTTAAAAACTTGTTTTTGTTTTTGGAATTTGATAAATTACGAATTTAAATTTTTTTTTAGAGAGATGGCAATTATTAAAGAAATATTAGTGTAAGCAAACAAACACAATTTTAAAAAATAGAAAACTAAAAATGAAAATCATTATCAAACGGAAAATTATTATCAAATGAGACCTAAAATTTTTTGTTGTGGAATTGACTGCATTTTTTTCATTTAATTTTTGGTTTTTTTTAAAAAAATAACTTTTATTTTAAGGAAAATTTAGAGTTTACTTTAAAGAAAAACTATAATGAGTGACAAACTAATAGTGTTATTTGCAAATTTGTCTAGAAAAACAATTTACAAATTATATGACAATTTTTGTATCATTTGATAAACTATGTGACTGATATACTATTTATATGATAAAGTCTACATTACTCAATCATTGATAAAGAATATTATTAATATACCAATATAAAATATATCACTAATTATTTAATATACTATTTTTTATTATTGATAAAATACATTACTGATTGGTATATAACTGATATACCATTTTTATATCATTTGATAAAGTATATCACTAGCATACGTACAAATAATTGATATACATGTTCTTCTTTTCTAAAAGGATATAGGGTTAAACATTTTATTATGAGACAAATTTGCTATTATTTGGACCAAATTTGCTACGAAATCTCTTAATTTAATGGAATTAAAATTTTAAAATTAATAGTAACTTAATTACTTTAACTAAAGATTAAATTACAAAGTTTCGTCTTCAAACTTTAAGGTTTGTTTCTATTCGAGTCTCTAACTTTTCAATTTTATATCTAGTAGGTTTTCGATTTTTTCAATATTTTTAAAAATTCACAGATCCACTAGACTTAAATTTACAAGCTTAAGTTCTACTAAGGCGCATAAATTTCAATTTTAATATTTAAGGCCCCGTTTGATAACCATTTTGTTTTTGGTTTTTAGTTTTTGAAATTTAAACCTAAAAATACTACTTATACCAATGAGTTTATATGTGTTCTTATCTACTTTGTACCTATGTTTTCAAAAACCAAGCCAACTTTTGAAAACTAAAAAAAATAGCTTTCAAAAACTTGACTTTGTTTTTAGAATTTGGCTAAGAGTTACGTTCAAATGTTTACTTAAGGGAGGTGATCTCTATTGTAAAGAAATTAGGTGAACATAAACTTATTTTTCAAAAACTAAAAACCAAAAACAAAATGGTTATCAAACGGGGCCTAATAGATTCGGTTAATTTTTTTAAAAAAAAAATTGAATATATGTTAGGAGCTTAATTAGACACAAAATTGAAAATTCAAATACCTAACCAAGGTTAAGTAGTAAAAGAAAAACATTTTTCCAAAAAAAAAGAAACATGCAACCCTTATAGAAAAGTAGGGTTTAGTTTTCAAACCAAATATTGTAGACCCATGTAGTAGTTAATTTGGTTCAAATGCACATCTACTCTGCTCTTTTTGCATTGAATATATGAAGTTTATTACACACATTAATAATCTAAAAGCTTTTTTTTTTTCTCTTTCCATTGAAAATCAAAATTTTGAAAGACAACTTTGTCATTGCATTTATAATTGTCATTTCTATCCCAACAGGACATCTGAGAAAGAACAAGACTAATTAAGAGCAAGAGTGTGGCAAGTGTTTTTTCTTACAAGACCCATGATGTGTCATTAAATAAAAACAAAAAAAAACACATCAATTAGACTTCCCCTTCTAAAATGCTATAAACAGTAACCAAAAAAAAACAGTAACAAAACAAAATTAAAAGGTATGGTTACCGACAAATATTCTTAAAAAAACTATATGAATCTTGTTATTGTAATTTATATTCACATTGGATATACGGTAGATTGAAAATATGAGTTGATCCTTAAAATTAACATCAAACTCGTCGTTGACATATCAAGGGGGTCGTTGTTGTTTCTCTCACAAGATTTATGATGTGTGAGAAAATTAAAAGAAGAAAAATACACCTCGATTAAAAGCTATCAAGTGACACACAATATTATTATATGTGAGAAGAAAATTTTTGTATGGTATTATCTGATTTTGAAGTGAAAGATGATTAATTTGAATGTTGGATGTGCATTTATGATAGCTTTTGGATTTGTGGTGGTTGCATCATACACTTAAATGAGTTTGGTTGGATGGTTTTCTTCTTCTTAAATCACCAATCAAACTAAAAGCTTAAGTCGATAATATAGTCTAATATTCTCCCTCACTCGTGAACTTGGAAATTTGATGAAAAGCTAAACAAGTGGAATCAATACGGGTTTTTGAACACATGATCTTCTGGACCACCTGCTCTGATACCATCTTAAATCATCAATTAAACTAAAAGTTGATTGTTTGGGGTAAATTTAATTATATCAACATTGTCTAACAACCATCACAAATTTATTTTATTTTTGACTTTGGTAATTTACTCTCTCTTCACATGAGGAAAATGGGGCAACATTATTGGGGACACTAGTAAAAGCTTTTTTTTTCTAATGTCCTCTACTTATTTTATGTAATATATATATATATATATATATATATATACTCCACTCAGTTTTAATCTATTTACGATTGTTTGTTAAAGTGAATGATCTAATTAGCTATAACTTTTTTTTAGTTTTATCAGAGTAAACTTAACTCAATAGTAATTGGCTTGTACCTTCAACAAAAAGGTTAAAAGTTTGAATCCTTCTACTTCTAAAGAGTGTTTAACTCAACAAAAAAACTTTTTTTTTTATTTTGAGAAGCATGAGTGTTTATTAATAACTTTCTTTGTTTGGAAATATATTTATAATTTTTTTTATAAAATAATAGCTAAATGTTTAAAATGAAAAGTAGCTTTTATTTTTAAAATTGGCGGGTTTCAAAGATATTTATGTAGAGAGAAATCAAGATATTTTTTTTAGTACAACAAGGATTAGAAATTTGAACATCTACTTCAAGAGAAAGTAGACGCTAATCATTTTGGTAGTTTCAAGATACTCTTAAAAAGTGGGAAAAAAAAACTATGAAAAATATGGTTAGTAAACAAGCTTAAAACGTAAAAACAAAATTATTATTAAACTTAGCCTTAATATTCAACTAGATTCTATCAGTGAACAACTTCAAAGGTGTTTTAAGGCTCAAAGGGAAAGTTTAATTATATAATTCGAGGGTTGTGAAGGTTTAATTAGCCTACATTCGATAAAAAAAAAATGTTCATTTTAAGTTTGTGAGTTTTGTGCACTCCATAATTTTAAACTTTTAGGAGCTAATATTATTTAAAATGCAGACTTGTTTAGTCTGGGGTTATAATAGTCTATGTTTGAAGTGCAAAGCATTCCACTTGTTATTATAATTTGTGCCTCAAACATGCCCTTAAATCTCCCTCCTCAAACTAAACACTTCTACAAATCATATTTTGGTAATGTATTTTTCTATAGAATTTAAACCATGTTGCATAAACTCATACTTTTCAACTACGTACACAAATTTAAACTTTAGTAAAGTTATGCGAGCTAAAAATCTCTTTAATTGTCACTAAGGAACTATTTGGGGTGTTGAGTGAATTATAATAACATGTATTATAATAGTATATAGAATTATATAATTTGTGTTTAAGGTGTAGAGTTATTTAATCTGGATTATAATAATCTCTCAGAGGTTTTCATGGATTATTATAACACAGGTTATTATAATATGCACTCCAAACCGGCCTTTATATTTTAACTTGGAGGGCATCTTGATTACAAAAACAACATGAGGCTAGGCCAATTAATAGAGTTTTGCTCCTATTTTGCCAATTAATAGAGTTTTGCTCCTATTTTTCCACCTTTAATCTCTTTCCATATACAAAGAGAATAATAAATAAAGTGCTCAAAATCACTTGGCTGGAAGAACATTCCATTTTTTATGATTGGATTCTCTTCATATTGAATTCAAAGTGAGAATTTAGGTACTAAAAAAAGTGGGAGTTTATTTATTTAGTTTGTGGCATCTGATGAGGTGGAGAAGTTAGTTAAATATGTTGCAAATTTTATTAAAAAAACATTCATTAAGAAATTGATTTAGAGAAAAATAATGATGTTTTTTTTTAATTTTGACAATGACACATGAGCTATTATGAACTATAAATTAAAGTCATTAATTTTTTTTTAATAATTTTAAATCACCTCGTCAGCAGGTACGAAACAAACTTATAAAAAAATATATAATTTGAGTTTGATTTCAGCTTCTATTTTATATTTTCTATTATATTATTCTGGCTGAAGTCAATATGATAATCATTATTTCGTCCGAATTTTCCCTTAAAAAAGGCTTCTTCCAAATAAAGAGCAATGCCTACTAATGTTGTTTTAACATTTTGAAATTCGTTTGAACAAATAATTTGGTTTTTAAATTAATAAATAAGTTTGTTGGGTAATCATTTAAAAAAAATAATCAAATACAAAAAAATAGAATAATCCTATATGTCTAATAATAGTTAATATTGTTTGTTTTGTAGTTATTCATTTTAAGAGTTAGGCACGTTTACTCATATGATTTAGCTTTTTACAATTTAAAAAATCATTATAAATTTTTAAAATAGAGTTCTAGAATGTTTTTTTAGATTTAAGGAAAGTTTCGAAGGGAAGATTAAAAAGAAGCTGATCAAAGGAAGTAAGTTTAATGTTTTAAAGCTAAAAACCAAAAAAAGAAAAAAATGATAAACAAATAGACTCAAAGCTTTTAAAATGTTTTCGGAAAGTAGATTTGCATATGTAGCAAAGAATATAAGTTAGTAAGCTTTAAAAAATTGAAATTAAAAATAAAATGATAACCAAAACGAATTTATGTTCAAGTTTTTTCTTTTTAAAAGATAGAGACTCGTTTGATAGATATTTTTAGTTTTTGGTTTTTAGTTTTTGATTTTTGAAAATAAAACTTATAAATACTATTTCGATTTATGAATTTATTTTATTATCTACTTTCTAAAAGTATTTTCAATTTTGAAAACTAAAAAAATAATTTTTAAAAATTTACTTTTATTTTAAAATTTGACTAGAAATTCAAATGTTTTATTAATAGAGGTGAGACCATAGTAAAGATGGTAAAGAAATTATGATAAAACAAGCACAATTTTTTAAACACAAAAAATTAAAAGCGAAATCATTATCAAACAAGACTTAAGTTTTTGTCATTTGTTAGGCATATGTTTTGTTTTTATCACTTTTTTTTAGAATACTTACAAAAATTTTATCCAAATTTCAAAAGCCAAAACAAAATCTTAAAATCTACAGACTATTAGGTTCAAAAGAAAAATCTACAAACTATATTTTTTTTTTTTTGAATTGTAACGATAGTAAAAATACTAAGATATTTACAAATCTAGCCATGATTTTTAATATAGTAAAATTTGTTAAAATCTAATTTTTATTTTTTCATTATTCCATTTTACTTTCATTAGTGTATCAATATGATATATGAATAGTATATTATTTTTTTAGTACAATTAAAGTTGGAGATTCAAATAACAGATCTCGTGGTCGTTAACATATTCATCATACTAGTTGAGTTATGCTTTCGTTGGAAATATTTGGTATATTATTAGTATATCTAATATATTTTATATTTGGTATATTAATCAACTAATAGATACCTAAAACAAAGTATATTAGTAGCGTATATTATTGATATATTATCGAATACACTTCTTTTTAGATGTATCAATAGTTTATCAATACATACTTTATATTAGGTATAGAAGCAATATATCACTGATAAACTACTGATATAATTGCAGGAAATACAAAGGTCTATTTTGTTTTTTTTTAATGAACAGTACACACGACTGTAATTTAAATCTTTTCTTTCTTTTTTTTTTCTACTCAAGCAAGTGATCCCTTTTTTTTGTCCCATTAGTTTTGAAATTTTTTTCCAAGGACATTAATAGAGATTACAAAACCCAAAAAAAAACATCATTATTCACATAACCATAACTTTTAAAAACAAAAATCATATAACACAGATCATTTTCAAACAATTCCTTTTTTATTTTTATTTTTTTAAAAAAAAAAGTAACTTCCGTACAAATAGAGAATATTAATTAGTAATTCCAATAATTTTCTTTTCTCTTTTTATCTTTTTTTTTTTTTTTTTGCTGACCATGTCTCTTTAGTTCTTTTTAGAATAAAAAAAATGGAGGTTGATTAAGAAAGTTTAGTCTTTGTTCTACTCATGGCTTCTCTCATCGGATACCATCATTAGAGAAGAAAAGGAAAAGTGAAAAGTAAGAAAGAAAGAAAAAAACAAGTGTGAATTTGAGATCGAACATTTATGTTCCAAGAGAGCATAAACTGTCTCAATCACCTATGTCAATGTTTTCAAACGTTGTTGTAAATATCGCGAGTACCTAGTCATACTAGAAAAAAAAAAAAATGGTTACATGTGATCAGATCGAGTTGATTCGATCAATATACTGAGGTAACATGTATATTGGGGTATTTACACACTTTAATATTATTTTACATGCAATCTAAAAGAATGGCATATGATATTTTCTGTACTTCGCATAACGATTCGTCTAAATTACTGTGAGGCCAACGTACTTTTGCTCTCACTCTTGTTCTCGATCTTCTCTGACTTAATTTTGTGTTATTTCTTTCTTTCCAATCTTTTCTTCTTCAATCTCACTTTCGTTGGCTCTCGCCCTTCTCTGACTTAATTTTATCTTCTTCTTTCTTTTCAATCTTTTCTTCTTCAATCTCGTTCTCGTTGACACTCACTCTTGTCTTTCTCTAACTTAATTATCTTCTTTCTTTCTTTTCAATATATTTCTTCTTCAATCTCACTCTTGCTCTTTGGAAGTGAGAGACATGAAAGATTCGCCAGCAATTTTGCTTACATGGCAAGCGAGAGCGAAAATGACAATTAGTAGCAAGAACGACGTTACCCTGTCTGAGAATGTGAGCAAGTGAGACGGCCCTCTTAGGTAATTTTGCATGCATTACCACGTCGTTAGAATGAGTCATATTTCATTATTTTCAGAAAGTAGGTCAAATGACATTGAAGCGCATAAAAATGAGTCATTTGTACATTTGATAGGTCTGGATTTTCATAAATTTAGGATCAATTTGGACTAATTTTAATTTGCACATTTTTCAAAATGTATTTTTTAATAAAAAAAACCCCGTTTAAGATTAATAAAACACTCATATCTTTGGTTACATTTTCTCAAAAGTGCTTTTATACACAAGCTTATTTGGTATGCTCTGCACTCAAAATGCTTCCACTACTATCAAATTACTATAAATGATGAACATTAAAAACTATGAACTAATAAGTTCAATTTTATATTTAAAATACAATGATTTGGTAGTTGACTACCACCCGTAGTGGTCACCAGAGTGGTAGCCGACAATGGGTTATCTAAGTGGTGTCAGTAGTGATCGTTGGCGGTGGTCGCCAAAAATGGTCGTCGGCAGTGATAACAATAGTGTGAGAGTACTTTGATCATTTTCATACATCATGAAAAATTGTGAGGGATTCCAACTCAAACACTCAAAACTACTTTTTCTAAAATTTGGTTTCAAATATTTCACTTAATATATTTTTCAAATTCATTTTTTACAAGTCATTTGAAGTACTGGTGGTCAAACGTTCTAAATCTTATTAAAATAAAAACTTAATCCATAGGGGCGAATAGGGGTATACAAATAATCCGGCAACCCGAGTAACTTGAATTACCTAGGAGAACCGAAAAATTCGGGTCAATTCTCGTATTTGGCTTTTTAGGCTCTGGTTAACCCAACCCAACTCAATTATATTTTTTAAATTTTATTTTAATTACGTATATACTTATAAATGAATTATTGGTCTATTTTTTATGTTTTTCTTCTAGACTTCTAACCAATATTAAGATGTTATAAAATTTGAAGTTCGATATTTGAATTTTATGTGATTTTAGTTATTAATTCGAGAAAAAAATATTTTAAATAATTAAAAATTAAAAAACTTAACATGACACCTAAACCAATCCAAGAGTTGGTTGGGTTTCTTATGAATAGGGTTGATTGGGTTGAAAGAATGACCAATTCGAATTTTCGAGTTTATTTTAAAAAATCTCTTAATCCAATCCAACCCGGCTTATATACACCACTAAGGATGAAATCAATTTTTTGATCTATTGAGTGATTGATTGAGGATGTTGATCAAAGTAGTACTTTTAGTGGTCTAAGAGGGTTAGTTTGTGCAAAAAAGATTTCAATTTTCTTTGATCGATAGACCGATTCAACCTTGGTTTTTGGTGAATCGAGTCAAATCAACTTATTTACCATGTGAAGGAAAAAAATAAAAAATAGATGAAATGCACATAATGATTACTATTATTATTTTAATAAAATATTTAGTGATCTAAATCACATTATTGCTATAAAAATAACTTTTAAAAAAATACATTGATAAATATTTTTTAAAAAAAATAAAGGTTATCTAATCACTTTTTTATGTATCCTTTCCCTCTCTTTCTCTCTCAATTAAGACTTTCAAAGCTAGAGAGGAGAAACTTGGCTCTCTACAAAGACAAAGAGAATTATATTCTCTTCACAATGAGTCTTCATCCATTTTTTTTTTGGAAGAATATTTATAAACATGTTGAATGGGAGAGAAAATTCAAGAATGTTTCAAATGATAAGAGATGTTGATTATTTCTTAATCAATTAAACAATATTTGACATTAAAAAATCGAATTAATTTTTTTTAGTACATCAACATTTGGGGGTGAGGGATTTGAACCCATGATCTCTTGGTCATAAGTCTTACTTGATGTCAGTTGAGTCATGCTCTTGTTCGTCAACTCCAATTAATTTACAATAGAGAGAAGAATATATTTTAATGTCAAAAGAGTTTCACTATAATAAATTTACCATCTATGAAAGTTTTTAATTTGCAATAGAGAAGGATTTCTTTTAAGGTAAGAATTTCTCTCTAGGGTACCTCAAAAAAATAAAAATAAATAAGATTTTGTCATCTATGAACCAATCAATCCATTGACAATATTTATTTAAAAACCAATTTTCTAAAATTAGAATCAATCATATTTTTAATAAAATGGTGAAGACAAGGGAGGCATAATTCAATGTGTCAAAAATAATAATTTAAACATCTTGAAGATTCAGACTACATAAATACAATACTAAAATTATAGGCACCAAAATTTATAATTCAACTTAAAAATTTTTTTATGAATAATATAATAATAATTGGGACATAACAAAAGAAAATTTAGCATTATGATAGATGGTGAATAATTCTTGTGATTAAATATGCGACAAAGACCAAAATAGATAAGGCATCTAGTATCATATACAAGATCGATGGTTGATTCATCATCTCTACAATTGTCGAGAAAAAAAAAATACTACAAAGATAGAACAAAGTTAAATATACAAACTTTTCTTTGAATATAGTACCTTTTAACATTATTTTTTAGTACAATAAATGAGAAAGTATGAAGATTTGAACTTTTGATCTCAAAATAATACATACTAATTACCATTGAGTTATACTCATTTAGTCCTTTGAAGATTGTTATGAATAGCACTTTTAGCAACATTAAAGTAAATTTGTTAGTCCATGCTCCTTTTCATCTATATACCCTAATGTGACATGGAAAGACACATTTTTATCTAATTTAAATATATGAAATTCCCAGAGTAATACATTGGAGAAAATAATACTTTCATATTCAACAACAATTAACATATTAACGGTCGCAAATCATGGCCAACAAGAGCATATATAACTCAACTGACATCAAGTATGACTCATGACCAAGAAGTCATGGATTCAAATCCTCACCCCCAATTGTTGATGTACTAAAAAAAATTAATCATTAATTAATTACATCGTATTCAATTATGATTATAGGGATTTGAATCTCTAACTACTTAATTAAATCTATCATGTTTGTAGTTAGTGGTCAGGTTGACAATTAATAATCAAATCTGCAAATATTTTTAGGATCTCTTAATATCTATTGCAATGATCAAATACAAGGTACAGTTAATAGATATATGGGCATGGCAAACCACCCAAATTGCTATGTGAAACATGAGTTAGATCTCACGATAAGTGAAATCAAACTCTCCTATAAATAAAATTCATTTCTTTTAAGTGATACCTATAAATGACACATGTTCGTGTGTCCAAAATGCATTAATAAAACAATAAATTAAATCATAAACTTTTTTAAACAAACTTTTAGTTGATTTTTTTATTTAAAGATTTAATTGAAAAATGTTTAATGCTATTTACCTAGAAGTTCAAAGGCTATTTAGTATATTTATCCAAAGTTTTAATTAAGATAATTAGAATAGAGTTGAGTAGAGAAGTCATCTATTATCATTTAGGGCAATTTAGTCACAACAACTTCCATATCTTTTTTAACTAAAAAAACTCTAAAAAACATATATACAAAAAGTTGACATATTCAAATTCTTATTAAATTTTTTAAAAAAACACACATATGTGCCCCAACTAATTAAAACAATATATTATTGATTACAAAAAAAATTAGAAATTTAAACCTTCACTCTTGCATTGTTGTTGAACTAAAAAAAAGTTTTAAAAAAATAAGTTGTTCAATTCGACTCCTATTTTTGCACACCTTAACCTTTTATCTTCCACAAAGAAAAAGAAGGAAAAAAATCAAAATACTTGAGATTTCATTCTATTTGAGTCTTTGTACTTTTCAGATGTCCAAATTGTGTCTTTGTACCTTCAATAAATCTTAAAATTAATCACAACTATTAGTTTGAAGTTAACAATTAAAATTAATTAAGTAATAATAATAATTTTCATGCAAAAAAGTCACAATGGGCTCAACATATTTCTAAACTATTTTTTTTTAGAATAGTACGGACTAATTTTAGATTTTAAGCTTTATTAAATATATTAAATATAGGAGTGTACAAATAACTCGGTAACCCGAGCAATCTGGATTACCCAATCCAAACCATAAGGGTTGGGTTGAGTTAGGTTTTTTTTCGATTTAGATTGGGCTAGAAGTTTGGAGAACCGAAAAGTTCGGGCCGATTCTCGGGTTTAGCTTTTTAGACTCGGGTTGACCCAACCCAACCCAAATTTTATATTTATGTTATTTTAATTTAATTAGATGTATACTTATAAATGAATTATTTGTCAATTTTTAATGTTTTTCTTCTAAACTTCTAATAAATGTTAAGATGTTTTGAAATTTGAAGTTTGATATTTGAATTTTATGTGATTTTAGTTATTAATTCAAGAAAAAATATTTTAAATAATTAAAAAATAAAAAAAATAAAAAATAATAACCCGATGACCCAATCCAATCTAATCCAGAAAATATTAGATTGGGTTGACATTTCTCTCATGAATAGGATTGGTTGGGTTGAATGAATAGCTAACCTGAATTTTTGGATTGGTCTAAAAAATTCTTCCAACTCAACCCAACTTGATGCACCCCTAATTAAATATACATAAACTAAATTTAGTATAGAGATGAAAATGATATTTTAACCAAAAAAAACCTATGTTCCTGATTTTCGTACCATACAGGTAAATAATGCATCCACAAAGGTCCATTTCTCTCTCTTTCTTCACTCTTCTTTTTTTTTTCTCTCTCTCTAAATAGCAAGAATAAACCTGCCCAAACTGGCTATTTATTAATTCCGACGCTAATTTCCCAAAACAAAAAAAAAAAGGGGCCACAGACGCAATTTTTGAACTTTCCACACTATTATTTATACTTCCCTTTCTTCCACTTCAAAACCCCATTTGCTATCTCTCTCTCTTCTCTCTCTCTTCTCTCTCTCTCACTCATAGTTCTTATGGCCAAAGAAAACTCCACCAATAATTCCCTTTGCCACGGCGGCGGCGATCAGTCGCCGGAGGAGAGTGGCTGGACCATCTACTTTGAAGATTTTCTCAACACCAACCACCCTAATTCTGATCATCCCACCTCCTTCTCTTCTTCTTATCTCTCTCACGATCAAAGCTACTCCGTGGCCGACGCCGCCTCCTCCGTCGCCGATCACAAAGACGCTGCTGCGGGGGATCCCGGGTTGACCAGCAAAGATCATATGAACTTTTTCAAGAAGAGGAAGATCATCAAAGATTTGTTTGTTGAAGATGAAGCTTTGGAGGATACTGCTACCTCTCCTGTTAATAGTCCAAAGGTGTGGGATTCTTTCTTTTCTTTTTTTTTATTCCAATTTTATTTTGTGGGGATGAATATGAATAAAAATTTAAGGTCGCGTTGGATAACCATTTGATTTTTTTTTTATTTCATTTTTAGCCAAATTTCAAAAACGTCAAAAACTTCTTTATGAAAACTACTTTTTTTAGTTTCCAATACATGGCTTGGTTTTTTTAAAAAAAATATGTAAAAAGTAGATAACAAATCAAGGAAATCCATCGGTGAAGAAGTATTTATAGACTTAATTTTTAAAAATCAAAAAACTAAAATGATTATCAAACGGGACCTAAATTTATCGAAACGTTATTTAATGGTTAGTTAACATGGTATCAAATGAGGTTTTGCGCTCAATACTTGTATAGTATTATTATTTCTTTTACAATTAATATTGGATTTTTAAATTGAGAGGGTTGAGAATATGAATAAATGATTAAATTTATCTAGACTCGAGTTTAATTTAAGTTTTTGAGTTCAGTTTTTTCTGATGGGTTTTCTTGGACTTGAAAATAAGCAGGTTTCTGATTCAACCTACTTCAGTAAAAACCAGAAGCATAAAGAGAATCTGATCATAACTCCTCAGGTAAACATACAGAAGTGGCAAAACCAAAGATATTGTTTAAAAGATTCAAACTTTTTAATTAGGGTATATTTGGAATCCCATTTTTTTTCAAGAAAAAACACTAATTTTTGAGAAAAATAAAATAATAATGGATGTGTTTTTTTGGGCAGGTAAATGAGAGAAGAGAAATGGGTTTTGTTGGCAGTAACTACACAGAATTGAAGAAAAGAGGTCTTTGCTTGGTACCTTTGTCTATGGTAGTTAATTATTTGGCTGAATAATTTCCCTCTCTATCTTTCTCTCTCTCTCCTGTTTATGTACATATTCATTTGATGAATGCTACTTTGTATTTTGTATGTATAAATTAAAATGTGTATTATAGAATCTAAGTTGGTGTATTATTGTAATGTAATCAAATGAAGGCATTAGAGTCACATGAACATAGCTCAACTGGCATAAAATTTATACTCTCGACTAAGAGGTTAATGATTCAAGTCTCGTATCTCATATGTTATAAAAAAAAAAATGAAGACATTAGAAGAGATAAACATATATAATAATAACAATCTTTAATTTAAATTGTTGTTATGCTTTTTCGAGTGGGAATTAAGTAAAAAAATTAGAGTGATTATATAAATAATGAATGATTTGAATTTTGTGCGAAGGGAATAATATGGAAAAAGAAGTGATTTTAGAGAGAAGGGTTATAATTTTAAATTAAGAGTCTTTTTGAAAAAGGAGAAAATGAACGACATCTTTTGAATTAGGGGGGTGTTCCATCGTTGGGTTTGGTTCGATGTGATCAGTTTGATGTTTTGGAAAAACTTAAAATGAACTTATAAATAGTTCACTAGGTTCGATTTGATTTGGTTCGGTTTTTTGGAACATTTACCACTTTGATTTGGTTCGGTTTTTTGGAACATTTACCACTTCTCCAAATTGTTGGATCAAAATTTTTGAGTATATAATACGTCTTTAGATAATTAAATATGATAATTTTCATGCAATCTAACAAGTGAAACATGAACATGTGACATTAAAAAGCTACCTTAATCTATAGAATGGATAGCTAAAGTAAGTATAGTAATGGACATGTATTCGTTCCTTTAAAATCAAAAGTTTATCCTCGTATCATATACATGGCTTCTGTTATTGATTTTGCTTTATATTTTGAGTTTTAACAAATATTTAATAAGTATTTTTAGAAATTATATATATATATATACACCGATTTTGTTGGGATGTAAAGAAAGAAAAAATCAAATCAAGCCTACTTGACTACATATAATATAGCCAAGGTTTAAAATGTTGATGTCGATGGAAATATCGAAATTTCAATTTCATGAAAATATCAATAAAATGTGGATGTCGATGGATATTTCTGAAAAAAATTTAAAAATTAAAAATATATTTAAATTAGAAAATAAACTTTATACACTTTTTAAATGAGTTAAATGCTTGTTATAATATTATATTCATATTATATTACATTTTGTTACTATTTTCTTTAATATTTCATCAATTTTGTACGATATAATGGAAGTGTCGATTCATCCCTAGTGTCGATTTCGAACTCATAGACATGTGAAAATACCGATGTGTCGACGAAAATTTAATACCAGGAATATAGCCTACACTTAAACATTGAAATATAAATGGATTATTTTTCAACTATTTTTTTGGATCAAGAGGTCAGAGATTCATATTCTCCACTCCACATACTTCATAAGTGGGTAAACGACTCTACCTCGCAAACTTCAACTTGTTCACGATTGAAATCTGCACATTTATCGAGAACCCTCATTTTCTTATATTTTCCTCTCTCCATTTTAATTTTTTGTTTTGTAATTTTTGTAGACTTATTCATCAACATTTTATTGATATTACTATTGATACTTTCATAAATTCAAAACCTCAATATTTATTTGGACATCGACATTTTAAACATCGATTCTAAGTAACTTGATTCGAAATTCTAGAAAATTTTGCAAAATATGACTATTATGGTAAGAGTATTTTTATTAATGATTATTAAAATGATGAATACTTACATATCAAGTTGTTAAAATTTATATTTAGACAATAATTTTAAAATTACAGAAAAACGAGCAAAATATGGTTGTCATTATCGTGATTTTTCTTATATAAATATATCATTTAATTTTATAGGATGATAAACTAAAATTTACTCAAAAAATCAAACTTCCTCCTGGTATAGTGGTTGAGTGATTTTCTTACTATACTATAATGTGGAATTCAATCCAACAATTAATGCAGTTATTTATTTTGTGTGTATATATACATGCCTCTAACTATGTCTAAATCATATAATATATGAAAATGGAAATAAAAAATTATTCCATTGATGGGAACAAATTCTTATTTTTTAAATTTTAAAAAATTGATATCTAATATAACTTTAATGGTACAGTATAACAAAAAAAAAATGGTAGAAAAAAGAATATTTTGCACTTAAACACAAATTTCATTAACTCCGACTAAAGAATTTAGGAGCCAAATACAAATACAACTCTAGACTTAATAACTCCACTCACTGTTCCAAACGCTCCCTAAAAAATTGAAAATTTTTAAAAGTTCAACCATGTATACGTATACCACAGTTTTAAGTTATCCATCAAAAAAATCTCAAATTTCCTTTTAGATTTCTTAAAAAGAAAACAATTTTAATAAAGAGAATCTAACCAATAAAAAAAAAAATTCTTTAATAGAAAGAACTTTTCTTTTTATTTTATTTTAATTCCTTACCTAAAATGTTAATAAACACTAATTTAGTAGATGCTTAAGTAATTTCAATGTTGAGTTAGTTAACAACGTTATAACGATTATATAGGGAAAAAACTAAAGAGTTCTATATATAAATATAGTGAACCATATGATGTAATTGAATTTTCTCTCAGAGGTTGTTTTAGGGTGTGGGCTATTAGTTTATGGAATACTTTACACCTCTAAACACAAATTATTATAATTTAGATTAAATAACTTTGTATTTAAAACATAAATTATATATAACCCACGAACTATTATAATCTAAACAACCTCTTAATGATAAAAAAATATTGGTTAAAATATCATTTTTGTCCTTGTGCTTTGATAATTGTTCCATTTTGGTTCTTATACTTCCAAATGTCCAATTTTAGTCTCTCTGCTTTCAATAAAGCTTAAAATTGGTCTCTATGATAAATTTGAAGTTAATTTTTATCAAAATTAGTTACTAAATAATAATAATTTTAACACAACAAAAGACACAATGTGAACATACTACAAGAAAAGACAGAATGTGAACATACTTTCAAAATTTGTAGGAAAAAAACTAATGAAGACTATTTTAAAAAAAAAAAAACTAATGGTAGAGACCAATTTTAAGTTTTATTTAAATTATAGGGACTAAAATTGAGCATTTGAAAGTACAAGGACCAAAATAGAAAAATTCTTAAAGCATAGAGGCCAAAATGGTATTTTAACCAAAAATATTTCTCCATCACATTTTTCTGAGTTGTATGTACATGAAATATTTTACTTTTCTTCAATGATAAAATGATGATGATTTTTACAAGATCACGAAATAATGAATTTATTTCATAATTTCCTTACCAAAAGGATGTTATATTAATAACAATGTATTACAAAGTATGCAGTCAGGCATGCTAAAAAATGATGATATTAAAGTCATAAATAAAAGATATCTCGTCCATACTTCTCTTTTTTTTAGTATAATTAGAATTGGAGATTCAAACCACAGATCTCGTAGTCGTTAACACATTTATCATACCAATTAAGCTATATTTTCTTTGCCCATACTTCTTCTTTATATATTAATGAGATGCACACATATGTATTTCAATCATTTGTGAGGAATATTTTTATTTATTTATTTATTTTTGTTTATACAACAATAAGATTTAAATTTTTAACTATTCAAATAACGGATGTTTTACTAAATCCAAATAAAAATTATAATAAGATCATAAAGAGTAAATTAGATAATTTTGTTTGTGTCATATCAATGTTAATGTTTCGAACTTCACAAAGTATTTAATATATATCATATCAAAAGGCATTTTAAATTAGGAGAACTTGTGTTCTAAAATAAAAGAAAATATAAAGCAATAAATTTGGAGCTACCATTGTAATTGCTAAGAATATATATATATATATATATATATATATATATATATATATATATTTATGAAAGTAAAACTATATTTTGTGCAAAAATACCCCCAAGGCCTAAACTATGGGGTTGGGTCAAAAAAAATCCCTAAACTTTAAAAAGTTTCAAAAATACCTCTAAACTTTCAAAAATGTTCAAAAATACCCTTGTCGTAAAGTTCTGGATGGAAAACCGTAAAAAGTTTTGCTTCAAAAATACTCCTCGACTTTAAAAAAGTTTGAAAAATACCCTTGGCCTTAAAAACTTAAAAAAAAAAAAGCTTTTGAACCATTCATTTGGTATTTAATGGGATTCTTTGAGATTTCATTTAATTAATCTATTAGAAATTTAAGAAATTTTCCTGACCTTCCTCGAGGATGATTTGGAAGATCCAAACCATCCGCTTGTTTTCGTAAAAGGTAGTCTTTTACTTTTGTCTTCCTGACTTATGAATTATTTTACATGTCAATCTTAGTTATTTAATTAATTGAATTATTGGTCTAATTGATGAAATCAATTCTTGATTGTTTTATTCATAATTTATTTTATGTATTTATTTTGTTTTGCTCTTATTCATTTTTCTATTCCTTTTTCAAATAAAATTGGGTGATTATATTCATGGTAATTAAGTGAACTAGAATATCAATCCTATATAGACGATACTCTAACATTCTTATACATTATATTAAAACTTAATCCATACACTTAAACAATATTGCATTTTTCTATTTTTTAACTTTTTTTAAAGGTTAAGAGTATTATTGAAACGAAACTTTAACGTTTTCCATTGTAAGTATTTTTTAAGTTTTTTAAGGTCAAGGGTATTTTTGAAACTTTTTTAAAATTCAAGGATATTTTTGAAATAAAACTTTAACGGTTTCCATCCAAAACTTAACGGTGGGGGTATTTTTGAAACTTTTTAAAGTTTAGGGGTTTTTTTTTACACAAATTCCATAGTTTAAGAGTATTTTCTATAATTTAGCCAAAACATAATCATCCTTTCTTATCTCACAAGGAAAGAAATGAGAATTTTATTATAGATTCAATCTTACACTAAATACTTTCATGAGCATGTACTTAAAAAGTCCATATATGATTGATGAACTTCATCTAATTTGCTTAGCTATTTTATAATTATCAACTATGGTTAAATTTGACAGTACAGCAACGAGTCAGCAACGTGGAGGCAGGGATTCAAACTTTTAAGTTCTTGGTCAATAGTATATACCTTAAATAATTAAGCTAGGTTCTGCTGGCGAATTCAGAACTTTAGGTTGGGGCTATATAGACCTAATTTGGACACATTGATATACTGATATTAGTTCACATTTTTTTTTATATTAAATTATTTAAATTCTAAATTTCGTCTTCAAATTTTCAAGATTATATTTAATAAGTCTCTGACTTTAAAAAATAAAAATTTTAATAAATCTCTAAGACCCCATTTAATTTTTAGTTTTTGGTTTTTGAAAATTGTATTTGTTTTCTCACAATTTCTCTACAATAGTTTTTTATCTTCTCTACAATAGTTTTCATTTTCTTAAGAAAATATTTGAGTTCATAGTCAAATTTCAAAAAACAAAACAAGTTTTTTAAATCTACTTTTTTTAGTTTTCAAAATTTGGCTTGATTTCTAAAAACATAGGTAAACGGTACATAACAAAATCAAGATAAACGCATAAATGAAAGTAGTATTTATAGACTTAATTTTCAAAAACTAAATAGTTATCAAATGGGGTCTAAGCTTTCAATTTTCTGTTTAATAAGTCTCTAAATTTTAAATTTTGTATCTTGTATATGAACTTTTAAAAAAATCTAATAGGTTAGAAATTTATTACACATTAAATTGAAAACTCAAGAAGCTATTATATGCAGGATTGAAAGTTTAAGCACTCATTAGATACTTTTTAAATTTGTGAGTCAATACAAATGGATCAAACTTATAATTTAATCAATTAATTTTGTTCAATAAGGAGTAGAAATAAACTTTTTTTTTTCCTTTCATAAGAATTATAAATTCTTTTTATGTAATTAATTTGTTGAAATAATTTATTAAAATTCAAAAATAATTTTATTCTTCCATCTTTATTTGACTTCAGGAAAAAAAAAATCGTCATTTAAAGAAAATAAATTTAAAGATGAAATTGAAAAAACAAACTTGTTAATATTATACATTTGTTGTTATTTTATATTTATAGACATTATGGATAAATTTAAAGTGTTTAAAAAAAAATATGACTTGCCCTTGAATTCAAGGCATAAAAGGATAAATTACTTACATTAAATAAAAAAAAAAGATTTTTATATATATTTTTTAACAAATAAAAATAATGTATACTTTTTTTAAAAAAAAAACCAAATATTACCTGAAAAAAAAAAAAAAAAAAACAAAAGAATAACAAAAATATTAATGCATATGTAGTGTATATTATTAATCGATACATATTAAAGTCAAGGGGAGCTCGTTCATTGTACTTCTGCCACTACTATATACTCAGGTTGGATAATATGTCACTATAATTTTTAAATTAATGTAATTATAATATATTATAATACCTAACTTAATTTTAATGGTTGGTTTGTATACTTAAGATAATGTCATCAAAATCATAGCTAAATATATAGGAAGTTGTAATATGAAGTTTTTTTCTCAACTCCTTCCCATTGAAAAATACCCTATAAAAACAAACTACATTATTATTTATGTCATAATTGAAAAAATAATACAATGTACTATTTGCATTAAAATAAAATAAAATAAAATTTTTTGACATATATAAATACACTTTACATTAGGTTGTTGAGGAAAATTTCTTATTAATTTATACCTTATCCAACTTCCCATACACAAATAATATGCCTTCCAATAAGATGTGGAAGAATTGGTATAATATTGGTAGTGGGATTTTTCTTATTATCTAATTAAGATAAATTGATAAGACATATCGTTTAGACAATTAATTAAAGCTTACTTGCTCTTTTTGTTCTTGTTTTAGTTAATTAAAACCACTAAATTAAATCATTGACTTTAATTTTGAATCTAGAGAAAGAGAGTTGGGCATTTTGGAGAAATTAATAATAAAGAAAGGGCACTAAGGTAAACTATAAACAATAATTTGACATCATCAAGTTCAAATGATCTAGGGTTTTTTTTTTTTTTGGTATTTTTGCTTAATTTAGGGGGAAGAAGTCCAATAATTATTTTGATTTTATTTGGGAAGAATATATTGGAAAAGAGTCTCCCAACTAACTGATCATTTTAATTAATACATGAAAGTGAGATGGAAATTTAAAAAAAATTGAGTGTTCTTCATTTATATTGTTTAATGTCTTAAAAAAATGAAAAGAGACCATTTGATAACTAATTTTCTTTTCAATTTTTTGTTTCTTGAAAATCAGGTTTATTTACTAACATTTTTCTTTGTGTTCATAATCTATTCTAGCCGAACTTTTTGGTAATTATCTAAAAAATTGAGAAAGTTATTTTTTTCCTTTAAATTTAGCTAAAATTTCAAACATATCTTTTACAAAAAAAAAAATAATAATAATAATTAAAAAATATGAGTACAAGCAATTTTTATAAATTTAGCTTTTTAAAATGTAATATTACAAATGACTTCTAAATATCCTCAACCAAATGATTAGAGGTTCAAATCTCAATTCCCACCTGTTAAACTAAAAAAATTAAAAATAAAATAAAATGTAAATAAATAAATAAATAAATAGGAGATAAAATCACTAGTCAAAACATAGTTCAATAGATAAGACATTTGTGCTAATAAGAGCATAACTCAATTGGTATCAAGTATGACTTAAGATCATGAGTTCGAATCTCTCACCCCAATTGTTGATGTACTAAATATATATATATTTGAGAATTTGTAATGGGTAGCAAGGGTGATCTTATTATTTGCAGATATAGCAATATTTAAAAAGAATTGCAAATATGGCAAATCTCTTTAAAAATATTTTATAATTCCAGTTTTACCCTTCTTCCTATTTTTGCGTGTATTTCACCACTTGTGATAGAGATCTTCTTCTGCCACATAAACGGTAAAGATGGACTTCATATTGTTACTACTGTCAGTGATGTCATAGTTACAATTTTATCATTAAGGATTTTTATTTTTCCTGAAAAAGATTTTTTTTATAGTTTGTTTGGTTTGGTTTAATAACAATTTTTTTCAGAATAAATTATGAACTTCATCTCCCATGAATCGAGCTTAATTTTAATTTGATTTCTATTATTTGACAAATGACGTAGCAAGGGTGGTTTTACTATTTGTAGATATAACAACATTTTAAAAGAATTGCAAATATGGCAAAAATTTTTAATTTCTTTTTATAATTCCTATTATACCCTTAGCTTAAACCTATTCATTTTTTTGTTCTTCGCGCGGTATTTCCTTCTTCTTTCCTTCTTCCCCTTTTCAATTGGTTAATTGGTATTTGTTCTTCGCGCAGTATTTCCTTCTTCTTTCCGATTCTTCCTCTTCGCGAGTATTTCGAATATAACAACATCTTTTCGCAGGTATTTTTGATTCCAGTCAAGAATGTTTCGGATATAGCAGTTCTTCGCGAGTATTCCGATTTCGAGTATTCGAGTATTTCGAATCGTAAGTCTTCTGCAATTCAATCGGAGTCGCAAGCTTCCTATTCGATCGCCGTAAGCCTATCTTCCAATCCAGAAATTCTCGTGCAAGTTTGTTTGATTATCTTCTTCAATTCGATCGGAGTCGCAAGCCTTGATTGTAGTATCTTCCTATTTGATCGGAGTCGCAAGCCTCTGGAGTATCTTCCAATTCAATCTTAAGTTGGAGCTCTTTTGGTGGGTATTTGAGTTTTTCAATCAACCAGAGCTTTTTTCGTGGGTATTTCTTCTGTTCATTTTGTTATATCACTGTTTTTCTGCAATGTTTTGGAGTCGCAAGTTTGATTTTGGTGATCGTTTTGTTTTCTAGATATGTTGGTGATCATCAGCGATATACACATGACATCAGTGATATCAGTGATATCTATCATTGTTTTCTAGATATCAATGATATCAGTGATATCATTGATCAATATATATGATATCAGTTATCAGTAGATATCAATGATATCAATGATATCAGTTCAGTGATATCAGTGATATTTATCACTGTTTTCTAGATATCAATGATATCAGTGATATCATTGATTAATAGATATGATATCAATGACATCAGTGCTCAGTAGATATCAATGATATCAGTAATATCAGTGATCAATAGATATCAATACTATCAGTGATATCATTGATCAATGATATACGAGTGACTATTGTGGTGATCGGTTTCTATATTACTTAATGTTGTTAATGTTGTTATTACTTTCATGAGGAACTATGATGAAAGCTTCCAATAGTTATTTTTTATAGTGGACAATGGAATGAGAAAAAATTCTATGAGAATTACAAGACCATTGGAATTTTGGTTGATGAGATGATGTGTTTTGATGATTTTATTAATCTGATTGCGAAAAAAGTTCGAATGGATAGTTCTATTTCTTCTATAGAATTGTCGATGTTATTAGGTTATGGGATGAATAGTGCTCAGGATGTGGTTAAAATTCAAGAAGATAAAGATGTTGCTTGGTTTTTAACTTTAGTGAAAGATCAAAATACAAGATATCCTTTAGTTGCTCATATTAATGATGTTTGTTTTGATGGCTCCTCTTTTGCAATTAGTGATGGGAGTGACAACTTATGGAGGTGTAATCTGCCCAGTTGGGAATCATTTTGAATGGAGTTCGATAGATGTTGGCATGAATGTATTACCTCCAATTGTTAAATGTCAAGCAGGAAGACCCCGAAAGCAAAGGATTTCGTCGATTGGCGAAGCAAGAAGTCACACAAAATGTAGTCATTGTCATCGTGTTGGTCACAATCGTAGGACGTGTAAATTTCCACCATTTTTTACCATGATGTAATTTTTGACAATTGGTTATATATATATTTTTTCAAGATAGAACTCAATATTGTTGTTATCATACTATTCATACTATCAATACAAGATTTGTGATTGTTTCAAAAGTTTAATATCAATACTATGAACACAACAACTTTGGCATCTGATGAGAAAATTTGAAGACCACACAACAAACAGTAATAGCTAACAGATAGACAACTATCGGTGATAGTGATAGACATCTATCAGCGATAGAAGTCTATCACTTTATCGATGATGACATCTATCAGCGATGAAGTCTATCACTTGAAAGAAGTTAATGATTGATGAGACAACTATATCGATGATAGACATCTATCACTAATAGAAGTCGGATAGAAGAAAGAAGTTAATAATCATGAAAAACAAGAAGTCTAATAGAAAGTTATGAGTAATAGGTAATAGATAGGTAGAAGTTACATCGGACAACTATCGCGATAGAAGCCTATCACACTCTATCCGTGATAGCGATCTATCACTTCTTTTCATTAACTTTTATCAATCATTAACGATGATAAGAGTTCATCACTTCTATCGATGATGATGCGGTGATAGAAGTCGGATAGGAACAAGAAGTCTAATAGATAATAGAAAAGTTATGAGTAATAAGTAATGATGAACAAGCGTGGTAGAAGTCATCGGACAACTATCACCGATGAAGTTCATTCTTTGGAAAGAAGTTAATGATTGATAGACAACTATCGGTGATAGACATTTATCATGGCTTTGATAGAATAATATTCATGAAAAACAAGAAGTCTAATAGAGTTATAGACTTTATCATCGATATCGATTCTATCATCACCGATAGACTTCTATCACTCATATCGGATGATAGAAGTCTAACATCAGAACACATTGACAATCGTGTAACCATTCCCAAAAGATTGGATAACCATTCACAAACCATTCACAATCCTGATAAACATTCAAAAAAAATTATAGGCTTTCAATCCTGATAAACATGGATAACCATTCACAATCAATCTTCCATTCACAAACCATTCACAGTCCTTCATTCACAGTCCTTCATTCACAGACCCATTCAAAAAAATTATAGGCTTTCATCAAGAGAGTTAAGCAAATGATAACCATTCATAGATAGATTCATTCAAATGAATAAGAATTTAAAAATGGTCAAAAATATAAATGTAAGATGTTACATTCAAACAAACTATACCCTTTGTTCAAGGTTCTTACAAGGTTCTTACAGTCAAATGAAGATTTCAGATTTCAGATGAAAAAGAAGTTTTCAGTGTTCAGATTGTCAAATGAACAAATTAGTTATTAAATAAACCGACTTCTATCAGTGATATCACTGATATCAGTGACTAGCATGGATTGGTAATAACGTTGGGTGTTTTAATAATTTCAATTCCTCTTTTTAAATTTTTGCTATTTTTGCAAATAGATTGAGTCATTTACTATATGGACAATTATATTGGGCCTCTTTGCTACCAGCCCAATTGCCCCTATATATTTTGTATTTCAATACTTAAAAAAAAAAAAAATCTTTGAGAATACTTTCTTAGGAATGTTACACAATCAAGTGTTTCTTTGATTATTATAAGGTTGGTGGTCATTGAGTAAATAATATTAGAAAAAAAACATAAGTGAATAGTTAAAGCCCCGTTTAATAACCATTTAGACTCCGTTTGATAACCATTTTGTTTTTTGTTTTTAGTTTTTGAAATTTAAACCTAAAAATATTATTTCTACCAATGAGTTAATATGTCTTCTTATCTAGTTAGTACCTATGTTTTCAAAAGTTTTCAAAAACTTGACTTTATTTTTAGAATTTGGCTAAAAGTTCAAATGCTTATTTAAGGAAGATGATCTCTATTGTAGAGAAATTAGGTGAAAATAAACTTAACTTTTAAAAACTAAAAACCAAAAACAAAATGATTATCCAACGGGGCCTTAGTTTTTAGTTTTTTGTTTTTTAAAATTGTGTTTGTTTTCTCACAATTTCTCTACAATGTTTTTTATCTTCTCTGCAATAGTTTCCATATTTCTTAAGGAAACATTTGATTTTTAAACAAATTCCAAAAACAAAAACAAATTTTGGAAAACTGCTTTGGTTTGATTTTTGAAAACATATGTAAATATAGGTAAGAAAATGTAAAAAACCATAGATGGAAGTAGTATTTATAGGCTTAATTTTCAAAAACTAAGGCCGCATTTGATAACTAAGATTTATTTGTTTTGTTATCTACTTTTTACTTGTGTTTTCAAAAATCAAGTCATATTTTGAAATCAAATAGTTTTCAAAAACTTGTTTTTGATTTTAGAATTTGGCTATGTATTCAAATGCTTCATCAAGGGAGATGGAAACCTTTGTAGAGAAAGTGGAAGAAAACAAGCTTAATTTTCAAAAACCAAATGGTTATCAAACCGAACCTAAAGGATCTTTATCTCTCCTAAATAGTTATAGGTTCTATCTCCCTCTCATTTGTGGTATTATAATTTAGAAAGGTTAAAACACTTCGATCTAACATGAATGTAAAAATATGTTACACATTCTTGACAAAATTGTAGAAACAAAACAACTACTACATATCAAATGCTTTCACATATATATATATATATATATACTATTTAAGAGTTTGTTTGGGGCACATGTTATAATAACATGTGGAATATTCTGCACAGGGAGATTCGAACTCATGACCTCTTGGTCATAAGTCTTACTTAATGTCAGTTGAGGTATGTTTTAACCATATGGTATGGATGTATGGTTGAACATTTGAATAATATTTTTAGAAAATTATCGTAATTTGATATGAAACTAGAATATTTTGTTTTTACTAGGAAGTTCCAAAATTTTCTTTTAATATGGAAATGGAGATTTTTCAAGAGAATTCATTTTATTTAATGAAGATTTCTAAGAGAAACAAACGAAGAATAATTTCCTGCAAGGAATCCATCTCTACAAATTTTAGAATTTAATCGAGAATTTCACGTGAACAAAAAATTAAAAGAGGGGCAGGGGCATAAACGAAAAGGAATAATGTTGAGAAATTTTCTTTCGAAGAGCACAGTACGGCCATAAATTTGGATAGTTCATAACTGCAATAAAGACTCTGAGAAATATGCTTATACTTTATTACATAATGCATATATTTATTCCCTTTGGACATTTACATACTTAATTTAAAGATTTGGGGAGGGATGACATTCTTTTTGTTCACTTCAGGTCTATTACCACATGTGAAATACTTTTTGTTTATATAAATAACCCAAAGATTCAGATAATGGCATACCTTGTTTCCCCCCTTTGAACTCCTCCCAGCATTTCAGCCAGTGATAAGGTTACTTATTTTCGGGTAGCTTTTCCAGCAACTCCGGTATAACCTCGAAAAGATCGTCGACGAGTCCATAGTCAGCAACCTGTATGTTAGAGGAGTTCATTGGAATGTTAAAAAACAGTCACAAGCCAATCTCTTATACATTTATATGAAGTTAGTATAAGGATGCATAAACTTAAACCTCCAAGATAGCCATAAAAACTAACAATGAGTTTCCTTTTTTTGGGGTCTATGTGGGGAAGAGGAATTGACCTTAAATATTGGTGCATCTGCATCCTTATTCACAGCCACAATAACCTTAGAGTCTCTGATCCCTGCCAAATGTTGAATGGCTCCTGATACACCAAAAGCCATATACAGTTCTGGTGCTACAATTTTACCAGTTTGTCCAACCTGAGAAACAGAAGAATTATCTAGGATCATGGAAGAAATTGCCATATATTGAAGAAGAAAAGGCTATGAATAAATACATCCCATGTTAAGATGTTACGGCACTATCGTATTAAATATTTGCACATATCAATAGTATTTCCCATAAAAAAAATTTAAAAATAAATAAATGAAAGAGAAGGAGAGAACGAATGGGACAAAAAGATTGACTTTGGTTTTTTTTTTTTCCAATTTTCATTTCTCTTTTTGAATTCTTGATGGGCGGGGGGATTCTAAAAGTTCAACGTCCCTACACAATCAAATTCCAATGAAAAGCCTAATTTAGTAACTCAGTATCGGCACTTAATTTGGATTGGGTAAACTTCAATGATAAAAGTCAGATAATACTCTCTACTTGGAAGGAAACATCTAGAGACGTTACCTGAAGGTCATTGGGAACAAATCCAGCATCAACAGCAGCACGTGTGGCACCGACTAAATAAACAAGAGAACAAGAAACGGATTAGCTTATAAGATTAGAGGATGTAGAAAACAACATATTCTTATTTCGTTATTGACAAAATTGATTTCTCACATACAGTAGAACGAAACAGTGTTCTATGCTAAGATCTAATATTTTCTGTCCTTCAGACATTAATGGGCAGCACATGTCCTAAATGCCGTGAGATGTTGGGAAATTTGACGAGCAATATTTCATAAACCTAGAAAATGTAATAATTGATGATGTAGAAGAAAATTAATTTTAAGTTCAATTCAAGCTGAATCTACCTGCAGCACCAAGTTTCCCCGCAAGCTTTTCTATCATTTTGAAGTTCTCAGCACTTTTCAAACCACGTCCTCCAGTAACGACAACACGTGCATTTCCAAGATCAGGACGTTCTGCTTCCTGAGATGTTTGCTTTACATATCTAGATTTTCCAATAGAATCTGCAAGAATGACATTGCTTCTTTAATTGCATGCTCTAGCCCTTTGGCAGGCCCCTGAACTACCTTAACAGAAATTAAAATGATCTAGAGAAGTACTGAGGAAAGTGTTTTCATTATAGGATGGGGCATTCATCAAAACTACGCCTAAGGGTAATCAAATAAGCAGAAGCATTCACTTCCATGATGTATTTGTTTGGTTTTCTTTTTCCAGAGTGGAGAATTCTTTGAGATAAAGAAAAGTAGGCTGTAGCCTGTAGGCTTACCTCCACCAAATGTTGAGAGATCAACCTTAGATATTGGAGATTTATTTGATATTGACTCAACTGATTTCGGGCTCACTGGGAATGATGTAGATCTTATGGTCAACATACAGGGGTCAGACCCAGTGTATCTAACTGTACAAAGCGCATTGCCAGCATATATGGGCCTATTATGATTTCCAAATAGTATTGTCAAATCTAAGTTCTTTGTTCTTTACAAAAAAGATTGTATATCAATTAACAAATGAGCTTTCCTGAAAAAAAAAAAACAAAGAGAAAGATGGAGAATTTAACTGGTACATCAAAATCACAAACAGACATTGTCCTATGAAATGCAAAACTGCGGTTCAGTGAAGTTAAAATTAAAACATTTAATGGTAAGAAGAAAAAAAGGAAAAGCCTGAATATTTCTCCAAGTAAATGAATTTCTGCAACATAAACAACATCCGCAGTAGGACTAGAGTGACACATGCAAAATATATTTACTGATTGCTATTCTACATACACCAATAAAGGTTTAATTCGTGAGAAATACATTGTCAGGATTAATATGAGTGGTAGACCAACAGTTTAAAAAGTTGCACACAAGTCACTATAGTCAAGGATTAGGGGCTAAAAAACTGGACAAACCTCACAAATTGACGAGATTCAGATATAGCAACAACATCGGTAACTGGAGAAACATCTAAAAGAGCAGCAGCACGTGGAAGAATGTTTTTCCCAAAGGAACCTGAAGCCGCAATTACATGAGAATACCCATTCTTCTGTTGGACCAATTGGACTAGTTGAGCCCAAGGTTCAGCCAGTGGGTATGTAAATTTATCAGAATCAGCAACAAGCACCTAATAACATTCAACCTCGGATATCAGTAACAAGGTAATCATGAAGAGGAATACTCATAAAAATATCGGACCATTCTAATTACTTGTTCTAAAAAGGATCAATAGGAAAAACTTGCAACTCATCCAATCTTTAAACCAGAATAGAACAACAAACCAGCAACCATTACACAATTCTTGGTATTTGCACTAGTTCTACGAGGTCATGTACCCAAAGAAAAGGACACAACAGAACGTCCGAAGCAAAATTATTCGGCAATCGAAACTTCCATTCAAAAAGGTCACATATAGCAATACGACTAGAGGACAAAGATACCTGAGAAACAGATGGGTGGCAAGAGGCAGCATGTTCAGCAGCTTCCTGAAGCAGTGGCCCTGAGCCAGCCAACAGGATGGAAATCGAACTCTCTTTACACAAAGAACTGGCAGCCGCTATGGCACTGATGGAAGCGGCATTGATGGAACCGCCATCGTGTTCCGCCAAAACCAATGAGCTAGCCTACAATAATTCCAGAACAAATTTTCGAATATTTTCGCAGGCAATCAATGAGGAGGAATGCAAATGAATCGAGCGAGAAAGAGCATACAGAACGACAAGCGGAGGAGGAGGAGAACGGGAGCAATTGCGACGAAGACGATGGAAGAATCGATCTCTTCAAAGCAGTGAATACTGTTCGGTTGATCATGTTGATGGATCTTCCTCTCTCTCTCTGACTCCGGTGAGGGCGGTGGAGATATGGCGGTTCGGGCGGCGGAGAGGAGACGGCGACGATGACGGACGGTGGCGGAGATAAATCCTGTCAATGGAGGTGTGGAAGTGGAATACGGCACTGCCCTAGCGATTGAAACGGCGCGTTTAATACACCAATTAAATTATTATTTGGATTACAAAATTCTCTGATTTAGGGATAGAGTTTATCCGATTTTGATTATTAAGTACCCGTTTGATAACCATTTTGTTTTTAGTTTTTGAAAGTTAAGCTTATTTTCACCTAATTTCTCTATAATAGAAATCCTCTCCCTTAAGTAAGAATTTTTTTTTAGTTTTCAATAGTTAGCTTGGTTTTTTAAAACATAGGTATAAAGTAGATAAAAAAAACATATAAACCGATCAATAGAAGTAGTATTTTTAGGTTTAAATTTCAAAAACTAAAAACAAAAAACAAAATGGTTATCAAACGGGGCCTAAATATTTGGATTATATTTTTTTTAATATAAAAAATATTTGGATTGTAAACCAAAAGAGCTTCATTGCTATGAAATATGGGCTTATAATTAAGAGGTCATGGATTCGAAACTATCCATCTCTAAATGTTCAATTATATATTTAAATTGATTAGTTCATGTGTTATTTAGATGATTTATCTTAAGTTGCTTTTAACATATTCATTTAGGTTATGTTTGTGAGAGAGTTTGAAATTATTAGAATCACTTTTATCATATTCAAAATTAATTTAAAACATGCTTTTAATAATTAAAATTAGTTTTTACGATATGAAAATTGTATAAAATCAAACATTAAGTTGGTTTTAAAACATTAGACTTATTTTGGAGTAATTTTGAATATAACCAACGTGATTTTAACCATTTCAAACTTACTCTCAAACATGTCTCTACACTTGAATGAGAATCATATTCTTATTTCGATTCCTAACGGATTGGAGTAAACAATATCAATGAGTTATCTATTTTGATTTCATATAACTCCTAATAAATAACATCAAAGGAATAATATTTTGATTCTGGTTGATTTGATTCGGAATCAAACTCATTTTGGTCCTTAGTAAATAAGGTTGAAGAATTGATATTAAATCATATGCTTTGAATTTTGCACTAGATGACTTTTAGGGGTGCTTGCAAAATATATATATATATATATATATATATATATATATATATATATATCAATCTACCATTGATAAAAGTCCTTACTGATAGGCACTAATAAATACTAGTATTTTAACACGTGCTTTACACGTGATACTTTCAATTATTTTATTCATATTGATAGTATTTTGGTTTTATTGTATAGATTAAAAAATTTAAAACTTAGTGTTATAGACTAACACGTGTCAATGAGAGAAAAGAGATTTTATTAAAGTGACTCATTCTCTCATACATGATACATGAACAACCCTCTAAGGTATATATAATAACAATGTACAATATAACAAATTAACAAACCCTTGTAACTAACTAATGTTAGGTTGCAAACAAATGTCCCACATTGGCTAGGGAAGGGATTGATCATGGGCATATAAGGAAGGACAATTATCTCCATTGGTATGAGGCCTTTTGGGGGAACCAAAAGCAAAACCATGAGGGTTGATGCCAAAAGTGGACAATATCATACCATTGTGGAGATATGTAGAGGTCCATTGTCCTTATCAATTGGTATCAGAGCCATGATAAAACCTAGCGGTGAGTCGGAGAAATCCTCAAAGTGGAACAAACATTAATGAGCCTTATGTAGATATTGTGGATGAACCCCGGAGTCGAACAAAAAGTACTTGGAGCGGCAACCAAGTAGTAAACTCTATCAAGCTGGTAGAGGAGTAGAGGCAAACAAATGTCCCACATTGGCTAGGGAAGGGATTGATCATGGGTATATAAGGAAGGACAATTATCTCCATTGGTATGAGGCCTTTTGGGGGAACCAAAAGCAAAACCATGAGGGTTGATGCCCAAAGTGGACAATATCATACCATTGTGGAGATATGTGGAGGTCCATTGTCCTTATCAACTAACCACTCAATAGGTAATACTCCCCCTCAAGTTGGAGAGTGCAAATCAACAACTCCCAACTTGGACATAAAAGAAAGAAGAACATAAGAATGGGAAGAAGTTTAAGAGAGTCATCGGTGATTTTGTCACGAACAAAGTGACAGTCAATCTCTATGTGTTTCGTCCTTTCATGAAAAGTTGGATTACTTGCAATGGCATTAGCAGCTTGATTATCACAATAAACAACAGTCGGTTGGGGAACGGTGAGCTTGAGGTCAAGAAGCAACTACGGATCCATACAAGTTCACTAGCAATTGTAGCTTATAAGAATGGGATACCATAGCTTGCTTTTTAGTCTTCCATGAAATCAAAGTCTCACCCATAAACACACAGAAACCTGTGACTGATCTCCGAGTATCCAAGCAAGCGCCCCAATCAGCAACAACAAATGCCTTGAGTTGAAAACATGAAGTTACCTTTAAAAAAATGCCTTGGCTTGGGGCACGTTTTAGGTATCTCAGAAGATGAAGTGCAACCTTCATGTGCATGGATGTTGGATACTGAAGAAATTGGCTAAGCCTGCGGACAACAAAACATATATCCAGTCTTGAGATTTGCAAATATAAGAGGCGACCAACTATCCTTCGATAAAGTGTAACATCTTCTGGGGACAATGGTTCACCATCAACTTTAGATAACCGAACATTAGGGTCCATAGGACACTGTGTGGGCTTGGCATCAAGAAGTCATGTGTCTTCCAAAACTTGCAAACAATACTTGCGTTGAGACAAAAATAGGCGCTGTTGTGATCTAGCCAATTCAAGACCAAGAAAGTACTTGATCGAACCTAGATCATTGAGAAGAAAGTGAGATTTAAGCAAGGACTTTACTCTATTAATAGCATCACTAGAGGGACCAGTCAACAATATATCATCTGCATATACAAGTAGAGTAACAAAATGAGCACCATGTCCACAAGTAAATAAAGAATAGTCGGATTTGGATTGAGTAAAACCATTTTGTAATAATACTGTGGAAAATTTGGTGAACCATTGCCTTGAAGCCTGCTTTAAGTCATAGATACACTTATTTAACCTACAAACAAGTTTTTTCCCCTTACTTGAGACATTGTAACTTAAAGGCAAACACATATAGGCTTCTTCAAACAAATCCCTATTCAAAAAGGCATTATTAACATCCATCTGAGCCAACTCCCAATTAAAAGTGACGGCTAGTGTAAGGAATACCTTAACCGTTCCTAACTTAGCTACTGACGAAAAGGTATCGAGATAATCGATGCCTTCTTGTTGATTAAATCCACGTGCCACCAACCGAGCCTTATAGCGATCCACCTTGCCGTCGGGCTTATATTTGATACGGTAAACCCATTTACTGCCAATGGCATGGTGCCCTGATGGTAAAGGAACTATGGTCCATGTCTTTGAACGTTCCATGGCTTGAATTTCCTCGGCCATAACAGCTCGTCAGTGAGGTAACTTTACGGCTTGGTGAAAAAATGAAGGCTCGTACTCTGTGTTGATATCCATAATGAAATTCTTATAAGCTGGAGAATAAGAAGTGTATGAGACATACTTGCCAATAAAATATGGCTGAGAAGACGAGGGTTGAATATCAACCATCAAATTGCAATGAAAATCCTTCAGATAGGAAGGAGGATGGCGTTGTCGATCAGATCTTCTTGGGGAAATGAGCTTAGAATTAGCAGGACCAACAACACATTGAGGTTGATGTGACTCAACAGTAGGGTCATCCCCAAACTCTAGACATTGAGCAGGATCATGTGAATCCTGAGGGGCTGCAACTGAAAGAACCTGAGGGAATTGACCATCCGAATAGGCCTGAGAGTCGTAAAAAGGGATATCTGCAATAATGTCGTGATATTGGATAGGAGATGGCAAAACAAACTGAGTCAAGGAATCCTCAACAAGATGGCTAAAGCTCGAAGACTGAAAAGGAAATAAGCCTTCAAAAAACAGAACATCACGTGAGATAAAGAAACATTTCTTAGTAATGTCTTACAGCCTGTAGTCCTTCACACTAGCAGGATATCCCATAAAAACACATGGCCATGCTCGATGATCAAACTTTGACCTATTTACAGAAAGCGTGGAGGCATATGCAAGACAACCAAACACACGCATCATAGAATAGTCCACATTATTTTAAAACAACACAGAAAAAGGAGACTGATTCACTAAGAGGTCCATAGGTGTTCTATTTATCAAATGGGTTGCTACAAGAACACACCCACCCTAAAAAAACATAGGAACTTTGGATTGAAACATAAGTGCACGGGTCACGTTCAAAAGGTGTTGATGCTTTCGCTCAACGACTGAGTTCTGCTAAGGTGTGTGCACACAAGAAAATTGATGTACAGTTCCAGTAGACGTAAAAAAATCAGCAAATTTCAATTTAGGTGCAGTGTCTGAACGAAAGCATTTTATAACCTTGGAAAACTGAGTTTCAATCAACTTGAAGAAGCAAGGGGCGATATACAAAACATCATTTCTATGTTTCATTAGAAAAATTCATGTATATCTTGAATGATCATCTACAAAAGTAAGAAAATAAGTCTGTTCGGCATGGGTAGGAGTCTTAAAAGGCCCTCAAATATCACAATGAATCAGGTAAAAAACATTTGCAGCCACATTGTTAGAAAAAGGAAAAGACAATCGTCTTTGTTTTGCTAAAGGACATATATGACAAACATCATGCTTAGAAGGAATAGTAAACTGTAAAACATCCTTTAAAGCTTGGAGTTTCATACGAGAAGGGTGTCCCAGCCTTTGATGCCAAGTTTCGAACGACACAGTGCAAACCAGAGTTGTGCAGGCGACAATGACTTTGAATGGAGCAAGTAGAGACCTGTGTCCAAATAAACCTTCCCAATCATTCTCAAATGTGACTTGGCCTGAAGGAAGCATTTATCTCCAACAAAATTAATGGAATAGCGAATGTCATTTAAAAGAGCATTGACGGATAAGAGGTTATATGAGACTGTGGGAACAAATAACACATTCAGCAAGTGAATATCACCTGCAATCTTATGTCACCCATGAAATCCACTTGAATTCTAAATTTTGTAGGTAGGATTACTGATGTGTTAGAAACAGGACGTAAGCTCGAGAATTGACTGCGATCATAACAAATATGACTTGACACACCGGAATTTACTACCCAAGTATGAACTACGGGACTTGAATTAACAGAGAGATTAGTATGGAATTGAGTACCTACCGCATGTTGAATATCTGCAGGGGACTGATCAACAAGCTTGGGCACATTCAAATGAGTTTGAAGCATCTCCATGTGTTGAGAATATTGAGAATTACTCAGGCTGGCAAAAATATCAGGACGGCTCAAGGGCTCCTACTCACTGTTGTCACCATTCGGCTGACCAGTTGTTGTAGAGTGTACCTGAGCTTTGTTGTTGTTAGTACGATATCCATGGAGCTTATAACAGCGGTCAACAACTTGTCCACAGATGTCACAGTGAGTGCATATTGGTTTCTGGCCATCTTTCTTCTTTGATCGATCTGTATTCCACTTGGAAGTGTCGGAAGAAGCAAGCAAAGTGACAGATTCAACTGGAGAAATTGTCGAACCAAGTGATCTTTGATGCTCTTCTTGGATAATAAGGGAAAACACTTTATTGATATGGGGTAACAGATTTATTAACAAGATTTGTGCCCAAACAACCGCGAAAGACTCATTAAGGCCCATCAAGAATATTATTACGAATTCTTAATCAAGAAAATCAAATAAATTCTTCAAACCTTTCACCTGAAAATTTATCGAGAGGTCGATATTCTACAATTTCTTGCTAAATAGTCGTAATTCGTGCATAATAAGTTTCAACAGAAGGCACATCTTGATTCATCGTGACCAAATTCTTGTGAAGCTGATAAAGTCTGGGACCATTGATTGGTCGATATTGTTCCTTTAACTCATCCCAAAGGTCTTTGACACAACCAGTGTAAACTACACTGGCATCGATCTCCTTAGAAACATAGCTGAGAATCCATGAAGCGATGATGTCGTTGTTACAGTGTCAGGCTGAAATCAAAGATCCTTCAAGTCGTTCAATCAAACCGGTGATAAACCTCAATTTATTCTTTCCAAATAGGGCAAGAATCATAGCCTTGCTCCAAGAAACGTAGTTGCCGGCACCAAGAAGCGGTTGGGTGACTAGAGTGGCAGTCGGAGTCAGAGAAGGATGAATAATATACGAACTCAAATGGTTTTCGAAACCAGACGTATCCATGGCAGGAAGGCTTTCTCGAGTAGAGGAAGTAGCCATGAACAAGGATTAAAAACGAGGGAACAAAGAAAATGAACTGAAAATGAAAAGAAGAAGCGACAAAAACTACTGCCAAAATTGACACGAAGGAAAGAGAGAAAAAAAATTGCTCTGATACCATAACACGTGTCAATGAGGGAAAAGATAGTTTATTAAAGTGACTTACTCTCTCATACATGATACATGACAACCCTCTAAGGTATATATTGTTAGCTTTAAGGCTTCAATCAAACTAAATATTTTGATGATAACAAACTCAAATTTTTGTACTAATTTTTTTTAGTATTTCAAAGGGTCTATCTTGTAGAGCTCGAAGAGACGAGTACAAGGCAATTTGAATTGCTCCAATCGGAGCTCAAACGAAGGAGATATGAGCAGAAGAAGTTTGAAAAGGGAAACTAATAAGGCATTGACACGTGGCACTGTGCTGACGTGGCGACGACTGATGTGGCGATGACGTGGTAACTGATGATGGTGGTTGACGTGACATATGTAGAGAATAAAAAGTATACATGTGGCGAGAAGCTTTCAAAAATTCAAGTTTTTGAAATGCAAATGAATTAAACCAAACAAAAAAAAAGAAAAAAAAATATCACACGTGGACATTTTGGAGAAAAATATTTTCTCCTCCCTTCTCTCCAATTATGGACTTAAATCTTTCCAAAATTCAACCATCCAATCACAACCATCTATCCTTTTTGACGTAAATCCAATGGCTTATCTTCCATTTGTTCAAAATCCTTTTTAACCCTAAAAACATCATCTTTCACTCACTTTTTGAAAAATTTTCAGCAACCAATAAGCCATAAAAAAGTCTCCAAAAAGGCTCTAATCTTCAAGAATTCTCACCATCCTCTAAACCGGCAAATCCTGCAATTGTTGTGAGAATTTTGGAATTGAAGCGTGATTCGAAATTTGTGTAATCTTGCTTTTTGAAGCAATCTTTTCTTTTGTTCAATTTTCTTTCTTTCGGGAATATTATATTAAGGTGTGGGTACACCTTGGGTTGTGTAAAAATTTAATTGGTTTAATCATGAACCAGAAAAAGGATTTGGGTTTTTCTCTAGCCTAGAAAAAAAAGGGTCGTGACGGGTTCTCACCCGCAAGAGGATCGAATTTAGTGAAATACCCAAGAGGAGCTTGGGGAGTGGAGTAGGCAATTTTTCGAACCACTATAAAATTTTCGGTGTCCTCTTTTCCTTAACTTTTTAATTTCTGCACTTTACTTTCTGCTCTAGCATTTTTTTAGATTGCATGATTTAGGATTTGCTTCTTTGAATTGTTTTGTCTGCAATCTTTCTATCATTGAATTACTTTTTGTTTAAAGTTTGTTGTATTAAAATTGATTGAGTGCAAGTTTCTTAAATTTCTCATTGTGTAAAAAAAAATACCTAAAAAGTGTTGAAATTAAATTTTTTTAATAAATCAAAAAGTTGGTAGACAACCCTATTAACCCCCTCTTGCCATACGGTCCTACATATATAATAACAATTGTACAATATAACAAATTAACAAACTCTTGTAACCAACTAACCACTTAATTTCTAGAATAGAGAAGGGGTCGCTAGAGGAAGAAAAGAAAATCAAGAGAAGGCATAAAGTTTTGTGTAAAAAAATGGAAGTATTTTTTTATATAGTTGTTGAAGTTCAAAATAATTAAAACTCGTGATTTCATGATGTATACCCTCAATCAAAAGGTCAAAAGTTTCAATCTCCTATCTAGGCATTGTTGCACTAAAAAAAATATTAAATTTTTTTAAATTTTAATTGTATAATTAAAGATAAATTAATAAAATTATAATTCATTTTTCAGAATAAATTGACAAAATATCTTAATATTAAAAAAATTTATATTCTAATTTTTCACTTTTACCTTTGTGAATTTTGTTCCGGAATTTGATCTATTAGTTTCAACGTGCTTTTATATATTTACTTTGAAATTTTGTTTAATATTAAAGTTCCATAACTTTTAAAAATATATTATTAATTATAATTACAGGAAAAGTTGTAAATTTTATAATTAATTTTTAGAAGTGAATAGACAAAACTTCTCTTTGTTTGTATTAAAAATTTTCACATTTTTATTCCTTTGTCAATTTTATGCATGTTGTAAAAATAGGATGAAAACCGGGTATAATTTTACCAATATTTAAATATTAATATAATATATTTATAATAATAATAATAATAATAATAATTAGAAATGGAAATGGAAATAGAAATTGGAATATATATAATATAATATAATATTAAAGATAGTGGAAATTTATGAGAAATTAAATAAGAAATAAACTAAAGAGAAAGTGGGAGAGAAGGAAAAGAATTGGAGAAAATTTCACCAATTCATGCATTTTATTCTTCCACCAAAAGTCACTATTTATAGGCAATTTGGCAAGTGATGAGTTGGTACATTTGGACACTAAGCATAGGAAAGAAATGGACACATGGAGGACACTATGGCTAAGGATAATTTGTCACATGGCATTGGTGTTAAAGGGCATGTGGAAATGGGCATTTACATTATAATATTTATAATACTCCCCCTTAAATGCCCATTTATATAAAATATGCCTCGTTAAAACTTTACTAGGGAAAAACCCTATGGGATAAAAACCCTAGTGAAGGAAAAAAAGTACATATTTTATATAATATATTTACTCTCCTCATGGCGATCACTTGAGATCTACGAGTCTTCGTGATCCCAACATGTGAACCAATTTCTCAAATGTTGTAGTTGGTAATGCCTTTGTAAATATGTTCGTTAAGTTATCCTTCGAACAAATCTGTTGTACTGAGATGTCGTCATTTTCTTCAAGGTCATGAGTGTAGAAAAGCTTTGGAGAGATATGCTTCGTTCTATCTCCTTTAATATATCCTCATTTGACTTGAGCTATACATGTTGTGTTGTCTTCATATAATATTGTTGGAAGGGGTTTGCTCGAAGATAAGCCACATGTCTCACGAATGTGTTGTGTCATTGATCTTAGTCATACACATTCTCAACTTGCCTCGTGAATTGCAAGGATTTCAGCATGATTTGAGGAAGTCGCTGTAATGGTCTGTTTCACTGATCGCCATGATATGGCAGTTCCTCCACATGTGAATAGATAACATGACTGAGATCTAGCTTTGTGTGGATCAGATAGATAACCAGAATCCGCATAACCAACTAGATCAAAACTTGATTTGTTAGAATAAAATAAACTCATATCAATCGTCCCTCGAAGATATCGGAGTACATGCTTAACTCCGTTCCAATGTCTTTTTGTAGGACATGAACTATATCTAGCCAATAAATTTACTGAAAATGCAATATCAGGTCTTGTGTTATTAGCCAGATACATAAGTGCACCAATTGCACTAAGATATGGTACTTCAGGACCAAGTAGTTCTTCATTGTTATCTCGAGGTCGAAATATATCTTTCTTTACATCCAGTGAACGGACTTCCATTGGAATGTTCAATTGATGTGCTTTATGTTGGGATTTATGCCCTAAACTTGTGTAATTTTGATCAATTAAATAAAGTGTTATTTGTTTTGATAAGATTACAGTCTTGCTTTTATAAATCCAATAAACTAAGCTCCAAGATTATAACGTTTATCTTGAAATCAGTGCAGTGGACACTAATTGGGTTGAGTTCAAGATTATAACTTAAATAGTCTATGGTATAAGAATAAGGTTGGAAACCTCATTCTGGTAACACCATGGATGCAGCCCACTTTGTAATTAGTACAAATGAGGTAATTCAACTCATTCATGTAGTTGACATGCGAGTGGGGGCATCCTGTATGAAGAGTTCATACAAGACTGGATCGCAAATTATTAGTCTAATCAGTATAACACCGTTAACAGGATGAGACTAGTAATTTATAGATGGTCATTAGTGACTTGACCTGAATCCTGAGTAAGTTAAGAACTCTTGCTTATAGGGGTTTGTCCTTGGAGACTAGTATGGGTGAGAGTGACTTGTGGCCAGGCTCAATAAGTCCGCTTCTCAGTGACAAAACCTCGTAGGTAGTGGGAACTTAAGCGTGCAAGATGGAATTCACTCATTCCTCTCTTGAGGAATTAGATAGGTTGTTCCTTAAGAATTGACTCTGTGTCTTGAACAACGGGGCCCCGCCTCTACATGAGAGGTATGAGTCAAGGTAGGACCTTAGACTTGTTGTTCATTAAAGGATCGATGGTGCTTAAGGAGCAAAAAGAGGTAATCACGCGGGGTAAAGCGATAATTTGACCCGGTTGTGATTACGAACAACTGTGAAGGGTCGACTCATGGGTAATGACTATATCGGTGGACACAATTATATCTCAAAGTGAGGAGAGTGCACCTACAAGTCTATAGTGGAGTGACTTTTAGTTAATGAATATTGATTAAGCTGGATCAAATCAAAGAGTTTGATCACGATTAATCTCACCTCATGGAGCTCATGATCCGTGAGGTCCATTAGATCCTCCGTTGGCTCAATATGGTAATATTGAGGTATAAAGTTAGGAGTGAAATTGAAGTGTTCAATTTCATACATGAGGAGTTATATCAATTATATATGATATAATTGATATAATATATAGTTTTAATGTGAATTAGATTCATATATAAACTATGTACTAAAGAGAGAATAAAGGAGGGGTAGGATGGTCATTTCCATCTCAATCCCCTATATATATGGTTGCATGAGATGCAACTAGAAAATAAGTATTTTTCATAGAATTACAAGCCCTCTCTTGTTGTGTTGTTGGAAGAGTTCCAAAACACACATCTCTCACAAAAACCTCACCTCTCCTAAAGGAACTCACATTCCTCCTCACTAGAGAACAACGGAGAAGATCAGGTGGTCGTGTCTTCATCACGTTGGTGTTTCCCATTCTTTGAGATCGTGATCGTGGGAGAGAGGAGCACTCGAAGAAAGATTCTTCAAAGGTAAATACTTGTTGTCCATTCTGTTTTGCATGCTTAATCTATGTTTTATGTTCTTGAATTAATCGTTGTAACTAAATCAAGAGCGCGCGATTCGCAATCGCTTCCGCTGCGGGGACTTCGATTCCCTTCACTTTATCCATATAAAATCTTTTTAAGATTTTCTCTGTATAAGTTGATTGATGAACAAATATCTCATCTGTTAAATGTTCAATTTGCAAACCAAAGAAAAATTTTGGTTTTCCAAAATCTTTCATCTCGAATTTTTTCTTAAGATATTCTATTGCCTTGGATAACTCTTCAGGAGTTCCAATTATATTTAAGTCATCAACATATACAGTTATAATAGCAAATCTTGACTGAGATTTATTTATAAAAACACACGGACATATTGGATTATTTTGATATCCTTATTTCAACAGATATTCACGCATGCGATTATACCACATTCGTCCTGATTGTTTTAATCCATATAATGATCTCTGTAACTTTATTGAATACAATTCTCGAGAACTTGATTCATATGTTTCTGGTATTTTAAATCCTTCCGGGATTTTCATATAAATGTCATTATCTAGATATCCATATAAATATATCGTGACTACATCCATTAGATGCATATCAAGTTTTTCATATCTGATCAAAGCTAATCAAATATCTTAACGTTATTGCATCCACCACAGGAGAATATGTCTCCTCATAATCAATACCAGACCTTTGCGAGAATCCTTGTGCAACAAGTCTCGCTTTATATCTTGTGATTTCATTCTTTTCATTTCTTTTCCTTACAAATACCCATTTGTATCCCATGAGTTTGACACACCACGGTGTTAGGACTCTTGGTCCAAAACCTCACGTTTTGAAAGTGTGTTCAACTCTGCTTGGATTGCTTCTTTCCACTTCAGCCAATCCTTTCTACATTTACATTCATCGATAGATTTTGGATCAAAATCGTCACTTTCATGAATAATATCGTGAGCAACATTATAAGCAAAAATGTTGTCAACAATGATATCATTTCGGTTCCATCTCTTTCCCGTTGTAACATAGTTTATAGAAATTTCATTATTATCCTCAAACGTTTGGTTTTCATCAATACTCTTTTGAGTAGTTGTATCTTGGATTTCTTATGGAACATCCATACCTTTTATCGAATCATTTTGATTCTCAACTACTTTTCTTTTTCGAAGATTTTTATCTTTGGAACCCATAGGTCTACCTGCGCTACGGCGTGCTCGGACTCATTATTGACAACTTTGTTCCTTTGGGATATCAATTTTTAATGGAGCATTTCTTTCTTTGGTATATATGATTTAGTCACCCTTTTAGCATCTGTGAATGCATCTGGTAATTGATTTGCTATATTTTGCAAATGAATTATCTTTTGAACTTCAAGTTCACATTGATCTCTACGATGATCTAAATGAGATAATAATGATGTATTCCATGTAATTTCTTTTTCCAACTTCTTAATTCCTCCCCCTAATGTTGGAAAATTTGTTTCATTAAAATGACAATCAGCAAATCGTGTAGTAAATACATCACCCGTCAGGGGTTCAAGATATTTAATAATTGATGGGGAATCATATCCGACATATATTCCTAACCTCCTTTGAGGACCCATCTTAGTACGTTGTGGTGGAGCAATTGGAACATATGTTGCACATCCAAAAATTCTCAGATGGGAGACATTTGGTTGTTGGCCATAAGCTAATTGCATGGGGGAATATTTATTATAGGCTACTGGCCTAATACGTAATAATGATGGAGCGTGCAAAATAGCATGACCCCAGACCGATGTAGGAAGTTTAACTCTCATAAGCAATGGTCTTGCAATTAATTGCAGACGTTTTATAAATGATTCTGCTAAACCATTTTGTGTATGAACATGAGCTACAGGATGTGTTCAACACCTATCACAATTGACATACAATAATTATTAAAAGTTTGGGATGTAAATTCACAAGCATTATCAAGTCGAATCGTCTTAATTGTATAATCAGGAAATTGTGTTCTTAACTTAATTATTTGAGCAAGTAATCTTGCAAATGCAAGATTTCGACTTGATAATAAGCATACATGTGACCATCTGCTGGATGCGTCAATTAATACCATAAAATATCTAAATGGGCCACTTGGTGGGTTAATAGGTCCACAAATATCACCTTGAATTCGCTCTAAGAATGCAGGTGATTCAATCCCCACTTTAGCTGGTGATGGTCTAATAATTAATTTCCCTTGAGAGCAAGCATCACTTGACAACTCATTGGATTGAAGAATCTTGATCTGGTTCTTTAAAGAATGTCTATGTGAATTCTCAATAATTTTCCTCATCATTATCGATCCTGGATGACCCGACCCAGTCGATCATGCCAAACACTGAATATTTCTGGATTCATGAATTTCTGGTTCATTGTTGCATAACTTTCGATTACTCGTATATGAGTATAATATAATCCAGAAGAAAAAGTTGGCAGTGTTTCTAATATACGTTTTTCATGTGAAACAATATATGTGATATAGAGACACTCTATATTATTTTTACGATCAGTTTCAACATGATAACCATTATTACGTATATCTTTGAAACTCAATAGATTTCTCTTTGATTTGCTAGAGAACAAAGCATTATTAATTAAAAATTTTGTTCCTCTAGGCAAGATAAAACTTGTTTTTCCAAAACCTTCAATCAGATATGCAGAACCTGATATAATATTGATTTTTTATTCCAGAATTGTCAATTTAGAAAAATATTTTCTGTTTATGAGTATCGTATGTAAAAGTAGTCGTGTGATCGCGCAGACATAAATCCTCATTGCTCATTTTAGGTTACTCAATATATTGAAATTGTCCATATTTCTTCATTGATAAGAAAGGAAAAGCGATTACAAAAAGTCCTAAATATATATACAAAAACAAGAAAAACATATTATAATTACAAAACAGTACTTAATTATACATCTTCATACAAAACATCCTCTACTTGTTTGATTGCATCAATTTTCTCTCCAGGAGATTCAAAATAATCAGGCACATCAAGATGCACCATATTAGAGGGGTCAAACACATCATCTTCTTGAATGGCAAGATTCACTTCCACATTCTTCCCTTTTCCTTTTTCCTTCAGAGGAAGCTTGATAGAGATCAACAAGGTGTTTTGGCGACGGCAGTGCACGTGACGGTGCTTGATCATTTCACACACCGAAAACATTTATGTTCATCACCTTTTGAACTCCTATCTTGTGGAGTCTTGCCTTTATGATCATCAGTTCGTGTGAGTTTCTTAAAATTATAATGTCCACCACGAAAATAGGTATTTCTTCCTCTACCGCGGTCCCGACCTCGACCACGACCATGACCATGACCTTGACCACGATTATTGAAATTCATAACATTCACTTCAGGGAATGGTGTTGCTCCAGTTGGTCGAGATTCATGATTTTTCATTAATAGCTTATTATTTTATTCAAATTACGAGAAGACATGAAATTAGTTACGAATATTTTTAAAGTCTTTCTCTCGATATTCTTTGCTTTGCATGAGCATATTCGAGACATGAAAAGTGGAGAATGTCTTCTCTAACATATCAACATCAGTCTTTTTCCGCATAATTTTAATTTTGAACTAATTCTGAATAGTGCGGAATTATATTCACTTACTTATTTGAAGTCCTGCAACCTCATGTGCATCCAATCATAACGAGCTTTTGGAAGAATAACTGTTTTTTGATGATCGTATTCTTTCAAACCTTGCCATAGGATATGTAGGGATCTTTTATTGTAAGATACTCCATTTTCAATCTCTCGTGAAGATGATGACGAAGGAAGATCATGGCTTTGGCTTTTTCTTGATTTGATGCATCATTTCCTTCTTTAATTGTTTCTCCAAGATTCATGGAATCTAAAATGGATCTCAGCATCAAGGACCCATGACAAGTAGTTATTTCCATTAATATTCAACGCCGCAAATTCTAATTTTGCAAGATTTGTCATAGTAATACTTTAGTGGAAAAACCGGCAGAGGTTCGTGCTGATAACGTGTTATAAAAATAAGATGAAAATCGAGTATAATTTTACCAATATTTAAATACTAATACAAAATATTTATAATAATAATAATAATAATAATTGGAAATGGAAATGAAAATAGAAATTGGAATATATATAATATAATATAATATTAAAGATAGTGGAAATTTATGAGAAATTAAATAAGAAATAAACTAAAGAGAAAGTGAGAGAGAAGGAAAAGAATTGGAGAAAATTTCACCAATTCATGCATTTTATTCTTCCACCAAAAGCCACTATAATTTGACAAGTGATGAGTTGGTACATTTGGACACTAAGCATAGGAAAGAAATTGACACATGGAGGACACTATGACTGAGGATAATTTGTCACATGGCATGGGTGTTAAAGGGCATGTAGAAATGGACATTTACATCATAATATTTATAATAATGCATACATTATTCAATAATGCAATGTGTTTTTCGTTTTTCTTTTAAAAATTATTGAATTATTGAATTGTAAGAACTTTTAATATTTTACCATTAATTATATTATTGTTAAAAAGCAAAATTATAAATTTTAGAATCGTTCGAAAGATTTCTCGTTCTAAGCATTTCATAATCTAACTTTTCATCATATTATTATCATTTATAATTTACATTTAAATTATTAGTTTTGTGTATTTTTCCTATTCAATTTTTTAAAATTGTATCATTTCATTTACGTAGTTTTTCTACTGTATTTAACTATTGGTTTCAATGATCTTTTAAACTTTTATTTCGAAAAACTATTTAATTTTTAAAATGTAATTATCCAATAGGTAACATACAAGTGCACAAATAATGATTAATTCATTTTTTACCCCATTAAACTTGTTAAGAATATATATATTTAATTCATTTTTTACCCAATTAAACTTGTTAAGAATATATATATATATCAATTAAAAATGATAATTTTTCCCGATAATATATGTGAAGGTGGGAAGTAAAATAAATTTGATTATATTCATTAAGAAACAAATATAAATTGATGAAAAATCAATTACTAATTAATATGAATTTCAAAAGTATAATTAATTTATGTATTCCTATTTTGAATGTAAAGTATTTACAGCTATAAAATATGAAAAACACAAGTTAACTAAAATTTAAACTGATAAAGTTTAAGTATTCGTAGATATTTAAAATACAAAAAAAAATGATATTTGTGCTTTCTTTCTATTAAAATCTATACACCTCTCTCTCAATCTCTTACATCTCTACTCAAATCCACGTACCCACTCATTAGAGTACCTTAAAACATATTAAAACTCACTCATTCACACCACCTCTCTCGTGTCAAACAAAAATTATTCTCTCTTATTTCTCTTTATTTCAAATGTAAAAAGAGAGAATTTGGAGACAAACAAATATTAATATGATATTAAAATTTTTTTAAGATTCTAGTAAAAAAATCAAAAGTATAATTAATATTTCTATTTTGAAATAAAATGTTAGAGTTTTATCAATTTTACCTTTAAAACATGAAAAACATGATTGAATTAAAAATTAAACCGACAAAGTTTAAGTATGCATATGCATTTAAAATAATAATAATAGTAGTAGTAATAATAATATATGATAAAATAATAATTATGAATATATATATATATATATATATATATATATATATATATATATATATATTTATATATATTAAGAAAAGTACCTCTCACTAACTTGAAGATGGTTAAAAACCACTATTTGTATGGTCGAAATGAAGTTTTTTTTATTAATATTGCAATTTTTCAAACTTATTAAAAAATACATTTTGTGCGTGGACGACCAAATTACCATCTATCACGAAATTCAAAAAAATTGTAGATGGTTGTCTCTTCAAGAGACAACCATCTCAAAATTTTTAACAAAATGTGCTTCTGGTATGTGGTTGGCTTGTTGTTGTATATATCTATGAACTTGGGTTTGAGTCCGATGAAACGTAGTTTACGTAAATGAAAATGTTCTTTTTTCAAAGTCTTATTCAGCTATAAGAAAATTTATCTATTTATTTTTTAAAAAAAAAAAGAAAAGATGGCCATATACTATTCAAAAATAGATTTTATTCAAATTTTTTAGATGGTTTTCTTTTCAAGAAACAACCATCCACAAATTTTTTAAAATTTTGCGATAAATGGCAATTTGACGACCATCTCACGACCATCTTTCACGCACAAGTTCGAGAGACTACCATTGTCAACGCATTAAAACTACAATACTATTATAAATAGTTTGAAAAATGCAATATTTTTATAATAAGTTTGAAATTTTGCAATATTAATAAAAAAAATCTGATTGAAATGGCTACAATTGAACTAATTAATAAATTGAATCTAAAATAAAACAAAGACGTAAAAGTATAAAAATTATAAAAAAAGAAAAAAATCAAATTGTTGTTGGAACTGAGTAGGCGAGGACCATTTTATAATGGTAAGAAATGAATGAGTTGTAAAATTTGGATTCTATAATTTTTTATATTCAATAATTAAATTAAATATAATTAAATGATAGTTAATTGTTATGTGTGCATTTTTTTTTGGTGAGTATGGAAGTTTTTATTTTTAATTCAATGATTCTATTTATGACTTTTTGTGTGGATTGATGGAAGATATAAGAGAGAAAGTAAAATAATAACAACTCTAACGCATAGTAAGTAGTGGGATGGGAGTGGAATAATAACAACCCTAACATATTGTTGTGAAAATAGGAGGTAAATCGGGTATAATTTTATCAATATTTAAATACTAATATAATATTATAATAATAATAATAATAATAAAAGGTGTTTGGAAATAGAATATATATATATATATATATGTTGTCGCCAAATTTTGGACAACACACCTAACCTCCACGTGACAACGACGGTAAATTTGTAATTCTTTGGGGAAGAACGTAGCCTGCAAGACAAGGAAAATCTGGACACCGGTGTGGTGTAGACCACACAAGCTCCGATGCTTAAGTCAGAGAGGGTTTGTGAGAGAATTCAGGAAGAGTTTATATTTAAGTGACTAGAATTGACTTACCCTTCTCTCCTCTCTTGGGAAAGTTTAAATAACTTTCTTCTGGGGTTCTTTCTGGGTTTCCGTAGCCTACTAGGCAAAAGAAAGATCGAGAGTGGGCTCAATGTAAGCTTGTGGGTCGCGTGGGATCGATGCAAGGCCTAGGGGTCGGCCTTGCATCTGGTCGGCCTCGGCCTATGAGGGGGCTCTATCCTGGTCGGCCTAGGCCTATGCCGAGGCCGACCACGCGCTTGGGCCGCGCCTTCTCTTCCTTTCTCATCTTGATTCTGTCCCTGTTCGATTTCGGCCCGCTATGACTCCATATTGGGCTTTTAATCCCATTTGACCCTCTGCTATGACAATTCGTCCAACTCATTTTCGTTGGTCCGATTTTACCCACAACAATATATATATATATATATATAGATATAGATATATATAATATAATATAATATAAATATGAGATAGTGGAATTATATGACAAATTAAAAAAAATAAAATTGAGAAAGTGGAGGAAGTATAAGAGAATTGGTCTAAAATTTCACCAATGATATGTTTTATTTATCCACCAAAAGCCACTATTTATAGGCAATTTGGAGAGCATGATGTAGTCCATTTGGACACCAATCTATGGCTTTTGTTGGACACATGAGGACACTTTGGGTAGGGATAATTTGCCACATGGCATAGGAGTCAAAAGGGCATGTGGAAATGAGCATTTACATGATAATATTTATAATACTCTCGCTTAAATGCCCATTTATATAAAATATGTCTCGTTAAAACCTTATTAGGGAAAAACCCAATGAGATAAAAATCCTATTGAAGGAAAAAGAGTACATATTTTATATAATACATTTACTCCCCCTCATGAAGACATTACTTGAGATCTTTGAGTCGTCGTATCCCAATACTATGAACCAATTTCTCAAATGTTGTAGTTGGTAATGTCTTTGTAAATATGTCCGCCAAGTTATCCTTCGAACAAATCTATGTGTACTGAGATATCGCCACTTTCTTCAAGGTCATGAGTGTAGAAAAGCTTTGGACAGATATGATTCGTTCTATCTCCTTTAATATATCCTCCTTTGACTTGAGCTATACATGTTGTGTTGTCTTTGTATAATATTGTTGGAAGAGGTTTACTCGAAGACAAACTACATGTCTCACGAATGTGTTGTGTCATCGATCTTAGCCATACACATTCTCGACTCGCTTCATGAATAGCGAGGATTTCAACATGATTTGAAGAAGTGGTTGTTATAGTATGTTTCACTGATCGTCACGATATAGCAGTTCTTCCACATGTAAATAGATAACATGTCTGAGATCTAGTTTTGTGTGGATCAGATAGATAACAAGAATCTGCATAACCAACTACATCAAAACTGGATTTGTTAGAATAAAATAAACTCATATCAATCGTCCCTCGAAGATATCGGAGTACATGCTTAACTTCGTTCCAATGTCTTTTTGTAGGACATGAACTATATCTACCTAATAAATTTACTGAAAATGTAATATCAGGTCTTGTGTTATTAGCCAGATACATAAGTACATCAATTGCACTAAGATGTGGTACATTAGGACCAATTAGTTCTTCATTGTCATCTCGAGGTCGAAATATATCTTTCTTTACATCCAGTGAACGAACTTCCATTGGAATGTTCAATGGATGTGTTTTATCCATTAGAATCTTTTTACGATTTTCTCTATATAAGTTGATTGATGAACAAATATCCAATCTACTAAATGTTCAATTTGCAAACGAAGGTAAAATTTTATTTTTCCAAGATCTTTCATCTCGAATTCTTTCTTAAGATATTTTATGGCCTTGGATAACTTTCCAGGAGTTCCAATCATATTTAAGCCATCAACATATACAGTTATAATAGCAAATCCTGACTAAGATTTCTTTATAAAAACACACGGTCATATTGGATTATTTGATATCCTTCTTTTAACAAATATTCACTCAAGCGATTATACCACATTCGTCCTGATTGTTTTAATCCATATAATGATCTCTGTAACTTAATTGAATATAATTCTCGATAACTTGATTCATATGTTTTTGGTATTTTAAATATTTTCAGGATTTCCATATAAATGTAATTATTTAGAGATCTATATAAATACGACGTGACTACATCCATTAGATGCATATCAAGTTTTTCATATACAGTCAGACCAATCAAATATCTTAGCATTATTGCATCCACTACAGGAGAATATGTCTCCTCATAATCAATATCAAGCATTTGCGAGAATTCTTGTGCAACAAGTCTCGCTTTATATCTTGTGATTTCATTTTTTTCATTTATTTTCCTTACAAATACCCATGTGTATCCCACAGGTTTAACACCTTCTGGTGTTATGACTACTGGTCCTAAACCTCACGTTTTGAAAGTGAGTTTAACTCTGCTTAGATTGCTTCTTTCCATTTTGGCCAATCCTTTCTACGTTGACATTCTTCGATAGATTTTGGAACAAAATCGTCACTTTCATGAATAATATCGTGAGCAATATTATAAGCAAAAATGTTGTTAACAATGATATCATTTCAGTTCCATCTCTTTCCTGTTGTAACATAGTTAATAGAAATTTCATTATTATCTTCAAGCGTTTGATTTTCATCAATAATTTTTTGAGTTGTTGTATTCTGGATTTCTTCTAGAACATTCATACCTTTTATTAAATCATTTTGATTCTCAACTACTTTTTTTTTTCGAGGATTTTTATCTTTGGAACTCATTGGTCTACCACGCTTTTGACGTGCTCCAGACTTATTATTGACAACTTGTTCCTTTGGAATATACAATTTTTTATGGAACATTTGTTGCTGGTATATATGATTTAGTCACTCTTTTAGCATATGTGAATACATCTGATAGTTGATTTGTTATATTTTACAAATGAATTATCTTTTGAACTTCAAGTTCACCTTGATCTCTACGATAATCTAAATAAGATAATAACGATGCATTTCATGTAATTTCTTTTTCCAACATCTTAATTCCTCCCCCTAATATTGGAAAAAAAATGTCTCATTAAAATGACAATCAACAAATCGTGTAGTAAATACATCACCTGTCAGGGGTTCAAGATATTTAATAATTGATGGGGAATCATATCCAACATATATTCCTAACCTCCTTTGAGGACCCATCTTAGTACGTTATGGTGGAGCAATTGGAACATATACTGCACATCCAAAAATTCTCAGATGGGATACATTTGGTTGTTGGCCATAAACTAATTGCATGAGTGAATATTTATTATAGGCTACTGGCCTAATACGTAATAATGATGCAACGTGCAAAATAACATGACCCCAGACCGATGTAGGAAGTTTAGCTCTCATAAGCAATGGTATTGCAATTAGTTGCAAACGTTTTATAAATGATTCTGCTAGATCATTTTGTGTATGAACATGAGTTACAGGATGTTCAACACTTATCCCAATTGACATACAATAAGTATTAAAAGTTTGGGATGTAAATTCACCAGCATTATCAAGTCGAATGGTCTTAATTGTATGATCAGGAAATTGTGCTCTTAACTTAATTATTTGAGCAAGTAATCTTGCAAATGCAAGATTTCGACTTGATAATAAGCATACATGTTGACCATCTGCTGGATGCGTCAATTAATACCATAAAATATCTAAATGGGCCACTTGGTGGGTTAATATGTCCACAAATATCACCTTGAATTCGCTCTAAGAATGCAGGTGATTCAATCCCCACTTTAGCTGGTGATGGTCTAATAATTAATTTCCCTTGAGAGCAAGCATCACTTGACAACTCATTGGATTGAAGAATCTTCTGGTTCTTTAAAGGATGTCCATGTGAATTCTCAATAATTTTCCTCATCATTATCGATCTCGGATGACCTAATCGATCATGTCCAAACACTGAATATTTCTGGATTCATAAACTTTTGGTTCATTGTTGCATAGATTTCGATTACTCGTATATGAGTATAATATAATCTAGAAGAAAAAACATGCAGTGTTTCTAATATACGTTTTTCATGTGAAACAATAGATGTGATATAGAGACACTCTATATTATTTTTACGATCATTTTCAACATGATAACTATTCTTACTTATATCTTTGAAACTCAATAAATTTCTCTTTGATTTGCTAGAGAACAAAACATTATGAATTACAAATTTTGTTCTTTTAGGCAAGATAAAACTTGGTTTTCCAAAACCTTCAATCAAGTCATCTGATATAGTATTGACTTTTGCTTGCAACATTGTCAATTTAGAAAAATACTTTCTGTTTATAAGTATTGCGTGCGTAGTTGCGCAACCTGCCAGACATAAATTTTCACTGTTCATTTTTTAGTCATTCAACATATGAAAACTGCTCATATTTCTTCATTAAACAAAAATAATTATAATAAGAGAAACATAACTCATAATATAAAATTTTAAAGTGAAATAATAGGAAAATAGAAAAAATATTAATTATATATTCTCAAAATCAAAAGAAATATTTGTTATTCCATCAATTATGACGATCTTCTCTCCAGGAGATACAAATGAGTCTGTCACATCCCAATTTTCATACTGGATTTGTTGATTATATCATTATTTTGATAAACAAGATTTACTTCTACATTTTTCCTTGTTCCTTCAGGGAAAGTTTAATGGAGATCAACAGAGTGTTTTGACGTACAACAGGTACGTGACTAATGCTTATTCATTTCACTTTGGAAGTATTTATGTTCATCATTTTTTGAACTCTTATTTTGTGGAGCTTTTCCTTTATAATTATCATTTCGTGTGGTTCTCTTGGCATTTCAATGATTATAATGACCACCACGATTGTTAAAATTCATAACATTCACTTCAGGGAATATCGTTACTCCAGTTTGCCAAGATTTATGAGTTCATAATATTTTTAAACCATCTCTTTCGATACTGCTACTGCAGCAGCATATTCGAGACATAACCAATAATCTTTATCATCATTGTCAAGAGATGTGAATTATAATTTTGCAAGATTTGTCATAGTAACGCTATAGTGAAAAAACTGACAAAGCTTCATGCTAATAACGTGTTGTGAAAATAGGATGGAAGTCAGGTATAATTTTACCAATATTTAAATACTAATATAATATAATAATAATAATAATAATAGTAGTAGTAATAATAATAATAAAAAAAAGTGTTTGGAAATAATATATATATATATATATATATATATATATATAAAATATAATATAATATAATATAATATAATATAAATATGAGATAGTGGAATTATATGGCAAATCAAAAGAAATAAAATTGAGAAAGTGGAGGAATTAGAAGAGATTTGGTCTAAAATTTCACTAATGATATGTTTTATTCATCCACCAAAATCCACTATTTATAGGCAATTTAAAGAGCATGATGTGGTTCATTTGAACACCAATCTATGACCTTTGTTGGACACATGAGAGACACTCTAGCTAGGAATAATTTGCCACTGGAAATCAAAGGGCATGTGGAAATGAGCATTTACATGATAATGTTTACCATACATATACTTTGTGGTTATGTTTCTTTATTTTCTTTCTCCTTTTTTTTAAGGAAAAAATTGTGGGGGTCATTTGTTAGAAAAAAAATTAGTGGAATAAAATTATAATGATATTTCAACCCATACATTTAATATAACATTAGTGGACTTTATTTTACCAATTTAGAGGAGTCAATTTTTATTTTTTATTTCTAATTTTTACTTCGAGGACAGTTTATAGTTTAGGTATTGCGTTTTAAAAAAAAAAGTAAAGTTAATGTGGTAAAACTTTTGACACTCCAAATATTTTATATTCTATAAATAAAATATAATAGAGAACAATATTAATTTTAAAATTAACATAGCAATACAAATTTTTGACATTTTTGACTTTTTACCTTTCATTCATTTTTTTAGTATAATTATAGATTGGATGGATTCGAACCACAGATTTCGTGGTCGCTAATACATTCACATTTCATTCATTTAATCTCCATTGATGTGTTTAAATTACATCATTTCATGTCACGTTCTTTATCAACTTTATATTACATTTTATTGTTTTTAATAAATCGAATTAAAAAAATATAAAGATTTATTTTTATTTTTTTTATTTTGAAAATGTTATTTTACCTAATTTGAACCAATTATTTTTTAATTCTTTGCCTGTCTATTAAAAATTCTAAAGATTTATAGGCTAACTTTTTGTTATATGAACTTTTCAACCTCAATAAAAGATGAGATTAGTTTATTAATTTGATTTTATATTATAATTATTATAAATAAATAAAAATTCTTTAATTTCCTCGAGAATGAAAGGACTATATCTTTTGTATTTCAATTCTTTGGATTTCACACAAATTATTGTTGATAAATATTTTTAATTGATTGTTGATAGTTAATTAATTTATTGTTTATAATTAATCATAAACTTGGTGAAACATTAGATTACATGATTATTTTATCGACAAAAGGAACATAAAACTTGTAATTGATTGATAAGTTTTTATTATTTCAACAAATATTTTAAATAAGACAAATATACTAGCAACCAGATCTTAGCTATACACTAATTTCTTCAAATAGATTTGCTCACCTGACAATAAAAAAAATAAACATTATAATCGAACTTAATCAAAATTGAGTTGTAATGTTGCAAGTCTTGGGCCGGGATATAGATATGACACATGCATCCCATCAACATCTTCAGATCGATACTTTAAAACTTGAAGAGTCTTTGAGAGTAATATATTGAGAGGACAAAAATAAAGAAACAATGTTGCTCTAGGTGTTGTGAAGAAAACTCATTTTTATAGTAGTATAATGCGAGAGTTACAAAAAAAAATTGAATTCTAAAACCTTTAGATTTTTATTTTAATTTAAATTATAAATTAAAAAAAAACTTTTAAGTTGTAGAAAAATCTTTTATATTCTAACCTCTGAGATATTATACATTTATAGATAATTAACTATTAATTAATTAATTTACTATTTATAATTAATTAACCTATTTTGTAAATATATAAATTTGTGAAGGAACATAATTGTCCAACTTTTTTTTTTTTTGTAAATTTTGTAGATATATATTATAGATTTATTAATGAATATGTTCATTGATAGACTTTCTATTGGTAATATACAAAGATAAAATGATAATTATGTAAACATATCTAAATAGGTGCACGGGATTTTTTAAAAATTGTCTACTTGCATAATCATAATTTTGTTTTTATATTTGCAAGTAATGACAATGTGGATTACCATCAATTAAATTATTCCTATTTTAAATTTGTTATCATGTTTGGAAAGAAAAGGAAAAAAGAAAAAAGAAAAAAGAAATGAAGGTAATTAAATTTCTTTGTTTGGATGGTCGAAAAAAAAAAAAAAGTATTTGCCTAAACAAAATAAATATTTATTTTTCAAATATAGCACGAAGTTCAAAATTTGACAAAACTAACATCATCCAAATAGAGATATTTAAAGGACAAAGTGAGGTTGGGAATGTCTTTTCCGTCTCCATCCCTACCTCCATTTATTTCGTCGTCTCGCAAAATTCTCCATTTAATTTTGTGAGAAAACGAAACAGTATTCTCTCGAGAATTTGTGGAAATCGAATTTCCTCCGTCTATAATTTGAATTTTTCTAAATTTGATTAAATAAAAATAGTTTTTTTTTTAAAAAATCTATTTAAATTGTTAAATTTATTTAAGATATTTTTAAAATTTTTCTTAAAAAAATAAAAAGATATTTAATAATAGTTTAGAATTATGGTTTATTATATATATATAAAGAAATCGGAGCAGGAACGATAAATAATTAAAGGAATGTATTCCTCACACTCGTTTAGCCAAATTATTCCTTACTTCCTTCCCATTTCTCACCTAAACCTAGGGGATTCTCCACCTCATTAGAGGTGAGTCCCTGCGAAAAATGGGCATCTCTACATTCAAATCAAAATCAAAACTCAAATGTGATGTGAAATCCATTCAAAAGTTAAATTTATGCTATAGTTGAATAAGTAATACGACTATTAAACAAATAATTTTCATTTGTTTAAAAAAAAATAAATAATTTTCCTTAAAATTTTATGAAATTCTACCAAAATCTAATTATTTCCCGTTGAAATGAATAAGATTTCAAATCTAAAAACCGACTGAAATTCATTTGAAATTGCTCCAATCTTAAATGTGAGAATATAAGAATTTTAACCTCAAACGAACGAGTTTACGTCAGTTATCGTTAAGTTATGCTCACTTTAGCAATAGCTTAAGTAAGGATGAAAATATCGATATCGACATCAATATCGAGATTTTAATTTTAGGACATGGACGAATAATTTTAAAAGTAACAGATTTTAAAAAATTATTTAGATTAATAATTAAGTTATTTTTACTCAAAAATTGAGTTATATATCCTATTATTATTATTAGGTAGGTTTGTATGAATATTTACAAAAATAGCTTCTATGTCAAACTATGCTGGGCGATGATATATGATGAAATTGTCGCATGATAAATTGAAGTGTTATAATTGCAAATTTTGGTTGCTGTGCGCTCGGTTCGAGCCAGTTGATGCCGTAGTGAAAAGAGAAACGGTTTCGTCAGTGACCAAAAGGACGCAAATTCCTGGACCATCTCCTTCTCGCTCCATCTCTCTCTCTCTCTACATCTTTCTTCGAGAGTGAGCCTGTGGAGTGGATTTTCATTTTCCAGCCATGATTTCCTCCACCAAGCTCAAATCTGTAGATTTCTACAGGTCAGACAGATCTCTCTCTCTCTGCCTTCACCATTTCTTCCTTCCCACTTTGCATTTCGTAATTCCAGGGGAGACTCTGTTTCCCCCAACACCCAGTTGCGCGTTTTGTTTTTGTTTATTTACGCTGTTTATTTGAAATGTTGCTCGTAATCTGAAGGGCGTCTTGTCAGAATGTTGTGTTTTCGTTTCTTTGTGGGAATTTTATGTTCATGGTTTGTGATTTTTTAATTGGGAAAGCGAGGTGGCTGAATGGTGTTCTTGTTTGGGATTTTGATGGCCTTGGTTTTTCTGGGTCAAGTGATCTAAGCCATTTCTTGATTGGGGTTTTATTTTCTTTGAGCTGGTTGTTTTCAGATCAAAATGATTTTTAACCGCCTGTTTGGAAAGAATATGACATTCTTGTGGAATTTGATTCTTAATTGATGATGTTATGCATTTAATATGAATGAATTTGCACAAGATTAAGAAGGTTAGATTGATTGCAAATGTAGTTCGAAACCTTGTCAATTCCAGACAACAGATAAAATTAGCTAAACATGCGTAGTGGGATATGATATTCGTGCGAAAATTGGAAAGATTATTATATAATTGAATCACAAAAAAATTGTTGTTGGAACACTGTACAGTATACAGTGTCGTGTGGAGTTCAAAAAAAGAAAAATTCTTTTGTACCGGGAGTCTTCTCGTAGTTTTCTAAGATTGGAAGGGTCTCTTATAGCTTCTTTGGGAGGGGATTCTCTCTACCCAATGTCCTTAGGTTGTCTCCTCTTTTGTGTTAATCCAAAGGGTTGATGTTTCTAATAAAAAATATGCATATTATATATATAATTGAATTGCATTCCCATAGGATTTCTAGTTTTCTTGTAAAGATATGGTTTTGCACTTGGTGAAGTATGATCTCTCATATGTGAGTGATTCGTTTGCCTGCAGGAAAATACCAAGAGATTTAACGGAGGCAACACTATCAGGTGCAGGATTATCCATAGTAGCAGCTTTGTCCATAGTGTTTTTATTTGGAATGGTACTTTGCTTCCGTTTCTTTAATTAAATATTCAAAATCAACTAATTGTGCATGAAGTTGGACTACAGTCACCCAATCTAAAAAAACTAGCTCAACTAGCTTGCATTTCTTGTTATGAATATGGTGCTTGTGGCTCACTCCTTATTTCGGCTTGTTCTGTTTTATTGTTATCTTTTTTATTTATCTCTGTTGGTTTTTATTGGTGTTGATTTCCAATTTTATTTTTCAGGAACTGAGTAATTATTTGAGTGTTAGCACGTCTACATCTGTAATTGTTGACAACAGTAGTGATGGAGACTTCTTACGGATGGACTTTAATATCAGGTACTGTATGTTTCTTTCTTTTTCTTTTTTTATAATAAACAATGTCATTGATATATGACATTTGCAAAAAAAAGGAAGAAGAACCCCATCAAAAGGAGTTACAATAAACTTCTCTAAGTGGACAAAAGAGAAGAAAAGCTATAGGAGGAAAGAAGAGAATCGATTTTACACGAAGATATAGCATGGAAAAGGGCACTATCAAAAAAGATTGAATAGATGTATTCTTTGGAATCAAAGATCCTATAATTTCTTTCTAACTAAGTTGATCACAAAAAAGCTTGAATCAAATTCTTTCAAAGAACCTCTTTCCTTTCTCTAAATGGATGACCCAAAAAGACAAGGTTTAGGTGAATGTGTGGATCCTTTGGGAATACGATCTCCCATCTGAAAGTTTACCTCGCATCATTTCAGAAAGTCTGTGCGAAGGATACACTGGTTTGGGGATAAACTCATATAGGGAAGTCATCTTTGAAGTTTGTCATAAGTGTTTATAGCCATGTGAGATAGCTCGCAAAGAAAGAATTTGATTTTCTTTGGATAATCACCTCGCCATATTGCCTTCTTATGAATAGACTAATCTTCAATTGACGACATAATGAGACTGTTGAGCAAAGAATTCGGTGAAAATGGCCCATTCTTTTCGAGAGGCCATACCCAATTATCTTCTTCATTTATCAACTGTATGCTTGATAAAACAAAGGATAATTCTGCCCATTCCACAATTTCTTCATCTTTGAGATCTCTTCTAAAAATCAGGTCCCAAAAAGCCAAGTCCAGGTGCCATAATGCCTTTACGGTAGCCTGTTTACTGTTTGACAGTGTGAATAACAATGGAAAAGGCAGTAAGGAGGTTTTTGACCCAACCATCTATCATGCCAAAAAGCAGAAGAATCCCCGGATTGATTCTTCAAAATAGCTTTCCAAGGGCCACGGGATATGTGAAGAGAGAAGCTGCTTGACTGGTTATGATAGGCTTTTGTACCAAATTTTGCATCAACGATCAATCTCCAAAGATCCTTCTTCTCCTTTCAGTACCACCACGCCCATTTAGCTAATAAAGCCCGATTCTTGCCTTTGATGCTTTGAACGCCCAACTGGCCTTTGTCTATGGGAAGAAAAACTTTCTCCCACTTCATCAAATGTTTGTAGAATCCCTCAACGTGACCATCCCAAAGGAAATTCCAGAATAAATTCTCTATTCTCTTGATGATCTTATTCGGCAATTCAAAGATGCAGAGATAGTAGATGGGAAGATTGCACAGGGTTGCTTGGAGAAGAGGGTGTCTACCTCGTTTATAGATATGTGTATTTTTCTAGCCAACCAAACGTCTTTGAAAATTTTCAACAATGGGAGTCAGAGAAGGAATACTGTTTAGAGTTGCCATTCAAAGGAAGACCAAGGTAGGTATTTGGCCACCCCCCACTTTGCACCCCAATTTTGAGGCATTGGAAATAATATTTTCTTCCTTAATATCGATTCCCATAATTTCAGATTTGTTAGGATTGATGTTGAGTTCGAAGCATTTTCAAAAGTATAGACCACATTAGGTTTTTTTTTTTTTTTTTGATACAACACCGAACTTTCATTGAGATAAAAATGAAAGAATACACATGCATATAAAATAAAAGCCCACAAAAAAGGGAAATCATCTATAAAAAGGGGCTCCAATCAAGCAAGATAAGACTTAAAGAATAATTACAAAAAAGCCTTGACACTGAAGCCCAAAGAGAAACATAAAATCTAACAAAAGACCACACTTCCATAGAAGAATTCTCTCTCCCCTAAAGATTCTATTGTTTCTCTTATGCCACAGACTCCACAAAATAGTGCAAATCACAATCTGCCACATAAACAACCCTTTCTCACGGAAAGGCAAACTGAGAAGGAGCTCCATGAACAACTCTCTACTATCCAAGTACCTAGCAAAACTGAAGTCGAATTGTTGAAAGAAGCAATTCCAAAAAGCCTGAGCAAAGTCACAATTTTGGAGAATATGATCAAAGTTCTTGGTTGCCCTCTTGCAAAGAATTCAACAAAACGACCCGACCAAGGGTGATACCTTGGCCAACAAACGATCCAAAGTGTCGTGCCAAACCTGCCACATAAAGAACTTAACCTTTTTTGGAACCTTCACCTTCCATAAAGAGGAGAACGAAGAATCACTCGACACGACATGACTCACTAAACAATGATAGAAATAACGACACAAAAAGCCTTTGGAAAGAGAAGGAATCTCTCTGATGAGGGCAACTGAGCAGGGACAACAAAGAGATAACGTTTGTCGTCTCTCTATTGGTCAAAGCTCGACAGAACCCAAGGGAAGGAGAAGAAATGACTTCATGAGGAGAGGAAGAACAAGAGAGAATCAACCTCAATGCTTAAGTAAGTTATGGAGTCCCCCTTTGAGTGGGCGGGTAGTGGTCGGGGAGGCTCCTTTAAATGTCCTTGGACTGGTATTACAGAGGGCTTTCCTTCCTTCTCTGAGCTCGTTTATTTTCGGGTGGGTAATGGGGCGGATACTTTCTTTTGGGAAGATAGGTGGTTGAGGGATGAACCTCTTTGTTCGGTTTTTCTGCGTCTTCTGGCTCGAAATTTAAGAGGGTGGCCGTTGTGTTATTTCATTCGGGTCTTCTAGCGTCACCCTCTCTAGGCTTTCAGCGTGCCCTCTCTGATCGAGAGACGACAGACGTCTTGTCCCTCCTTTCTCTTTTGGTTGATCTTCGGTGTTGTCCGGACAGGAAAGATGTTCGCTACTGGCGCCTTGATCCGTTAGCTGGGTTTTCGTGTCGGTCCTTTTTCCTGTCCTTGGTTAATTCTTCTCTTTCTGCTTCTTTGGGGGCGTCAGTCTTTACCTTAGTTTGGAAGGTGAGAATCCTAAAGAAGGTAAGGTTTTTTACTTGGCAGGTCCTTCACTGAAGGGTTAATTCACTGGATAGGGTTTCGAGGAGATGACCTTCTTTGGCTGGGCCTTGGTGCTGTATTCTTTGTAAAAAGGCGGCTGAGGACATTGACCATTTGTTTTGGAGATGCAAGGTGGCTCAAGAGGTTTGGTTGTTTTTTTTTCGGTGAGTTAGGGATTCCCTTTTTCAGGGGAGGGGAGGTTTGCAGAGAAGTTTTGATGGAGTTCCTTCTGCACCCCTAGGTTCAGGGGAAAGGGGTCTTTTTGTGGAGAGCATTTCCCGAACAAAAGAACTTCAAAAATTAGAGTTTGTTTCCATAAATTCCAACTTAAACAATTAGCCCATGGTTTTCTTAAAGAAAACAACTAAGAAGAGTCTAAAGACTAAATACATCTCAAGTTTAGACAAGATTCTCAAAAATAACAACCTAAGTTAGAAGAAGAAGAAGAAGAAGAAATCCCCTTTTTTTCTGCTGCCTTTCTCGATGAGATGCCCCCTTATCGATTTTTGATTTTTTTGACTTATTTGACTTATTTGCCCCGAAATCAATGTTGCAGCAATGTTGTGACATTGCAGCCACATCGTGCCTTCTCCTGCTCTTTAAAGCTAATGTTGCAACAGTGCTGTAGCAATGGTGCCACAACCTTCATCTTCCTCCTACACACACATCAAACAAAACTTAAAGCACAACCAACCACAAAACACAGTCACAAACAATAAACTAAGCACACAAAACTCAACACACAACAAACATAAAGCAAACAAACACAACAAAACAACTAAAGCACAAAATACTAAAATTAACGTAACACAATCAAAAACACTAGAATAACCTAACACAAACAAGAAAATACACAACTAAACAGTAAACTTACTAAACCCAAAACTCAACCAATAACACGCTAAGAGAACGACTAAAACACACCCACAACTCAATTTTGAGTAGAAATAAGCAATGGAAAATGCCAAAAATAATCCCATTTCATGGGATTATCAGGGCTTTAGGGGGAGAGAAATAATAGAATCTTTCGAGGGGTCGATCACTCCTCTTTTGATATTTGAACCCTCATTAGATTTTATGTTTCTCTCTAGGCCTCGGTGGTCAAGCCTTTTTGTAATTATCCTTTAGACTTTATTTTGCTTGGGTGGAGCGCTTTGTTGTAAGCTCCCCTTGTTTTTTGTACGCCCGTGTATTCTTTCATTTTTTCTCCATGAAAGCTTGGTTTCTCATAAAAAAAAACCTCAATGCTTAAGTAAGTTGTGGATAGCCAATGCTCATGCGAGAAAAAAAGCAATGTGTCATCTGCAAATTGAAGCAAACCCCTTGATTGAACCCAAAGCAGTAAAATGAGTGATAAGACGACTGAAACAATTCATAACACGTATAAAGAGAAAGGTAGAGAGAGGATCCCCTTGTCTAAGTCCTCTAGAAGCTAATATCTTACCTCAAGGCCAGCCATTGATGAGAATAGAGAAGTTTGTTGACAAAATACAACCCCAAATCCATTTTCTCCAAGTAATGCTGAAGCCTTTGGCTTCAAGGATATTGTCAAGAGAGGACCAATTTACCTTATCAAAGGCCTTTTCGACATCAAGGTTGATAAGAAAACCCTTTTTCTTTTTTCTCTATAAAACATGTTATGAACATCCTTAACTAAAGTGGTTTTCATGGGAAGAAATACTGACCCACATGTTTTTTTTCCTATACTACCAAAAAAAAAGATGAAATGAAGTTTTTGATGGACTAATTTCTCACTCATCCCCTTTCTTTATTTCTCTGTTTGTAGTTTCCCTGCACTCTCATGCGAATTTGCTGCTGTAGATGTGAACGATGTGTTAGGAACTGTAAGTTTTAATCCTTCAATTTCTTCAGTCCTTTACCTATGCAAAATGTGTTTGTAAATATGGCTGAATAGTAATACAGCACTTGAGCGGCGTAGGTGCCCTACACCACCAGAAATTATTGTGAAACAAGTTGAGTTTATATTTGTTCAAACAATATCATCACTTGTTTGTGTACGTAATACCTGAATGTGTCTATTGATACTTTCTGAACTTTATTATGGCTTATAGTAGGCTAAATATTTCCCTCCTCTACAGAATAGGTTGAATATTACGAAAACAATTCGTAAATTTTCTATAGATTCAAATTTGCGGTCCACTGGAGTTGAGTTTCGCTCAGGACCACTATCAAATCTGATTAAGCATGGAGATGAAGTAGATGAAGAAACCAATGAAGGTTCTGCTGCGTTGACTGCTCGGAACTTCGATAGATATGCTAATCTGTAAGCATTATTAATATCAGGGGCTCAGATTCTTTTCTTTTTGAGTTTCAATTCTTAATTTTTCCTATTTACCATTATGATCAATGCAATTATACCATATGATTCATTTCCAATTACACTTTTGCAGGCATCCTATTTTGGTGGTTAATTTTTATGCACCTTGGTGCTACTGGAGTAATAGACTGGTAGGCTTGATTCTGTTGTGTGCACGCTTTTATATATGTGTATAACAAAGATCCTAACATTATTTGGAGGTGGATATTAATATTCAATTGTGAAAATTCTTTTGAGCACATGGTTTTTCTTTGAATTTTCAATTTTTATTATGTTTGTAGATTCTCTTTCATCCTAATTATTTAAGCTGTCCATTTACTGCTAAATTAAGAACATATATGGTGAAATAATCAAAATGGAGTCTTAAATTCTTTTCTGTTAACTAGCTACTTAAGGATTACTTCGTATATAATCTATCACAGATGAAACATTGCTTTGTGAAACAAAAAGCGGTTGTATAGTTGTCATTTGGATGAGGGTTGGAATCCTTGCCCCTTAACCATTTCATAACTGTTAATGTTAATGCAGTTGTTCTTTATCTAAAAACTTCTCTAGCCCTGTGTATCTTAACATCAACTCTCTCTAAAAGTTTGGTTTATTCTCCAAGTTCTACTCTTGAATAGATAATTTATTATGAAAGTTACAAATTCATACATTTTTTGCATGGGAGATTTCGTCTCATCATGTTCTTTGATATATATATATATATATATATATATATATATTTTGACAATATGTGGAGGATTCGAACCTCTGACATCTTTGTTGAGTGTACATGCTTTATGCCAGTTGAGCTAGGTTCATGTTAGTTATTCTTTGATAACTATTATGTTGGGGCGATATAATATGTTGATTAAATTTTGATTGAGATGAAGCTATGAAGATGATTCTTGGGCTTGCCATCCTTTATCTTTGAAGATCTAGAATTATCATGGTTGTACACATCTTAGACCCAAAATATGAGCTATTGTTGGTCCTGCATATGACCATTGAGCAAACAATATAGTAATTAGACCTGGCACATTAATTCCATCACGATTATTGGAAAAATACTGTCTTCCATTTTTTTACTAGTTCTATTATATTCCAGAAACCTTCGTGGGAAAAGGCTGCCAAAACTATAAGAGAAAGGTACTCTGCTTTTGTTTTTTTGTATTTTTTTGGTTTTTTTTTTAATTTATTTTTTAGTTTATTGAAGATAAGTAATTTTAATAGTTTTTTATTGTATCAAAGTAACATTTATTACCAGTCACTGCTGCCTATTTTTAATGAAGCACTTGTTTGTCCAGATATGATCCAGAATTAGATGGACGAATTATCTTGGCAAAGGTTGATTGCACGGAAGAAGGTGATTTGTGTCGGAAGTAAGTGATACTTTAATTAATTTGACGCTATCTAATAACAAAACTACATTGGTTTCTGTGGTTTTTTTTTGTTTTTACTCTAATTCTTTGGTGGCCTAAATTAGTATCTATACTGCTAACCATGCTTCACAATGGAAAATTCAGGCATCACATACAAGGTTATCCATCTATTCGCATTTTCCGTAAAGGAAGTGATGTAAGGTAAGTGAAGTGCTCGTTGATAATTTATTACTTCCATCCAGTTCCTATGATATATATTTTGTTCTCATTGGGTTAAATTTTCTCTGTCCCGTAGCCTCCACAATGTTGGTTTACATTAATGGTAGAGAACCCTCATGATAAGCTAATAATTATGTCCATGGTGGTAGATTTACTCATGAATGTAACTGCAGAATCGTTTAGTTATTGAGATACAAATTGATTAATTCTTTAAAAATTTGGGGAGAAGTGTATGTTTGCAAGAATAGATATTGGAGGATATAGAAAATACAATTTTGATGACAAAATATTAGGTTCGGAGGGCCTACAAGATTTCTGAAAGCATGCAATGATTAGTGATGCAAACGGTAATCAACAGAAAGAAGCACGAACAAGAAAAAGATGAAAAGTAACATATTTAGGCATTCATTTATCACAACTTGGTTCTCTCAGTATTTGAATTTGAATTGAATGTCTGATAAAATGTGTAGAGTTGCAGGTTAATTGATAAATTATGAATTTGAGTTTCTTTTTTTCTTTTTTTTTTCTTTTTTTTTTATATAGTAATTGCTCGTGCAACATGGGTCTAGAACAGATATAAACTTGTTGGATTTTCAATGCTTCCTCGCATTTTCTTGATATTCAAAGATTCTTATCTCTTAGTCATCTTAAATTGGGACTTAAAGAAATGGCAAATTCATTAGAAGCTCAACTAGTTGATGTGCATGGAAACAGGGAATATCTCTTAGTAATATCATGAAAGAATGGCAGTCTTGTACAAGTTATAGTTTCCCCAAGTTTGAGCAAACAGTTATGTTCTGAGCTTCTTTTTAAATTTTATATGGAAATTCATCTCTGCTTCTCCATGTCCCTACTTTTCTGGGTTTCAAGCTGCTTCATATTATCAAATTATTCGAAAATTTTATTTCTTTTTTGGTAGGGATGACCATGGACACCATGACCATGAATCTTATTATGGAGATCGAGATACAGAATCGCTGGTTAAGGTTATATAACATTCAACTTTGAAGACTATTACAGAATGCTTAAAATTTCAGCTGGATTTATTTTTATAATGAAAATAACGTGCTTGTTTACTCTTGCTCGAAATTTTAATTGTGCTGAAATTTTACTGCACATAAAGACCAGAAGTAGTAGGATTTATTCTCATAATAAAATGAAATATGTCGATTGACAATTGCATCACCTGATCTCTAAACTCCGTTCGTCCCAGACAATGGAAGATTTGGTTGCACCTCTTCTAGCAGGAACACCGAAGCTAGCTTTGGAGGATAAATCCAATGCAACAGGAAATGCTAAGAGGCCTGCTCCATCAGCAGGAGGTTGCCGGATTGAAGGATATGTTCGTGTAAAGAAGGTTAAGTTCTTACCAAAATGAAAAAAAGTGGGAACTTCTTTTCGCATGTTCTTCATTTAAATAAATAGGAACCCAATGTTTCAACTTTGCCCTCTTGATGTCTGTTGTTCATGCTACTTCAATATGCTTCGTTAAGATAAAATATCCTTGCGTTCTTAAATTTTCGAGGTTTGTTGCTGAAGTTACCCACTTTGCAGGTTCCAGGAAGCCTTGTAATTGCAGCTCGTTCAGATTCGCATTCATTTGATGCATCTCAAATGAATATGTCTCACGTCATATCTCACCTTTCATTTGGTAGGAAAATTTCCCCCAAGGTGTTTAGCAATGTTAAACAATTAATTCCATACATCGGTATAAGCCATGACAGGTTGAATGGACGGTCATTCATTAATCAACGCGAGTTGGGTGCGAATGTTACTGTAAGTTTTTTGATATGATCTGCAGGATAGTTTCCATTTTAATTTTCATATGTGCATGTCTCTGATGCGTTAGTGATATTAACTTGCATACCATGAGCATTCTTTTTGCCAAGCCAACAATTACAGTTCATACCTTCATAATTGATGAACGTAATATTGAGTGCTTTTATAAGATTGACTTTCTCCATGTAAATTATTTTGCATCGTTATAAAGAGAGATAAGTGTCACCGATAAGCTGCTTTTAACCTGTTGCTTTCTAAGCACACTTGGTTTCACTAGTCTCTCTATGTAGATACTTCCTCTCATTAATCCTCGTTCTGTACTTCTCTCTGCACATACTTTCTTTTCTTTATGTACTTTTTTACCTTTATATTGGTTCTAACGGTACTTTGGCATAAATTTTTAATAATGGTAAATTACAAGTTTAGTCCATGAACTCACTAAACTTTCAAGTTTTTATCTAATAGCCCTAAATTTTAAATTTTGTGTCTAATAGATATTTGAACTTTCAATTTTGTGTCTAAAAGGTTATTGACATATTCAATGATTTTAAAAATTAACAAATCTATTGGACATAAAAATTGAATTTTGTGTCCAATAGGTTTATGATGTCGAAATAGGTCAAGGACCTATTATACACAAAATTAAAAGTTAAGGGCTTATCAAACACAAAAAGTAAAAATTTAGAGATTTATTAGACACTTTTTAAAATCTGGGGACCTATTAGATACAAAATTCAGAGTTCATGGATCTATTATAGACATTTTTAAGTTAGACCTATTTGACACAAATTTAAATGACAGGAGACTGCACTTATAATTTAACCTTTAATAATTCCAAAGGCACATCTAATTGATCATAAATACTTTTGAAATATTAAAAATGATAAACTTTTCAATGACAAGTTTTTAAAATGCTATGAATCACTGCATGTGCACTAAACGTACTTTTTTGTCTTTGTATTTGCCCTGCAGATAGAGCATTATCTTCAAATAGTTAAAACAGAGGTGCTGTCAACTAGATCTGGTAAATTACTTGAAGAGTATGAATACACAGCTCACAGCAGCGTGGCCCAGAGTCTACATATACCTGTTGCAAAATTCCATTTTGAGCTCTCTCCCATGCAGGTTTTGTAGTGCATTTGAAACGTTTTCATCTCTTGATTTATCTTCAAAACCTGCATTTTTTTTTTTGTTTCGTAGCCAGTGATTTCAAATTCGTTTTAAATCCTTCCATCTTTTTCTTTGTATCAAAAGGTTGTGATCACAGAAAACCCAAAGTCCTTTTCACATTTTATAACAAATGTGTGTGCCATCATTGGAGGTGTTTTTACGGTCAGTATTACACGTATCCGTTGCATTTCCCGACTCTTGTTGACAAGCAGCATGGTCTGATAGGTGTTCGTTTCTGTTACAGGTTGCTGGAATATTGGATGCACTTCTGCACAATACTATTAGACTCATGAAGAAAGTTGAACTAGGCAAAAATTTTTGATAGTCATAGACTCATAGTTTTATCAGGAATTTTCACTACATCGCGCTTTTTTGTCGAACTTGTGAAACTTTAGTTAATATATATTGTCTTTTTGGACAAGCGAAGAAGCAAGGTGTTCTGTTGAAATTTTTCCTGCTTGAAAAATGATTTTGTAGGATTTGAATTCCAGAATAAATTCAATTATATGCTTCCACATTTTCTGATGAATCTGAAAATTGCCAATGGATCTTTACACAGAAAGTGAGAAGACTTGGATATGAATCCCCAATCCACTTTGAACTCAAAACAGATTCAGAGCCACCAAATATTTCTTTTGAGGAGAAAGTTAATACCATTTATAGAGATCTTAAAAGAATAGTCATCAAAGATGACAGAACAACTCTGTACTTAGAAAGCTAAGATAACAGCAGCAGCAAATGCTCCAATGGAGCCAATGCTGCTCGGGATGATCGAAGATCCAAAACTTGCAGGTGGTCCTGATACAGGAGGTGCAGGGTTGACCTCAACCGTCCTTGGAGGCGGAGATGGAGACTCTTGCCCAGAAGGCACCGGAGATGGGTTGACTTCCTCAGCAGGTGGGGGAGATGGGATGGTTTCCTCAGCAGGCGGAGGAGACGGGTTGATTTCAGTCGACCCGGATGGTGTGGGAGAAGGTGCGCCAGTTTGATCATTTGCTGGAGACGGAGACGGAGACGGTGACGGAGACGGAGCAGAGGTTGGAGGAGGCAAATTGCTTGAATTGCTTCTATCAGCCAAAACAACCACCACCAGCTTCTCATTTTTGAGGCAATTGTCTTTGTTTCCACTGATAAAATAGTAAGGTCCAGATTTGTCAAATTGGAAAACAGTGTGGCCATCAGAATACTGTTTGATTGGTGATTGGATGCTGCAGTTGTTGTAGGCATCTTGTGTTACTTGAAGCACTGAGTCTTGATCAGCAGCATAGTTGAAAACTGCAAAAGATAAGGGCCATACATTACATGATTGATATTTATTGACACTTCTATTATAACCAAGGTTTTAAAATTAGAAATAATTGGAATCATGAAGTTTTTAATACTATAGTTACATAGATCAATTTAGTTTGGTCTGTATTTATACCTATATCTTAATTATATCAAAAGTGACCATAAGGGATTCTTTTTTCTTGCTTGCAAGTCCTTTCTATTCCTGAATTTCAAAATGAATTCTAAAAATAAAGGAAAAATTGGTAGCTGTTTACTCATTTCATCCTCTATTATTCCTCACTTGCCAACATGAGCCTGATTTTATAAAGCTTATAGCCTCGACTAAGAGGTCAGAGGTTCGAATCTACTACCCTACCAATTATCGATATATATGTATTTATCCTTTGTGCTAATAGTCTATTATCTAACAATATTAGATTTTTTTCCTTTTACCATTCAAAATGTGTAATGATTTAGTTCTTAAACTTTAGCTTGTAATGATTTACTCTATATAATTTAAAGTTTATAACAATTTAGTTCTTACTACGAAAATTCTATCGAGGTGAAGTATCAATCTTTAGTATGTAACAATTTGGTCCATTTAGTTTAAAAATACATTTGGTCGTTAGTCATTTGACAATCTATATACGTAAGAAACTCTCATTATACCTTAATAGGATTTTCTTACCACGGGTACTTCAAAGTTACAAATTTTAAACTAAGGGACATAGTCATTACATATCTAATTTTAAAGACTAGATGCATAAAATATTATACACTAAACATGAAGCAAATGTCTTTGTAACCAAAATATAGAGCAAGGGCATATAAATTTGATGGGATATTGAATTAAACAAATGAAAAGGAACCAACTTTAGCTTTGACTTCTATTTGTAGTAATTAATTTTATAAAAAATGAATCACTTATTAAGATCATACCTAAAGAATCTCCAATTTGAAACCTGTTTGCTTCTGCCCATTGATTATAGCTTTGTGCCACTGAAACTCCCCAACCCTTTGCTCCTCCAATTATGAACTGAGTGCCTTCACTTTTCTGCAACAACATAATTACACACATCAAAGCCCCAAATGCAAACCCTAATTTGGCCATTGAGAGAGATCACAAAATGGAAATTAAATTTTGTTCTCCAAAATCCCAAGAAGTAAATGGATTTGATTTGAAGCAGGTTTAGAATTCAGTCAATGGCAAATGGCTTTTGTAGGCCAAAGTTGCAAAACTGTGGTTTTGAAGCTTTTGGGTACTGAAATTGATGATCTGTTTCATTTAGATTTCTTGATTTCAATTGGGTTTATGCTTTGCTTTACTATTTTTGAGAATATTCATATCTTGTGATTTGGGCTTGAAGGAAAAAAAAAAAAAAGAAAAGAAAATTATTCTCTATTGACCTTCCATTCAAGAACAATCTAAATTATCATTGAAGTCTTGGTTTTTGCTTTAAGAATGATTAATGGATCTTCTTGTTGTTTCTTACTTCATGCCCTTCAAATATCTCATTCTTCATTCTTTTTTTTGGTTCTAGATCCCTCATTGTTGTTTAACATGAAATAATATGGGTAATTTTGGTCTCGCGCTTGATAACCATTTTGATTTTATGTTTTTGAAAATTAAGTTTATAGACACTACTTCCACCTATAGTTTCTTGTTTTATTACCAACTTTTTAAATACGTTTTAAAAGCCAAAATTTGAAAATTAAAACAAATAGTTTTTAAAATCTTGATTTTGTTTTTGGAAGTTGCCCTAGAATTCAAATGTGTTTTCAGAGAAGGTGAGAAAACGTACTAGAAAAAACCAGCATAATTTTTTTAAAAAAAATAGAAAATAAAAAACAAAACAGTTATTCAAATGGGACCTTAGATTCTATTTCACAATCGTTTGCCTTGAGTTTTGTTTTCCTTAAACTTTCTATAGATTTTTATTTTCTTTATAATAGGTCTCTAAAGTTTTCATTAAAAAGAGATCCGTCCCTATTTAGAAATTCACTTCTCTACTTATAGTTATAGTCCATGTTGATTATTGTTGTTAAATAGATTTGAAGATTTTCCTCAAGTTAAAGGGTTATATATTCTGATAACAAAACTGAAAAACAACTTGGAAAAAAATCATTATTGAAAGAAGATTGGTTTCAATTTTTTCCTTCCAAAAATCAACAACAATGTCTTAACACCATTCCCATACAACAATTTAACTTTGATCAGCATTCAAGAAGTGAGAATTCTTAAATTAGATTCACTGTTATTACATATAGAAAATACAGATTACAGAACCATACTTATTCAAAGTATTTTTAGTGTCAATCAGTCACAGAATCTTATTATCATCTTGCCAAATAAGAAGAAGAAGAAGAAACTATTTTTAGTATACATTTAAAACTACCTTAAAAGAAGCAAAATTGTCAAACAAAGAAGATTAACAAACAGCTCATGGAACTTCCCTTAGTAAAGCACTTCCACAAACATCAGTTGATCATCATATCAGCACATTTCATGATCACAACTGAATCAACACCAATTCTCCCACCACTTGGCTGATCCAAAAGCACTTCCCTCAAAACTGCTTCTTTTGTCAATGAAATCCATCACTGAAGAGAATGAAAAAAGCCATAACTGTGAGCAGCAGCACTAGAGGCTCAGAGCATCCATGGAAGCTACGAGCAGCACCATTTCCTAAAGGAATATGAGGAGGAAGTGCACACTCTTCTCCATTGAAATACACCTTTGTGGGAAATCCATCTCCTTCCTTTATGTTCAAGTTCCTCAAGTTCTTCTTACTGAACGAGATAACCGATTGCTGCTTTCCCGGTACTCTCGGATCGAATCTTGGGTTCGTCCCATTCGTCTCCCCCATCAGGTAATTCAAACCCTCCAATCCTTGTAACATGATGGTATTCTCAATCAAATCTGGTGGAAGTTTAGTCCCATTGAAGGAGTAAACATTTTCATATCCTTTAGCAGCTTTATTCAATTGAACAGCTGCAAACCAATCCTCAAAAGGGTATTCTTCCCAATTGAAAAGGGTGATTCTAGCAGTCCAACCACTGCTATAATCTGAGTTTATATGCCAATTTAAACTAACCCCACAATTGTCAGGACAGGGGAGTCTTTTGGGGATTGGAAAGTGTTTGATTCTGGCCCAAGCTTTTGCCTTTACAGTTCTGTTGTCAAATGGAACCAAAAGTGCTTCTGGTGGAAGCAGCATTGGGGCAGAATTTGGGTTGCAAGTTTCAGTTTCATCACACCCACAAGCACAAGTGTTGCAAGGGATAACAGAGTCATTGTAATAAGCAGAGAAAGAAACACAGCATCTTGATTGTTTGGCTTTTGGAGTTGTGATGTTGCAAACCACTTGCCAACTTGCAATGGAAGTGCTTGTGGCTTGAAGTCCATTTGGATCAGGAAATTGTGTTGGTTCTACTCTTATGGGAGCTCCACATTTGTAAGTGGGATTGAGAATGCCTTTTATCTTCCATTTTTGAGGAGGGTACAAGGCTGTTCTGTTGAAGTCAGATGGAAGTTTATAGACTTGTAGCTGAAAAATGGACCTTGCTTTGCTTTCATCCATCAACCGTGGTAAGATCGTTCCGTTCTTGCAGCAGAACGGCAACTTCCCGACCTTCGAATCGTTGGCTCGATCGGTCGGGAGGTCGGCAATGACGGGGTTCTTCTCGCAGTTCACGATCTGCGAGAAGTCGAAATCTTGATAGTATTGGCCTTGAGGGCCAAAGATGCAATCAGAGAAGTCTCTTCTGTGAGTGTAAGCTCCTCTCATGGTGGAAATGAATTCTCCTCTCATCCATTCCCAAGTTAAGTTCCAATGGTCGAGTCGGCCGAGAGGATTGTTGTTGTCAATGGTGACTTGAGCGAGATAGTTGTTGCCAAAAGCTTGTAGGACGTCGTAGGTGAGTGAGAGATCGCCGTGCTGTCTCGGGAAGAACTTCGTCGTCTTCGTCTTCGTCTTCGTCTTGAATTTGGGGTCTTTCTTGCAGCATACATGCATATAGCTTTTGGCTTCAAAAATGGAGGGAATGTTGTTAAGTTCAAATGAGTTGAGTCTCTTTGAAACATACAAGATAGTATAATGAATTACAAAGGAAGGTTGCTATACTTGTTGTGTAGTGCATTTAGTACTTAAAACTATTCCTCTTTAAAACCATTTAATTACATCATCAAAATTTCGATAACCTTCTACTTTTTAAAATTGAAATTGAGCTTATAAACCATACTTATAATTATTTTACTTTATCACCTACTTTTAAAAACATTTTAAAAAATCAAGCTAAAATTCAAAAACTAAAAAAGAAAGCCGTTCTCAAAATTTTGATTTTGTTTTTGGAATTTGGCTTATCATTCAAATATGTTTTTGTGGGAGGAGAAAAACTTTCAAAAAAATTGTGAAAAAACAAGTGTGACAGAAAATCAAAATCAAAATAGTTATCAAGTAGTGTCTAAACTTATATTGTTAATATTATTTATTAGTAATATCAACATTATATATTAATTAGGAATTAATGAGAGTACTTGATGTATATTTCAAAAAAAAAATGAGATTGTTTGATATGAGATGATTTGATTTAATAATAAAGAGCAGAAGAAGAGAGAAAGCCAATTTAGCTTATAAAGTAAGAGACGAACAAATTAAGAAGTTTGATTTAAAATGAATTCCAATCGACATTCACCTAGAAGATTTTTTAAGCTCGTTCTTATTTTATCTAATTAACTTATTTCTTTTTGTTCAACCATATCAAATATTTAATGGTTTGTCTTATTGAGGTTAAGAAAAATTTGTTAAAAATGAATTAAAACATTCAAATGATATAATTAAAACTTTTTAAACTTCATAGATTAAGTAGACACAATACCAAATCATCAAAACTGGTAGTATTTGATAACTATATCGTTTTTATTTTTTATTTTTAAAAATTATACTTATTTTTTAACCAATTTTTTATTATAGTTTTCACATTTCTTAAAACAACATTTAAATTTTTATCCAAATTCGAAAAAAACAAAAAATATATATATTTTTAACTTTTAAAATTTTACTTAGGTTTCAAAACAATTAAAAAAAATTAGATAACAAAATAAATAAAAAAAAGAGTGGGTATAAGTTTAATTTAAAAAACAGTTATCAAACTTGTCCTCTAAGAAAGTTCTCCTGCAAAAATACCAATCATCTGAACAGAGAAATGAGAATTACTCCGGTGACGGCGAGGCGGAGGGCATTTAAAGCCATCGTTGGCGAGGCGAATCGTCTTCGGCATCGGAACGCCGTTCTTCTTGACGCCGAACTGCGTTCCGGTGATATCGATCCTCGCCTGAATCTGGTTATAATCTCCTGCAGTTTCTACAGAGGTTTTCAAGTCAGTCTGAGGGTACCCTGTCAACGTCGCCCCGTTGCCGACCGCGGCGGGGAAATCCGAACCATCGGCCAACACGGCGCCATCGGCCGACACCAAAATCTCTCCATGTTGGAAACCAATGTACATCTTCCAAGCGTCGAGCTCCGTCGTGCCGGCGTTCAGCACGGTGGCCTGAGATTTGAACGCCCAAGACTGAGCAGAAACATTCTTCACATGGGGAAATTCCCTCTCCCTTGAAAAGAAAGTGTACGTTAAAAAAATCCCATTACAGTTTTCTTGCTCCGGCGGCGGCGCCGCCGGCTCGGAGTCATCGCCAAAGTTGTAATCTTGTCCAAAACAGAGCTTGAAATTGGACACCCACACAAGAAACAGCCAAAAGAGTATGTGAATCGAATATCGCATGGTCGGAAAGTTCCAATAGCAAACAGAATCCGGCGGAATCAGTGGTTCCACGGCGGCGGAGGAGGTGTGAGAGAGAAACAGAGAAATGGGGTGTAAAAGAAAGGGAAGAGAAAAGGGTAATCGGAACCGGAGATGACTGAGTCAAAGGATGAATTGTGAAAATTCCGGCAAAAGTGGGCGGCGGATTCGGAAGTGTGCTGTTTTTTTAACTTCGTAAGAGGTTTTAAGTTCTGTTTTGTCTTTGAAACTGGCAGTTGAGCAAACTAATTAACAGACACTTCTCTCTCTCTCTCTTATCTCTTTCTCTCTCTCTCTCTCTCCTAAAATTTAGAGAGTTTTATTGTTTTTGATTTTTTTAAAATTCTTTTGGGGAAATTGATGGTGTAGATTTTGATAAGTGTAGTTTTAGCTCGGGTTTAGGAGACATTATTAGATGTGGTTGGAACAATGTAGAAAAACTAAAGTCATTTTAAGGATCATAGCCTTGCGTTTGTGATTTATATGAACCGAATGAAAACTAAATTGTTGAGAAGAACGAATTTTGTTTAATTTTATCATCATCGTCTAGATTAGATGAGAGATGAAGAAATTAAATATTATTAGATGTTTATTATTTTCTTAAAAAAATATCACATCATAAATATAAATTTAAGGTAGTAAAAAAATATCCTTTTAGAGGAGTAAAAATGTCTTACGAGTAAGTAGGGATTAGAATTTATAATTTGTAATTTACATTGGTGATATATTTTTGTCAAACTTATAGTATATTAACATACATTTTTTAAGGTTTCGACATTAGAAATATACATTTTGTAGTTATTATTATTATTATTATTATTATTTTGAGGAAATAGAAATAGTCAGTTGACCTTTTTTCTATACAAATTAATAACATCCCATTATAGAAATATTGATAAAAATATTGAAACAAAGGTAATAAAATGATGTCCATGAGTAAATAAATAAGTACTTAGTGGACAACAAGGTATTAGTTAGCTTTATTAGGTTCCATCATCACTCCTATAATTGTTAAACTTCGATTAAAAAAACAGTAAAATGACGCCACTAAATTAACCATATGAACAACATGAGTAAAATTTAAATACTTAAATATCAAATAAACGATTTCGTAAGATAATTTTACAACCTAAAATAATGTTGGGAGTGTGACTAAAGTCTCACATCGACTAGATAAGGAGAAGATCATGAGTTTATAAGTGAGAAACGCTATCTTCATTGGTACAATGTCTTCTTGGTGAAACCAAAAATAAAGTCATCAAAACTTATGTCCAAAGTGGATAATATCATACCAATATAGAAATGTAGAGGGTCGTTGTCCCTAACAAATAGGATGTGTATTAAAAGAAATATGAAAGTAAAAAATACAAAAATCCGACCATTGTTGGATCTTGATTTTGTGTTTTTTACCAAACCAACATGTAGATCGACTAGAATGTCTAGAAATGCTTTTTATCCCTACTGACTCTCCAAGCACTCATCTTCCCCTATCAACGTTCGTCAATATAAAAAAAAACATATATTACACTACAACCGCCTATATACAAAAACATTATTTTATATATGTTTAACGTAATCTTGTGATCTCTTTAAAACTATTAAATATAGGAAATAGATATTAAAAAAAATATTTTTGATAATGCATCTAATAGTTATGATAGTGACAGCTACATTATGTAATCATCCTAAATAATTTCTTATAAATATGTATGTTTCTTACGCTATCGACCCTTCCTTTTTCCCTTTATTTAGTAATACGTACTCCTGTCCCGTCCTGTTAGGGTGCAAACAAATGTCCCACATTAGTTAGGGAAGGGATTGGTCATGGGTATATAAGTGAGGATAATTATATCATTGGTATGAGGTCTTTTGGTGGTACCAAAAGCAAAACCATAAGGGTTGATACCCAAAGTAGACAATATCATACGATTGTGGAGATATATGGAGGTCCATTATCTTTAACAATTAGTATCAGAGCCATGATAAAATCTAGTTGTGTGTCAAAAAAATCCTCAAAGTAGAACAAAGGTTAGTGAGCCTCAGTGACAAAATACAATCAATCTAATTTATAATTCCAAATATTTTGCGGAATAATCAATTTGGAATTAACAAGCCTAAAAGAGTAGATAAACCAACCTAAACCTTTAAGCTACAAGAACAATAAAAAAGGTTTAAGGGATAGAGAAATTGACACCAAATTTATACTGGTTCACCCAATGATGGCTACGTCCAGTTCTCTGCTATCGATGCAGGTTCCACTATAATCGTCAGGGAGGAAGTTACAAGAGTTTACAACGCTCAATGATTTCTCTAACTTTTCTCTCAAGGAAAAGTCTCACGAATCACTCTAGCTCACAAAACTCTTCAATGGAGAAAAAATACTCTTGAAAAAAAAAACAACGCCAAAGAAGGAGAATGCCGCAAACTCTCTTTTTCTCTCTGCCATTTTTTTTTCCTTCTCTCGGTGTGTATATTGTCGCAAAACACACACCCACGCCTCCACGTCCATACTGCCGCAAACATATATATATATGTTTAATTAGGTTAACAACGGTAATGGGTCATGGGCCCTTTTCCTTTCTTTTTTTCTTTTAATTATTTTGGCTCCAAAGCCTAACAATCTCCCACTTGGAGACAAAACCCAATCAACATGTCTCCCCTGCAACGGTAGCGACTCCTCTCTACTCGTGGAGAAGTCCAACTGAAGTTGCACACAACTTCAGTTTGTCAACAGGAACGGTCTCGGTAAACATATCTGTTGGATTCTGACTTCCTGGAATCTTTTCAAGTACCAGCGCTCCATCTTCCAAAACTGATCTGATAAAATGATACCTCACCTGTATGTGTTTCGTCCTCGAATGAAACACTTTGGATTCTTTTGCTAAATGAATAAACACTGATCATCACAATGCAAGGTCCCTTTCCTAGTTTCAAGCCAAGTTCTTCTAAAAAGGACTGAAGTCATATCATCTCTTTACTTGCCTCAGTAACAACAACATACTCAACCTCTGTAGTAGACAAATCTACTATCTTCTGCAGTCTAGAAACCCAGCTAATAGCAATATTACCCAAAGTAAAAACATATCTGGTAGTACTTTTCCTGCCATCAGTATCACCTGTCATATCTGCATCTACATAACCTTGCAGTTTAAAATCTGACTTCTTAAAATGCAGAGCATAATCAGTTGTCCCTCTCAGATATCTGAAAATCCACTTCACAGGCTCCCAGTGTTGCTTCCCTAGATTAGTCATATACCTACTAACAACTCCCACTGCATGTGTAATGTCTGGTCTTGTGCAAACCATGGCGTATTAGGCTTCCTATAGATGAAGCATATGGCACCCTAGCCATGTGATCTCTTTCCTGCTCAGTAGTGGGTGAGTGCTCCTTAGATAATTTAAAATGACAAGTTAAAGGAGTACTCACAAGTTTTGCATCTTCCATGTGAAATCTGTTCAAAAACTTTTTCACATATTCTTCTTGTGACAAAGTCAATGTACCATCTTTTCTCTCAATCCTCATTCCTAAGATTTGTTTGGCAGCTCTCAAATCTTTCATATCAAATTCTTTAGATAACTCAACTTTTATCTTTAGAATTTCCTGTTTGTTTGCACCTGCTATCAACATATCATCAACATATAGCAGTAAAATAATGCATGAGTTACCTTGAGACCTTATGTAGCAACAGTGATCTGCCTGACATCTCTGAAATCCACTGTTACACATAAAGCTATCAAACTTCTTGTACCACTGACTGGGAGCTTGTTTGAGACCATATAAGCTTCTCTGAAGTTTGCGAACCATTTTCTCATGTCCCTGAACTGTAAACCCTTGTAGCTGTACCATGTAAATTTCTTCCTCTAGATCACCATGAAGAAAAGCTGTCTTTACATCCATCTGTTCCAAAAACAGATCCTCTTCTGCCACTATTGACAACACAGTTCTAATAGTAGTTAATTTCAGTTGAAAGCCTTTGACTACAAGCCTTGCTTTATACCTTTTGCTACCATCAGGCTCTTGCTTGATTCTATAAACCCATTTGTTTTGCAAAGCTTTCTTACCTCTTGGTAACTCAACGAGTTGTCATGTCTGATTCGTCATAAGAGAATTCATCTTATCCTTCATGGCCAACTCCCACTTGACAGAATCTTCCAGATGAATCGCCTCATCATAACATTCATGTTCACCTCCGTCAGTCAATAATATATAATTCAAAGTAGGGGAATACCTCTGTGGTGGTTTGATAGTCCTGATAGACTTCCTGACTGTTGTAGGTGGCGTTCTCTAAACTTCATCAAGCTCTACAGTCTGCTCATTTGGTCCTACAACAGGTTTCTCAGATTCCACAACTGTTTCCTCAGGAGTAACTAAATTCTGATCTTCAATTCTCACTGTCCTGGTATCAACTTTAGGAGGACTTATATACTGAGTTTTCTCTTTTGTACTTTCATCTGACTCTGTATTAACTGTTGTTTTGTCTTTGTACAGAACTTCCTCATTGAAGATCACATCCTTGCTTCTGATCATCTTCTTATTTTGGTCATCCTCAAATTTATAGCCTATCTCAGCTCCACCATACCCAAAAAAATAACACTTCTTGGATTTGGCATCTAGTTTACTCCTATCTGCAGCATCAATGTGAATGTAAAACAAACAACCAAAAACCTTTAGATGAGAAATGTTTACCTGTTTACCGCTCCAGACTTCTTCAAGCAACTTGAAGTCTAGTGATGTGGTTGGGCTCTTATTGATCAGATAGGTCGTTGTGTTGACTGCCTCTGCCCAGAACATCTTAGGAAATCCTGCATGTAATCTCACATGCTCCTAGCACGCTCATTCAGTGTCTTGTTCATTCTCTCAGCCACACCATTCTGCTGCGGTGTCCCTGGAATGGTCTTAACCATCACAATTCCACTGTCTGCACAGTATCTTTTGAAATCCCCATCAACATATTCACCACCGTTGTCTGATCTCAAGTTTTTAACTTTCAAACCTGTCTCATTCTCAACCATAGCCTTCCAAGTTTTGAAAACAAAAAATACATCAGATTTATGTTTGAGAAAATAAGTCCATACCTTCCTACTTGAGTCATCAATGAAGGTCACACTAATGGAAGTTACTTCAGGAGGCCTCCACACATCAGTGTGAACTAACTCCAGCTTCATGGATTTTAGCTTTGTTCCTGTCTTTGAGAAACTGACACGCTTCTGTTTCCCAAATACACAACCCTCACACAACTTGTATCCCTAATTAGAAGAATTCATCATAATTCTTCCTAACTTGAGGCAGATGGAGATTGCTTATTTATGAGTTTGAAGGGTTCACACAAATTGCAAATAAACGAAGAATAAGCAATCATTATTTAATTTGGTCAAGTTTCTTCCAATTATTTTTAAATAAATTCACAATATTTCTTTGGTTGGTAATTTCTTGCAATCCCTAATTAACATTATAATTAAATTAATCTATGATTGATATAATCGACAGAAAAAATAATAATAAATTAAAGAGGCTAATTTGGTTTTTTTTTAACTCTTAGAAAATTTTAAAGCATGTTTGGTAGGCAATTTTAATTTTGTTTTATGTTTTCAAATTCATTGAGTTTAATAAATATGTGTTTGATAGATGTGTTTTCAAAAACTGTTTTTGAATTCTGTGATCCAAACAGTGAAAATTATTAAAACAATATTTTTATGTTTTCATTGTATACAGATTTTGAATTTAAAAATTTAAAATGTAAAATTCTATTAAAAATATAAAAACTTTAATATATATATATATATATAGTATTTCACGTTATAAACTTAATTTATTTTTTGTTAAATTAAAATAGGTATAATATAATATATTATAAATTATATGATATTATAAAATAATAATTATACAAAATTTAGAAAAAATAAACAGGTTCATAAATTAACTAATAATGATTTATATTCAACCTAATATTGGTTTTGCAACTACAAGTTTCATACTCGATAAATATATTATATAACACATTTTGAACAATTGTTTAAATTGGAATTTAATTTTTAAATATGTTACCAAACACGTATCTAAAAACATAGAATACAACTTTATTTTCATTTAATCCCTTGTTTTCAAAATTCTGTTTTCAGATTGCTTATCCAACGGGTCCTAAACCATTCTCTACAATAGTTTTCATCTTACTTAAACAAACATTTGGATTCTTAACCAAATTCCAAAAAGAAAAACAAACTTTTAAAAATACTTTTTTTAGTTTTCAAGACTTTGGCTTAAAAAGTATATAACAAAATAAAGAAATTCATAGGGGAAGAAGTGATTAAAGACTTAATTTTCAAAAACAAAAACAAAATAGTTATCAAACGAGCCTAAATTTGTAGCATCCTATATCAGAGGACCAAACAAAACCAATTATTAAATCTCATAGACTCAAAACAAATATATCTTGGATATTTTATTTTAATATTGCAAGTTGTAAAACTTATTTGAAAAGTATTGTAGTTTTGAAACTTTTTTTAATACATGGAAGAAAGAGACGACCTACCTCCACATACAAATGTTGAATAAAATTTTAATACATGGAAGAGGTCGTCTCTCTTCACTAATTGTTTTTTTTTTTAGTTTTTTCTTATAAGTGTTGAATAAATTTCAAAGTTGTAAAAATTTAGCAAATTGCTTAAAAATAAACTTCATAATTATGATGAGAAATTGACAAGCATCAGTATGAAATGAAAAGTTAAAGTTTACAAATTGATTAAACATATCCAAATTCAGTGTGTGCCACAAGGTGGACATCGTCTATTACGAGAGGGTTGCGACGACGACCTCTCGGGGCTTCCTCTTGTTGCACCGGTGGTTCATCTAATTCTTCCTCATGTGAAGATGGATCATCACCATCATCTCGACCACGCACGACACCATGTGATGATGAGGAACCTGCCTCAGAATCATGTGTGTCTGGAATATGAAGATATCTCGAACCAGGTGTGGGGATCATCATCATCGGAGTGGAAATAAACTGTTCAGCATCAAAAGAATGTGCACCGACACTGTGGTCAACCTCACTCGACACAGTTCTGGGCAACTCCTCTTCTTCAATATCCTCATGTTGAACACGTCTTCTATGTCGAGGACCAGGAGGAGGAGCAGTAGGAATGTTGTACATGTTATGTAGATTATCTAAATTGTTTTCTCCAGCATCACATAGATGAAGTATCTTCATATTCTACGAGAGATCTCGAATCTGAGTAAACCATGACCTCTTCAAGTTTCAAGGAAAAGAATAGTCAATATTTATTAAAAATTTAAAGTAGATATATTTAAAAAATAAATGCAACTTGTACTGCTTGCCCATAGGATGCTCTCTCACAAGTGATGTAACGCCTAGTAATATTATGATACCAATTTGCATAGTCTGGGGTGGTATCTCCAAAGGCATCAACTGGTGGAGCTTCTGCTACGTGTTGTCTACGCAAATGTCACTACTCCACGTACGGTGCCAACACAATCACCCAATCTTGATGTTGGAGGTCGATAGCATGCAGGTTTGAGTTTGTATTGCACACGTATGGGATACATTGTTTCATCCCAAATTGTCTCATCACTCGATTGGGTAGGTGTCATTCTATAATATGGAAGCATACGAGTTGAGTCACCGAATGCCACATGTCATGACCATTTCTACAATATTGTGGTAATGTGTGCATGACATTGTTGTATGACTCCAAAATCACTTGAGAATACCAAATTGTAGTTGATTAGTGACTTGTAAAATAAAAGAAAAGAAATTTAATTACGACATTCGTACCAGGTTGGGTCTAAGGAGATCAAACATGAATCTATATTGTCTGATCACATGTGTGGTTGATCCTGTAACACAGAATTGGTCTCTCCACCTACAAATTAAAAATTTAGCATTAAAAAATAAATTTCAAACATTTTAAATTATAAAAATTAAATTTTGAAAATCATACCGAGAACCAAGTGGTCGCCCCACTAATCTAGCATGATTCATATGTCGACGCTGAGGAGTCATCGTGGGAAATCGTTCCCAACCCCACAACTGAAAAAGTATTACAGGTCTGACAATATCACGTGCATCCAACCGACTGACATTACATAGTTGTCTGTATAACCATGCCAAGCAAGCCTCACCCCAAGAATATCTTCCAGTAATCTCAAAGTCTCGTAGGAGTAGGAGAAATATTAAATGCACTTTATCTCCAGATTTATTGCAGAAGAGAATTCCTTCAAATAACTGCAATATGTATGCTCGAGCATACCTCGCTACAACAACATCATCTGCATCATCACTCAACCATGGGAAAACCCGCCACATCTTTGTTGAGCACTAAGTTCTCTCCAATCCATCTCATTGTGGTATCGAGAACTCTTGGGTCTACCAGCTTCTCTAACAATTTTGGATCAGCATATAATACAGGCATATTAGGTGGCTCTATCCAGTAGTCTTCGTGTGGGATTGGCTGAAATTGATGTGAGTAACATTCAACATAGGTTGAAAGCTTATAGGTGTCCTCAATGAAAATTTCGAAATTCAACTTCAAGTGTGAGCAAATCGTCATGAAATGTGAACATGGAATTCCATAAGATTGTCACTTATTGCATGAACAATAATGAACAACCCTATCTCCTTCTCAAGTTAAATTCAGAGTTTGAATATTTCTTCCCTTGGCATTGAAGTAATATAACCCAGTTTTCACATGGAACACTTCATTTTCTCGATCGTAGTCCATTATATCATGCTTCGTAGATTTTGATGTCCACCTCACAATTTTATCAAGTGCATACCTAATATGAATTTTATTCAGGATGGTGAGTATATTGAAATAATGTAATTTGACTAGCACGAAAAAAAGTTGTATGATTACCTCGTATATTTTGATTGTTGTGTCAACTCAATCCTCGTTTCTACTCTCCTCTTTTCAAAATATTGTACACATCTGTAGAATGTAAGTTGGGTGATTGGCAACATGCGACCACCTTTAAGGACTCCATTTATGCTCTTTGACAGATTAGTTGTCATCCACCCATACCAAAAACCAAAGTTCATACAAGAACTATTTATGGCTTTTATCTCTTCAACACACCAATATTGTTGAAAAAGTTAATCCAAGACATGTGTGAATATAGCATGACCTGCACTTCCATAAAACTTTATTTTCCACTCCACATGTGTGCCCGGATTTGTATGCTTAACCATGTACATCAATTTTAGTAAAAGCTTATAAGAATCATCCTAATCACCAAACACTTTGGCCAAAACCTTTTTTTTTTTCATCTCACACCCTACCGTAAGGCACGTGGTAACCAAACTTTTCTTTTATATCAATCTGTAGTTGGGATACACCAACGGAGGGGTTATTTTTCACCGTTTCACATAATTCAATTGCAATCATCGAAGAATCTAGTTGCACATGACTTTGATTGATCTCTGAATAAAAACAAGTATGTTGCTCAATGTAGTTGGTAATTTCAAAAAATCCATGAGACCTTTTCTTGGAGGCACGAAGTCGCCATCTACACCTATCTTCCCACTTTTTGCATCGTATCGCCCACTTCGTAGGTGTTGACTCCACAACCTCATATGGTGCATGATACTTAACAGCAAAACATTTTACTATATGCTAGAGGATTTCTTCATTGTTGCATACTAAACTCGTATACAACTTGTTCCCTTCAACAACTACTGATTCTTGGATAAGATCATGTTCGGTAGTGTTATTTAATACATTGTTATCCAACTCATGAAATGTGTTTGAAGGGATGTCATGTACACTATCCTCAAAATCTAACTCTTCAAATTCATCATTTGTTTTCGTTCTAAACTCTTTATATGTATTATCTACAACCATATCTTCATCATCACATGGTGTAGCAACTGTTTCAGGATCGGGGTCAAGATATTGGTTGGAATCAACACATTGGCTAGGATCAACAGATTGAATAGGTGTTTCTTCGGAGATTTGTACATTCACATTCATCCTTCTTACATTGACATATAAATGTACTAAGGGATTGGCAGTGCAATTAAGAACATTAAGTTCACTGCTTGATAGTTAGGGATCAAAATTGGCATAAATTTTACTGGTTCTAATAGTGTTAGTTCAGGGTGTCTATAAACTATGTCAATATGATTTGTCCTCACATCTACACCAAGTGACATCCCTATCATTTCGATAAACTGTTCGAAGGCTACTCCACTATTCACATTCAGAGAAAACTCACCACATGCTAGTTGGTCATAATCTACTCCATCTACCCCATCAATCATAGACTCATTCATATGCAAAAAAAAAAAAAAAAAAAAAAAAAAAAAAAAACTCAAAGATTTATCTCTCATTTTCTATTCAAAACAAATTAACCATATATAATTAGAATTAAATTTTTAATACAAATTACTTAATCTCAATCAATTATTTTAAACATTAACAAACCTAATATGCATCTATTAAAAAACGTCAAAATAATTAACAAATCTAAAATGCATATTAAAAAAACCTACGAAATTACAATAACTATTTTTTTAAAAAAAAAATAATAATAACTCACATTGATAGGATTGGGAACCCGACATGGCCAAAAAGTCCTTAAAGTTTGCTTCAAAAACGACAAAAAAAATTGTTAGTTCTTTCAAATGGCGACAAAAGACTTAAGTGGGGTAGAAAGAATCAAATATTTACCTTAGATGTCGACAAATCTCTTCAATGTAGCTCTAAAATGGAAGAAAAAGTGAAGGAGTGAAAGTGAAAAGTGAAAAGGGGAGAAGAAGAGAAAGTGAAAAGTGAAAAGCGAAAAGAAGAGAAGAGGAGAAGAAGAGAAAGGAGACGTTTGGTTTCTGCGATGGTCGTCGTTTTGTAAGAATGTCGTCTCTTGAGACCTTCATTAAAATTTTAAAAAAATGGTAAAAACAAAGGTCGTCTCTTGAGACACAACCTCCTTCCACGTATAAGAGGTTGTCGACCTCTTATCACGTCACGAAGGTCGTCTCTTCAAGACTTAAGTGGGGTAGAAAGAATCAAATATTTACCTTAGATGCCAACAAATCTCTTCAATGTAGCTCTAAAATGGAAGAAAAAGTGAAGGAGTGAAAGTGAAAAGTGAAAAGAGGAAAAGAATAGAGAAAAACAGAGAAGAAGAGAAAGTGAAAAGACGACCTTTTCCAACGTGTCGAATAGCTTCCTGGAGGTCGTCTCTTAAGACACGACCTCCTTCCACGTATAAGAGGTTGTCGACCTCCTACCACGTCACGAAGGTTGTCTTTTTCAAAACTACAATATTTTTAAAATAAGTTTTACAACTTGCAATATTAAAAAAAAATGTCTAATGTATATTTATCATAAAAATTAAGCTAAATGATAGAAATGCCTAAACTATGGGGTTTGTGTCAAAAATACCTCAACTTTAAAAAGTTTCAAAAATACTTCTGAAATTTCAATAAGGTTAAAAAATACTCTTGTCGTTAAATTTTGGATGGAAACCGTTAAAATTTTGTTTCAAAAATACTCTTGAACTTTAAAAAAATTTCAAAAATACCCTTGGCCTTAAAAAATTAAAAAAAAATGCTTTTCAATAATTTCTTTGGTATTTAATGGGATTCTTTGAGATTTCATTTAATCAATCTATTAGAAATTTTTAAAATTTGCCCGGTCTCCCTCGAAAATGATGTGGAAAATCTAAAACATCCACTTGCTTTTGTAAAAGGTAGTCTTAACTTTTGTTTTCCTAACCTATGAAATATTTGCATGTCATTTAATTAATTGAATTATTGGTCTGATTGATAAAAATCAATTCCTTAAGATTGATTGTTTTCTTCGTCATTTATTTTATATCTTTATTTTGTTTTGCTCTTATTCATTTTTCTATTTCTTTTTTCAAATAAAATTATGTGATTATATTCATGGTAATTAATTGAATTAGAATACCAATCCTATATAGACGATACTCTAACATTCTTATACACTATATTAAAATTTAATCCATACACTTAAACACTATTGCATTTCTCTACATTTGAATTTCTTTGAAAGGTTAAGGGTATTATTGAAACGAAATTTTAACATTTTTCATCCAAAACTTAATGGTAAGTATTTTTTATAAAAGTTTTTTAAGCCCAAGGGTATTTTTTAAACTTTTCAAAAATTCGGGGTATACTTTAAACAAAACTTTAACAGTTTCCATTTAACAGTTTCCATTCAAAACTTAACGACAAGAGTATTTTTGAACACTTTTGAAATATCAGAGGTATTTTTGAAACTTTTTAAAGTTTAGGGGTATTTTTGGCACAAACCCCATAGTTTAGGGGCATTTTCTATAATTTAGCCTAAAAATTATTCAGATTTGCATAGATAAACTCGGTTAGACAATCAAAGGCATCATTCTTTCTCATGAACATCCATATCATGCAATTTCAAACATGACAACTACTAGAACATGAACTCAAACTACTTGTTTTCCTTGCTCTAACTACAGCCTGTTTGAATGATTTTAGTCCAATTCTCAGCACCATAAAGACAATGATGAAGATCAACAATTCTGTTTAGTTGCTCAGATGTCACTGCCCTGCCTGCCACCGTTGTTTCGCTAAACAAAATCACCATTTTCCTAAAACAAACTCTAAAAAAACATCAATGGTTCAGGTCTCGACTAAGAAAAAGAAAAGGTCTGTCAGAGGAATCTTCTTTCTATTTCTGGGAACGAGATGAATCCGAGCTAAATGCAGGACATGAAAATAATATAGCAAGAGCAGCTCAAGAACTTGTAGAGAGGGATAACATACTCAACCCTCACACGCCATCGTTGCATCGATCATTGTGTAAAATATATACTAGTTGTTGCTTATGATGCTTTGATGTAACATTCCTCTCCAAAATTAACAAGTGTATTAAGATACAGTTATATCCTCAACATTCATTTCCTCAACCAATTGGGCTTTTGGTTCCAAATCAATGAACTGGTTGGACTTACTAGCTAGATGTGAAATGCTAACTCTTCCCTGACGCTGGATGTAGTCAGCAACTGCTTGCATTTCTTCCTTTGATATGTATATATATTTTCCTCTATCATCCATAACACCAGAAAGTCGGCCTGTAAAATTCATGCAATTGTTCAATCAGCATCGTACTTAATGTTACTCGTGATGAATATCATAATCAAAAGTTCCACAACGGTAACAGCTTGCAAGAAATCATGACACACGAACCCATGATTATTTGAAATGCATTAGACAGAGAGAGAGAGAAGAATGAAAAGAATCATACCCATACTCTCCAGGGAGGTGATCCGATTAATACATTCCTGCATTAGTGAAATATACTATGACATAAATAGGGGTAATATTTGCATAAAAGAAATTCACTGAGAGCAAAACAAACACATGATTAAAAGCCACATTCAAAGAACAGAAACCATTCTTCTTGAAACTTGTTGACTCTGATTTATTTCCTTTTTTTTCTTTCGAAGAAAAAGAACAACTACGTCCATTATAGGGTTACCTGAGTTCTTAGTCTAAATTCTGCAGCAAGATCTTCCAATGGGACACATTTATGACTCTGTAAAATAACGTAAAAAGGGTTTCAGAAATAGAACCACAAGGAAAGCATAAATTAAACAGCTTTAAATAAGAATAGTCAGGTTTAGTCATCCATGGGCAGATCCTAATCCCAATCGACACTACTATTTACATGAACACAGTAAGATTCCCATAAGGTGAAAGCACATCTCATTACAAAATGACAGACTTCACCTTTATATATTCCACAAATGCAGAGAGCAAATCTTGATTTCCGCCTTCCACTTCAGCTTCAGTTGTACCTTCAGCATCAATTGAAAATTCCCCTTTCCACTTCTCAAACTCAAGTGCAGCAGCCTCTTCCTCCTTGGCCTTCCGTGCCTTGGCTTCTTCTTCCTAAACAAAGAAAGGTAACCATTCAACCACAGAAGTTCCAGCCTACTTTGCACTTGTCTACATCCAGAGTTCTCAACAGAAAAGGTGATTGATCAACTAACCAGCAACCGTTCCTGTTCTTCACGCTCCTCGTCTTTCTTCCTCCGCATTTCTGCATAACGGTCTTGTTTTGTTATCCTTGAGTCGCGGGAAGCTTGTTCAGCCTTCAAAATAAGAATTTTAACTTGTATACAGTTAACCAGTAGAGCATAAAAGAGAACAAAATGTAATAAAATATGATGAAAAAAAGAAGACTATAAGAGCCACACAGTGAAGCTAAGAACCTAAGACATCTGCATTTTTGCAAGTATTGTGGAATAATATATATGACCTGTATTTTCAACACAAAAAGAAGCAGTTGTTAACAATCTAAACTTTCGATGTTAACATTTTCAAGGAAAATAAACTTCGAACTGGTTCTCCTAATATCATAGTCCCGTACCCATAAATATGTCAAAACTTCATATAAGTTACCTGTCTCTGTGCCTCACGCTCTTGTCGCTTCTTTTCTTTCTTCTTCAATACTCTTCCATCATGGTATTCATCCGCAGCAATTTCATCATCACTTCCATCAGCACTTTCTGTCCAAAATCATTAGGAATAATTGTCAAGAGTTGTGAGTTGTCATATTCAATCTAATAAATTCCTGATTAAAAAAAATCGCATATTAGTTGTTCCAAGCATTTCCAAACTTCATCCATATTGGCTACTTATTACAATAATCATAAAAAACCTCCACATTCCAGTGTTTTTTGCACAATACACCAATAACGAGGGGTCAACAACCTCCATATTGGCTACTTATTTCTCAGTCTCCTACTTCATTAGTACAACTTCTTCATTACTTGGTAATGACTGACAAGCTCATACTAAATGTGTGTACTGGATGCCTAGATTAGAGAACATTAATTAAAAAAGAAAAAATCCAAGCAACTGCAGAATGTTAGTTAAGTATACCATATAAGAGTAATAGATATGATTAGGAAGACAGTAGGTAGGTGATCTCCCTTTTGCTATTTGTTATCCCAGATTGTATGTCATTTCTCTTGCATGCAGTCTTTTGTCATGTTTTTAACAGTGAATCTCAACGTTGGAATCTAAAATTTAGAAGGAATCTGGAAGAGAAGAAATTGAGTAGTCACCATTTTCAACTCATTGACCAATTCATGCCCATTGTTGGAAATGGAACACCAGATCTTAGGGGGTGTGGCAGTCTTCATTGCTTCTCACTATTTTTCTTATAGTTTCTTTTTGCAGTACTTGCAATTTTTGAATTAATTCTCCAGGTCATGACTCGTGACCTATCTAATTTTACTTGGAAGTCCAAAATCCTGAAGTAAAGCTCGTTTGCATCTGTGAACTCTTGTTCTAAGGAGGTTAAATAACCATATAGACAAATTCAGATAAGGCATGCAATCATGTACACTTCACAGTTCTCTGTATATCTTATTCGTCAACTAATTAGAGTGCTGCTTTCTGAATCGAGCTTAGACTAATAAAATTAAAATAAAACCAAAAAATCTCGGAGAGGAAAAGACACATAGAAAGTTAATTGATATACAAACCTTCCAGAGATGCCCCTGCATTCGACGAACTAGCAGCCGAAGCAGGTCTCCGACGCATACGACGGCCACCACCAGCGGCGCGAACCACAGTTTCCCTCTGAGGAACCTGAACAAATTCCAAAAACCCAAGTAAAACCCCCGAAAAAGCTTCTTCGAAACAGATTGATAACCACAGCAATACCATTTCAATACAAAACGCATAAATAAACCCTCAAAGAACTCATCAGGAGCCTCCAAAAGCACACCTGATCCTCATCTTCATGCGCATGACCGGAGCTGGAATCCTGATAGCGTCGCCACAGAAACAGAGGAACTAATGCAACAACAAGCAGCATTGAAAGAACTGCCAGAAGAACTTCCTCCATTTTCCGACTTCTCCGCACCTATTACCAAAAATTTCATCGTGCAAACTCGTTTAATCGCTTGGAAAATCGCAAGCGATACATCTTTCGAAACGATCTAATTTCTAGAATAGAAATATTACGAATAAAAACGACATCAAAGGCGTTGGCGAGCGTACCTTGCGCCAAGAGGAAGAAATTTGTGTTTCGGAACTGAGGATCGTCGATGAGAATGAACAAAGACGCGAACGAAACAGTAACGAAGAAGAAGTCGGAGGTGCGGCGATTTACGACGCCGTTTAGACCTTTCTGCAAGTCTTCCTTCTGGACCGTATAAAGAGAGGGTCGAACCGGGTTTACTGAACTTCTGCTGGTTAAATAAGAGTCTGTTTAGTACAAGAGTCTGTTTGGTATGCAATTCGGATTCTGTTGGATTCAGTGAATTGAGTGAATATGTGTTTGGCAGATGTGAAAATAACATTTTCACAATGATATTTATGTTTATATCGTAGAAACATAAATATCAAAAATAACATTTTTATGTTTTCATTATATCCAGATTCTGAATTTAAAATTTTAAAATGCAAAATTATATTTAAACAAATATAAAATCTTAATAAATACAATATTTCATGTTATGAACTCAATTTACTTTTGTTAAATTAAAATATATATAATATAATATATTATAAACTATATAATATTGTATTATAAAATGATAATTCTATAAAATTTACAAAATCATTTCATGAATTAATAATGACTTATATATAATATTGTATTATAAAATGATAATTTATAAAATTTACAAAATCATTTCATGAGATGTCGACGAAATTTCATTTTTTTTTTTTTGTCAAATGTCCATCTCACATATGCCATCAATAATAAAATTTTTAACTTAATAGGATTTCATTTATGAAGCCCAACCCAATAGATTTTGGGATTTCTTTAATTGTGAATTTTAACAAGAGTGAGTGGTTTTTTAGGTGAGAGAATGATTTCATCATTCAAATATAACCGATGTGGGACAAATCTTCTTTCTCACAAGTCACACCCTCCATCATCTCCCTTGCTTTATTATTATTTTTGTATTTATTCCCTCTTTTATTATTTCTTTTTTTTTTTAAGAAAACGTAACAAAAAAAATATATTTTTAAAAAATTTGATTTTGTTTCTTTTTTAAAAAACAAATGGTTATGTATTTTAACTAAATTATGCTATTAGCTAGTAGCTACTTATCTCTTTATCAATAATTTTAAATAAATCTTCTCCTAAGGGTAGAATAATTTCTTTGACTATTTTACTCATTTACCAACTAATAAATTTACAAACATCGTCATGCAATCGATATTTGTATCTAATAAATTTATAGATTTTTTTATTTTTTTTCAAATTCCTGCTTATCATCGCATGTCAATCGATCGATATTTGTATCTAAATATTGTGTTAATTTTTAAATGTGATGCTTAAAAGTGGTTCATTATAGTCTAATTAACCCACAATCAAAGTTTCATTGGTTAATTCAAACAATTTCCATCAATTTCCATAATTTCCGTAAATTTTCCCGAAATTTCCATCGACATTTCCATAAAATCTAGACCTCGACATTTCCATCGACATCAACATTTTAAACCTTGGTTATAGGACACACTTTAAACAACTGTTTAGGATGAAATCAAATTTATAAATCTACTACCAAACACATATTTGAAAACATGAATTACAATTCTGTTTTCATTGAATCGCTTGTTTTCAAATTTCTGTTTCCAGATTGCTTACCAAACAGGCCCTAACATTTTGGTTTCCTATCGTTTCCATTCCATTTTAGTTATACTTCTTATAATAACTTTAAAGTTAATTTTTATTGAAATGAGTTAAATAATATTTTTGAAAAAAAAAAGAATTAAATAATAATAATTTTAATACACAAAAGGTAACACATGTTTTTAAAAGTTATTAAAAAAAAAACTAATTTTTTGGATGCTAATTTTAAGTTTTATTGAAAGTATTACACCAAAAATTGGACATTTGTAAGTATATGTGGGTTAAAATATAATAAAATTTAAAGTATAAAGATCAAAATAGTATTTTAATCTCTTTTCTGTATTTGTCATAAGAAAAAACTATTTTCTATTTAATAAACTTAATTTTAAAAATCAAAATTTTTCTATTGTATGTCTATGTCTATGATAAATTAATTATTCTATTCAATTTAAAATTAAAAATTATGTCTAATAAACATCTACATTTTCAATTTTTTGTGTTAGCATATTTGTGAATTTTAAATCATTCAAAAGTTTAAGCACTAAGTTTTAATTTTGAAAGTTGAATAACTAAATTGACAAAAGTCTCGAAGTTGAATGATTAAATTTGTAATCTACTCCTTTTTTTTTTAATTTCATGTTTTTTAATATCAATTTAGTTGTGGCACGTTGGTCTCATTCTATTTGTCTTTATACTTTTAAATATCTAATTTTTTTTTTTACTTTTAATAAATCATAAAATTAATCAATTTGAAGTTACTTTTTGCCAAAACTCAATAAAATAATGACAATAATTTTTATTCCTTGGATATGTTTTCATATTATAGAGAACGTTAGTTGAGACTTTTTTTTTTTTTTTTTTTGGAAAAGTCAAGGCTAAACTAATAGTTGGACTAATTTTAAGATTTTCGAAAATACATCTAAACTAAAACTAGGCATTTGAATGTACATGTAATATAATCATAGCATTAAACTTTCATTGGCATGTCGACATTTCCATTGACATTTCCACATGTTCATGTGTTTAATATCGACGTAAGAGTGAATCGACATTTCTATTGTATCATAGAAAATCAATTGAACACTAAAAATATAGCAACAAACTGTTGGGATTTTTGTCCTAATCTCGTGTTTGTAAATTACTGTTTGAAATTAATAAGAGTTATTTATTTCATTACTTTGTGTCTCGCAATATTTACAAACTTTTCCAATAAACTAAGCTCCAAGGTCATTGAATTTATGAGAGAACTAGAACTTGAACGGTGTGTAGTGGACACACAGAGAGGATCACGTTCGAGTTAATGACCCGAACGGTCTACAGTATATGGATAGGATTGGAGACCTAATCCTGGATACATTGTGGATGTGGCCCGCTTTGTATTAGATACAAACGAGGTGATCTGACTCGTTCATGTGGTTGACATGCGAGTGGGGGCATCCTGTGCAATGAGATTGTACAAGACCGGACCATGAGTTATTAGACCTATTGATGTAACACCGTTGACAGTTAGGACTAATAACTTCGTAGATGATCATTAGTGACTCGACCTGAATCTTGACCGTGTTACGGACTCCTGTCTGCGGGGATCTGTCATTTGACTAGTACGGGTGAGGGTGGTCACAGTTACTCGCCCAATATGCCTATCTTCTCGAGGATAGAACCAAGTAGGAGCCTGGAAACTCAACTACGCGAGATGGAATTCACTCGTTCCGCCTTTAGGGAAACTAGAGGGTTGTTCCTTAAGTGTTGTCTCTACAGGGCTTGGACACTGAGCGCCCACCTTCTCACTGACCCGAGAAGGGTGTTGTGTATGGTTGGACCATCACAATGTGTTGTTCATTAGAGGAGCAATGGGGACTTAAGGAACAAGAGGTAGACACAGGGGTAAAATGGTAATTTGACCCAGTCGTGTCTACGAACAACCTGTGAAGGGTCGACTCATGGGCATTGGTTATATAAGTGGACACGTAATATTCTGCACTGACGGTAGTGCAGCTACGGGCTATAGTGGAGTGTTACCGTAGCTAATGAGTGTTGATTAACCGAGTCAAAGAGTTTGATAGGTTAATCTTGGATCATTGGAGCCCGTCACTGTAGGTCCATTAGGTCCCTAGGTTGGCTCAATCTGGGTTAAAAGAAGGGTTAGAATTTTGGTATGAAATTGAAGTGTTCAATTTCACTCAAAGGGCATTTATGTCATTTACATGAGATATGAATGATATAATATATAGTTTAATGTGAATGTGATTCATAATAAACTATAGGTTAGCCTAAATTATTGAATTAGGGCTAATTGGAGAAATTAATTGAGAGAAATTAAATTGGATGTGATTCAATTTAATTAATCCACAATTATCGCAAATGTGATTTGCAATATGAGATATGAGATATCTTATATTATATGGTTATGCAAATATGATTTGCATAACCTATGGTTGTGGTAAAATGGTAATAATATGGAGATTTTAACTCCATGATTATTCCACTATTTAAACCCTTCTTGCAAGAAGGATTGGAAGTTCAATCTCTTATTTTTTGGATTCTCACCCAAAAAGAAGAGAACTCTCTCAAGCTATTCTCTCAAATTCTCCTCCCTCTCCAAAACAAAAGTCTCATCATTTTCCTTCTTCCAAAGGTCGTTGGTGGTGTTCGGGTTTCATTCGAGAGAAGCGTTCGTTGAGATCGAGTAGCACGAAGTGTTCGTGACCAAGGAAGGAATCTTGAAGGATTGTCTACAACAAGTAAGTAGATTTCTTCTTGCTGCAATTTCTTCCTTCTTATGTATGTTTAACTTAGATCTAAGTGTTAGATCATTTTAACAAATTTTAAGTAGCGTAACAATACCTTGACGATTCGATCGTCTTCCGCTGCGCGGGGATTTTCATTCTTTTCACAAACCACCTCTAATATAAACATTATATTAGTATTAAGCACTCTCACTCATTTCAAAAGTGTACAAATGTCTATTTATTAATTTAAATACCGTTTAAAAAATTAATTTTTATGATTTGTCCATAAATATACATTGGCATCGACATTTCCATAAAATTGAGGCGTCGACATTTATGTCGACATCGACAATTTAAACCTTGATGATTAAGTCTCAAAATATAGGGACCCAAATAATATTTTAATCTTTTTTTAATTACAAATTGATTAATTGATTAAACTTTGATGAGAGTAACAATTACTTTTAAAGGCAAATTGTTTTTAGATAATTAGGAAGTCCAACATCTTTAGAAGCACAAAATCTTAGGGCCTGTTTGGTAGGTAATCCGAAAACAGAAATTCGAAAACAATAGATTCAATGAAAATAGAGTTGTATTTCATGTTTTCAGATATGTGTTTGGTAGCAGATTTAGAAATTTGATTTCATTTTAAACAGTAATTTAAAAGTGTGTTCTATAATATATTTATAGATCATAAAATTAGTTGTAGTTGCAAAACTAAATATTAGATTGAATATAAGACATTATTAATTAATTTATGAACATGTTTTTTTATATAAATTTTATAAAATTATTATTTTATAATTTATAATATATTATATTATATTATACATATTTTAATTTAATAAAAGTAAATTAAGTTTATAAACATGAAATACCATATTTATTAAGATTTTTATCTTTGTTTAATAGAATTCTGTATTTTAAAATTTCAAATTTAGAATCTGGATATAATGAAAACATAAAAATGTTGTTTTCAGAATTTTTACTATTTGGATCACAGAATCCGAAAACAGTTTTCGAAAACATGACTGTCAAACACGTACTCACTGAATTTAGTGAATCCGAAAACATAAAATAGAATTCGGATTGCCTACATATCCAAAACTAGATATCCAACATTTTTAGATTATCACGTTTGTTCTGTAGTAAATTTTATGAAGATGTCTAAGAATATTTATATAGACGTGTTTGCTTTGCCTGATTTATGTATTTAGAATGTCTTAAAATTATGTGTTATACCAACAATGCTTTGCTAACCTTTACCTAATTTACTTATTAGTTTAATATAATTTAAGTGGATATCAATTACATTTTGGTGTTTGTTATTTTAATATTACATATGTATATCAATTTATTTTGTACAAGTATTTATGTAATATTTTGTAGAACAAATTAATTTATATTAGTTTGATATTTTTATAACATATTTAATATTAAATATCAATTCAATTCAATTTAAAATCTACATTTAAATAGAGCTAACTACCTAGGATCGTTTATTAACGCATAAATGTATTGATTTATTTTTAAATAAAAAATAATAACTATAAAATAAATAAAATTGATAGAGAATAAAAATGTCATTAGAGGATATCTTCAACCTCGTAATCTTAAAAACCTAGGTTTCAAAAGGGCATCCAAATTTATTTAGATGTCTCGCACGAGCATCCTAAGATACCAAACATCTTGATATGTCAATGCATCTTACATTCCTACAAAACAAACGAGGTAATCTACTAATCTAGATGCCTATTTCATTGAATATTAGATTACCACGAAATAAACGCCCTCTTAGTTTATAACAATTTAACTTTGATGTGTTTAAATTTGTAACAATATAGTCTTCAAACTTAGGATGTAACAACTTAATCTACGTTGTTTTGACCTCTTAAGTCATCCTAAAATATGTTAGATAGTTTTTTTTTAATGTGGTTTTATTTTTCTCTAAGCTTTAAACCCTTTTAAAGTCGGCTAACATAATTTTTTCAGTCCAATAAAAAATGAGGATTCGAGAGTCTCTAATTTTTTTTTTTGTGAATATTATAGTGTCTTAACATGTTGCTACTAACATAGTTAACTAAATAGAAAACGTCATCTTATTACCATATAATTTATTTTTTATAAATAAAATATGGTAAGAAAATGATGATTTGTGGAACATTATTAAATCATACTGACCAAATTGGAAATTTAAAAATAATAGAGATTAAGTTCAAAATAAATCCAATGCAAACAATTAAGTTGTAAACTTAAATTTTATAAGAACCAAATTTGTAATACCAAATATTCGTCAGTGATTTTATTTCCTATTCAATTTTCTCTATATTTAAATGGAAAGATAAATTTTATGTTTAAATCCTAATTTAATCTTACAAAATCTAAGGACAGTCTAATATGATCATCAAACTTTTGACAATGTCTATTCTAATTTGTAAAGTTTGAAGAAAAGATCATCACTTTAATTTCCGTGATTATGTTGTTAATAATTTGATGTTGGCATATATATATATATAAATAAATTAGGCAAGGTAGATATAGGATAATAGAAATTATATAGCATAATAGTAGTAGTAACAATAACAACAATAGCATAATAGAAATCCACATTTAAATTAACATTTTAGCCAACAAGAGCATATACTCTTGTTGGCGGGTTAGGTTATTTTATTTGAGTTTAAATAATTGACATTTTATAGATTTTTTTTGGGTTAGTTTAACCATGAGAATATGATTAACAAGAACATAACTCAACTGATATCAAGTAAAACTTATGACCAAGAGGTCATGAGTTCGAATCCCCCTACCCCAAACGTTGACGTTGTACTCAAAAAAAAAAAAAAAAAATGAAAACACAATGAGAATATGTGAACTTTTCAAAGCACATATATCTTCGATTAAGAGGTTAGACTTTGGAATTTTTCACCTAACATATTTCAAAACATAAAAAATAAACAAATATTTGTGTTTTTGTTATAAGATATACTCAAGGTTTAAAATGTCGATGTTGACGGGAATGTCGAGGTCTCAATTTTATGGAAATATTGATGCGAATATCGATAAAATATAAATATCGATGGATATTTCTTAAAAAAAAATTAAAAACAAAAATTTAAAAAATATATATTTTTTAAAATATAAGCATTCTATATTTATTTAATGAGTTAAAATACTCGTTATAATATTATACTTATATTATGTTACATTTTGTTACTATTTATTTAATATTTCAAAAAAAAATTTACGATATAATGGAAATGTTGATTCCCCTCTTATATCGATGTTGAATTCATAGTCATGTGGAAATATTGATAAAAATGTTGTTGGAAATTTAGTACCATAGATACACCAATATCTATTATAACCCTGCCAAAGTGAGCATGACACAACCGTCATATCAAATGTATTGATGATTGACAAAAAGGTCTGTTGTTCAAATCCTCCAACCCTAAAAAAACAAAGAATGATCAAAATCACGTTGAAATTAGAGAAATGAATCAAAGAATATGTATATATTCAATAGTCATATAAATAAATTGACAATTTTTAATTATTGTTCAGTTATGTTGACTCTTTTTCTTTTTTTTTCCGAGTACATCAACAATTGAGAGTGGAGAATTCAAACCTATGACCTTTTGATCATAAATTATATTTGATGTCAATTGAGCTACACTCTTGTTGGCCCTCGACTATGTTGACTCTAATTGTTAAAATAGTTAATGTGTTACATGTCGCATAAGTGATTCTATACTAGGATTTGGATACGTATCAATCCAAATGGCTTGCTCTTTAGCGACAAATTTGTGGAGAAACGAGTCTAATAATTTGACAACTTAGCCAATGGCTGAGGAAAATTCTACACACTATATTATATGTTGAGTTTCTAAACATATTTAGACTTTATTAATAAAAAAAATGAATGATAGAAATTAAAGATTAAAGTATAAATTTGGTTCCTAAAGTCATAAAATTATATGTATAGTAAATTTCTTACTTTTAGTATTAAATATATTTGTACTTTTTTATGTCATGTTTGATAGTTCTCTAAACTTAAAAAACATCTAACACGATTTTAAAGTTTCGATTTTCTATTTAATGAACTATCAAAATTTTAATTTTGTGTCTAAAAAATCTCTAACTTTCCATGTTTAGAAATTGATTGAAGACACCAATTTGAGCCTAACTTAACAATTAAGGTATATTAGGACAATATCCCGTACAAGATTTTTTTTAAACAATCTAAAAGAATATATATCGATACAAAGTGAAAGTTTAATGCACATTTGATAGCATTTCTATTTTTTGTTTATTGTTTACTGTTTTTGAGAAACATAAGCATTTGATAATGGTTCTTATTTGTCGTTTGTCATCTTTCAGAAACGTGTTTAAATTTGTGTAGGAATATTAGAAACAATAAATAAAGTTTTCTTTCTTTATTCATGCATCATGTTTTTTTTTTATCATACCAAAGTGAACATAATTTAATCGTAATTTACATGTATTTTCAATCTAAAGGCTCAAATCTCCTACTGCCAAATTGTTGTTGAACTAAAAAAATTTCATCACATAAATAAAAGGTTATTTTATCATATTTGTACTTCTAACGTGCATAATAAATATTTAAAAGTAAATATAACATTTAAAACTTAATATTTAATTTTGAAAACCTATTTAAATATAAAATATTTATATTTTAGAGAAGAAGAAACAAAAATTGTTATCCAACATGTTTTTGCTTTTTTTTTTTTTTGAATAAGAAAGAAAGAACGAGAAGAAACAAGAAAATTAAAATAGTTTTTATGTAAAACTTATTTATTTATTGTGAACCAATAGGTAAAATATATTAATTAAAATAAACAAGAAAAATAGATATTTGTTTGTTACTCTCCCTATTGCGTGTCCAAACTCCAAAGCCTTTTGATCCATCTCACAGTTTTCACCTACTTCTCGCACCGGAACCGCCCTCGCCGTTGGCCACACTCTTCGCTCTCCGACTCACTTCCCGCCCTCCGATCGCCGGAACTGTAAGTTTCCGTATCTGCACTCAAATTCATGTTCCTTCATCAGGGTCAAGGTCAAATCAATTTACTCTAAACACGCCGTAAGGCCCAAAACTTTACTCTTTAGCCTCGAAGGCGATTTGGGGCGTCCAGCCCATAGTCCACCAGTCTAACACTGTGTTTTCGCTTGTGTAGTAGCGGCAACCGGTACAGCGTCTAGTAAAACTTTCCTTTGAGCTCAGTTCAGAATTCGGATCAATCATGCCTCCTGCCGGTCCTCGATCTGGTGATGCAATCTTCGCTAGCGTTGAGCGAGTGGTATGCTTCTCAACTTCAAGTCTATTTGTAATTTGATTTGTTCATGTTGTTCGGTTTTTGAGGAATTTTAAGAAAATGTGAGGGCAGAGGTGAGAAATTTGATCGGATGTATCTGAAATGGTAATTTTGTTTTTGATTTAGATGTGTGTTCAAGGGTTAGCGGTGAGAATGTGCAATTTTTGGGTCTTGATTTCATTTCTGTTTTTGAGTTATCTTCTATTGAAATTTATGTAGAATGCCGAGCTGTTTACCTTGACTTATGGAGCGACTGTTCGTCAATTGCTCACAGATCTGGAGGAGGTCGAGGAGGTCAACAAACAGCTCGATCAGATGTAAATTTACTCCAGCTCCATGTGATTTTTTATCCATTTCCTTTTTCATAACTTATAATTATGCTTTTTTCCGGAGATGATTTTTGTTTGTTTTTTTTTTTTGTCTGAATGATAGATGGGTCTGAATTAGCTGTTTAGTTTTGTCTTTGCTTTGTGATTTCTCTGGCTGTTCATTGGCTCTCATTTTTGTATGATCTCATGAGAAGCCGAAGGCAATTAATGAATGTGTAGAACAAAGAAATTTATACCTCTGTGGTAGACAAAGACAAAGTGTTCCAACTTAAACTGAAGTGAATTGCCTTATGCAACTTTCTTTACATTCCTTCCATAAGAGTTTTGCAGAAGCTTAATTCTTCATACTGTCATGAAATGTGCTTGAAGTTTAGTTTGAGAGTTTAAAATTGGATTGACCTAGTTGTGTTGGGGCATGTGAAAAAAATTAAGTGATTATGGGAGAATGAGTTCAAACTCTATGGTGGTAACCTACCTAAGATAAAATTCCTACATGTTTTTTCATGTCCAAATGTTGTAGTGTCAAACAATTATCCTATGAAAAAAAAATAGTATGCATGAGAACAATATCTCCTATTTGGTCTGGCGTTTATTTAATATATTTTTTTCTATGTCTTTTCTTGTATTCTGTATTTTCAATCTCTGCAAGAAAGTCAGTTTTTCATTAAAAAGAAATAATGTGCCTGACGGGTACATACTAAGCATATTATTTTTTCGATACTTTCTATGTTCATTGATAAAAAATGAAACTCTTTTGTACATAAACTTAATCTCCTTGCAGTCCGGTAACACATTAGATTCAATGATATTGCCATCTCTTCAATTGTATTTCAGGGGTTATAATATTGGAATCAGGCTGATTGATGAGTTTCTAGCAAAATCTAATATCTCTAGATGTGTGGACTTCAAAGAGACAGCTGATGTGATTGCAAAGGTAGGTTGTAGTTGAATTCATATGCCCCAGTATTTTATTCTTTCTGAAAGCCATCATGAGGCTGTTGAAGTAGCTTTCCTGGTCAGTTTCTGACCGCAACTTGATTGTCACATATTCATATTAGTATCTAAACCCAACTCAGTCTAGGAAACCTCTACCAAAGTCTCAAGTCTCATTACGTTGGTTCTGTCTAATCCTTATGGTTTGCCTCGTCCATAAGAACACTGCTACTTTTGGCACTAGACAAATTCCTGACCTGCAATTGAGGGGTAGCTTTCGAGGACAGTGTATATAGTCTAATGTAACAGACTTTTTGCAGTTAGCTAGAGTGAATAGATGTGCTGTGTACATGTCCATTTGAATTTTTTATGTCATTGGATTTCATGGTCATGACTTACTATGAAGCAGGATTTCTCATATATGTGGGGTTTTGATAAGAATGTTAGACACTCGGTGCATTTTCGAGCATTTTACCTATGAGAGGAGAAAGGTACAAAAGATAATGAGTAGTTAGTTATTGGGAGTGGGAGTGGGAGTGAGCATGTGTTATCTGCGAGCATGGTCCCTATTTTGTAGTGACAGACAAAGATAGAAGTTTTCGGTAGGGATCTGTCAAGGGGAGGGTATATGTATTAGACAATAGTAACACCCAACGAATCCATCTGGTACTTGGCCTAGAATTTACTCTAGGAAATGAGAATTCCAGGCCTCTTGAAGTGTGGGGGATATTAGCTTATTTTCTTGAAACCCATGTTTCCCACCTACCTAGGGTATTAAAATCCATTGAGTTTGCGAACAACCATTGTAGGATGGAGTAGTTGTTTCGTGAAATTAGTCTGAGGTTGTATGTAAGTTGACTCAAACATTCATGAATATAGAGAGAGAATTTCCTTTATGCGCATGAATCAGTAGGTCATTTGAGACCTATCAGGCTTCGGGGCTCTTGCTCTTCTTTTTAAATGACCACACTTGCTTTCAGTTTTGCCCCAGTTTTGGTTAAATCTCTCGAAACATCCTTGGATTCCATAAATGTTAATAGTTCTTTTACACGGCACGTTCTCTTTGGCGCCAACTCATCACCATTCCCGTTGTTCAAAGAAAAGATGTCACATAAGACAATTGTCAAACCATAGATGTTTTGAGAAATTTAACAAAACCACAATAACCAAATCGAAACATTTAAAATCGCTCAAACTAAGTTGAAGCCCAAATGAAATCATAGGACAAAAATGGTTATATAAGTTACTGTTTTCTACTTGACATTGAATAAATAGATTCCTGTTCAATTGGAATGGTTTTTTTTTTAAACAGGTCGGTTTAAAAATGTTTTTGGGGGTGAATGCAACGGTGACCAACTGGGATGCTGAAGGCACCTGCTGCAGTATTGTTCTGGAGGACAATCCATTAGTAGACTTCGTTGAGCTTCCTGATACTTGTCAAGGTCTACATTACTGCAACATCTTAAGTGGAGTCATCAGAGGAGCACTTGAGATGGTGAGTTCTTTCTCTGCATGTTTTTTTAATCTTGCTTAATATCATCATCTACAATTATGGCTATCCTAGATTTTCTTTTCTTTTTCTCAATTTGTTTCTTTCATTTCTGCCTTGACTTCGTGTTATTCCTTTAAGAAAATGGTTTTCCCTGTGCTGCAAAATCATGATCTGAGAAACTTCTATGTTAAAAGGTTGTTTATCCTGAGCCCCCACTGTTCCTTGTGAGGAAAAGTTGGTTTTGTACTTTTTCTTTTTTCTTAGAAAACTTTTCTGTCTTCATAATTCATCAATATTGAATTTGAAAACAAAGAAAAATAATGGATGGGATCTTTTGAAAACTTGGTTTAAATGAATTTGTGTGTTTTAAAATCATTTTCAAGACAGGTTTGCCAAATGCTATTCCAGTAGATAAAAATGAAAATAGACACTGACTTTGTGAAGGTATGTTCTGTCTTATGATTGTACAAAATACATTAAATGTTCTACTTTATGAAATTTTAATTTTAATTTTTAGGCTTATTCTTCTAATTTTGTTAACTTAGACTTTGAACTAAAAAAAGTAAAAGAAAAAAACAATACCTTCGTAAAACTAAATTAAAAAATTACTTCTGAACTGGCACAGAATGCAACAAATAGAACAAATATTCAAACTTAATGAGGAAAATATTCTAAATTACCCAAACCTTCCTTAAAAAAAATCTAACACACAACCAAAAGAACACATATCCATAAGAAACAGTCTTCATTTTAAATTTTTTAAAACAAAACTTGATTAGTTAGAGAGTATTAATTTTACTATTTATTCAAGTTTATAGTTTAATTTGATGAAATTGATAGATTAACGTTAAAATTGACGGGTAAAAAAATGAAAGATTTTCTTTGATGTTATAAATCTGGAGGCATCAATTTTGTTATTTTCTTCTGATTATGTTGTGGTGTTGGGCTCAGGTGTCAATGAAAACAGAAGTAACATGGCTACGAGACATGCTGAGAGGAGACGACACATTCGAATTGCAAGTAAAATTGCTGAAGCAAGTCCCTGAAGAGTACCCATACAAAGACGACGAGTAACATTCTAAACCAGGAAAAAAAAAAAAAAACTCTTTTTATTTCATGTCATCTGCCACTGTGTTTTAGTTGGTGTGTTCATTTGATCTGAAAATGCTAGGTACATTTCTTGATTTCTCAAACTAATTAATATCTTAATCAAAGTTATATTACATATAGTCTTTTGATATCGTGATCAATAAAGGTCAATGTATATAGTAAAAACGTAAAGGGAATGAATTCGAGTTGTGGTAGAAGTATCTAGATTTAGTATTCTACATGTAAGACAGAGCAGGTGATTGTCCCGTGAGAATAGCTTAGATTCTTGCCAGCTATCTAACTCGGATGTCATAAAAGAAAAAAAAAATCTTTTGCTATTTGTAGTTTCTTTCTTATGAATTCATGTCATCTGCTGTTGTGTTTGTTTGCTCTGGAAAAGGCAGTTGCATTATTTGATTGGTTGAACCCAACCCATCAAAGTTATTCGTAATATATCTTAATCTAATTTATATATAAGTTTATGGTTGAATTACAGATTTAATCTCCAAACTTTTTAAGTCTGTATCGGAAATGCCTCTAAAATTTAAAAAGTATCTAATAGGTCTCCAAACTTTCAATTTGTATCTAATAGGTATCTGAATTTTCAATTTTTTGTCTAATAGGTCATTAATTTTTTTTTAAAATGATTGATGTATTAGATATAAAATTAAATTTATGTCTAATAAGACAACTTTCAATCTTGTATTTAGCATGTCTTTGCATTTTAAAAAATATAGAATAGGTCAAATATGAAGACATAAAATTAAAAATTAAGAGATCTATTGGATATTAAAAGTTTAAAAGTTTTTAAAACACTTCTTTAATCTATTGAAAATAAAATTTAAAGTTGAGTTCAAAAACTTTATAAATTTTTTTTAAAGCTTAGATCAAATAGCACCAACTTGAAAAGTGAAAGGTTAAATTAAAATTATAATTTAATTTAAATTTAGATAAGGTAGTTTTTGTAGTTTGTTTATGGAAATTGATTGCAATAATGCTTTGGATTTGATTCAATAATAGTAGCGACAGCCAGTAGCCAGCGGATCTTGTAGAGTGACGTCATCACTATTACGTCATGGGAATTTTTCACATTACATGATTACATCATTAGTTCCTTCTTTTTTTTTTTTAGAAGCATTTTTTGAGAAGCCAAACGGCTTTATGGATAAATGAAATAAAAATAATAGAAATTCCAAAATCCTAAACACGGGTGGATTTATTAACCGAACTAATATTTTTTTTTTTAAGAGCAACATTTCAGTTAAAAAAAAAACAATATTTAAAACTAGGAGATTCAAACCTATGACTCTTTGGTCGATAAGTATCAATTATCATTGGACTAAACTCACTTTACGCAACTACACTAATATTAATATTAATATATTCAAAATATTTTTTATATGAATTCAAACCCCCTTATCTACCACTGAACCTAAAGATGTATTACAAAAAAGATGTCCAATTAGAAGATATAATTAGAGAAAGGGGTGTTTACATTTACACCAAAACACAACATGAAAAATCCATAAAATGATCAAAGTTAGAGAAATAATATCTGAATAAGCGTCCATTCCTTTCGTCATTGATATCAGAAGAAAACTCTGTTTAAAGCATTCCACATAACCTTCTTAACTCCATGGAATGAGTGTCTCACAAAAATGGAAGATAACAAATCATACTTGTCATTAGCCAGTATTAATGATTGCGGTTAGAATCATATTTTTCAATACAAGTGGCATCGGGGCAATGTCCAAACAAATCATACTTGGCGTTCTGCATTCGAAGAACACATAACACGTGAAGATGGAGATATATAGAGGTGAGATACTTGTCGTTGTAACATATCTGGCTAGATTAATTGCACCAATGTTGAACTTCCAAAGAAATATTTTAGTCTTTTTTAGCTACACATTTCTGAATCACATAATAAAAGCTATTTCAAGTTGGACTAGGATCCACAAGATTGCTTGTAAGAGATTTAAAGTAAACGATCGAGAAGGACGAGGAGGTCAAATCCAAACATCATTTATGTTTTGAATCCTGATTGGGGATAATAAATGAGAAAGATTAGTCCATTCAACAACCTCTAGATCATTTAAATTCCAACGAAAGTGCAAATTTCAAGCTTCCTATCAAATCTTTAGCAACCAAACATTGAGAACGAGTAGTTAAATGATAAAGTCTAGAAAAAAGTCATAGCAATAACTCCACAACGATAAAATTTAGAAATTTGTACACTCTCTCCTCTAGATCTTTCTCAAAATGAAATTCATAATAAATTTATTCTTATAACCTTAACATAAGAAATGAGTAAACATGCTTGAAAGGATAGTCTGAATAAGGATATGACGACCGTCTTTCAAAATAAATGTATATTTTCAACAATAAAACTTATGCTAAACCTTCTCAATAACGAGTTAAGAGTTTTTCGAGTTATCTCCTAAAAAAAGTCTCAAATAAAGCTCGAAGTCTACAACCAAACTTAGAAGTCAACAATTTCAAATCCGAATCCAAGCAATTCACTCTTTGGCATAGTTGAGAAGCATTAACCTTCTCAAATTGTTGCTTCTTTGACCACTTCCTCTCCACTTTACATTATTTTTTTTTCTGTTACCTACTTTAATTTTTCTAGGCCCCACCTTTTATATTTATATATAGTTACTTGAGAAAAATAAGGTTTTTTTTTTCAATTATTTTAATCTATGGTGTTAGGAAGACTTATGAGTTATTTTATCATTGGGAATCAATTTTCAAAGACTTCTTTATTTTACTTTGTTTTATTATTGTTGTTGGTTGTTTTTAAATTGTTCTAATTTGTTTTCCTAAAGAAGGTCAAGTGTCCAACTTTTCAAGCATATTAAAATTTGAATTTTTCTAAAAAAATTATCTTATGCGTTAATATTAAACTTTTAAGCCACTTAGTATTAAACTTTTAACTTCGTCACATTGAATGAATATTACAATAAATGCTTACTTAAGATTAAATTTAAAAAATAGTTAAATTACAAATTTAGTCTATTAACTTTTATGTTCGTGTCTAATAAGTATCTAAATTTTCAATTTTGTATTTAATATGTACTTGAGCTTTAAAATGTATTATAAGTCTCTAAAACACTTTCAGTTTTATGTTTAACTATTTGGCTCCTTACATATTTAATATATTTTTAAAAAATAATGGATCTTTGTCTTCTAGATCTATAAATTTTTAAAGTATTTGGTCAAAGACGTATTAGACACGAAATTGAAAATTCAAAGACGTAATAGACACGAAATTGAAAGTTTAAGGGCCTAACAGACATTCTTAGTAACCTATTAGATATAAAATAGAAAGTTTAGGGATCTATCATACACTTTTTAAAATTGAGAGACAAAATTAAAAGTTTAAAAGCTAAATTTGTAATTTAACTTTAAAAACTTGACCATACAATAACTGTAGTCCCATTTAACCATAAGAATATACCTAGCTAAGTCATAAATCTTGAAAAAGAAAATCTAGTCACTTTAAACCTTAAATTTGAGTAAGTATTTAGGTTATAGCATCTTTTAGATTAATTTTTTTTTTTAAAAAAAAAATCTATAAACAAACTAAATCACCCAAAATTCAATCAAGAAAAGCACTCAAGATCAAACTTTAAAGATATTCAAATGGAATCATTAAAGTGTATAAACCTAGATACATAATCAAAGATGTAAAAAGATATTAAAGTGATGAAGAAATTAAATATCTAGACCTTAGAAAACATCTCAAACAATCAAAGGAACCAATAAAAAGAAAAAGAAAAGAAAATATGGTCTCATCAAGTATAGAACCCAACTCAATTAATTTTAAAGAAAAAATTATAATGGTTGTCAAAATTAGTTTTCATATGTCACACAAGTAAATACTTTACAAATATGACAATTTTTTTAAAAAAAAAAAAATTTGCACTCCTATCTAAATATTTTTTCGTAATTCATTTTTATTCTCGTTTATCACTAATAGATTGTATCGCTAATAATAAGTCTATTCGTGATAAATCTATCACTGATTCATCATTATTTTTATATCACTGAGAGATATTTTTATGTTTATCATTAATAGATATAAATGTCTATAAATTAATAGACTATTTTTATGTCTATTGTCGACAAATAATCTTTATATATATTGTCAATAGACCATTAGTATGTTTATCAATGATCTATTTTTATTACTGATAGCTTGTTTTTTATGTTTATTAACGACCATTTTTACGTGTTTGATAGATTATTTTTATATCTATCACTGATAAAATATTTCCATGTTTATCATTGATAGAACATTTATATATCTATCAATGATAGATGTCTATTAGTGATACATCTATCGCTAATAGACTTAAAAAATGGTACATTAGTGATACATTGCTCTTAGTAATTTACAATGATTTGTTATCAACTTTTTTGTTATTGATATTAAGTTATCAATGATTTACTATTTTTAATCTATTAATATGGTATTTATGATAGACTAAATGAGCACGCAAATAATTACTTAAACAAAGAAAGAAAAAAGTCAATTATCATTGATATACCTTTTTTAATTCTATTGATATGGTATATCGGTGATATAATTAATAATAAATATGCAGGCAAACAATCAATGATAGAAACATATCACTGACAACCAGTGAAGTATATAATTGATAAACCTTATTCAGTGATAGATATATCGTTGAAGTATATAATTGATAAACCTTATTCAGGGATAGATATATCGTTGATGAACCTCAACAAATTATGATAGACATCTACACTGATAGACTTACAACATTGAGATATGTTGGTCTGGTATGTCATAAACATAATAACAAATGAACATGCAAACAATTAAATGATAGACATTTATCAATATGGAATTAAATGATAGACATTTATTTATCTTATATTATGAAAATATTACTTGACTACACTTTTTTAAAGACCACCATTAAAATTTTGACAGCTAAGAGATAGGGGTTAAAAAATGAGAAACTGAAACTTTTCCTTTTTCTTTCCTAGCTATCAAAATTTTGGTAATGGGGCATGGTACCTATATATCCGTATTTAGCCAAGTATTGTTCTTTTTTCAACAATATGTAGGTGGAGTTTTGAATCATGCTTAAGTTGGTAAAAAAATATCTATCAAGTATTTTTTTAAAAAAAATAGAACATATTAGACACAATATCGAAAGCTCGAGAAAAGACAATTTCAAAAGTTTCGAGCTTGTTTGGTAGGTAATTTGGATTATGTTTTAGGTTTATGAATTCAATGAATTCAGTGAGTATGCGTTTGACACGTGTTTTCGAAATCTATTTCCAAATTATGTGATCCAAATAATAAATATTATGAAAAACAACATTTTTTATGTTTTCATTGTATCTATATTTTAAATATGAAATTTTAAAATGCAAAATTATATTAAAAAAAAAGACAAAAACTTAATAAATATATTATTCTATGTTATAAACTCAATTTATTTTTTTAAAATAAAAATATGTATATTATAAATTATATTATATATTTTTTGAGTTCCTTGGTAGTAGAGAGATTTGAAATCTCTTACCTCTTTATTAATAACACATGTCAATTATCACTAGCTAAAATTACTTTGGCTATAAACTATATAATATTGTAAAGTAATAATTATACAAAATCTATAAGAATTTTTTTTATAGATTATTAATTAATAATGATTTATGTCCAACAAAATATTTAAATTTGTAATTATAAACATATTATTGAACACATCTCAAACAATTTTTTAGATTAGATTCTAATTTTTAAAATTTTCACCAAACACGTGCATGAAAACATGAATACAATTCTTCTCATTAATCTTTTAGTTTTATCTTTAAAAAATTAAGTTCATAAATAATATTTGTATTTTCATGTTTTCTTTGTTTTGAAAAACTCAGGCAAATCTTGTTTTTTAAATTTTGTTTCCAGAGTGTGAACTGTGAAGACGCGTTCGAAACAACACTTGAAACCGACTTAAGAATTAAGATTTAAGAAGAGGGCAAAAAAAATAATAAAATAAATAAATAAATAAACTTCCACTCAAGTTTTGTCTTTTAGGGTAGGCCCCATTTCTGCACTCCTTTACTACCCTCATTATTGTACTCCCTCTGTTCTAATTTCTTCTTCATTTATTCTGATCAGAACCCCTTTTCATTTCGCCGGCAAACATGACGGAATCCGGCGGCTGTTGCCGCTGCTGCTTCAGCTTCATCTTAACTTCCGGCTTTGCAGCTCTGTTCTTATGGCTCAGCCTTCGAACCCACAAGCCCAAATGCTCCATCGAATTTTTCTACATTCCAGCCCTTAATCAGTCCCTTAATTCCTCCTCAAATTCCACCGTCATCTTCGATCTGCGCCTCAAGAACCAGAACAAAGACAAGTCCGTCTTCTACGACGCTATCGATCTCAACCTGACTCTCGTCGGAGCGGCGGACGGCACCCGGCGCCCCGTGGCGAACTTGACGGAGGCCGGATTCCACCAGGGTCGCGACAAGAAGGCCTTCAGAAAGGAGACCGTCCAAGCCCCCGGAGTGGATTGGAAGGCGGTTTCCCGGAATGGGTCGGCGGTTTTCCGGCTCGATTTGGCGACGGCGGTCAGGTACAAGATCTTGTTCTGGAAGACCAAGAGGGAGAATTTGAGAGTCGGGGCACAGTTCAAAGTCAACGGGCAGGGGGCAAAGGAAAACCCAGATGGGATTACGCTCAGCTCCGGCGCCGGCGTGCACGGCGGCTCGCCGGTGAGAATCCTTTGGAGTTCTTGGGTGTTGGTTTTGTGGAAATTTTTGTGAAATTTTGGATGGAAATTTGGGAGGTTTTGAATTGAACTGTTTTCTTGTGGTGGGTTTGTTCTCTTCTGTTTGTTTGATGTTATTTGGAGGAAATTTTGGGCGGCGTTTTTTTTTTTAAGAAATTAATTTGTGGTTAAATTAGATTTTTTTTTTTTAATTATTTATAGATAGAAATTTGGTTGTTGAACTTTCAAGTACATCTATTTCCTCTCCTCAAAAAAAAAATCTATTTACTCTTCCATTAAAAAATAAAAGTACATCTATTTATTCCAATTTATCTAAGAGGATAATTTAGCTCTAAGGCGGGTGAAATTTCTAGACAGGTGGACCAACCACAATGTGTCATGTGTCGCGTGTTGCAAGTTTTTTTTCTCACACTTTAGGGTGTGTTTGGCCGATGAGTTTGGATTCCAAATTCAAACTCATGTTTAGAGTAAGGTGTTCCAAACTCTTGGTTTAGAAACTCACAATCCCACGGATTACAATACTACAATCTCATGAAATTTGTTCCATGTTTTTCTCATTTATTTGTCGAATACTTCGACAACTCTGGTAAAAACTCTGGCGACCACCGACGACCATCGACAACGACAATTTCGGTAAAAACTCCGACGATTATCGACAACGATAACTCCGACGACCGCACCGGCGACTACTTTGCCAACAACTCTGACGACCACTCAACAACCACCGACAACGACAACTCTGACGACCGTACCAACGACCACTTTGGCAAACAACTCCGGCGACTACTCGACACCATCGACAACGACGACTCCGACGACCACACCAGCGACTCGATTACCGCTGACGACTGCCTCCGAAAAACACTTGATTTTTCATTTCCTCTTCAATTTGCCGTTTTTCATTATCGGTGACCGCTTCGACAATAATTCTGATGACAACTCCAGTGACCACCCGACAACTCTTATTAATTTAAAAAAAATATTTTTTTTACTTATATTACAACTATATGTACATATATTTATTTAATTTTATAATTATTTTTAGATGATTTATTCTTCAATAACTTTTTTAAATAAGTTTTTGAGTGTTTTGGAAGGTAAAAATTCATAATATAAATTAAAATGAAGTTTCTAATCTTAATTTAATCTTAATTCAATATATATATATATATATATTACATATCACTTAAACTAACCCAACCCAAATGTCTCATGGTTGGATTAGATTTGGGTTCATCACTTAATTAGGGTTGTTTGGGTTGAAGATATTTGCAACCCGAATAGTTGGGTTGGGTCTAAATGCTAAAAATTGTTCTAAAGGTTTAAAACTCTTTTTTTATTTCTCAACAACTATCTAAATTGAAAGATTCATGGAAAAGTTACTTAAAAAATTAATCCATGTTAGACATTAACTTTTACAATTTACATAAGATTAATTACAAAAATTTGAAAAAAAATAAAATAGCTAAAATAAAAAAAGGTGAAACAAAACTATACCAAACCTAGAGTTCAGAAAACTACACCCAAGCCACAACTCTCTGATTCTCATGCTCCAGAACACTGCACCTCAAACACAGTTTTCTGATTCCCAGACTTCAGAACTCATCGTGACAAATCCTCCAGGCTTCTAATTCCTAGGATTCTGATTCCGAACTTGCGCCCTAAACAACCCCTAAAAGAAGATATATATCTATATTTCTATATACTTTAAAAATGTCGCCTATCTCTTTAATATACTACAATAAATAATACTGATAACATATTCTTTTTCTTTACAAAGTCTTTAAGAATGTCATTTTCCTGTGTCTTTTTAATATTTAGGGGGGTTTCTTCTTTAAAAAGAAAAATTATGGGGTTTTTATACGGAGGAATTTTTTATTTATTTATTTAATGAGATATGACTTGACGCTTTAAAATAATGAAAATAGATTTATTCTGAAGTGGCAAGGCACGACAAATCACCTAGAAGCGTAGTATTGGATCATGTTCACACTCTCGCTTTCGCTCACACTCGCGATACCACTTTGCAGATCATCACTTACTCACGTTGACTCCCTCTCATGGACCTCCCACTACCGCTCTCGTAAGTTCGCTCACGCTCTTGCTCACAATACGACTTATGCGAAGATCACTCGTTCACATTAACTTCTCACTCACAGACCTCGAACTCTTGCTCATGATATGACTTTTGCAAATGATTACTCACTCACGTTGACTCTCTCTCACAGATCTCGAACTCTCGTAGGTTCATTCTCGCTTTCGCGCATGATTTCTCTGATCTCTCTTTTTTTCTCCAGAATTTCGACTACTCATTATTATTATGAAGGGGAACGAGAGCGAGAACTAGAGTGCACGATTTCCCTAGAGTAATTTGGACGAAATACACAATACAAAAATGATCATATGTCATTAATTTTAAAATACATGTCAAACAATATTAAAGTACTTGAAAAAAAAAGGTTTTATGTACAAATTCTCCCATATTTAGAGCATTAGTCAAGTGGTATAAAACTAGATATAATTATTTTAGTCTATTTTTATTAAATTCATTTAAAAATATTTTAAAGGAAAAATATATTTTTGGTCCCTCAATTTGCAAGTGAGTTTCTATTGGATTATTGAGTTTCAAAATCAAACAATCAAGTCCCTTAATTTAGTAAAATAGTTCAATTAAGTCCCTAAACGTTAAACATCGTCAAATCTTTAACAGATTGCTGACGTGACAAATTTTAATATTAAAATAAAAATTTTAAAATAAAAATAATAATTATTATAAAATAATAAAAATAATAATTTTTTTAAAAAACATTATTCTCCCTCCTTCCCCTTCTCCTTCCCCTTCCCCTTCCTCTTCCTCTTTCCCTTCTCCTCCTCCTCTCTTCCTCCCTCACAGGTGCACGACGGCAGATCGAGGAAAAGGCAAAAAAAAAAAAAACTGCTTCTCTGTATGAATCTGGCACCGCCGAAGTACAAGACGTCGTTCAAGTGGCCACAGAGTCGAGATTATGGTTGGTACGATAACATTCCTCACAGAGAGCTTACCATTGACGTCTTCGTGAGCGATGACAACTTGGAGTCGATGGAAGGAAACTATGGAGTCGATGGAAGGCATTTGTGGTAGTCGACGACCGGATCTGTGAGTCTCTGTGAGCGACCTACTGTATTGATCAGAAGCTTCGTGGTGGTCGACGACTGATCTCGTGAGAAATTGACTTTTTTTTTTTTGCTTTTTCCTCGATCTGTCGTTGTGCACCTGTCAGGGAGGATGAGAGAAGGAGGATAAGGGGAAGGGAAAGAGGAAGAAGAAGGGGCGTCAGAGGGGAAAGGGGAACTCGAAGGAGAGAGGATTTTTTTTAAAAAAAGTGATTATTTTTATTATTTTATTTTAAAAATCATTATTTTAATATTAAAATTTGCAATGTCAGCAATCTGTTAAAGATTTAATGGTGTTAACGTTCAGGACTTAATTGAACTATTTTACTAAATCAAAAGATTTGATTGTTTGATTTTGAAACTCAAATATCCAATAGAAACTCACCTGCAAATTGAGGCACCGAAAATATATTTTAAATGATATAAAATTAGATATAATTATCTTGAGCTATAAAAAAGGTTTTGTTGGATGTTAGATAAAGTTATAAATACTATCGGGTATTTATTAATAATAGTAGTTTTTTTTTTCTGTTGATTAATTAAATTAGTAAGATTTGTATTTTATATTTAATTTTTAGAATTTTTTGTTTAGATAATGTTTTAGTCTTTACAGAGTATTGATATTTTAAATCCTCTAATTAATTTAATCAGATGAAAATAAATGGTATAGTGTAAATGAGAAAATGAAATAAATAAATAAATAAATATTACATATTAACAAAGATAAAAGAAAAATAAAATTGTTTTGTAAAGAATATTGTTATTTTAAAACGTCTAATTTTATTCTAAACTTTCAATTTTATCCATTTGTATCCTAATCTTAGGTAATTATTGCAATCTCAACTTAGCCTTAAAAAACCGTTGGAATCTTTATCTTCTCATTATTTTTTTTATATATATTGCATTTCTCATGCTTTCAATAAATCATAATATATACATATATATATATATATATATATCAGGTACAAAATTCATAAAAATGACATTTGAGCTAGATTTTTGTTAAAATTTATAAATTTTGGCAAAATTCTTTAATGATTAGTTTGTGCATTAATCAAACTTTACATATATAAGTTAGTGAGTTTACGAATATTTTTATTTTTATTTTGTTAAAATTGTTTGGTGAATTAGCGAAAATTGAATAGAAGATAGAAATTGCAATATTTAACTAAGTCTAAGGTTTAATTTGATGAAATTGAAAGTTTAGAGTGAAAACTAATACAATATGATTAAGTCTAAGAGCAACAAATTAGGGGTTTCCTCTCTTATAAATTTACGCATCAGATTAATACATTACAAAATTGTAAAATGTTATAAAAAAACCTATATATCAATAAAAAAAATCTAAACTAATAATTACATCCCCGTAAATTCTAAATTTTTGTAAATGTATCCATTTACACTATAGGTCAGATTTCGTTCGAAAAGGTTTGCTCACACGTGAGCAAATTTATAATTTTATCAATTAAATTTTCTTGTAAGTGCATTAATCTAGGCTAAACTAAAAATGTGTAGTAATTGTTAATCTAATATATATTAAGTTTTCAACCCATAGAAGCTAAAATTGTAATTTAACTCAATATTATATCATCAAAATAATAACAATTAAGTTAAATTATGAATAAAGTATTTATGGTTTGACTCTAGTTTTTTTACCTACTCCCCTAGGTTTGTTACTTAGTTCAGCTCTAAACCTTATAGTTAATTAAATAAGACTATGTTATCTATTTGACAAGTTAATATGAAGAATTATTTATGAGCTATCGACTATATCATATTATAGAAATTAAATTTGCAGATTTCAAAATTAAAAGCAAAAATGTGAACGATGTACTCTGGATCAAGTGAGTTTGAATATCCTGTCATTAAATGCGGTTGAACAAAAAAAAAATAAAATAAATAAATAGTATAAAAAAAATAAAAAGACAAAAAAACAAAATTGTTAATTTTCGTTACTAAATTAAGCTTCATAGAAAATAAAATAATTTAAATTCCAAGTTCTTGTGGGTTCCTTCTCATTATCATCATCATCATCTTATATTCACAAAATTTTAGCAAACGGATTAAATTTTCTCTTCCATCCCACAAAATGACTTGCAATTACAACAAGCTCAAACCCTCAGACGAATTCCGATACTCAACGAGGAGGGGAGTTTCCGTTCTGCGATTTCGTCAGAGAATAGTACTCTCCACGGCGCCCCATTGCAATCAGTTCACTGTGCGATCCTTGTTCCACAACTTTCCCGCTCTTGATCACGGCGATGGTGTTCGCCTTCTGAATCGTCGATAATCGGTGAGCGACGATGATGCAAGTTCTACTGACCATCATCTTCTCCAGAGCTTCCTGCACCAAATTCTCTGATACGCTGTCGAGTGCGCTTGTTGCCTCATCTAGTAGGAGGATTGATGGGTTCTTCAGGATTGCTCGAGCCAGTGCGATTCTTTGCTTCTGCCCTCCTGATAGCTGAGCTCCCCTCTCCCCACAGTATGTGTTGTACCCATCTTTCATTCCACTGTTAGAAATATGGAAAAAATGAAGTCAAGAAAGTCTAATGTAGTTGATTGAAGTCTGTGTTTTTAGATTGCTTGGTTCGTTTTCGTTTCTGCTGGTAATTATGTGAAACTTAAATCCTATTTTGGTCAAAACTTTGAAGTTTCAAAAGGTCTGTTTTGGTCTTGAAGCTTTCAGGTTTATTTCATTTTAATCCATGAACTTCTCAAATATGTACTTTAGAACCTTTAACAAAATAATAACTATTTTGGTCATTTATCTGTATTTATTTTTAACAAATAGATAAGGTCGGCGAGTAAGCTTGTATGTATTGAAGCCACATAGGTTGACTACGGTGAATATTGGATAGAATAGATAGCTTGTATGTATTGAAGCCACATAGGTTGACTACGGTGAATATTGGATAGAATAGATATTAGATGATAAAATAATATCAATGACCAAAATCAAGGATGATGCAAAGAAGGAAGTTAGCCCCCTTTTTAGTTCGTCTTAGGTTAAGAAAATTATATAAAAATATTAAGGGCCTATTTGGGGTGAATGTTATAATAACTTGTGTTATAATAGTCTATGGAAGACTCTGCACTCCAAATACAGACTAAATAATTCTGCATCCTAAACAAAGATTATATAACTCCATAGACTATTATAACCTATGTTATTATAATCCACTCAGCGTCCCAAACAACCCGATCTTAAAGTTTTCTCTCTACTTTATCTCCTTGGACTTTCAACATTATAAGACTATATAGATGAAAAATTAAATTGTAAAATTTTTCCCTTCAAGAAAATTTCCAGCTCCACCCCTGACCAAAATATTTATTCTTTTTGAAGCTTGAAAGCTAAAATAGATGTTTCAAATGTTGGGGAGCAATATGGTTATTTTTAAAAAAGTTTAGTGACTAAAATAGACATTTTGAAAGGAGGCCAAAATATAACAAACATGATAGTTTAAGCACCAAAATGAATTTAAGCCTTATTTTAATGAGGAATGAGAAGGAAGGGAATTTTGGAAGAATGTAGTTCTGTTTACCTTATAAATTCATGAGCATTAGCAAGAACAGCTGCTTTTCTGATCTCTGATTCCCTTGCCTCCTCTTTTCCATAGGCAATGTTTTCCCTGATAGTTCCACCAAAAAGAGTTGGCTCTTGACTGACTAATGCAATTTGCGACCTTAACCGTCTCAAATTGTAGTTCTTAATGTCATGTTCATCAATGTGTATAGATCCGCTTGAGGGATCATAAAACCTTTCAATAAGTCCAATAACAGTAGATTTTCCAGAACCACTTTGCCCCACTAGGGCAACTGTTTTTCCTGCATCAATTTTAAGGCTCAGACCCCTTAAAACCATCTGATCCGGTCTTGTTGGATATGAGAAGCAAACATTCCTGAGCTCCACTTTACCCTTTATCCGTCTTTTGAGATCCCGCCCCGATTTGCTATCTGGATCAATTTCAGTCTTCCTGTCTAGGATTGCAAAAACTGATCCAACAGCATTGCTTCCTCTAGATATATCAGAAGTCATACTTCCAGCGTCTGCTATGATATATGCAGTGAATAGCAATATCAAGAATGCTTGAAAGATGTGTTCTGGGGATATCAAATTTTGTGTCAATAGCCTCCCACCATACCAGTAGGCCAAAGCTGTAGCAGCAGTGTTAAAGAACTGGGAACTGAATAGGCCAAGGCCAGATATCCAAGACTGTCTAGCACTCTCTTTCTTAGGAGCTTTCAGGGTGGCGGCAAAGAGTCCGAGTATCTTTTTCTGAGAAGAGAATGCAACGATTGTTTTATGGTTTATTACTGCTTCACTTGCAACTTGGCTGCCTTCTCTTTGTGCTTTTCGGGCTTTTTCAGCCATGCTCTTCATCAACACACTCCTTGCATAGAAGCTACCAATGACTAGTGGCTGCACTGCAATCATCACCAGGGTTAACCTCCACGAGAGCACAAGTCCCACACTGTAAGCAAAGGTCGCACTGAAAATTGCTTGGACCAGTAATGACATTCTGTCTCCAACAAGGGAACGGACCATGTTGGCTTCAGTTGATAACCTTGCACAAATGGCTGCACTTGTGTTCTCATCTTGATCATACCATCCAATTTCGAATGTCATAAGCTTTTCAAGTATTTTCTCGCGCACCCGCTTGGTTAGTCTTTCTCCCATGATAGAGAAATTGTAATGTTGCAGGATATTTGTTAAGAAGTTGAAAAGGCCGATGCCTAAGAAGACAAGTGATAATTTTCTAGATTTAGACTTATTGTTGGGCTCATTAGCGTGAAAGTAAACTGATATGAGTGCTCCTACGCAGTAAGCATTAATGGGTTGCACTGCTCCTGAGCCTAGAGCACCTAAACATCCAAGCAGTGCTCGTCCCCATTCAGGTGCATTCATTTTCAGCAAACGCCACTGAGAAGGAGAAGGATAAGCTGTCTGTTTTTTATCTTCTTCAAAGCTTTCATCATCAGGATCAAATTGGACGGAGTAAGAGTAGGGTGTTCCCATGGAGACAGACATTGCTGTGCTGAAGGGATGTAATATTGGAGTACTATGTCCACTGGATTTCACACTCATTGGGCTTGCGGGAGTACTCATCCTATGGCGATATCTTCTATCCATTTCAATGATGGAATCATTGAAAGTTCCATTATTCACTGCCATCTGCTGCAACTGCACCATCCGCAGGTACTCCCCACCCTGTCCATTGTTTAACAGTATCAGCTCATCGTGTGAACCTGATTCAATTACTTTTCCAGCTTTAAGAACCACAATTTGATGTGCCGTTTGTATTGTTGAAAGACGATGTGCAATGGTGATTGTCGTCCTTCCTTTTGATGCCTTATCAATTGCTTCCTGTACCATTCGTTCAGATTGTGCATCAAGTGCACTGGTTGCTTCATCAAGTAGCAGTATTTTTGGGTCCCGAAGAAGAGCTCTTGCTATTGCGATCCGTTGCTTTTGACCTCCAGACATTTGGAAACCGAACTGACCAACCTGAAAAAGATCATATTGTTGACATAACCAAAGATTTTGTTAAAGCAGACTAAATTTGTTTCCACTTTTGAAGTACATGGTAAACTTTTGTTCGATTAAAACTTTTCTATTTGTTTCAAACTATCAAAGAGGGTTATCTATTTCAGATACATCTTTGTTTTGCAGTTGATAACTAGTCTTCACGCCTTAAAATTCTTAGATAGCAACCTAATTCTGTAGGTATATGTGTGAGAAAAAAACTTACTTGAGTATCATAACCTTCTGACAGCTTAACGATGAAGTCATGTGCGTTTGCAGCTTTAGCTGCATCTATAACTTGTTCCATTGAAGCTCCATCTTTTCCAAACATTATGTTCTCTTTTATTGAAGTTGCAAATAGAACAGGTTCCTGATTCACCAGACCCATTTGAGATCTCAGCCATTTTAGCTGAAGTCTTTCTATTTTATGTCCATCCAAGAGTATTTCTCCGTCAGTGGGTTCATAAAACCTTTCAAGCAGTGAAATAACTGTGGACTTGCCAGACCCACTTCCTCCTACAACTCCTACTCTCTTCCCTGCTGGAACCTTCAGATTGAATCCTTGTAATACAGGAGTATCTGGCCTTGATGGATAACTAAAATATACATTTTGAAATTCAATTTCTCCTTTCACGTGTGATAGAGCTTTCTCCTTTTTGTCTTCTCTGTCTGTCTCGGCAACACGATCAATCATTTCAAGAATACGAGCAGTTGCAGATGTTGCCTCTGTGATGGAGGTTAGATGAGGAAGTGCACTCAATATACTCCTGAAAATGTTGAATTTACAGAGAAGAAATTAGTTGAAGTTAGCAAGTGAATGGAATTATGCAACTAAATACAGCAACGAATGCACTGGATATAGATGATGAAGTAAACTCACAGTCCTCCCATTAGAACATTGAAACCAGCTATAAAAATATTGCCTCCTTTTTCTCCTTTCTCAGTAATCAAATAAGTGCCAATCCAAGCTTGAAAACCCCAACCAGCATAAATGACTCCCATACTTCCAAGCATCAATCCCTTCACAAAACCGGACTTAATCCCAAATTCCATACTTTTTTGGAGTGCTTGGCTGAATTTTTCCAGGGTTTGACTTTCTCCTACATATGAATATACAGTTCTTATAGAAGATACTGCTTGTTCTGCAATCCCACCAGCAACACCATAAGATTCAATCATCTTCATTATCAGGTCCATCATAATTTTTCCAAACACAAGCCCTGGACCAATGAACATGGCTGAGAGCGGGATGACTGCAAATGTCAATCTCCATGATAATATAAAGGCAAATATGTGGCAGAAGAAGAATGTTGACATGTAAGCAAGGCAATCAGGTATCTGCATAGAGAGAAAGAATGAGATATACCGGCATGATGAAAGATAAAAGTGTTGGTTATTTTAAATTATTGACGTCTCTTGGGCTATCTGTATTATTCATATTTAGAGTTTATAGTTTAAACCTTGCTGATATATATCTCTAACATAGTTCCTGGAAATTAGTAGTGTTCTAGATAGTGAAATAGATTCCATGATAGTTTCTATGGACAGATATTTGGCACATACACTGCAGTGTTGGGAAAGAGACTCTGGGACCAAACCTTTTCACATAAGGCAACTTGGATTGAACTGGCATCGGAGGAAATTAGGGAGACAACCTCATGAGTCGTTGAACCAGTTTGGGTATCAAAGAAACTAACTTCTTGTCTAAGCACAGATTTCAAATATTCCATTCTCATCCTAGATGTCTGTCTCTCTGCTGTTCTTGCCCAGCACAATCCCTCTGCAAAGTTAAAATTGTGAAGCACAGTGAGAAAAACATAGAATTGTACCCCTCTTACCCCAATCTTAATACATTTCCAGAAAATATGCTTACCCACAAAGGCTGAAAGTCCGACTCCAACTGCAGCGTAAAGTAGACGCAGTGCAAACTGAAACATATTAGAATACCAAGTTAACCAGTTGCTTTACATATCCAGAATCAAGAATTTATATGACTAACAGCATGTAGGTTGTAGGCTGTGTGATAACAGACAAAAAGTTCATAATTAAATTCAGTTTCTGGTACTTTTCCCTCACCAGGAAGGCATCTCACTGTTGTAGAAACCATTCTCTTTTCTGGCCTCCATTGGTTGCCTTGTGATCAAACAATATATGGTAGGGAGCTGCAAGCTATTTGTTTTTTTGTTTGAACATTACGTTTTATGGTTTTATTATGTTTAGTTTAACATATCCTCTGTTTCATTCTCTCGTTAGTTCTTTCTCTCTCTCTTAAAACGTTTATTCATTCACTTTGCCTTTTATCCTTTCTATCCATCTATCATTGTTGGTTTAAGTATGTGCTGTTAATTTCTTTTCAATCAAATCAAGGACAGAGTTTTCCATAAGAGAGGAAACATAACAAAGAGGAGCAATAATGATAGAATCTAAAGTTGTTTAGAATAAAAAAAAAAAAACTCATTTGGCTCTTCTGATAGGAGCTATTTAACCCTTTCTTTGAGTTTGTTTCAGGGCCGCGAGAGTGGTTCCCAATTGAAGCAAACTCTAAATACCAAATATGATAGTCGAGGTAGAGCTGTGTGTGTGTGGAAAAAGAGGACGACCTTTGATTTGCATGCCTTCCACTTGCAAACAGGAATGGTGGGAATGATAGATATCCAACGACAGAGTTTTCCATACGAAAGGAAACATAACAAAGAGGAGCAAGCCTTACCATGTCAACCATATCATTTGTCAAGCCACTATTTTTGTCTCCATAAGCATTGATCACATCCTTAAGAAGGAACATCGTGAGAGGGATCTGTGATCCATCTCCTATGCTGCCCAGAGTCCCGAAAAACATCAGCAATTTGTCGATGCCATCTGCATAGCGAAACATGCTTTTACCTGCCATTTTTCTCGTCCTCTGGTCTAGAAGAGAGAGAAAGGAGCAGCAGATTTGGAGATTATTCAAGGTATGTAGTATTTCTAGGCCATCTACAAAAACTAGCAGGATCTAATCTGTTGCATTGTCTCTTTCATTTTCTGATATAGCCAATACCAGGCGAGATGAAAATGACTTTATATTTGAGCTTAGCCGGCGGCCACAGTGATTCCTAAATTGTCAATTCTTTTGGAATTACTATTTGTTTGTCTGCAAGTAATTTCAAGCACTTGGGAAGACTGATTCTTCTTTCTGGATACTGAAAAACACAAATGTATTAACAAAATTTAGAAAATGAAGATGATTGATATGGGATTCTTGAATGATATGATAGCTTGAGTTTTTTTTTTTTCTTTCTATTTTTTTCCTTCTGCCTTTGGACTGCTTTGTATGGCCATGGTTATGTTTATGTGTGGTTTCTTCTCGTTGTTTACTTCTCCAAAACTAAGCTTTTCTTGCCTGCATTCTTTGCTCCCTTCCTAATGCATAAGGCCAAAGTGACTGCACTTTGGGGACTATGAAGCAATCAGACTTTGTTGTTTTGAGGCTAAATGTTAAACTGTCATCCTTGTTAGATGACTCAAAACTAATAGAAAATAGGATCAAAATCAGATGTAACCACTGAGAGAGGAGGAAAGACAGGGAGAGAGAAGAAACATATATTATATTCCATTTTCATTGTTTTTCTCTAGGACATTTGTTGTTGGATTGGACCAAATAAATTTGGTGTCCCTGGGTCAACTTACTTTGTATTTGCATTAAAATATGCTTCTCTCTGTCTTTCTCTCCCTCACACATAACAGAAAGTGCAGAATTGGTCAATTTACTCATCTTGTTCTAATTTTGTGTCGAAAGATGTCTTCTTGATCACTCTTATCAAGATGAAAAAGAACTCCAATAACACAAATTTGCCTAAAAAGTCCCATGGCCACCTCTTTAAGGCAACATCTTACTAGTTTATTTGACAATCAAATAGTATGGTCGAGTGGTTGAGAATAGTCTGGGTGTGCGCAACTAGCTCGGACACTCACAAATATTATAAAAAAAGGCTTAGGAAGAAAAAATTTTACATCGAAATTGATACCCGAGAGAAAAGGAGAGGAAAAAAAGGGAAAGAAAAGAAAACCAAATAATAATAGTTGGACCAATTACTCTCCCTTTTGAGTTCTTAAAGACTTCGAATCATGAGAAAATTTATAGTATTATTCTTTTCCTTTAGTATTTGACACGTCATTTGATGATGTATTATTTTATTTTATGGGTTTGCATCATTTTTAAACGATTTTTTTTAATGACAAAAAATGAATGAAGATGGTATGGAAAACTTTTCATACTATGTAGTACTAGAAATTTCTCCTTCAATCACCAACTTTTAGTATTAAATTTCAAAATGCTTATATTTGAAGGATTATCTTGCCCTCAAGCTTATAGCCCATGATTATTGAAAAGAGTATTAATTCCCAATATATTTTACATTTTTGAGGAAATCTCTCTAAAATATATTATCCAAACAATTTTTCTTTTCATTGTTTGTGAGATAAAACAGTGAGAAAACGTGGATTAAAAAGGAGGGGAAAAGAAAAACCATTGTGTATTTTGTTTTAAAAATTATCTTTAAGAATTGTGATTGGATGACTTTGTTATTGCCTATTGTAAAATCACCATCCATAATTTTTGTTTCTTAGTTCAATTACCTACATATTTTTAATAAAGATTTATTAGTGAGAATATATTAAAATATAGCTATAGTTTTTTAAAAAAAGAAGAAACAGTTATCCGGTTGTTTTTTTTTTTTTTACTTAATTTGGTTATAAAAAATTAAAATAATTTTCAAACAACTTAAGACATTTTTTTTAATACAACAAATGGATGAATGTGAATTTGAACCTCTTAGAGAAGAAATATATACTATTTTTTTCTCGACTACGGCTGCAAGTAAATGTCAGTTTTACCATGAAAAATTAGATATTTTTTTTAATAGTTGCTTTACTCTTTTTTTTATTATTATAATTTAATTAACAGTTGTATTGAAATTGAATCTATCGCCAGAATTCTTTGGCATCTTTAGAATCTTTTAAATCATAGATGGACAAAATGCCGGAATACCTTTTTTTCCCTTTATTTCTTTTATGAGAAAATTTGTATCAATCATTTTCCCCACTAAATTGATTTTTTTTTGAAAGGTAATACTTTATTATGCTACCGAGGACTCACCGTCCTCACAAAAAATATACCTAATTCAATTAGGAAAGTCCGAGAATCACACGACATGGTCGTCCTTCGAAAGGAAGGAGGATGGTCTATCCACAGAACACAAAAATGTAGCCCTTGCAAGTGAGTGCACAACATAATTACAAGATATAAGGCAATACAAACAACTGAATTCACTCCAAACTTTAGAACAAGTTCCAATCTCATCTATAACATATTTAGTCTCATAAATATTTGAATCCGAACATTGTAATGTTAATGCAATCTCCAAAGAATTTGTCTCAACTATGATTGACTGAAACGGGTTGCTTGTCACCTCACTAATAAATCGCAACCTCACTAGAATGGTTGTTGCTTCCAAAGACTTTATCGACCACTTTCTCTTCCAATGTTGGTAGCCTGCATAGATAGGAGATACCTGCGAGTCACTAACGATCCACTCCAAACAACGCTTGGGGAATTATCAATGATGCGATTCTAACTCTACATAATATCAAAGAGCGAGACATTAATACTAACACCTTTGGTTTGTTTTGCAGGAAATTTGGGGATTCAACCTCCCATGTCGTTTGGTCCTGTAAAGGCGTGTTAGATGTTTGGAATCCCACCAAATAATTTAACGATAAGTATCAGGTGTAATTAATTAAATTAATACTTATTGTTATGGGTTAAATTGGACCAACGAGAATGGGCAGGTCAAATGACCAAGGCGAAGGGTCAGACAGAATAAGAAGCCCAATACGAGGTCAAAAGGGGTCGAAATCAAACGGGGATCGAACCAAGACGAAAGGAGACGAGAGAACGTGCTCGAGCTTCGATCCAAGAGGGTAGAGCCCTTCCATTTGGGTTATACCCTTGTCCAACACCCCAAGAAAGCAGTTCGGGCCTGGGTTTAAGCCCAAGCCCGTGGTCGGCCTTGGACGAGGCCGAGGACGACTAGATGCAAGGTCATATTCTGGGTCTTGCATCAATCCCACGCGGCCTGTAGGTTTGTTTCCAGCCCTCTCCCGACTTTTCCTTTTCTCAATAGGCCAAGAAAACCCACAAAAGACCCTAGAAGAAAGCTATTTAAACTCTCCCATAAGGGGAGAGCAAGGTAAGTGGATTATGATCACTAAAATACTAAACTCCTTCCTAATTCTCTAAAAAACCTCACTCAGACTCAAGTATCGGAGCTTGTGTGGTCTACACCACACCGGTGTCCAAGTTTTCTTTGCCTTGCAAGTTGCGTTCTTCCCCAAAAAATTACAAATTTACCGTTGTTGTCACGTGAAGGTCAGATGTGAGTTCCCCTGTCCAAAATTTGGCAACAACACTTATTATTATCGACCTTTGTTTAGCTTAGGATTTGTTTGGGGTGCATGTCATAATAACATGTGTTATAATCGTTTATGTATACTCTACATCTAAACACATATTATTATAACTAATACTAAATAACTTTACATTTTTTATAAATACATATTATATAACTTCATAGACTACTATAACCCACAAACTCTTACAATTTATGTTATTATAACTCTCTCCGTGCCTAAACAAATCCTTATACATCATAGGCTTGTGTGAATAGTCATTGAAAGGGTGTTATAGTGCGACGAAGTTTTACTCCTCTCACCATCGAAGTACTAAATACTAATTTGCTAATCATTGTTATAACCAAAAGGCTGTAAATAGGTCATTTTCTATTGATAGTCAAGGATAATAACGAAAATGATTTAGTTACGTGGTAAAATTATATATTATATTTCATAATCTCAATTAATGAATCTTCATATTGTTTATTAAAATTAAAGAGGTTCCAAGGAAATAAGCACTACACTAAATTAACGTACGTTTTTTGTCCCATTACTAACGATAAGGCATTTTAAATTTTTAAAGGGAAGAAAAAATCAATTTTACTCATAAAGTTGTGTATTTGTTTTGATCCAAAACTTTTAATTTCATTCAATTATACCTTAAACTTAAATAAGTATGGGAAACTTAACTTTAAAAATGTTGCAATTTTACCTCTGTAGTAAGTTTTCAACGATTCTCATATGCATTCCATGAATTCTAGAATATATGTATGGTACAAAATTGATAAGATAAAATAATATTAGAGTGCTAAATCTTTGTTGGAATTTGTAAATTTTTGCAAAACGTGGTGGAAAGGGTTATGGCCCATGAACTTTGTATTTTGTTTCAAAAATACTTTTGAATTTTCAAAATTTTCATTAATACCTTTAAAATTAAAAAATATATATTTATTTACAGTTATTTTTGGATGGAAACTATTATTATTTTGTTTACAAAATACCCATTAACTTTTAAAAGTTTTATCAGTACCTTTACACTTTAAAAAAAAGTTTAAAAATAGTCATACCGTTTCTTCATCGTTTAAAATACTCTAACTTTCAAAATTTGTATTAATATCCTTAACCTTCAAAAAGAGTTAAGAAAATGTGTTTTAATATTAGTATATGGATGAAAAATATTTATTTACACCTCATTACCTTCTCTTCCATTTATTTTGTCTCTTTATTTGCTTCAATCTATGACTTTAACACTCTTTTTTTTTTCTCTTTTTTAATACTCTCTTTACTCTTTTATTTCATTTTCCGATCTCTAATTAAACTAATATAGACTATAGTAAGAAAAAAAGAGAGAGAATAATAGAATCATCGTATGACTTAATTTTAACTAAATGTTGTATGTTAGTAATTTTAGTTAGTACATTTGGATTTAATACACAAAAAGAGACACATGTTAAAAATTTTGGTCATATTTTTTAGGATATTTAGTGGTAGGGAAAATAAATAAAACATATGCATTACTAAATTTTGTAGCATATGAAGATTTTATTAATCTTTTTGGGGTTGAAATTACCCTATTTGTTAAGGTCAAAAGCTTCCCATTATTGAAAATTTGACAAATGAAGGAAAAACAAGAGTATCTATATGAAAACAAAAAGGTATTATATAAGTTGGACAAATGAAGGAAAAACAAGAGTATTTATATGAAAAAAAAACAAGGGTATTATATAATTTGTTTTCAAAATGGTTATTTTCCAATTAAAGATAACTTCAAAGAATCAGAGATATTGACTATTTGAGTGTTGAAAATTCTTATATTTATATTTGAGCATGCTTAGAAATGAGAGTGCTCTTTCTATTTATTTAAAGTTCTAATATTTAAAAAGATTAGAGAAATGATGGAAGTTTTAGAGATTGGAAAATGAAAGAAGGGAGTAAGAGAATAATGAAAAAAAAATAGAAGAAAAAATGTAAAATAAATAAGTGTTAAGCTATAGATTGTTCGAATCCTGCCACCTTTCTTGTGGATCATCCTGTGGTTACCGGATAATGGGAATAACAAAGCAGAAATTTGGAAATGAGCACGAAATGTCAATATATGAATTGTTTCATTATTCGTTATTTCCCGGTCTTTTCGTTGCATTCACTTACAACAAGAAACAACCACCAACGTAAAATAAATAGAGAGATGAAATAGAAGAAAGAGTGGATGAAGTGTAGATAAACCGTTGTCGTTATATACTAATGGTAAAATTATTTTTAATATATTTTTTAAGTTACGAATATTAATGCAACTGTTGGCATTTTTAAAACCGCGCACTAATGATTTTTGTCGATTAAGAGTTTTTTTTTTAACTTTTTTTTAATGAAAATTTAAGGGTATTAATCCAAAATCTAACATTTAAAAGCGAGTTACCTTCAAAACTTGGTATTAATGAACCTTTTAGGGTGCGTTTGGCGCGCAGGGTTGAGTTGAATTTAGTTGAGTGTAGGAAAGATGTGTTTGAGGTGCAGAGTTGAATTGAGTTATTGCAAAAAGTCTGTATTTGGGGTGAAGAGTTGAGTTGTGTAGAGGTATCTGGTGCAATTTTTTTTTAAAGATCAAATAATCAGTTCTTATCTTACTAATGGTTTTAAGATCAAATAATCAGTTTTTATCTTCCCATCATTGATGATACATTCATTTATGACAAAATAATTAATGACATACTATCAAATCTTATCTCCCATGCCCCCCAAAAATTAAAGTATACAAAAAATATTATCGTTCACAAAATATATCTAACGAAATAAACATGAAGTGCCTGAGACATCTTGGTTTAGTAAAAGATGGGTGGAGTAGGTGTTCAACCAGTCCTACCAGGTAGATGCAACACAATATATCTTCTTGGATTGTGGTGGGACTTGGAAGAAGCAACCCATCTCCTGGATGTCTGCCGCTAAGGGGATCATCTTTGGTCAACCCTTCTATTGCATGCAGTTGGTCTACAACATTTTTACGTCTAGCGAATTTCATTTCATATTTTTCTTCTCTTAATCACTCCTCTGCAACCTTCCTTTTCGTTTCAGCAACGGAACTTATGGATAATTCAACTTAAACCCCTCCTTTTTTTGTAACCGCGTAAAATCAAATGCATTAATTATATTTGATTTAAATTTGAATTTTTGGATACTCAGATAAAAATTATGAATATAAATTTTTTTTAGGAAATGGTGTTTCAAAGTCTAAAAAGAATTATGATTTATGTTATAAAAAAAGATTAAGATTTATTTTTTTAAAAAAAGAGGATTATGACTTTTTGCTACCTATTTAAACTAAGTAATTGCAACTTAAATGATGCACTTCAAAACTCTCATCTTCTTCTCCTTCTTTTTTTTTCATCTCACTCTTCATCCTGCTGTACCACCGCCAGAAAGGAATCAAGGTTTTGGAAAATTGGTGGAAAAGTGTGTGAATTGATTTTGTGGAGAGATGTAAGGTGAAAAAATTGGGGGAGATATTTGGGGAAGTGGGGAGTTGAGAACTCAACCAAACTCAATGCCCCAAATACTGGGTTGTTTGGGGCGCTGAGTAGGTTATAATAACACGGATTATAATAGTCTGTGAAACATATAATATTATTTAAAATGCAGGGTAGTATAGTCTGGTTATAATAGTCTGTGTTTGGGGTGCAAAGTATTTCACATGTTATTATAAAACGAGTTATAATAACGAGTGGGCCAAACAAGGGCGTTAATGGATACTTTTGAAATAAAGTATAAAGTTAATGTGTATTTTATATAATCATGATATTAAATTTCTGTCGACATGTCGATATTTCCATCGATATTTCCACATGTCTATGGGTTCGACATCGAACTAGGGGTGAATCGACATTTCCATTATATCGTACAAAATTGATGAAATATTAAAGAAAATTACAACAAAATGTAACATAATGTGAATATAATATTATGACAAGTATTTTAACTTATTTGAAAAGAGTTGAAAGTTTATTTTCTAATTTAAATATATTTTTAAATTTTTTTTATTTTTTAAATTTTTCCATAAATATCCATCGATATCGACATTTTATCGATATCTCCATCGACATTTCCATGAAATTGAGACCTCGATATTTCGATGACATGACATTTTAAACCTTGTATATAATATAGCCAATAATTATTATTTTTGGATTAAAACCCACCAACAATCGGAAGTTGCCGTCGCCGATAGACCCATAAACCCCACAAACACAGCGGCGCATGTCAATTCGCCGGAGACCGGGAAGTCGCAGTTGCAGATCTTTCGGAATCTGAATCTCAAATGCGTTCCAAATCAAAAAACCTAAGCTCTCTATTCCGGTCAGCCATTATAGCTTCAAAACCTTCACAGAACTCCCAAGATGCAGCTCTCAAGAACTACGTCTCAACTATCGATCCCTTCTCTCCTAGCACCTCTCTCTCTAATGCCATCGATAAGCGATCCATCAAGTCCGCGTACTTCAAGAAGCTTCCTCAGAAGCTCAATTCTGATGTTCAATTTCCTGCTCTGGTTTTAGAAGAACCTTCAGGGTCTGGTATGCATGTTGTATTATGTGGTTTGGTTATGCATTCGTGTTGTTTTTGTTATTTGGTTCATTGGGCAGTAGATAATCTCCAATCAAGGCTTAATTTTGCCTTAGGCTTGGTGGTTTAATGTTTTGTTGAAGCTGAAGAAGGATTTTATTTTAGTTACATTTCATTTGCAGTGAAGGGACTGACATGTGAATGATATTTGATTTATCAAGTTGTGCTTATCTCAAAAGATCATGTTTGAATGCAGGGGATTCTATGAAGCATCTAACCAAGGCCATATCTTCCATTCTGTGCGGTACGTGTTATTGAATGTTTGTTCTAGGAATTACTTCTAAAATTTTTTACTATTCATCATGTCGTAGTTTTCTTCTTAAGCTGTTAATAAAACAATAGGGATATGGTATCTTGGAAATTTTAGAGTGCTTTCTACAAAAGCCACGTTTTGGATCTCACGTTTCAGATTTTTATGTTGGCTATTTCATCATATTGCGAATGAGGGGAATGCGAGTAATTGAACTCATTTCCTGCCCAGTTACACAAGCTGATTAAATTATTTTATCTGTACTTTCATGTGAATGGTATAAATTATAATGAATTGAACTTTAATGATCAAACAGTAAACTAAAACTTCGTTTCTTAATTGGGTAGGTTTCATCATTCTATACAGGTTTTAGAATTGTATTTAATATTTACATTTATTTGGCTTATAACTTTCATATACATTATTTCAAAACGAAATAAAAGGAAACCATAGACATTATTTAAAATTTTGCAGTCTTGGCTTCAATTACGATTCTATCTAAATGTAGTTCTTTGTTTCTTTGCCAAGTAAACTGCTTTACCAACTCATTGTTTCCTTTTGCAGAAGGCTCGTCTATTAGGTCTCCTGATGCACAAGGAAATGGTGATGAAAACTCTTTGGAAAAATTATTAGACATACCATGGTTTTCCAAAATATCCAATCATAGCACGTCACTGCGTCGCAGAGAAATATCCCGTGAAAGAAAGCAAAAATGGATATTCAAAAATAGCCAAAACAACAGGTTTCGTCGATTAGTTAGAAATTGTGCACAGAAGCTGGGGACTGATGTTACTCTAGAAGTCTTTGGTAAATTGGGACGAGAAACTGGTGTTAAAGAATACAATGCATTGATAGATATATGTCTAGAGAAGGCTAAGACAAGTAAAGACTTGGAGGTTGTATTGGAACAGATTGCGAAGATTTATCAGCTATTTAAATTAATGAAAGAACAGGGTTTTCAATTAGAAGATGAAACCTATGGTCCAGTTCTTACATATTTAATTGACATGGACATGATGGAAGAGTTTAACTTTTTCTGTGAGGCTGTAAAAGATGGAAATCCAGGCTCGAATTCAAGGTTGGGTTACTACGAGATATTGTTCTATGCTAAAATCAATGATGTAGAAAAAATTCAGGAGCTTTGTGAGAATGCTACAGCCGATGATGGAGTGGACAAGTACAGTTTACAAGGTACGGCCTACAATTTTCAGATGCATAAATTTCTCTGCTGCACCTTTTGTCTTCTTGCATTGAAATAAACGATTGGGAAGTTCTGCTTTTTCGTGGAAATTCTATATATATATATTTAAGATAAGAAACAACCTGTTGATAAATAGCATCAATAAGAAGGGAGTTGGGTCTGTTTGTGGCAAAGCGACAATCAGAAGGCTCTCTAATCAGCTAAAGTAAAGAATGGCCCCTTGGTATTTGCAGCCTAATGAGATTCATATAGTCAGATTCTTTCCGAACTCTCTCTATACCCGTGGAAAAAAACCTAAAGGATCAACATTCCTAACTGATTATACATCCCTCTGACTAAAGTAGAGGTGATCTGCAGTACCCTAGTATTCTTTTTAAGAACAGGGTCCGCAATAACATAGGACAATTGTTGGAAATTTTGTTTAAATTTAGAGTTCAATTTGAGAGTTTTGAGAATTTGAAAGTTTTATGAACGGTGAAACTTGAAGTTGGATTCTTATCTAGCGTTAGCAATGAAAAATAATAAGCTAAGTGAAGGAAATATATAATAGAAAAAAACTGTAATACACAACACCTTTGGCATCCGTCTTGGGTTTTAGACTTGAATGCACTAGCCTTAACCAAGAAAACATTTCTTGGAAAGTGATTAAAACTGTGGTTCACTATTTCACTGTTTCTGGATAAAGGTTGCAGCTATTGCTTTAAAGAGAATGACAATACTTATCTTTATTTATGAAAAAGATCAGAAAGTTTCCCGCGTTTCCAGCCTCTGTTACCCATACTGACAAAAGCATAATCTCTTTAGATGCTTACTTAATGCACGACTTCTCTCCACTCATTCGTCAAATCAAATAGTTACAGGTCATGAATGGATATGACCTTCTAAATGAATTCTGTAGGTTGTGATGGATGTGTGTTTGGCATAAGCACTCAGAAAATTAAAATCTACATTCACAATTTTTTTTAACAAGCTATTGTCATTTTTTGGTGAAGCATTTGTCTTACACTGAAATAGATCAATTTTGGAGATAAATCAGTTTGGTTAATAATTTGGAACCTGTGGTTACAGAAAATTATTTGTCGGCCCTCTGTGAATGTGAGCAGAAGGAGGAACTTTTGCAGATGCTGGAAATTATAGACATCACAAAACTTTCATCAACTGGACTCGCAACTAACATCTTCAAATGCTTAGGGAGGCTATCACTTTACTCTTTTGCAGAGAAGTTTCTTGTGGCGATTGAAACTTCTGGTATGTTGATGATTACAATAAACTTTTTTTGTCCAAAGAATTTGAAGCAGTCATATATTTGTTTTGGAGTGTATTTGAATGAAGTCAGATATATTGAAGTTAGCAACTGAATCAAAAATCTCAAAAAAGAAAAAAAAAGTAATTTTTGATAATCAGATGTCAAAACTTTGCTCAGGGGCACCCGTACCCGCTCTAAGGCCCATACTCGGGAGACATCAAGAGTTTTTATTTATTAAGCTCACATGAGGGCTCGAACCTTAGACCTCTAAGTCGGTATGACCAAGAGACCCCAAACCCTTACCAACAGAGCCACCCCTTGGGGGCTAAAAGAAAAAAAGTAATTTCTTTTACTCCTTTTGAATTTTTTAAGGAGAAGGCTTTATCCTTGGCTGCTTTAGTAATGCAAGCACGACTTCCATGATACTCAGTATCGGCTTTGATGATGTATGGCTTCTTTCTTTTCAATTAGGGAAGATCGATGTGCCTATGGTCCATTCCATGAGTGGCATGGTTGGAGCAGTCAGTTAGCCGAGGGGTTGGGTGGTGTGGATGAGGTAATGGGAGGAGGACATGGTTTGGGTGGTACTGGTGGAAAAGAATTGATTTTTAGAATCATATGTAAGGTATCTCCTTACTATCTATTATATTCAGAGGATCGTGTGCCCTAAGGCAATACAAAACATCCAACCTATTGGAGAGGGCTGGTAATCTCTCCTTCCTCTCTCACTTACACTAGCAAATTCACAAAAGACAGAAAAGAAAGTAGAAGAAAATAGAATATAAAGGGCTCCCAACAGACTCTCCCACCCTAACTGATAGTGTTCCCCCATCACCCTCCACACTCACACTCACTCCCACAACCTAACCACTAACTAATTGTTGCCTGGTAATTTCCCTTTCTTGCCCCTCCTTTGATAAACTGCTGTGATCGGTGGCCTAACATCCTACAAATGACAATTTTGTAAAACTTAAAGAATAACCATCAAGGTTTAACAAATAAATAAAGATCTTTTAACAAAAATTTATCTTATTGTAAAAGAGGAGGAATATATTAGGCTTTTAACAAGTTGTTCACTAGTCGTGAATCAGATTCAAATATGTTTGCATGGGTATTATATTTAATTGACTTGCTTCAACTGTTTATTGTGCTCTGTTCATATCACGTTTCTTCAGCAAGAATTGTGTTTTTGGTATAATAGTCAATGATAGGCCCATCATTATTGCATAAATATTTTTTCATCTTGGTGCCCATGTATTACTGAATTGAAATTGCAGGGAACGGAGCCGAGAATGTCCCATACCTTATATATAATTATGCTGTCAGCATTCCAAATTTAGCGGTGAGGTTCCCATGAACAATGCTGGTAATTTCCTTGAGTCTACAAATCTCTTAGGCTCTTCTGCTTCTCAGGCATTTTGATTGTTTTTGGAAGTGGGTTCTCTTTTTCTTTTCCAAAATTTTTATTTTGCAAGTTATTTTGTTTATTTGCACAGTGTCATATTGCTCTTTAAAATTTCCAAATAATAATAATAATAATAATAATAATAATAAAAAAAAAAAAAAAGAAAGAAAGAAAGAAGAAGAATGTTGCTTCTGATAAAAACACATTGGGGGTGTTTGGGCCAAACTTAAGAGTTGGGTGGAGTGGGTTAAAATGCCCCATTCCCTGTTTGGCTCACATACTTCACAACATACATGGTGGGTAAATAACTCCACCCCACCAACTTCAACAGTGTTCACTATTAAAGTCTACACATTTATCGAGGAACTCCGTCTTCCTCTCTTTTCTCTCTCCATATTTCTCTCTCCTCTCCCTCCCATGTTAACATTAAGTATTTTAACATATTTAACAAGTGTAAAATATTTATTTTAATTTAAATATTTATTTTGAATTTTTTGTTTTATAAATTTTTCATAATTATTCCTCAATATTTCCGTAAAATCGAGACTCGATATTTTCGTCGACATCGACATTTTAAACATCGAGTTAAGTAACTTTGAAAGGGTGTGTTTCATTAGGATAAAATATACATAATATATCCCTTGGCCTAGTGGAATAGTCGACAAGCCCCCTCTGACTCTTGACAATGAGTGCATGCGTTCAATCCCTACAGTTGCATGAGGTGGGTGTATTTTCAAAAAAAAAAAAGAGGATAAAATATACACAGGTGTGTTTAAATGATAATTTTAAAATTATAGGAAAACTAGTAAAATGTGATTGTCCTTGTCGTAATTTTTCTTATATAAAAATATCATTTAATTTCATCTGATAATAAGCAACAAAATTTACTTCAAACTCGTTAGGTTTTGAAATCATAGATAAACAAACCATCTATAAAAAACATACGCCTTTTAGGTCCTAATGTATTTAATAAACGGTATATTTTTTAAAAAAGGGCCTGTTGCAAAAATGGAAAAAAAATTTACCCCAATTGCAAGTGTGTTAGTGCTTTATCCCATTAGTAAACATAGCGAAAAAAAAATTGGCCTAACCCAAACGGAATCTATGAAAAGTCGAAAATAGCCAGTGATATACTGTTGATATACTACTAATATATTATATTTACGTGTATCAATGAAATAACATTCATAATATGAAAAGTATATCGAAAATACATGATACGAAATATATCAATCGTATTTCAAAACTTCATACTCAGTATATCATATATACCTAAAATGAGGTATATCAATGATATACTACTGATATACTTTATTTGATGAAATGACATTCCTAATATGAAATATACCAACAATATATTAGATATATCCAATATGAAGTATATCAAATATACCTAAGTGAAGTATAGCGGTGATATACTATTGATATACTTTGTCTAAGTATGTAACAATTCATATACAATATATCAGATACCTAAAACGAAGTAGATCAGTGATAACTACTGATCTTAGGGTAAACGGTTTGGTTTGGCTCGGTTTAAGTGTAAAACCGGAACCGAACCACCAAAATATATAAAGGAATATATAAAACTGGAACCACGTCTAGATATATCACAGAACTGCCCGAATCGATTAACTGTCGGTTTAATCGGTTTGGTCTAGTGGTTCATGGTTTGAATAAAACAGGTGTTGGGCCATAGGCCCATGAGTTTGAAATGGGCTTTTATGCTGGCCTTGATTTGGAGAGTGTCTATGAAAAGCTTGAAAACTTGAATATATAGTATAAAAAGTAGGATTTCTAGGGATTGGAAATGTGAACCTATGGATACAAGGCTGATTATCGGACGACTCGATAATATTCGATCCAAACTTCCAAAATCCAAAACTGACTGGAAATTTTCGGTTTTCTTGAGACTTAAACCTGAAGTTTCTTGGAATATTAAGAGAAGATGGTGCTAATTTCTAATTTTCTCATCCTTACCAAGATTAAAAATTATGGTGTCATCGCATAGGTATATTGGACATGTGTGACATGAACACTGTATTCAATTCAAATGTCAGCTGTTAGCTAGTGAAATTTTGTTTCTAACAAAATGGATGTTTAAACTAGCAATAGTGGTTCTTTTAATGATCAGCATTCAACAGGGTTTACATTTTGCTTTTATTTATTCTTGTCCAGTTTTTATAAATATCCAAATCGATGTTGAAATCTTGAGACCGAGGGCTTCTCTTCTTTCAAGTTATCATGAAGTCTTATTAGGGTTTCTGCATACTCTTGCTTGCAGTACATGCATGTAAATCTTTCTGCAGTTGTATCCTGTATTTGTCTGGGTGTTAGATAATGCATAAGAATTTTGATGGATGTTCAACGTTTGATTGAAGGAATAACTTCTTTTATATTCTGCTGTTGATATATTTCACAATTTTTTTTTTGTAACGTGGAAGATTGAGGATATGGTTTCAACGTTCAAGAGCATACACTTTGAATTGGACATCAAGCCTTCATCCGTTTCATATGAGAAGCTTATTGTTTATTGTTGTGCTTCGCTTAAGGTATGGTATTGGAGAAAAAATTGTAATCATAAATTTCTTTTGAACTATAGTGAGACCCTTCGTTTGTTTAGAGTAAGATAATTTAATTTAAATGTGTTTGTCTTATTATTATCATCTTGGGTGCAGTTTCGATTCTGCCTTCAAATTAGTTTTTTCCTTTTAAATCTAATGTAGGTGCACATGGCTCTTGATATAGCAAATGAAATGTGTGATGCAGATTTCACACCATCCACAGATGTCTGGCACTCCATTTTACATGCTATGGATGAAGGCTGTGAGTTTAATTTGGTAAGTGTTTTGTCTTCTCTATTTTTAACTAATATTTGAAGTTAAATTAGTATTGTATGTCCTTTTAAGGGTATTGGGAAACTATGCTGGATGCTTTTCGTTGGTTCTTGGTCTTACCAAACACCATATATGAGTTACTTGATTTGGTTTTCGTGGGGCAGCCTTTTAAGGGTGTAAAAAGACTTCATATGTCTTTCTTTTAATCAAATATTTTTCTGGTCTTGATGTATTATACGACTTTAAGGACTTCTTTATTATTTTATTTTTTACCGTTGGTTGGGTTACTGTGGGTTGGTTACTGTTTGACTTAGTCTTTTAGATAGTTTGTTAGTTATTTTGTATAAATACCGCCCAACTTGTATTAGTTTGAGAGATTAATAAAAATTCTTCATTTGGTTTACATCAAATTGGTGTAAGAACTCCATAGATCTGGGGCATTAATGGGGCGGGAAGGAAGCCTGTCAATACACTATTGGGGGAGTCTTCCACTCGTCAAGAGATGGAGATAACAACCGCCCTCTCACCAACGTCCACAACGAGACGCTTGATGTCCGTTGAATTGGCTGTAGAAAACATCCATAAGAATGTTGGTGAGATCCAACAATTGATTGGTAATATGGCTAATCAATTAGAACAACTCTCAATGAATCAAGACCCACAAAATTACAGGAGGAATGTGGGCAGACATCCGCAAGAACGTCAAGATCTGCCAATTCGAAGACAACAAAATCAAAGAAATGTCCAAGATCGACCGATTGTAGTCCACGAAAGAAATCAAGAATTTATGCCTTACAGAGAACGATATCAAGAGCCAAACTCTTCAAGTGAAGAAGAAGAAATAGAATTCAGAGAACAAGAAAGAAGAATGAGAGGGAACTTCCACGGTGCATTGAATGACTATAGAATGAAAATTGAAATACCAACTTTTTCTAGAAGAAGGGACATTGAACTACACCAATACACCTAGTAATCGAAAGGTGAACTAGTGGCTTTAAAACTCAAAGGAGGGGTGTCTGCATGGTGGGATCAAGTAGAAATTAATAGAAGACATTTTGGAAAAAATCCAATTCGCACCTGGGAAAGAATAAAAAGACTCATGAAGGATGCCATCAAACTATGAACAAATGCTCTACAACCAGTATCAAAATTGCAGGCAAGGAACGCGAACAACTGATGAATATACAGAAGAGTTTCGTCGATTAGGGGCTTGGACAAATCTAGCTGAAAGTGAAAACTACCTCATTGCTCCGTTTATTGGTGGATTACGAACGGAAATAAAGGATAAAATTAGGATCCAACCGGTGAGTTTCCTTTATGAGGCCATAACTCTGGCCGAAACTATTGAGGAGAGGAATTCTAGTTAATACAAGAAGATGTCAAGAAACTCATCTTAGGAGGTTTCAAGGAAGATGGTAACATCCAACATAAGACAAATAATCCAACCCTCGGAAGAAGAAAATGAGAAACCGAAAGAAAGCTGCCATACTTCAACAAAAGAAAATAACAATCAGGAGGGCACAAGCACGAAGAAAACGAGCAACCCATATCAGAGGCCAAACTTGGAAAAATGTTTCCGTTGTGGACAAATGGGCCACCTATCAAATAGATGCCCGCAAAGAAGAAATTTGACAATCAGGGAAGAGGAGAATTCAAAAAGAGAAGACAGTGAGAACTCAGAGAATGAAGTAACCTTAGTTGAAGCAGATGAAGGAGACCAGTTATCATGTGTACTACAAAGATTACTACTCACATCAAAAGGAGAAATTCAATCCCGAAGGCACCAACTCTTTATGACAAGGTGTACGATCAGTGGGAAAATCTGCAATGTCATTATAGATGGTGGGAGCAATGAGAATATTGTGTCCAAAAAACTAGTTATTGCATTGAATCTGAAAGTAGACCCACACCCAAATCCGTCCAAAGTGAGTTGGATTAAGAGAGGAGGGGATGTTCAAGTCTCTGAAGTTTGCATGGTACCCCTATCTATTGGAAACAACTATAAGGACCAAATTGTTTGTGATGTGCTTGAAATGGACGTTTGCCACATTATATTAGGTAGACCTTGGCAACATGACATGCATACAATACATAAAGGGAGGCAAAATACTTATGAATTCATGTGGATGGGCAGAAAAATAGTCCTACTGCCCAGTGTTTTAAAAAGCCCATTCAGGTGCGCGCCTAGGCACAAGGCCCACCTTAAGCGCCTTGTAGGAAGGTGCGCGCCTTCCATGAAGATCAAGAAGCGCACCAGGCACACGCCTTTGGGGTTTCTTCAATTTATTTATTTTTTTTCAATTTTAATAGTAACACTTACCGTTTTACTTATTTTAAATATATTTAGTGAAGAAGAGATTGATATTTAAGGCTTTTGATCTTGTATTGTTTATTAGTATTATATTGTTTCATGTTTTTTAATGGAGTATTGACTCTATGTTTAAAGACTAATACTTGAACCTTATTTCTTTTACCTATTTTTCTTGATTAAAACTTAATTTCTTTCCATGAAGGGGTTTTTCTTATTGTGTATGTATGCATATATATTTTATATTTTATATATATATAGTGCGCCTTAGAAAAAAAAGCCTGCGCCTTTTGGTGCGCCTTGCGCCTAGGCTCCAGAGGACTATTGCGCCTTAGTGTGCCTTGAGCCTTTAAAAACACTGCTACTGCCATTGCCAAAAGGAAACGACACGAAGACAGGTCAAGCAAATACAAAAAAAAAGGCCAACTCTTCATAGTATTAAATGGTAAACAATTTCTATATGAAAAAAGGTGGAATAATTTTGGGACTTAGAGTCACTGGAAAAGACATTGTACATGAGACTCATGAGTTTCCACAAGAAATTTAGACATTATTTGATCAATTCCCGGACATATCCAAGTTACCAGATGAATTACCACCTATGAGGGACATTCAACATCAAATTGACCTTATTTCGGGGTCCACAATCCCAAATTTACCACATTACAAGATGATCCCGACTGAGCAATACATCCTCCAAGACCAGATCCATGAGTTACTAAAAAAGGGACACATCCAACAAAGTATCATCCCATGTGCAGTCCCTACCCTATTAACTCCAAAAAAAGATGGGAGTTGGAGAATGTGTGTAGACAACAACGCATTAACAAGGATTACAGTGAAATATCGCTTCCCAATTCCAAGAATAAATGATCTTTTAGATCAATTGGGAAGAGCAAAAATATTTTCTAAAGTGGACCTAAGAAGCGGATATCACCAAATTAGGATTCGGCCTGGAGATGAGTGGAAGACACCTTTCAAGTCAAATGAAGAATTATTTGAATGGTTAGTCATGTCGTTTGGCCTTTCTTTTTTCTTTTCTTTTTTTTTTTTTGAATAGGTGACAACAGAAATTTCATTGAGATAATGAAAAAGGAGACAAAGTCTCAGAAACAAAAACAACAAATAAACCCCCTAACAAGGAACCAAAACTCAACTCACAAAACCCCAATAGAGTCAAAGTCCCATAAAGAACAAAATTTTATCCACAAAAAGAAAGCCATGAAACAACTTGAGGCCCCAAAACGAACAAAATCCACAAAAAGGCATGCTCCCCCTGAAACTTTGTCTCCCCATTGCTTCAACAAAAAATCAATCAGTCCAGGAGCTTGAAAAAACAACGCCCAACTTTGGTAGAAATCTGATAAAACTACTTCAAGCTTCTAGACACACTCAAAAAGGCCTCCCAAACACAAACCCTAATAAAATCAAAGCAGATAAGAAGAGCTCCCCCCGACTGTCACTTCCTTGAATTGCAGACCGCTTGCCTTAATAAGCGAAACAAACCTATCCAACTCCGTAGGAATACATGGACAAACCACCCTTTTGACCTCATCCATTCCCTGTTGCGCCTCAGGAGAATCAAACAAACTTTCTAGATTAATAACAGGAGAATCAATCACCCAGTTCTTCCCCCTTAGCCTTCTGCCCGAACTAAGATCAACACTGCTCAAGCTAAGAATCGACCCTCCTCCTGAGTTTAACCCCTCCACTGGTGAGCAAAAATTACCCTCCTCAGTCCCTTTATCCACCAACTTGAAATTAACTTTTGTAAAGGATACCTCTCTGGGGCCTAAAGAACAATCCTCAACTGAAAAATTAACCACAGGGCCAGCTCCTCTCAACGTCTGATTTGATCCCTGCTCCACAGGGCAACCAACCACATCCTGCTCAAGAAAATCAGGGAAAAGTTCCTCAGCTTGGGAAGTATGGACAACCGCACCCCGCTTCCCATAGATTCTTGCATAAACCTTCCCCCACAATCTATCTTCACCCTCTTTAGCCCCTTTCTGATCGGAAGAAGGAACCAACGAAAAGTTAGCCACCACAACTTTCATAGAATCCCTTCCACCTACCCCTCTAGAATCCTCTAACTCAGAGGTAGCCCTTCCAACCTCGCCCACAACGGGAGCTCCCAACAGTGAATCCCGACAAAGAGGACCGCAGATCACCCCTACCGTCTCTCCCGAAAGGTCGCCCTGAGGATGCACCTCCGAGTGCACCACCCCCAAAGAGACATCTCCAGCTATCTCCTCCAAAAACTTATTAGAGGACAAGTAACCACTAAAGAGCTGCGAAGGAAGACCCCCCTCTTCATCATCTACAACCTGATGAACACGAGCCAAATCAACAGGATTTGAGACATCCTTTAAAGCCAAAGGTTTCAACAATACTGAAGGAGGATCCAACCCCTGAATGTCCCCAAACCTCAAGGAGAAGTCACCTATACTCGAATCTTTAATTGTGTCATTAGCCACTAAAAAACCACAAAGATTCGGAGCCAACCGAAATATCCACCAAATTCAAAGTGTCTAAGGCAATATCCACCAAACCCCCAAAATGCGAGCTAATTGTCTAAAAAACACTCCTTTTCCAGAGCCTCAGCGGTAAATTTCTAATCGCTAACCAACCTCCATAGCCTTCCACAAACTCCGACAAACAATGCCTCTGATCATCCCACTTTTCAATTTTCAGATGCAACGAACCAACAATCTGCCATTTACCTAAGACTGGACACCAATTCACAGCCTCCTCATCAATGATGATAACCGCCTTATCAGTGTAAAGAGGATTAATTTGGATCTTAATTGGAAGTGACTTTCCAATTCCTTTTTAACCGCCCCCACTGAATATGAGCAAACAACCGAGATACCACCCAGATGTTTGAGAAATCCAAACCAACCACCTCTTCAGCCTTACGCACCCAAAAAGTGCCCCCCGCATCCCAGCGAGAACTCCCAAAGGAACAACAATCCAGAGACTCAGACAAAGGCGGACTCCAAACATTGGGCAGCTGCAAATCAAGACTTACTTCCTCCAATCTTTCCAAAAAAGCCTCCAACATATCACTAAAGACTTTCCAACCCAACCCTGCACCTCCTAGCGGAATTCGAAACACCCTTCGACCTCCCGAAGAAGGCCAGATCATACCTTCAGCAACCCAACCCCTCATCTTCCAATTTTTGAATAATTCTAAGACCGCATGTTCATCTTTAAATTTTTTTTGTTGAAAAAAGGAAACCCCACCCACAGCTAACATGATTTCGGGACAAACAGATCAACCCATCACTTATGTTGCCTTTCAAAAAAATCTCCACCCCCTCACACCAAATCCCGAAAGAGACGCCCTCAATACTACAAGCAGTGTTTTTAAAGGCTCAAGGCGCACTAAGGCGCAATAGCCCTCTGGAGCCTAGGCGCAAGGCACACTATATATAAAAAAAATAAAAAAATATATATGTATACATACACAATAAGAAAAAACTCATCATGGGATGAAATTAAGTTTTAACCAAGGAAAATAAGTAAAAGAAATAAGGTTCAACTTTCAAGTATTAATGTTTGAACATAGAGACAATAGATACTCTATTAAAAAAACATGAAACAATACAACACTAATAAATTATAAACACTACAAGATTAAAAGCCTTAAATATCAATTTCTTCTTCACTAAATAGATCTTCTTCAACCCCATTCTCTTCATCATTGGAGAAAAAAAAGGAAAGAGAGGCCGAGAGATAGTCAGAAGAAAATGAAAAAGAAAAGAAGAAGAAACGGAGATAGAAGAAAAAGAAAACGAAAAGAAGAAGAAAAGGAAATAGAAAAGAAAGGGAAGGTGTCGGACAGTCGGAGGAAAGGGACGGAGAAAATAAGAAGAAAAAAAGAAGAAAAGGAGAACTTACCACTCAACTTGAAGGAGAATCGGAGAAGAAGACAGAAAGTTCCTCCACTGATTTTAACGATGTTAAACCCTAAATGAAATGGGTTTATTATGTTTTGTGTTTTTTTTTAATATATATTTAAAATACATAAAATGAAAAAGAAAAAAAAACTGAAGAAGCCCCAGAGGCGCGCAGCTTCTTACATGCGCCTCGCCTCTTGGAGGCAAGGCGCTGAAGCTGCGCCCCGTGCCTAGGTCTTTTTAAAACACTGACTACAAGTGAACTCCTCCCACCCACCCGATCCGAGCCCAACAAGCTCATATCCACAGAATGAAACGAAAATGGCTCAAACCAAACCTACACCACAACCTAAAGAAACAGAGCCAGAACCAACTGAAAACTGCACCTTCGAAGACTTCGAAAAAGTTCAACAAAAAAGCCGACAAACACCTAGGAGAATACCAACCAAACGGAGAAGAAAACGGAAGCCGAAGAAACAAAGGAACAAAGAAAGAAGAGTGCAATCAAACCGGAATGAGGAAAGAAGAAAAGCGGAGAAGAGAAGAAGAAGACGAAGCCGGAGAAGAAATGACCCAACACGAAAGAGGAGACGGAGAACGAAAACGAAACTGCAGCAGAGACGAAGAAAGAAAGGACGAAGAAGCAGAGGGCAACGGTGGAGGAGATAGAAGACGAAACGGCGGAAAAAGAGAAGAGAGGACGAAGACGGAAAAAATACCGGAAACCGAAGGGGTTGCCGGAGAAAGACGCCGGAAACTGGTTCACCGAAAAACGGAGACATGATTGGCGGTGAAGGGTGAGGAGATGCGAAAGGAAGGAAAAAAGACGAAGAGAGAGAAGAGAGGAAAAAAGGCCATACTCATCTTTTGTTTCAACCCGTGAAAATTATGGGGAAATGATAAACTTTGGCCTTTCTAATGCACCAAGTACATTCATGCGACTAATGAACCAGGTTCTACATTCCTATCTTAATAAATTTATAGTTGTTTACTTTGGTGACATTTTAATTTATAGTAAGTCCAAGTATGAACACCTTGAACACCTAACATGCTTGTTTAAAATTTTATCTCAGAACAGTTTATATGTAAATCCAAAGAAATGTTTTTTTCTGGTCAATGAAATTTCTTTCCTTGGGTTTATTATTGGAGAAGAAGGTATCAAAGTCGATCCTAAAAAAATTCATAATCACAGATTGGGCCAGTCCCAAAATCAGTAAAAGATATTCAAGCCTTCTTAGGTTTAGCATCCTTTTATAGGAAGTTTATTAAGAACTTCAGCACTATTGCTGTATCTCTTACTAATCGCCTCCGGAAAAATAATTTGTTGTGGGGTAAGGACCAACAAACGTGCTTTGAAGCCATCAAGGAAAAACTAAGCAACAGTCCCGTTTTACAATTTCCAGATTTTACAATTCCTTTTGAGGTAGTAAGTGATGCATGTGGGGTGGGAACAAAATGGGCACCCCATTGAATATTTTAGTGAAAAACTCAGTCCTTCTAGGCAAAATTGGAGTACTTATGAACAAGAACTTTATTCCTTAGTAAGGGTCCTTAAACAATGGGAGCACTATCTTCTTTATAAAGAATTTATTCTAATCACTTATCATTTCTCACTCAAATATTTACAATCTCAAAAAAAAAAAAAAAAATCAGTAGAATGCATGCTAGGTGGATAGCTTTCCTTCAACGGTTTACTTTTGTGATTAAACATCAATCTGGGAAAAGCAATAGGGTGGCTGATGCTTCAAGTAGAAAGGGACAATTATTAACCATATTGGCAGGAGAGCTAATCGCCTTTCAACATTTACCTGAACTATTTGAGAAAGACAGTGACTTCGGAGATATATGGACTAAGTGTTCCACAAATGCAAATCCTTGATGGCTACCATTTACTGGATGGGTACCTCTTTAAAGGGGACAAATTATGTATCCCCCACACCTCCCTCTGGGAAGCTTTAATTAAGGATTTGCACTCAGGAGGCTTATCTGGGCATTTTGGCCAAACAAAAACATTGGAACTTGTATCTTCTCGATTTTTTTGGCCTCAAATATGGAGGGATTCCAACAACTATGTTAAACGTTGTTTTATTTGCCAAACAGAAAAATGCACATCTTTAAATTCTGGACTATACATTCCTTTGCCTACTCCAACTTCAATTTGGGCAAATTTATCAATGGATTTTTTCCTAGGACTTCCTCGGACTTAGAGAGGATTCGATTCAGTCATGGTAATTGTCGACCGCTTTAGTAAAATAGCACATTTCCTTGCTTGTAAGAAAACTAATGATGTTGTGCATATAGCTTATACTTTTTTTTGCAGAGTTGTCCATTTACATGGTATACCAAAAACTATAGTTCAGACAGGGATGTTAAGTTCCTCACCCATTTTTGGCGCACTTTGTGGAGGAAGTTCGATACGACTTTGAAATAGTCATTCTCAAATGGATGGGCAAACGGAGGTGACTAATTGTATTCTCACAAATTTGATACGTTGTCTATGTGGTGACCATCCTAAGCAATGGGATCTTATACTACCACAAACGGAGTTCGCTTTTAACAACATGAAGAATAGGTCAACAGGGAATTGTCCATTTGAGATTGTTTATACACGTGTCCCACGTTTAACTGTAGACTTATCTGATATTCTTACCTCTGTTGATATTAGTGAGGAAGTCAAGCATATGGCTGAGAGGATTGTTAAGCTACATCATGAGGTTTAAGCTAATATCGAAAAGGCTAATTCTTTTTATAAAGTGGTTGTGGACAAACACCGAAAGGATGTTGAATTTCAAGCTGGTGATCTTGTAATGATCTATCTTCGAAAAGGGCGATTTCCGGTTGGTACTTATAATAAATTGAAGAACAAACAACTAGGGCCTTTCAAAGTTTTGCAGCGTTTTGATGCCAACGCTTACCGAATTGATCTACCTTCCGACTTACATATCAATCCTACTTTTAATGTAGCTGATTTGCATCTTTACTATGCTCCTGATGATTTTCGGTTGGCTAGTTAACTCGAGACGAGTTATTTTTTGGGGGGATGGATTATGATGTATTATACGGCTTTAGGACTTATTTGTTATTTTATTTTTTTACGGTTGGTTGGGTTACTGTGGGTTGTTACTGTTTGACTTAGTCTTTTAGATAGTTTGTTAGTTATTTTGTAGAAATACCGCCCAGCTTGTATTAATTTGGGAGATTAATAAAAATTCTTCATTTGGTTTACATCAAGTCTTTATCATGCGGAAGAAATAGTAGAATACTAGAATGTTTAGGGACTCGTTCTCCACTTTTGATAGTTTCTTTGACTTGATTCTCTTTCATTCTTTGTATTGGTGTAAGAATAAATACCCTTTTAGATTTTAGTGACTATAGTCTTTCTTCTTTGATTTCGAGTTGGAGAGCTTTATTGTAATCACCCATTGGTGGTGGGAGTTTTTCTAAGCTCCCTTTATTTCATTAAATATGTTTCCCTTCTTAAAATAAAATAAAATAAAATAATAATAATATTGTATGTCATGTGGTTGCTTCCATTCACATCTTCTCTGGCTTTTGTTTCTCATTATCTTGATATTTGCACTTTATATTTCGATCATATCTCGAAGAATCTATGACAGAAGTTTCATTTTTTTGTTTGGTATGGTGAAAGAATAAGATTGAATTTTAATAATGTATGGATTATATGGTTTACTGAATTTTTGTATTTATCCTATATGGTAAAAGGCAATGTGGCAACTACATAGGTTTGGCCTGTGATTAAGATGGTGTCTCGATATCTTTTGAGGTTACGAGTTCAAATCATCATGAACGCCTATTTAGGTTATATTCTGTGAGTTGCCTAATACCAAATGTTGTAGGCGACTGATCCATGTTATTACATTCGATACAATTTTGGGATTTTGCATTCATTTTCCAGCGACGGGGGAGTGCACAAACTGCCAAAATAGTGAAGGGCAGTGAAGAGAGGAAAATATTAGCAAGAAAGAAATAGAGGGAAGACTAAGTAGAGGACTGAGCTCAGACTTGAAAGTTTGTCATACACCTGAACAATTTAAAATCCCTATGTTGTTTTTGTCACATATTACTATTTATTTGGCCTTTTATGCAGTATTCTCTATATATTATTTATTGTTATTGAAGATCTTAATGAACTTCAGCGAGATTATATATTTTTATCCATTTTTGTGTCAGTGTAACTGATGCTGCAATTATGTTTTCATGCGATATCCTTATTTTCTCGCTTCAGTTCAACTATCTTCGCTCTGTTCTTGCCCAATATAAAACTAATAATAATAATTATCCTGGCTGCTATATATATATATATATATTAATATTGTCTTAACATCTACATGTTCCCCCCTTTCTGCTTATTGCCAAGGTCCATCAAGTCTATTCACTCATACGTTGCCACAACCTGAAGCTGGATAGCGAAACCTTTAGCAGAATGATAAGTCTGTGCGTCAAGATGAAAGACGTAATTTTTCACTTAAGTTTTGTTTTTATGTTCATTTTATTGCTATTTTATGTGCTCAAAATGTATTACATTTCAAAAGTTGAACTTTCATGGATACAAAAATTAATTTTGTTTTATGCAGTTTCATGGTGCCTATGACATGCTTAAGGAATCCGAGAAAATGAACTTAACTCCTACAGCTAGCATGTACAATGCTATCATGGCCGGATACTTCCGAGAGGTAGCTTCTTCAATTCTATGGTCGTCTCTTCTCTCTCAGTTGTTAGTGTTGATATAATTAAATTTACCATAACCTATCAGCTTAAGCTTTTGGGTTAATTGGTGATTTACATTGTATCAAAGAAGTAGGTCTTGTGTTCAAACCCTGGTGAAGTCGTTTTCTGCCAATTATTGATTTGCACTTGTTAGACCTTTGTTCAAATTTCAGCCCACAGGTGTGGGGGAGTGTTTGATTTCCACTTGTTGCGCCTTTGTTCAAATTTTCATGCCCACAAGTAGAGATGTCCACGGAGCGGGGCAGGGTCGAGGAATGGCTCTCCATCCCCGTCCCCGCCCCACATTTCATTCTCCATCCCTGCATAATTCTCTGTTTAGAATTTTATTTTTCTAAATTTATTAACTAATTTCTTTTTTTAAAAAAAATTGTATTTAAATGGTTAATTATTCTTTAGAGATTTCTAGTTAAGAGGCATTTTTTCAATTTTCTTAAAAAAATAAAATGATATTTAATAAAATTTTAGACTTATGGTTTATTAGATGTATACAAATATATATTTTTAAAATTAAATAAATTAATTGGGGCGGGGACGGGGAATGTATTCCCGGTCCCCGTCTCCATTTAGCCAATGGAAAAATTTTATCCCCGCTCCCTCCCCGTTTCCCACCCCGTTAGGGGCGGGTGCCCCCGCGGGGAAAATGGACATCTCTACCCACAAGTGAGAGGGAGTGTTAATGTTGATATAATTAAATTTACCATAACCTATCAATTCAAGCTTTTGGGTTAATTGGTGATTTTTTTTGGTATAAGAAACAATTTCATTGATGAATGAAATGGAGAAAAACTCCAAAAGGTGTATTACAAGAAAATACCAAAAGGAAATAAAAGAGAACAACCAAAAAGGCTAAATGGATGAACAATCTTGCACCATGAATAAACAAATAGAAGAAACTTTGTTCATAAAACCCCAACAGGAACAGAAAAAACCCTGAAAAGACAACTATTTCTCTCAAACCAAAGTAAAGCTATCAATCCTGAGTGACTTCTTTAACAGTAAAGCCCGGTTCACTCCAAAAATAAAATCCACCAGTAGAAATAAGTGCATCAAGGAAAGCCCGACCAAACTCCAAATAGAGTTTATCAGTTAGTGACTGACAGAAGATACTTAGTTTCTGAACAATTCCGAATTTTGTTTGAGAATGAATTCCTTAAACAAGAATTGTTTCTTCCAAGAAACTAAACCTCGAACATTCCAAGTGATAAATTTCATTTTACAACCGAAGATCCCTCCATTAGAGTCAATGTGGCAGATTTGTCATAGTGAACAGTGGTTTGTAAATTTTGTAACTCCCTCTTTAATTTGTCCTTCTTCCCATTTCTATTATAAGTCTTTTTAGGCTTGGTAGGTGGGGGTAGGGTTGGAATGGGCATGATACATAACCCATGCTTAGTGAGAAGGTGAGCAATGTCACGCAACTCACACGGAAAAGTGTTGGTATGATGTTTCGCGGAGAAGGTTGGAGAAGATGGTTCAATGGAAGGTTCCAAGGAGGGAGAAAAAGGTAAAGGTGGTTTGTTTAAAAACTGAGATTGATTCACAGTGACACTTGAATTCAAGTCCTGTGGAATTGGAGGTAAAGTGTCTAAGGGAATAGCAGAATCAATGGATGGATTATCCCCGAAAATGGCGAAATCCAAGGGTTCTGGTTGGAAAACAACATCATGGCCTGATCGAATAGAATTGGGACTAGAGAGATACGCCTCTGTATCCGAAGCATTGAAGGGTAGATTTGGCTTTCCATCTGATTTACATCAGTAACATATATTTGACATGTGAATGTATTTTGTGCATTTTCTGTTCCACATAATAAAAATTGTTTTTCATTTCATACAATTTTTTTTTTTTTTTTTTGGGAAACGCCTCTGCCTTTCTCTTATTTATGTTATTTAAGCTTTAGAACTATGGGTGGCTCGTGCTATAACTTATATTAGGATTCCTGTAATTAACTCTTCCGAGTACTCTGCAGAAGAACACTTCTGATGGATTGATGGTTCTTAAGCAAATGGAACTTGCGGATGTAAAACCAGATTCCAAGACTTTCAGCTATTTGATCAGCAATTGTGAATGTGAGGAGGATATTATCAAGGTAACCACAGAATTCTTCAAACTTTATTTCTAATTTTACATGTAACGAGAATTAGAGACACTTCGATATCATATACCTAACTTTTATGCCTTTCAATTTTCATTTAAAAGTGGTCTTGCCCCAAAAAACATTATTACCTATAGTGAATGTTATTCCTTCTGTTTCTTGAATATGGATAGTGAAACCTAGTCTATCATTGAAGTATTTAACGTAGTAAAAACCTCCTAAAATGTTAGGGAGAATAAAATTGTAGAGGAAAATGCAATGTAACATATTTTTGTTAATTCTTAACTAGGTTTGAATAAGTTCAAACTGACATCTCCAGTTTGCTAATGCTATTATTATTACTTCCAATGCATAACATAGGACAAGACACATTGAAATGAAATGTCATTTGTTGAGGGAGGAGGATGTTAGGTATCCAAACATCCTGAACTTGTTTAAACAATCAACACACAGAAAAATACCAACAAATAAAAAAAATGCACTGTTCTATTGATAGTTCTTCAGTGAACAATGTTTCTGAAGCCGATATGTTGCTTCAACAAAAGGAAAAACAGAATAGTTCAACATAGAAAAACTCAGCTTATCCGAGAGAGCCGAGAATCTCTCCTATGGCCAAAGCCTTCACCAAATTCTACTCTACCTTCCCACAACAATGCAAAACTCCTCATAACCCCTCTCACAAGGGACGGGACAGCTCAACCACGATCCTGTTATGTATTTAACTCCCCCAACCTGTTAAAGCAATAAACATAGAAAAATACCAATAATATAGCAAAATCATTGTTATATTGATAGATCTCCATTGAGTAAAGCTTTATAAGCTGTTAATGTCACTACACCACAAGAAAAAGAAAGAACCAAACAGATAAACTCAACTTATCCGAGAGAGCTGAGAACCTCTCCTATGGCCAAAGCCTTCACCAAATATTTCTCATACCCTACCAACAGAGCAGAAACCCTTCATAAACCCTCACACAAGGAACCGTACAGCACCACCACAATCCCTTCACTCTTTGGTCCCCACCACTTCCTAACTTCCTTTACCCAATTTACCCCCTCATATACGTTTTGGTAATAGGAGGTCTAAAGATCCCTTCCATTTGGTCCCCACCACTTCCTAACTCTCTTTTCCCAAATTACCCCTTCTCTTATATGTTTTGGTAATGGGAGGTCTAACAGAGGAGAAAGAAGGTGATCAAGCATATTCATCCTGGTTTTGAATCACAACTAGCTAGCATTCTGACAAAAGTTCTGCATTATAGATAATTTGAATTTTTGTGTAGCAAGTTTGGTTTGACAAGAAAAAATTGGAATATTGTGATTTTGAGTTTTATTATTTATATGATAAAGTTAATTTAATTCAACTATTTGTTAATTATATTTTGACCTATAATTATGCATTGTAAGATAAGTTTATCTCTCAAACATTTCAGCATGCATAACGTTTACTATTAACGTTTCTTTTAAATTGATGGATGTTAAATAGACTTTATTCTTGACCTTATGCGTATGTTAACTTCAATTTGAGTTTTCCATTGCGAATAGGAAATTCTCTCTCTTTTGGAATTCACTCCCTCATATTTCTAGTTTTCTTTTTCCCTCTTTCTGTTCAATAGATATTGAGGCTTTACTATTGTTCCTGCAATATCTTTATCATTTTTCATTCCTTCACACTATTCTTCCCTTTCAAATCCCTTAGTTTTATCTATATTACTCCAAGTTCCAACCCACACCTAGCAAACTCCTCTTTCATAGTTGGGGGACTCTGGTAAACTGCCAACTGACCATCTAGTTAATCTTTATATTGCCCATCTCTTATAACTAAGCTAAATGCATAACAAACTATGCTTTGTATTAATCACTGAAGACGTTGTTCTTTTTAATCCAACTATTATTCACCTTGCTCTTTAAACTGTAAAAGTCAAGCATTATATGAATTTAATTTTGAAGCCACTTATCTGTCTGTAGTATTATGAAGATCTGGAGTGTTCTGGAGTTCCATGGACAAAATATATTTTCATGGCGCTTATAAATGCATATGCTGCTCATGGACAATTTGAGAAGGCAAAACTGGTACTTTATCTGGATCTCTATGTTTTTATTCTTATGAAGATTTTCATAAGAGTTGGTTGAAGTGTATGTGGCACAATGTAAGATTATTTAGATATCATTTAATCTTGTAGGTTATATCGGATGAACGAATACCAGTCAAGAACTTGAATGAAATTAGAAGTGCGCTAGTCTCTGCTCTTGCTTCAAATGCGAAAATGGCTGACGCCCTGAAAATTTATGATGAAATGAAACAAGCTGGATGTGATTTGGAGCTCAAAGCTGTTATCAGTCTTATTGTAAGTTAAACATTTGAATGGATGATTATTACCTCTTTAGTTTCGTAGACTAAAGAGCATTTCCCTTGTTTCTAGGAGCACTATCCATTTGATGGGCCATTGAATAGAATGTTTCAGTTTCTTGGTGAATTGCATCATGACGCTGACGACTGGATACATTGTTGTCGCAGAATTCTCTTGTTTTTTGTAAAACACAACGATCTGAGGTTCATCCACGGCAAATTCCTTTTTGACTTGGATGATTTGATTTAGATTTATTCTTGTCTCCCATGAAAGAGAATTTGATATACCTATTGTTTTTTTTCTTTTTGGTAGTTCAACTGCTGATCTATTGAAGCAGCTCAGTTGCAGATGCTGTAATGATGAAGTGACGATGGGAATCGCTTTCGATGAGGTTTGTTACTTCCTTTCCCATAATATTTGTTATGTAAGACTCTCCGTTAAAAAGCACTTTCCGATACTTTTATTTTACCTTTTTAGATAATCAAAAGTGGAGTCCTAAAAGCACAAGAAAATACTTAAAATGCTATAGTTAGTGCTGCTTCCAAAAATGTGTATAGAAGAAGTGATTTCAGTTGAAACACTTCTTTCAAAATTCATCTCAAGCTCACCCTAAAGTGTGACAAAACTAATGAATTTGGTTTTTGGGCGTCGTGCCTTTTTTACCTCTCAAGAGGAAAATAGAGATAATCCTCATCCTATACAAATAGCTAATTCTTCCTTCATGAATCTCCCACGTCTTGAAAGACTTAAAACCAGATTACGAGTTCTGGATCCGAGATTAATCTCCGAGCATTAACTTACAAATCGCTATCGTGTCCAGATTTTTGCCCTCATTGCAGAGTCTGAGCCTGCATATTTAGAAACAGGCTTGCAATTGCTTCAATTCATACAGAATGACCTTGGCCTATCTCCTCCGCGTAAATGCCTCGACTTTCTCCTTGGTGCTTGTGCTAATGCCAAAGATGCAGAGAGCTCTCGTCTCATCTGGAAAGAATATGAAAAAGCAGGCCTCCCTTACAATACTATTAGTTACTTGAGGTAAACTTAATGATGTTATTGTCGTTATGTTTCCTTTCTATGAGTCTTTGCTTGAACTTATTCGGTTTTCTTCAAGCTTTAACAATCCGGTTTGCCTAACTCTGTCCATGGGGCATTTTTGCAGGATGTATCAAGCTCTTTTAGCATCTGGGGACCAAAAATCTGCAAAAGTTTTGCTTGATAAAATTCCGAAAGACGATGCTCATGTTTGCTATGTAATCAAGGAATGTGAATTGGTTTATGTTGCCTCTTCCTCAGTAAAGAAGAAAAAAGGAAGACACTAGAAAAAGACACTGAAAATGAGCAGAAGCGAAAGAGAAGTTTGAATAGAGAAGTAGGATTAGTACTAAATTGACTTACATTTTTGGCTTCCAGGAGTATATTAGAGTATGACCATAGATGAATGTCAAGCCCTTTTATTTATTGATTCTAATATCATTTTAGGCTGAACAATCTGTAAGAAAGATAAGGCATTTGTTCAAGTAGATATAGATCATTGATGGTTATAATAAAATTATCCATTTTTTGTTGGCAATAAAACGATGGGGGAGAAATGATTGAAACTCCTTTTTCCTTTGCTCTTCTGGTTCAAATGGGTGTTTTTTAGGGGATTTTGCAATGATAGCTTTTTATCAGAAATATAATTATAGCATTTTTTACTTAAATAGTAGTGGATTTATCGTATAATAAAGTATTTGTAAATAAAAATGGTATATCACTGCTTTTATAATAGTTATATTAGTGATATACTTTGTATTAAGTAGTAATACAAAGTATATAATTTATCAATGATGAAAAAAAAAGGTATGTTAGTGATAAATGGGGGAAAAATTGTCATATTTGTAAATTCATTTTTCTTCCAACAAATTTGTAAATGTAACAATTAATTTTATCACCTGTTATAATTTCATTTTTTTAGAATTTTGGAGAATATGAAGACCTAGAAAAAGATTTCACTAGAGTATTAATCTATGTATCAATCTTGTACGTATGTTGGCACATTTATCGATGCATTCTACACGTCGTTGATTGGTTTGACGGGATATGATTCTTTCATGCTAGGGATATTAGCCATAATTTGTATTCATTCCGTCAATTTTTAGTACAACAATAATTAGGGGTGGGGAGATTCGAAACCATAACCTCTTAATCATGAGTCATACTCGTCAGTTGAGTTATGCTTTTATTGGCTATTCATTCGATCATTTTAATGTCAATAAACAAGTTACACTTAATAAAATTTGAGCCTATGATATCAAATTTTAGAGACCTCCCTTCTAAAACTTAACTAAAAATATTTTAGGATCAAATTTGATGGAACCCTCTATAGAATATCATAAGATTAAATGAAAATAAATATTGATTTTGAATATGCATTAGAGATTGGTTTCAGTTGCTAGATAATGCATGTTAATAGTAAGAACAAACTAAAACTAACACGAACATGATTTACTAGTTAAAATATCTCTACCTAACCGTAAATTTGAATTTTCAATATGTATCACAGATATAATATACTAAAATAATTATTATAATAAAAGCAACCTAAAAGTAAAATAAGAGATTAATTTTTAAAAAAATAGTTATCCTAATCTATTCTCAATAAGGTTATAATAACTTAGAAGGCAAATCTCCGATCCAAAGTCTTCACTTTTGTCCCTCTTCTTGCTGTCTGTCTCAAAAAAAAAAAAAAAAAAAAAAAAAAACTCCCTCTCTTTGGCATTTCGCGCCTATGGCGAAGTACACTTTAGGCTCTGAACCAGTAGTGGGTTCGTTAACTCCATCGAAGAAGAGGGAATACAGGGTCACCAACCGCCTTCAAGAGGGCAAACGGCCTCTTTATGCTGTAGTTTTCAACTTCATCGACTCTCGCTACTTCAATGTCTTTGCCACTGTAGGCGGCAATCGGGTGAGCGCTTCATATGTTTGTTTGTTTCTTTGGAATCTGTGGGGAAAGGAGTGCAGCATTGAAGGGAAAATTTCGAGAGCGACCCATGTTTTTGCTTTGAAGTATTTGATGAGTTTCGATTGGTATTGCCTTTTTGGTGTTTGAGTTTTGGATTTTGAAGGATGTGTTGGAATGCTGCGTCGTACGGCTTTTTAATTTTGTTTGATTTTCAGTGGGGTTGTTTGTTTGTTTGTTTATATATATATATATATATTGGGTTTCTATTGTGATACTTGCAAAATCTGCAACTTCTGTGCTTTAGCTTACTCAATAGTCATGATCCTTTAGTCACAGCTGCAAAGTCCAATAGGTTTAGGTTAAAATGCTTCCGCCTCCAATTGTCCTCTTGTAAAAACTATTGATGTCTCCTGAGTCTGGGCTTTGGGGCAGGCGCGGGTGTCCCGGGTATAGAAGAGCAAAGCTCCGACATCCGGTTATCAAAAAAATGGTACTGGTTACATTTCCCAATCTCTATTTTTCTTTCTCATGGAGGTCAGTTGTTAATCGGTACGAAATAGTCTCTGCAATGACATGGTTGATGAATTTCAAACTGTAGTGTTTTTTTTTCTTTGTGGAGTCGTAGAATTTTAATCTCCAACCGCAAGAGTAGGGTACATGCCAATTGGCGTTGAGCTATGCTCATGTTGTCAACTATAGTGTTGTTTTAATGATGCTTGATATTTTTACAGGTTACAGTTTACCAATGTCTTGAAGGGGGTGTAATAGCCGTGTTGCAGTCTTACGTTGATGAAGATGTGAGTGACAGTTGTTGTAGTTGAACCCTAGATATATTTATATTCTCAGGTTACATTGAGTTCCCTGTGTACTTTGTAGATCAGAAGGATGAGTCTTTTTACACTGTAAGCTGGGCATACAACGTCGATGGCTCCCCATTTGTTGTTGCTGGTGGAATCAATGGTATAATCCGTGTTGTTGATGCTGGCAGTGAAAAGATATATAAGGTATCTTTTTGGATCATAATCATCATATCTTAATAATTGCCTTTTCTAGTGAACATTAGGAAAATAGTTTTATTCACATGAGAATGGGTATGTATATAAGTGGATAGTGATTTTGTAATCTTCCTGCCTGTTGGCTCAATTGTGGGAGATTTCTTATTTTTTCCCTCCAATTTTATGTGTATTTTCATTTCATCAATAAATCTGCTATTGGAAAAAAAAAATGAAGATGTTGAAGAGGTGGACAAGGACTCCACTCTCTGAGCAGCATGAGCCAGCAGATACAGAAGGAAATAATTGAGGTGGACAAACAATCCACTCACTGAGCAGCATACTGCCAGCCTATGCAGAAGGGAAATGAGTAATGCATCAAATTGCAAGAACCCTCCAATTGATGGCTAAGGCAAAGGGCGGGAGGCAGGCTCATAAACATGGAAATGGTAGATGGTCATGAAAAAAGTTGAAGCTGTCAAACATAATAGTTGCATATTGTAGTTAATTTTAATTATATGATTTACTGTCGGGTATATGACTTATTTCCAATTACTTTGATCTGCTCTTCTCTGCAGAGTTTTGTTGGTCATGGGGATTCAATAAATGAGATCAGGACTCAGCCATTGAAACCATCACTTGTGGTCTCTGCAAGCAAAGTACGGTGTTGAGCTTTATCCTTGATTTTTTTTTCTTTTCTTTTTTGATAAGATTTATCCTTAGCTTCTCTTCAACGCCTTGATTAATGGTTTAAAGTATACAGGACGAATCTGTTCGTTTATGGAATGTTCATACAGGTATATGCATTTTGGTGTTTGCTGGTGCAGGCGGTCATCGTAATGAGGTCTTAAGTGTGGTAAGGATAGACTTCGTATGTTTTTTTCTTCAACCTTTCCCACTTCCTACTCAACCTTCCAAATGTATGTTAAAGTGAACTTTTATGCACTCATCTTTGGGTTGAGTTTGAAACCAAGGATTTTAATTGTACTGACGTTATATTTGCTTCAGGATTTCCATCCATCAGATATTTATCGCATTGCTAGCTGCGGAATGGACAACACTGTAAAAATCTGGTCCATGAAAGGTAGGCATTACATTTTGTCTTTGCTCAAACCAATTACCAATACATATTCTATGAAGATTAAGTAGTGACATTTGGTCGTCTTGCTTATTCAAGTATGATTTATAATTCATCATCAATTAAACCTCGACAAGTAATTAGGTGTACATAATTTTTATGGAATGCTCATTGGATTTTGATTTAAATGAAAATGAAGAATTGAAATTTCTTTTGCTAAAAAAAATACTGAAATATTTTGGGAGATGTATCTTTCTCTTATGGTAATCAATCTTCTTAAGATATCTCTCCTCATCCCTGTTGCTTCATTCCATCTGAATTCAAGCTGCTGGGTCATGAAATCATTCTATTATTGTCCAAGTTTTTCCACACTCTTGATTCCAAGCATCTAAAGTGCAAAGGCTAAGTTTCAGTTTCTGTTGACCTAGCTCTTCACGGTAATTTTTTTCTCTCTGTTGTTGATGCTTGCTTCAGAGTTCTGGACATACGTGGAAAAATCTTTTACATGGACAGATCTTCCATCAAAATTTCCAACAAAGTATGTCCAATTTCCTGTAAGTATCCTCCAATTTTATGTTTCAGACTGACATTTATCCACAGAATCTAAATTTACTTTGTTAATTCAGGTGTTTATAGCATCAGTTCATTCGAATTATGTTGACTGCAATAGGTGGCTCGGTGATTTTATTCTTTCAAAGGTTAATACAATCTTCTCTTTCAATTGATATTGTGTTTTCCAGTTGATATTAATTAGTAAGAGTATGTATGGGAGTGTTCTAACCATGCCAAATGCACTTTTTCCATACTCAAAAGCACTTCCCTCTCAAGATCATCATTGTTCGAAGTAACATAAAAATTCTTTTGAAAAAAAATCTAAAAGCGTCCTAGTTTAGAAACACTCTCAAACACACCGTAAATATGTTTTGCTTATTTGTTTAGTCACAATGATTTTGTATTATAAGGAGTATATTTTGTTGCATCAATCGAAAAAATATTAAACCCGTTTGGTATGCAATTTTAGAATTTCTACACCTGTATGTGAGTGAATTTGTGAGCCTCGTCCTACTATTCCATTGAGAGATGCACAAGCCCTAATGTCAACTTTGAGACATCTTGGAGTCGTTTGATAACGTTCCTATTTCTTATTTTCTGTTTCTTGTTTTCTAGTTTCTGAGATGCAAACGTGTTTGATAACTGTCTATTTTTTGTTTCTCATTTTTAACATTTTTCAAAATTGTGTAGAAATTTTGGAAACAACAAAATCGGGTTTCATGTTTCTTATTCATGTTTTTCAGTTTTTTCCAAAACATAAACAAAATCATTATTTTTATTTGGCTTGACTTAGATAATGCATAATAAATATCTAAAAATAAATATAACATAAAAATTTTGGATAGTTAATCTTGAAACTAATTTTCATATAAAATTTTACATTTTTAATTTAAAATTTCAGAGAATTAAGAAACTAGAAAGGATTATGAAATATGTTTCTGTTTTTTTTTTAATAAAAAAGAAAAAGAAAAAAAAAACAAGAAACAAGAAACAACTATCAAATGCAATTATATTTTTCTTAATTAAAAAGGTGAAAACAAGAAACAAGAAACAGAAAATGAGAAACAAGAAATGAGAATGTTACCAATCGAGCCCTTAGGCTAGGATTGGTACTAGGAGTCTAGAACTTGCGCATGTTACTGCCTGGACCCCAATCCCTAGACCAGTGTGGTCATCCCCTTGGCGCCAAAAAGAAAATGGATAAATTGTTTTGTTTAGACTTTTTATTTTTTTATTATTATTACCATTACCTGTAATAAGGATTATGTTTGTGCATTACAGAGTGTTGATAACGAAATAGTGTTGTGGGAACCTAAAATGAAGGAGCAGTCACCTGGAGAGGTCTGATCCTCAACCCTATTTTATTTCTGGAATATCATTTTATAATATATCTTCTTTTCGTGCTGAACATCCCAATTTCTAAGGATCTGTGTTTCCATCTATATTCTATTCTGAAATTTTCCAATGTTTCCTTGTTTAGGGTACTGTGGATATTCTTCAGAAGTACCCTGTTCCGGAATGTGATATTTGGTTCATCAAGTTTTCCTGTGATTTTCATTATAATGCAGCTGCTATAGGTAATTCCATGCCACGTCTCATTTTTGCTTCAAAATCCTTTCAACTAGGTCATCCCAAGGCATTGCAACTTAATTCTTGTAAATTCTAATTACCAACTGATCCATGGAGATATCGGTTACGGTTAGGAACCCAAATATCAAGAACACAAGTAACCGATATATTGCAATATCACAAAGAAACTACAATATAGTAATAGCAGCCTTTCGAGAATGTTATCTCTCTCCTAAAACCCACAATAGACTATTCCACTAAAATGATCCACACTCTTCCAAGAACCCTAACTCTCCTATTTATAATCAAGATACTACTTATCTAATTACCACTAAGCCGTTACTAATATCCTACTAATATTCTCAACCTACCCCTTACTAGTACTCTCACAATCTCACTAGTTCCTTTTTGCACATCAGGAAATAGGGAAGGAAAAATTTTTGTTTGGGAACTTCAGTCAAGTCCCCCAGTTCTCATTGCAAGGTATGTCAACTTTTTTAATGTTTTACCAGTGGTTTCTTAACTCTTCTCTATGACTCAAAAGTTTTCTTGTTCATTTTCTCATCTAGGTTGTCTCATGCCCAGTCAAAGTCTCCCATCAGACAGACAGCCATGTCCTTTGATGGAAGGTAATTTTCTTGTAAATTATGAATCTCTGATTCATATTTACTGATCTCTTTCCTTTCAATCGACATCGAAACGCAAAAGAAAACATTTGTTTCATTGTTTCAGTATAATTCTGTGCTGCTGTGAAGATGGGACTATTTGGCGCTGGGACGCTCTGACAACCACTTTAGCCAATTAGAACGTGTACAGATAACGTTATCAAAGCTTATTTTGCATCTAATTAGTAATTAGCTGATTATCTGTTAGTATTGTTATGGTGATTTATGGAAGCAGAAAACCCAACTAACCTACTTTATGAAATGGAAAAATTCTGTAAAACATTGCATGTTGCACAATTAGATAGGAGAATTTTCAGACTTTCTTGTCCTTTCTACTGTTTAATTCAGGTTCATGCTAGATATTAACTACCTTAGGTTGGCCTAGAGGTCAATAAAGACCATGAGTATAATAAAGGGTTCAGAGGGATTGAGTTCAATCCATAGTAGTTGCGTACCTAGAATTTAATATCTTATGTGTTCCCTTCACAACTAAATGTAGTAGGGTCAGATAGTTATCTCGTGAGATTAGTCAAGGTGCATGCAAGTTGATTTGGACACTCATGTTAGATATTAAATATTTAGAAATACTGAGAATCAGGCCCTTCAGCGTATAAAGAACCAACTAGTCAGTCAATCCTTTCTTATCCCATTTTGTCTGAAACAAAATGAGTAGCGATAGGACTCTCTTTTGTAATCTATTTCACCTATCAATGAAATGGTTGAGGTTTTCTATTTTTTTAAAAAAACAACGATAGGTGATAGTGATGTCTTTATAAACAAATTAGTAACCTCATCACAACTTTACCACACTAAAAAGATGTTCCTAGATTGGAACTTTGCTTCAAGAAGTGCATGATTTGTCATCAAAACAAGTTGATTTGTTTTCTTGGTTTAGATTTGACATTATTCCTGCAACTTGTAGTTTATCCAATCATGTAGCTCTTGCTACTTGAGATTTTGAAAGGAAAAAAAAAAAAAACCAAAGTTGGAATAGTTTGGGCAAAGAAGAAAAGTGAGAGAGTTTAGAAAAAGGCTGGGAATCTGTACTCATTTTTTTGGAGTTGGGAACAAGTACAGTCTTATCCCAAAACCTAAATCTTTCCCAATTGATGATTTGCTGTCAAATCCCTACACACTGTTCATTCATTCTCTTTTGAAGGTCTCAACTCTTCTCTTCAATCTCTGCCTTTTACAGTCAAAAGCTAAAGCAAAGTTAGATTAGATCTTCTTTTATCAAGTTATTCAACTTTCTTTTTTCATTTTCTTTTTTCTCTTCTACACTTTTAAATATTCTATTTTAATTCCAAAACTTTCAAATGTTTTGCTTTATTTCTCATCGTCAATTTGTTATCAATTGTTTAACAAAAATTCAAATTTGTTATAAAATTTGTTATTTCTGAAAAATCTAAATTCGAGGTTAAAATGTCATTTTGACCCATGTATTTTGGATCTCATTTTATTTTAGTTCTATTCTTTAAAAGGTTTAAATTTTGGCTCAATGAGTTCAATAAATCTTAAAATTAGCTTCTTTTTTTTTTAGTCCAACAACATGATGGTTGGGTTATGTTTAGGTTGGCAAAATTAGTCATTATTTGTTAGTTTGAAGTTATTATTATTTATTTATTTATTTTATCAAACTTGGTAAAATAATTGTTCACGCGAGATTTCAACAGAGAAATAGAAATGAAACACGTGTAATGAACTGAATTTGTATTAATTTAAATATAGTGGATTACAATCTTTAATATTTCTCCGATGATTCTCTCTCTCATGTACAACTGTTTCGAGAGATTTGCAGCTTGTTGAAGGTCTTCAGCTTATAGCTTGTTGGAGGTCTTCGGCTTGTAAGCTTGTTGAAGATCTTGGGCATGTAGCTTGTTGAAGATCTTCGGCTTGTAAGCTTGTTGAAAATCTTCGACTTGTAAGCTTTTCTCGAAGGCTGAAGAGCTTGTTCTCGAGGTTGAAACTTCATTGGATGTTGGAGTGTTCTTGATCTTCGTGTGAAGCGTTCTTTGTTCAGGAAAGTATCTGATCTTTAGGAGTGCAAAGAGACTTGATATTTGTTGAGAATTCTCTTTGGATTTTCTAATCTTCAACTTCTGAACCTCGAAAATGAAGGAGGAAGGTCTCTATTTATAGAGTTCCTTTAGGCGTCCAGGTGAGCTTGGGCCCATTGGACTGGGTCTACTGCTTGTTGGGCCAACCCCTTTTGACTGGGTCAGGTTCGCTTTAGGCCTTTTGGTTGGGCCAACCTTTTTGGACTTAACGATTTGGGTCTTCTGTCCTGGATCGAGCCTGATTGATTTTGGGCCTACGTCTCTGGACTGGGATTGGACTTTGCTATTAGGTCTTTAATTTGGACTTTTGTCTGTCAAATTTTAAGGAACTATAGCCAATGTTGGGTGATGACGTGACAATTTTGGATTCGCCGAAATTTATATTCCAATAATAATAGTAATTCTCATTTTTTAGAAAAACAATGTGAATATAGGTTTCAAAATTTATAGAGAGAACATTAAAAGACTAATTTTTTTATTAAAAAAAATAATAAATTAACATGAAGGATTAAATTTAAGATTTATCAAAAGTACAAGGACTAATTTAGATATTTGGAGATACATCGAACAAATTCAAAACAAAGATAAAAAATGATATTTTAACTTAAATTTAAATATTTGTCTCCGTAAATATTTAGTCATCCAATAAGATGAACAAATGATGTGATTACATTAGATGTTAGTTTTTTTTTTTTTTTTCCTGAATAACTTAGACAAAGTTAATAGTAAAATATTAAATAGAATATTTAAAAGTTTATACAAGGTTAATGATAAAAGATTAAATAGAATATTTAAAAGTTTAAAGAATAAAATATATAAGAATGAAATTTTTGAGACAAACTGGGACACAAATAATTTTAATTTTTAATGTATTATTTCTTAATTCAAGCTAAAGCAAAAAATTATTCAAAACCACTTGCTAGATGGATCTGCCAATTTGCTGAATTCTTTTTCCTATTTTAAATGATCTGATTTAAATGTAAATTTCTGATATAATTAAGCTTTATATATGAATTAGTGTATATAAATCATATCATTCTCTATAATATGCTAAAGCAAATGCATAAGTTTCAAAGTAATAATTATTTAGGTCAAATAGAGCATAGCTCAACTGACATAATAAATGTGTTAACGACCACAAGGTTTATGATTCAAATCTCCCAATTCCAATTGTACTATTAAAAAAAAGTAATAATTATTTAGTGATAATGAAACTTCAAACAAAATTAAAGCATAGCTCAACTAGCTTGTCTGGAAGACTGGTTTGGTAACGTTTTTGTTCTCTATTTTATGTTTTTTTTTTAGAAAAGAAATAATGTAGAAAAGGCTCGTTTAGTGATGTTATTCTTGAATCTTGCTTGCTTTTATGAAATTAATGTGTACTTGAAATTATTTATTGAAAATTTATATTTTTTAAAAGAATAAGTACTTATCCTCAAAAAAGGAAAAAGAATATGTACTTATTTTTGTTCTAAGAACATAAAACTAAATTTCAAACACTTCCCAACTTCTCAAAATGGTAGGTTTTTTTTTTTTATAATCAGTTTCGAGAAATAGAGAATGCTATCCAATACACTATATATATATTTTTTTTGAAAACATAAGTATGATTCATAAAACGCAATTGTTCATCATTATAATATAAGATCAACCTCAATTTTTTTATATATAGAAAAATAAAAAGACTCGAGGAAGATTATGTGCGATTAAAACTAGTCGATTAAAATTTTAGTTTAAAATATCAAAATGTGAATGGAAAAAAGATATATTATGGTTAAATTACTATTCATGTTGTTCATGTTGTGTTGAATAAAATTTCTAAATTTTGAAAAGTAATTGATTCATTTTTAAACTTTAAACTCTTTAAAATTTTAAAATATTTAATAAATTCTTGAAACTCTCAATTTTATGCCTAATAAGTCCTTCAACTTTCAATTTTATGTCCAATAATTCTATAATCTATAAGAAAATTTTTAAAAAGTGTAGACACAAAATTAATATTTAAAAAACTTACACAACATTGAAACTTCTTATACCTATTAGACTTTGTGCTTATTTAATGTTCACGAACTTATTAGACATAATTTAAAATTCCACAACTAATTAGTAATTTATCATACATTTTTCAATTTTAAAAATGTGTAATAAATGTTGTATTTTTTTTTCTTTCCAGTTTAGTATGTGGGATGGAAGAATTCAAACCTGATCTTTCAGGCGAAAATATATACTTTAACCAGTTAAACAATATTCAAATTGTTTGCCATAAGATTCCAATGATATTTGGATAAACTTCAACCATATAATATAAAAACATTTTCACTTAAATCACAACAAACAAAACCATGTTAGGTAGAGAGAGAAAATAGAAAAATTTAAATATATAAAAACAATATTCTTGTGTGATGTTTGGATAATAGAAAAGGAAAAAGGAAAAATAAAGTGATGAAATCACATTCACATTCACATGGAAGATTGATAAAGTCACGCAACTGTGACTTGTGACTTTCCACTCCACTTTTTGTCTTATCTTATCAGTTATCTCAAATTCTCCTTAATTAATGGGCTTTTCTTAAATGGCCCAAATTCTCTCCTAATTGGGCTTCTTTTGGCCCACTTTTATTTATTTATTTTTTTTATTTTTTATGATTGCCATAACTACACAAACTTGATTATGAGTCGTTGTTATTTTAAATGTTTAGGTATGGTATACTAATTGGATTAATAAGTAATGCTTTGGTTTAATGAGGAATATAAAAAATTGGTTTTAAAGTGTACTTGGTTCCTCTATTTCATATAATCTTTTTGGCCAAGTTGTCATTCTTTTATTTAAGTTATCTATTCTCTTGTATCACATCGTGTCAAATCATCATTGGTTAGTTCAATCCATCTATAATTTTAATATTTTTAAATATTAGTATTGACTAAGTTAACTTATTAGAATTGATATCATACGTTAACAGTAAGAAATTGAGGAGTGTATTTAAAGATATTTAAAGATATTTAGATAGACACAATCACCGAATTTCATGAGTTAAATTTGTAATTTAATCGATAAATTTATAAATAAATAACTGTGCATATGTCAATTATCTATAAATGATTATTATAGTTATGGTGAATCAATATTAACTTCATTAGAGATTAATATGATTATAGTGATTGAATATAAAAGTTTAAAAGAAAAAACTATTAATTTACTAAAAAATTAGTAAAATAATTCTTTGAATGGTTATAAATGATAGCCAAATTGATAATTTTAAAATAAATGGATCTCCACTATTGTTTAACATTAATTTGCCCATAACTAAATTGACATATCATTGATTTTTTTTTAAAAAAAAAACTTTTTTGATGTATTTTATTTGGGTTATATTTTAAATATTTATCTTAATGGGGTTTTTTTTTAATAATAATAATAATAAATGAAATGACTTTTATTAGAAAACTCTCCATTAAAGGGTTAAATCTTAAATCTCCCAAATAAATAAATAAATAAACTGACTTTTATTAGAAACTCTCAACTAAAGAGTTAAATCTGTGTGTAAAAAACATTAATTAAAATTTAAATGACTAGATTTAAGGTACCTTTTTTCTATATGTGCGTGTATATATATATATATATAAAGAAATATGAGGCAGGATAGGGACAAAGTCTCCTGAAGACGTAAAAAATTTCTTTTTCAAATCATACTATAAAGATTTAGACGTGAAATATATTTCTAGAAATAAATTTTCAAAGGAAAAAAAAAATCGAATTCTCCAAAATTCTTTCTTTGATTAAGTCATCCCAACATTTTTGCCCAAAGTTTTTTAAAAAGCAAAGGCATTTGACTCTAATATTAATTGAATCAAAAAGCTATTAAAAAATCATACCAACACATTACTTCCCAAAAATGAATTCATGTAATGTGTCCAATTGCCTATAAATTAACTAAATGTATCAACTATACTCAATTTTATTTATTTCATTAAAGAATTAGTAATTATATCATATGAAATCAACACCAAATTTAAAATTGAAATCCTAACCATTAATTATGATCTTTTATTAACTCAACTAATATATTATCTATGTCAATTCGAACGTAATTCGGTAGATGACATTTATTACCATTTTAAAGATTAGAGTTCAATCTCTACTCTCACAATGGTAGAACTAAGAAAAGGAGAAAAACGGTGTTAATACTTTTTTTTTATAGAATTAATTTTTCCTGAAATTTTTGCACCTATTATATTTTGGTTTTTTACCCTAAAAATGTTCTCTTTTGATTTATAAACTTTCATAAAATTCAATGCCATTAAATTTTATATTGATTTTATGTTTAAATTCTATATTGACTCCTAAACTTCTATGTTTGTTTTATTTTTGGCTTGGAGTCTCTCGGTCATATCAAGGCTCATATTCGAACTTCAATAAGTTTAATAAGTAAAAATTAATGTCTCATGGATCCGAACTTAGAGGGATACTTTAGTTGATGAGATTTAAAAAATGATTTTAAATGGCCCTTACTTAACTTTGCCACCCTTGGAGGCTAATAATAATTATAAAAAAAAAAAACACAATCGGAACATATTTCCAACATTTATAAAGAAACAACTTATAAAAAATATTTTCTTAAAAGAAAAATTAACAACAAACTAACCTTAAAGACCAATTTTAAGATTTATTGAAAATATAAAAACTAAAATTAGACATTGGAAAGTATATTTATTATAAGTAAACAAAATTCAAAATAGAATGATATTTTAATCTCGATTTATTAGATGAGAATTGGGTTGAGTGTCTACCTCTATAGCAGCCATTTTTATAGTTTCACATAAGCTATGTTTACATATTTTTATCTCTTAAAATTGTCATATATCTGAAATTCAAGTTTACAATAGTTTTAATGTAATCTGTATTTAGAGATCTCTTCCTAATTTTTTTTCGTTTAAGATTTGATTATTGGAATTAATCAAATCAAACCAACTATTATTTTAAATCAATTTTAACTAAAAGATTGATTTTTCTTGATTCTAGGCTTATTGGGCCTAAAAATCCAGTTAAACATTTAAATTTTAAGATTTTTTTCGCTAAATAAAAGTCAATTTCCCTGACAAGGTATTTTGGGTTTTCTTTTTTCTTTTTATAATCAATCAATAGAAGGGTGTTTGGTTGATGGGATTGAGTTAGGTTGAATTGGGTTAATAACCCAATTCCTTATTTGGTCCACCAATAATTATAATCGGTGACTTAATAACTCAACCCCATAGAGTTGAGTTATTAACTCACTGTACAATACTTTCCGGCGGTGGTCCGACAACTTTCCGACGACGGTCCGGTGAGATGAAGAAAATAGAGAAAATGAGAAAAGGAGAAGAATATAAGAGTTTTGGAGTGTGCATTTAAGTTGCTAATACTCTAGTTTAAATAGACACCAAAAAGTTCTAATCATTTTAGAACAAGGAATTCCAATCCTTTTAGAAAAAGGAATCCTAAACCTTTTTAAAATAAAAATCATAATATTTTTTTAAACTTTAAAACACCATTTCCTAATCCTAATCTGGTTATCCAAAGATTCAAATTTAAAACAAATACAATTAAAAGTACCTAATTTTACGAGTTGTCACAATATACCTATCTAAGAAAAACTTTCGCCATCGAAAGTTGCTAGAACTTTACAACGGCCACGTCCTCGAACCATAATCTAAACTTAAACTCTAAACTACCTTAGCACAAGAACAAAGAAGCACAAGAACAAAGAAGTCAAAAGTATAGCATAACAAATGTTAACACACAAGCAACTCAAATAACTTTAACTACTGTAAAAAATAAAAGCAAACCTGGAGAAGACAAGTCGACTTCATACGAGAGGCTATGATGATCGTTACCTACGATGTAGACGAGTATGCAAAATCTAAAACTCATGCACTGATACCAACTGTAACGACCCTAATTTTTCAAACCCAAAATTTTCTAGGGATGTTACTAACCAACACCGTCTGCACCGAAAATTTTGGCAGCATAACGGCGCTGCTAGAACCATGATGATATGTCTAATATTGTGTAAATATGCAACTTCAATATGACATAAAATATTTAAGTATGTTGGCATATTTTTAACATCTTCACGAGGTAAGCTATTTATTTCATTCTAAATATGTCCATAAACAATGCTTGTGTTTAGAAAAATTTAAATAAACACTTTCATATGCAAAGTATAAATTCTAATACCTACTTAAATTAAAATAAAAAAAAAAGTTCTAAATAATGAATTTTATTGGAAAAGAAATATTGATATCAAACCCAATATCCATTACTTTTGCAAATATCCCTATTATACATTTGGAAAATAGTAATATATATTGTAATTTTATAATTGATCTCCTAATTGAGTTTTGAAATTGTAGACAAATGTGTTTGTATTTGATTTGTAGACAATGAATACACGTTTTTCTTGCAGAGTATTAATATTAATACCTAAGTACATTAAAATAAATAGATTAATGGTGAACATGTGCTTAAAAAGAAGAAACTCCTTCATATTGAAGAATATGTTCTCAATAACATAAGATAAAAAATGAATTTTATTGGAAAAGAAAAATTGGTATCAATCTCAATATCTAATACTTTTCTAAATATCTCATGCAAATGGTAATATATATTGTAAATTTGTAGTTGATCTCATAATGAAGTTTTGAAATTGTAGGCAAATATGTTTGCCATTGATTTGGTGGAAACAAAAAAATGTAAGAGAAAAAGTCACAAAAAATCAAATTTATTCACTTTATAAAAAACTGCACCAGATACCCCTAACATAATAACTCAACTCTGCACCCCAAACACTTCTTGACTCAACTCGACTCAACTCTGCACCCCAAACACTGATTTCGAGAACTCACTGACAAAACAACTCTGCACAACTCAACCCAACTCAACTCAACTCAATCCAACTCTGCGATCCAAACGCCCCCCTAAGGGGTCGGAGGAGTGGAGTTGGAAAAATGAGCCTCTTTGGTATGCAATTCAGATTTTGTTTCATGTTTTCAAATTCATTGAATTCAGTGAATATGTCTTCGACAAATGTGTTTTCGAAAATTATTTTTCGGATTCTGTGATCCAACTAGTATTAATTATGAAAATAATATTTTTATGTTTTCATTGTATCCAGATTCTGAATTTAAAATTTAAAATGCATAATTATATTAAATAAAGATAAAAATCTTAATAAATACAATATTTCATGTTATAACCTCAATTTATTTTTGTTAAATTAAAATATGTATAATATAATATAGTATAAAATGATAATTCTATAAAAATTATAAAATCATGTTCATAAATTAATCAATAATGACTCATATTAAATCTAATAATTAGTTTTACAACTACAACTAATTTCATAATCTATAAATATGTTATAGGATACACTTTAAACAACTGTTTAGAATTGAATCAAATTTCTAAATCTGCTACCAAACACATATATGAAAACATGAAATACAACTCTGTTTTTATTGAAATTATTGTTTTTGATTTACTTTTTGATTACACCAAATAGTCCCTTAATAACTCTCCAAACTCCTTATTTGGCCCAAGAATTTATTAATTCGAGTCACAAATTTAACTCATTTTCCAACTCTACATAACTCCTTTTCCAACTCCTCATAATGGGTCCCATAATTTTTCCATGTCATTTTTTCTTCATCTCATCTCACTCCTACATCTGTTTACTATTCTCTCATTTTTCTCTCAATTTTTTTTAATTTATTAATTAACAAAATTATCTATTTTGTGTATATATATATATTTCATTATTACTAATTACTAATTATATATAAATATTTATTTAAAAATAAAATAATTTTAATATATTTTTAACATCAATATATTTATTTTTATTCTATACTTTCATTTTTGAAATATAAATTATATAAAAATGTTTTATTTATGATATTATTATTTTCATTGAAATTCTTATCTAAATTAGAATACTTCGTAACATATTTTTTAATTGACAAAAATCTCTCTATCTCACTTCATTCATATGTCATTTTACATTTTTTTTACTTTAAACAAAAATTACTCATAACAAGTAGCAATATGTTTTTTTTTAATTCTTTTATTAATAACTAAAAATATAAATAATTTTATTATTTGAAGATAAGAAAACCACATTTTAAACTAACTCCTATTACAATTTAAGAAATAATATTAAAAATTGTTAATTTATTAAAAAACAAATTGATATTAAAATTAACCATGTTCAAAATAAAATGTCAAACACTTTTTCATTCCAACCTTACTGAAATAGAAATATACAATAAATAACATAAATATATAGTAATTTAAACAAAAGTATATATGATATTTATTTTGCATGGTGTTAAAAAATATATTCATTTTGAACTTAGTTGTCTTAAAATCAATATTTGATATTTATTACTGGAGAGATTTCATTATGATGTTACAGGTCAACAAGTGAATTCGTCCTACAATTATTTTGCAAATTTTAGAGAGATTTAATATAATTTAGTGCTTTTGGGAGAAAAGGAGAGTGATTAATGTATTCTGTTTTTTTTTTTTTGTACAATTGGCAAGAAGATATTGGTCTAATATAAACTACTCTTTTTCTCATCTCAAATTTGTAAATATACACCAATTCATCTACTGATCCTGGAGAAGAGTCTGCCACTAAGGTACAAGTAGATATTTTTGTTTAAATTAATTTATAAAAAATATTCTCGTTTCAACGAACTTTAGTAAAACAAAAATAAATTGAGCTATAGATCTCTTCAAAATTTATCTCATAAAAAATGATTTTTATTTTCAATTATTAGATAATAAAAATTTACAAAAAATAGAAAAAAAAATAATATTTTGGATTAAATTAAAGTTTGGGATTCAATGGGTAATCAAATGGTTCAAATCAAAATTGAAAAAAAAAAATGGTTTAAATTAAAATTTAAAATTAAGAGAATAATCAAATGATGCTAACCAAAATAAATAATATTAATGAAGTATAATTTTTTTTTTCATATGCATAAGATCCTACAACCAACTTTTATGTACCTTTCTCTTTAATTAACCGTGAAAAATTACTTTTCCAAATTTAAAACTCTCAAATTTAATATTCACATTCCTCGTCTTAAAACATTAAACCAGTCCAACCTGAAACAATATATAGTCTTCATTTAAATAGGTTTAGTGTAATATATATATATTATATATATATATATATATATATAGATAGATAGAGTGTAGACAGGAAATTGAAAATTGGTTTTTGAGATTTAGAGCAAAGAAAGAAAAATACATAATTCCCAAAACAGCTGAAAAAAAAAACAACACCAAGTTTTGATTTTGCAATTAAAATATAAATATTTCCAAAGAGAGAGAGAAAGTCACTATTATAATTATATTGGTCGAAACAAAGATAAATATTAGTTGCCCGTTATCTTTTTTTTTTTTTTTTTTTTTTGATAAAAGCTGTCTGTTATCTAAATACCCATTTTCAAATCTGCAATCTTCTTCCCCATATACTATATATCCATTTTATTATAAAGAGGGTTTGAAAGAAGAAAAAGGGTAGTTCCAATTTTGTATCTTTGTTGCCTAATTTTCCATCTTTCACATATCTATTCAAAGGTATTGAGATTAATTTATTTATCTTAATTATGCTAATATTAACAACTACAACATTATTTTAATTTTCATGATGCTTATTAATTTTTTTTGTTTGTGGCTCCCATTTACATTGCGGTGCTTGAGTTTTGTGGCCAAACATATTTACATATTTTTATCGTTTTGGTCTACATATTTCTTCCTCTTCTCTCATTTTTCTTTTGTTTTCTCAATATCTATAACAATAACGACTAGGTATATTTTTACACATACGGACAACAACAGATAATGGTAATGATATCGATAATGGTAACTAACAATAACAATAATACAATTTTTTTTTTTTTTGCGAATTTTGGTCGGACAATATTTTTATCAATAATATTAACAATAATGAATAGACTCATGAAAATCTGTTATGATTTTTAATCATTTTTATTTGAATGGTTAAAAAAATAATTTTAAAAATTTTGAAAAATTATATTATAAAAATTTGAATAAGTAAATAAAATTGAAAAATAAGATTTTAATTTTAGTCCCAGTATTTTTCAATCAATATACAAATCACAATAATTTTTTGATTTTTTGATAATTTTTTATACATTATTTAGATGTATATTGCATGAAAATCTGTTATAATATTTGGATAATTTTTTATACGTTATTTTTAATTTGAACTATTATAAAAAAAGTCACCTAATTTTTTATACATTACTTTTGGTTTGAACTATTACTATCCCAATTTTACATAAGAGAGTATATATATTTTTCTTTCCATTTATATCCTAACTATACACATATATTCACACTCCTAACTGCAAATTTATTTTAAAAAAATCCCAACAGGCTCACTAAAAAATTTGGACACATCTCTGACAATTTATGACTGTCCCAATTCAAATCTACATCATTTTATTTTTGATTATTTACAAATTTATTAATCTTATCTTAACTCAAGATTTTCATAAAAAAAATTATATCTTTAGATTTTTACCATTCAAATCTACCGAAATTTATTTATAATTATTTACAAATATATTAACTTTATCTTAATTCAAGATATCATGCACACTTTTTTTTTAAAAAAAAATAGGTCATTTATTTATAATTATTTCCAAATATTTAGGGGACCTTTTGGTCATATTTATTATTGGACCTTTTGGTAAAATGAGTTTTGTAAGATGACAAAAGATGAATGTTTCAAAAGCCTTAAATAATAAATAAACTAACACATGCAATATGAGGGAAAGAAATGCTAATTGTCAAATTAATTGATATCAATTGATTTCATTATTTTTGCTTGGAGAATGCAATATGAAGTTATTGATTTTGAAATTATGAATGTTTGAGGTTTAGGGTTAATGATTTGATGGTAAAACATAAAATTGTAAATAAAATTACGAATATATACTATATATTCTTGTTGCGACTTATCTTAATTAAGTTTTGTTTTTATTAGATTCATACCTGAAATTACTAAATGTGATCTCACACCACTACTGTATCATGTTACTCTCATATTTATATAGCTCAATGATTAGTGTAACTAACTTTGAGTTAAAATGAGGAATGTATATGTACTTATGAATATATATACTCATCGCTAGTACTTATTTAGGTCATCGTCTTTACGTGTTCATCACTTTTTTCGTCAATCAACTAGTGTATGAACTTATAATCACATTTTTTTTTTTATGAAATTAGTCTTTGAATTTACCAAGTCTATAAATTAATTAATTCAAAATAATATTAAGTTAACAAATTACAATTTATATTTCTTATCTTAATTCAATTTTTTTTTTCAAATTTTTAATGATTTTATTCATGGATGTTAGGTTTGTTTTGTAACATCCACCTCTCTCATTCTTAGATTTTTTTTTTCCCAAATTTTAAATCTTAGAATTAATTATTCCAAAAAAATGTATTTCCTTATGCATAACTTTTTTTAAGCATAGAATAAACTTATAGATAACCAACGGATATTTTTGCATTTTAAGTAGAATAATCTTATAAATAGCCAACGGTATTTTCATCCCCATATTTACAAATTAAAATGAATTAAATTTAGACATTATCTTTGTTGCCCCCTCTCGTAACTAAAAAAAATATTTTTTAACCTATAAAACTAATCAACTAATAAAATCAATTTTTTTTTCAAAGTCAGTCACATGCTAATTATGTCAAAAATATGTTAATAAACAATAACAAAGAAAAATTAATTTTATATTAGCCAATTTTAACACTTTTGTAGGAAGGTGTAGTTGAAAATTTTTAATACATGATCTGAGAATTTTAAAAGATTAATAATTAAATTGAGAATAACATGAAAACATTATTCAATGCATTTAGCCTTAAAAAAAATTAAAAACTTCGGCTTAAACTTTGGGACTCAACATTGTTGAAATAAATAGTGTAGATATATTATTAGTTCAATACACAGCCCCTTCGAATTCCATTGATTAATGATTAGAGTCTGTGTAAGCCATTTTCACTTTCCCTTGGCCAACAAGTTATGTTTTTTTAGTGAGAGAATTTGATTGACAAAGGAAGAGACGTGCGAGGTAATTGGAAATTGGTAATTGGGTTTCGAGATTTCGGCTGTGAGAGAAAAAAAAGAAAGAAAATTTCATAATTCCTAAGAGAAATCCGACCCCAAGTTTTGATTTTTGCAATTAATATATAAAAATTTTGGAAGAGATAGAGAGAGACACTTTTATTTGCCGAAACAGAGATAAATACTTCTCCTCCTCCGTTATCCAAATACCCAAATACCCCTTTTTCTTCCCCTTTATTCTCTCTTTTTTCAGATCTTTTCTGGTGATTTCTTGGTTGTATCCGGTTTTTAAATCCGTAATCTTCTTCCCCATGTACTATATGGATTGATTTCATTGTTTTAACTTTTGGGATTTCGTTTAAATTTGAGCTTTCTTTCTGTTTTCATTTGATTTATTTTTAATTCTTTTGGCAAAGTTAAAAAAGAGTTCGAAAAGTTCGTTTCAGGAAAGAAAAAGGGTACTTCGAATTTCGTATCTTTGTTACCTGATTTCCGTCTTCCCTTTATCTATTCTTTTTGTGGGTATTGAGAGATTTTGTTTATTGGGTTTGCACCTTTTTGTTGTTTTTTTTTTGTTTTTACGCAAAACTGGGGTGGTGCAAATGACTCGTGATCAGAATTGAGGCGATTTGGTTTCATTGATTTGGGGATTCTTTTCTGTGGTTTGTGCGAGTTCTGATGATTGGTGATGATTGAAGCAGACGTAGAGAGTTTGAAATTGAATGTGTTGAAATTTAGAGGGGCTGTTTCTTGCCTTTTAGTAACTGCTGGGGATTGAAGAAGAAACAGCCTGGGGTTATGATTAAAGTGGAAGTTGGAGAATCGGTGATTTTTGTTTTTTGGTTATTGGGGATTTTGCTCACTTTGATTCTGGGGATGAGGAAGGATGGAGCTATAAAACAACAGGGAACCGTGGCCCGCTCTGGGCGGGCTCATGAGATAATATCAAGTTCGTTTCGTGCTTTTTCTAGTTACATGAAGATTGTTTCTGCTGGCGCATCGACTGTGGCTCGGTCGGCTGCATCAGTGGCATCATCTTTGGTAGATAAAGATGATGAAGCAAATGGCTTTCAGGTATGTGATGAACTTAATGAACTTCAAATACTCGGAATTGTAATGAGTTGCTGTTTTTTTTTTAATTATGTTTGTTGGAACAATGGTGATTTCTGCTAGACCCATTTGAACTTTGTGGTTTAAGTTGCGTTTTTGAATGTGTGTTTGTGGTTTAGTCTATATCTGTGTTTGTGAGAACGCTATTTGGTGAAAATGCCTAGTATGCTGATTCATAAATAGAAGGGTGCCAAGGTCTTAGTTTCCTTCTTACACAACACTTGAACTGTTGAATCTTCTCCAATATTTGCAGCTCTGTTCTGCAATGTAATTGTTTTGTGGAAACAGGAATGTATGTGGCCACTTTGTTATGAGCGTTGTAGCCCATCCTTGTACTGTCTTTGACTTGACAATTTACAGGAATGGTTCTCTCCATGTTCTTGATGGCCCCAAGTATTGGGGAATTCTTGCCATTTTTCTCCTAGTTTATCATTGAGCAAAACAGAAGCTGTTAGCTTATCTGTGGATTATTGCAGTGTAAAAGCTTGATTGATTAGGCAATGGAAGTAGCCTTCGTGAAATTATTCTGGGAATTAAATCAGTTTTGCTTCTGTATTCCAATTATTTTCCATCCTTATATGATGGTTTTTTTGTTTTTGTAATGGTCCAAAATGGAACTGTAAATTGATGCATTTTGAGTATCGGTAGATCTTTCCAAAATCATTAACTTTTCATTTTACTTTGTTTTTTCCTTGTTAATCTTGGTATGTATAATGTTAACACCCTTTCATTTTACTCTCGTTGTTCTCTTAATAAATGGGGGATTATTGACTGTTGATTTCATTGCTATGTGATAAAGGTGAACTGGGCTGGCTTTGACAAGTTAGAGTGGAATGACAATGTCCTTCGACGGGTTCTTCTGTTGGGGTTTCGTTCTGGTTTCCAGGTTTGGGATGTTGAGGAAGCAAATAATGTCCAAGACTTGGTTTCTCGTTATGATGGTTCTGTTTCATACCTGCAAGTGTTACCCAGACCAATACCGTCAATGAGATCAGGAGATAAGTTTGCAGAAAGTAGGCCATTGCTGGTACTTTCTGCTTATGGTTCCATTGCTGCTGGTTTTAATATTCAGGATCGATTAGCCACTTCTGGCAATGCGGCCATCCCAAAAGCCCAGGAACTAGCAGATGGCAATTTTATGCCTACTTTTGTTAGGTTTTATTCCTTGAAATCTCAAACTTACGTGCACGAGCTCAAATTTAGATCAGTTGTCTATACTGTGAGATGCAGTCCCCTGGTTGTTGCCATTTCTCTGGCAACTCAGGTATGTTTGCTTACACAAAGCAGTTGCAGTTGCAGTCTTATTATTTGTCCTTTTAAAGCATTAAAAAGTTATAGTCTAGAATTTAAGCCCTTTGTGTCACAGATACACTGCATCAATGCCACAACATTGGAGACGGAACACATCATTCATACAAATCCTGTTGTTTCTGGTTTTCCTGGATCTGGAGGAGGTATAGGTTATGGACCTCTTGCAGTGGGACCCAGATGGCTGGCTTACAGTGGAAGTCCGATCATGGCCTCGAATACAGGGCGAGTGACTCCCCAACATTTAAAACCTTCTGCTAGTTTTTCTCATTCTTCTTCAAATGGAAGTTTAGTTGCTCACTACGCAAAGGAATCGAGTAAGCAGCTTGCAGCAGGCCTTGTTACCCTTGGTGACAAGGGTATAAAGAAGCTATCGAGATATTACTCTGAGCTCTTACCTGAAAGCAACAATTCTCATCATTCAGGTGCTCAGGGTTTGAAGGATATTGGAACTCTTAGTGGCCATGTGGCAGATGCAGAGAGTGTTGGAATGGTTTGTAATCTTTAGTTTTTTTCTTACTGCATTAGCTGCAAACTTTTTCTTCTCTTTCTTCCTTTATAATTTAATGTCGTCTTATTTTAGTACAGTGATCTTTCTCGTTTTGCTTTAATTTAATAATTGTTAAATTTTTGTTCTTTATATTTATCTATCATTAAGTTTAAATTATGCAGATGAACTGATTCAGCTATGTAGTTAGAAAGATCTAATTTTGCTTCTTGCCAATGCTTGACCTCGTTCTTCCCTTCTACTTTTGGTTATCAGGTTATTGTGAAAGACATTATCAGCAAATCGGTCATCACACAGTTCAAGGCACATAAAAGCCCTATTTCTGCTTTATGCTTTGATCCAAGTGGCACCATCTTGGTGACGGCTTCTGTTCAGGGTCATAACATAAATGTTTTTAAAATTATGCCGAGTTCAATTTCGAATTCACCTGCATCTGGTATTGGTGCATCTTATAGCCAACTGTATAGACTCCAACGAGGCCTCACTAACGCAGTAAGAGCATTGCAATTTTATTTCATTGTTTTGACTTTCTCACTGTCATAATCTTATTTCTGGATCTGTTATCAGGTCATACAAGACATCAGTTTCAGCTATGATAGCAACTGGATCATGATTAGTTCCTCTAGAGGGACGAGCCATCTCTTTGCTATAAATCCTGCAGGAGGACCTTTGAATTTCCCATCTGCTGACACTAGTTCTATTGCCAGAAATGGCGGGTCTGTAGTTCCTGCAAGACAAACCGTTCGACGGGTTGATTCTAGTTTACACATGCCTAGTAAACAGAACCAATGTGCTACTGGAGGTCCGATTACACTTTCTGCCGTTAGTAGAATACATCATGGAAGCAATGGCTGGCGAGGCACTGTTAGTAGTGCTGCAGCTGCTGCTACTGGTAGAATGGGTTCTGTTTCGGGAGCTATTGCTTCAGCTTTCCACGACTGCAAGGGAAATGCTTTGCACGTGGACCATGGATCTTCTGAGGCTAGGTACCACATATTAGTTTTTTCTCCATCTGGCAGTATGATACAATACGTGTTGCGAGTGGGCTTAGATTCAACCATAGTTTTGCCGAGATCCAGCACAGCTCTTGAATTAGTTCCTGAGTTGGATGCAAGACTAGTAATTGAAGCTATCCAGAAATGGAATATATCTCAGAAACAAAACCGTAGGGCTCAAGATAATAGCATTGACATATATGGTGACAATGGAGCTTTAGATTGCAATTCTAATTACGGTGGAGAAATGAATGGAAAGCCTATTGTTCATGAATCTAATGGCACTGTCAGGAAGGCAAAGACTTGCAGTGAGGAAAAACACCATTTATATATCTCAGAAGCAGAACTGCAGATGCATGCTGCTCGTACTCCGCTGTGGACAAAACCTGAGGTATTTGCTGTTTGACTTGTGTCTTTAAGAATTAGTTTTCATGTGTTTGATTTTTACATGCCTGCATTCTTTTTTATTGATAGATATATTTTCAAGTGATGGCAAGAGATGGGGTCGAAGGTGATTTAATAGATCTTCCAGGAGAAATCGAAATTGAAAGGATCCCGACTCGTATGGTTGAAGCTAGGTCAAAAGACCTAGTTCCAGTTTTTGACTATCTTCAGTTACCCAAAATTTCACAGACAAGGTGAGCTAATTTCTACAATTTTTCAAGCTTCCTAAATTTGATTGACTCTAGGGAAACAAAAGGATCCTGCTGAAAAACAGACATTATAGAGAAGAATAGAGGGCTGTACTTGTTTATGTCGATGCACATATTTCTTTATGCTTCAATAACTGACTCGGTCAGGCATATTATTTGGAAACACGAACCTCGTTGCAAATTATAATATATATATATGAATAGCACTCATGCATGACACAAGATTTTTGTTTCTCATCACATTATTCCTCTGAAATTCAGGTCTTTAAATAGCAACAGTGACCAACTGTTGCTGTACCAGAAGTCTGGCCTATTTGACAATGGAAGGCAATCATTTAGGACCGATGCAAGTCCCCCTGGCTCCATTATCTGCAACGGACCTGAAGGAACTGGTAGGGATTGTTACAAGATGGTGACAGGAACCAAGGGCATTGTAAATGACTATGAAGGCCCAAGGTCACAGACCCAGCTCAATATTGTAAATAATTGTACAGAGAGCTTAAGCATGGAGTCTTCTCAACCCAAGTCTGTAAATAACCATGAAAGTGGCCTGGAGGTGGAGAATCATTTTGAAGACATAGGTGATGTGTTTGATTAGAGGTAAATAATTCTAGAAACTTTGGTCAACTCATCTCTTTAGTTAATACTCTGTTCTGCTGATGAAGTGTTGGCTCATAACAATGGTGTTTTTATCAACACTCTGGTTTGCAGTTTAATTCTTTTATTTCTCCTGGAAGCTTTTATTTATGGGTGTATATGGGTGAAGTGTAGAGATGAGTTAAAGATGGAGAAATGTGGATACAGTGTTCTAATGGCGTTTCATTTAATGACCCCTTTGTAAATAACACAGTTATATTCTCTCTCCTCCAACTAGCAGTTTTATGATGTAAATAATAGAACTGCCATTATAATTCACTTGATGCAAAATTATGAATCATTTGAATGTCACTGTGAAGCAGTGAACATGAGCATTTATGCTATTTGCTGGTCTATATCAGAGGCTTCAGAGCTGTCTCTCATTTTCTCTATCAATTCTCTTATTTATACTGACTGAAAATTTTGGTTGAATTATATCCTGTCATTTTAAAAATGTAACCTATCATAACCAAAAAAATATAAAGTTTCAGTTGAAGGACCACCCCTCCATCATAATCTGACTTGTAGAGAAGAGATAAGTTCTGATATGAATTTAGCTTGTCTTACCCCTCTTGGAAAGAGGTTGCTAGAGTGTTTTCTGATATTATTGAAAGAGTAAGGTTTATGGGTTCAAGGAAGAATTTGAGAGCTCCCTACTTCTTTGCACTCCCCCTCACACAAGCATTTGATATAAACAACCAACAAAATATTCAAATAGCCATCTCAATTGGCTCCACACACAAGTAACTTTCAACATGGGTATGTTTCTAATCCACTCCTCCTCCCTTTCCTGCATACACTTTAGTCATTGGAGCCTATTAGAGGTTTCTTTTGTCAAATTGTCTTGTGAAAAAAGTCGAGTCTTTATAGATTTTAATATAGGGATGTGTAGATTTTAAATGGCTTTTCCTACTTCTTACTAGAGAGTGATTCTACAAATCTAAATTACTCCATTGCATTTCTAATCCATTATTAAGTGTACTATGAAGAATTATCATTGTTTGTTGTTTTCTACTGTCTTTTCATGTTCCCCCAAAAGTGTTTGACTGATGCATGCTACTTTGTCAAGTCAAACCAGCTTTAAATGTTTGGGAAGATAAGGGAAAAGTGTAGCTAGGGAATTGACTTATTTGAATTGATAGATAGTGGGTTTAAACCCAACCTATGATGAGTAGAGTTGCTACTTCATCAGCAGGTAAGAATATCAGGTATGACCTTTGGGACTTTGGCCTCTTATTGCTGCAATAGGCTTGTGTAAAACTAACCAAAGAAAACCTCATTCTTTTAAATGCTCTGCTGCAATCAGCAATCGAAGAAAAACAATGAAAGAATATAAAGGTATACAAAAAATCAAAACCCACAAAAAGAGAATTTCATTAAAGCGAGAGGCTCCAAACAACCGCGTCATCGACACCCAAAGAGAAACATGAAACCTAACAAGGACCATACATTATTAGGATTTCTTTCGGACTCGCTAAGTCCTACTATTTCTCTCACCCTACAAACTCTACAAAATAACACAAATCCCAACCTGCTACCAAAACTTTCCCTTCTTCCGAAACAACGAATAGGGAATTGATAACTTTAGAGCTTTTTTTTTTTTTGTTCTCTCTCAACAACCATTTACAAAAGCATTTCTCTTGCAATAGTTTTTAACTCACAAAAGCAACCATTTATCGATAATTTCAACATAGAAAAGCAAGGAGAGAATTATAGAGAAACTAACATGAGTTGCTCATGGTCAATTAGAACCAATCATATAAAGAATAAATAGTTTAGAGGGAATAAGTTAAAACTAGTGTCCCGCTACCTAAGATTTAATATTATGAGTTACTATGGCAATCAAATGTAGTAGAGTCAAGTGTTTGTTTCATGAGAATATGTAAGTTGGCTCAGACACTCACAAATATAAAAAATAATAGAAAAAATTCAATACAAGACAGAGCGAAGTCATATTTTGTTTTTGTACCTGAAGTTGGATGGCTTGAGGAAACAAATCACCCTGTAATTTATCATATAGGGAAAAAAATGGTGAATTTGGTGATGTTTCGTATTACAAATTTTTTCTTAATTTTTGAATTGATTTTTATGATTGTTCTCACATTGAACGTGACATTTATAAATTCCAATAATAAACACACCACCATTACCTTTTTCATACGTCTAGGTCTAAAAGAGTTGGCAATAATCGGCAATCCAAGTTTGAATCTTTTTCTTTGCCTAACACAAGACTTCGTCATACACCAATCAAGGAAAAATAAAAAATAATTATACTCTTAAATTTGGTGATGAAACTTTCAATTCTCATTCATTTAAATTCTATACTTACATAAATATTGTAGTTTTTACCTCGTGTAAAATTAAGTTCAATTGATACACAACATCAATCAATCAATAACTTTTCTAAAATTTATAAATTTTTGCAAGAAAAATAGCTCACATGTTTTTCTCTAAAATGTCATTATTTTTTATAATCATATTTAGGTTTTATAATTTATTAAATATGCACACAAATATCTTTTTGTTTAAATCCTATTCTGGTTTCTAAATTTTTAAATTTGTCCTATCTTGATTCCTAAACTTTCAACTTATCTATTTTGGTTCTCCAATTTTTACATTTATTTCATTTTGATCCTTGTACTTTAAAATTATTATTTTTCGTACTTCAACTTTCGTAAAATAATCATTTTGGCAATTATTTTTTGTTTGATTTTAACAAATTAATGATGTAGCTTTGAATATGTGTACTGTTATGTTAATATGATCGTGATTTAGAGGTTAACCACCCTAAATTTTTCTAAAGCGCTGGTCACTTGTTATGATATGGCCTCAAAACACACGACATGGCTAGGAGGGTCAAAGGTCGAGCGACACTCATTCTGGTGGGCAAGCACATAGGTAGGTGTGCACCCATGCTAGTTGGAGTAAAGCCATCAATATACTTAGTTAAGCATAGTGAAAGGCGTGAGAGGTCTTATTACCTAAAGTCAATGCCTTCGGGTGTGTCAATGTGAGAATCAAATAGAGTAGGATCAAGTGGTTATCTTGTGAAAAAAGTATTATGAAAGTTTCCAATCTAAATGAGATTTAAACTTTTTTGTTTATGATATATCTTAAATAAGCATACTAGAAAGTGAAAATTGTAACCATTAATCGAATTTAAGATAAAATGGTAACATTCATCCAAGTTTTAAATTTCTCTAAGATAAGGGGTAAAGTCAGAAATTTTCCCAAACATTAGCTATAGTGTGCATCATATTATTATCAATTCTTTGAATCGAAATATCAATTTAGTATTCTCATGCTTATAGCTCCTTCCTTACCATTGAATGGCTAAAGATGAGTGGAAATGGCTTTCCCAACTTCACCATTCATCACCAGAAGAATTCTGAAAAGGCATGAAATAGAGAGTCATTACCAAATCACTCACTTATTCACATTTACAATTACAAAACAGTACGAGTTCTTTCAAGTATCCAATGACAAATCAGATAACTCCAAAATCAATTGACAGGCCTACCAACTATAAATACTAATATTAGTCGACAATGGCAGAATAACAATGAAAGTCAGGGACAGAATCCCACAATCAGATGCTGCCAGTGGAATTTTTCAGGCAACCTCGGTTGCCACCAAGTTAAGCGACGGGTGGCCGGAGAACGTGGTCCTGTGACGTGTCCACTGCAGCAGGGGGCATGAACTGCCACATGGCAACTCCTGGATGGTAACCAAGGAAAGGAACTAACTTATTGCCAGGAGCTTGACTCTGAGCAGCAAATGTGGGGATTGGTGGAGGTAAGAAGCCAGGGTGAGCGTGCATGGACTTCACTTGCTGCTCTAGCTTCTCCCTGTCTGTCTTGAGCCTCTGCTTCTCGTCGCGAAGCTCATTCTTCTCGGCCTATACAAAGATTGGAAGAAAAGGAAATGTTGTTATCAGTCAATCAACAGTTTAGACTTCTCCATGCAATTGCATTAAAAGCAAACAAAGCGATTGTAAGAGCTTATAAAATGGCACGCACATCATTGGCAAAAAAGCCAAGGAGATGTACCTTCAACTCTTTAATCTTATCCTGGAGACTTGAATTTGATTCCTTTAGTTTCTGGGCTTCGCTACGCAACTGATTCACCATGCGAACGGCATCAAGTAAAATTGCAGCCTTGTCAGTTTTGGGTGGCCTTCCAGGATCTAAAATGGAGCCCAGTTCCAGAAACCTGTTTTGAGATTTACATAAAAATTATGCTTGTTGAGGCAACATATAATTGTTATAAACGTAGATGAATGAGAAAATGTGTGTTGGTTGCTCATTGGTTTGGGTTAGAGGAAGTACTTGTCATTGAGCCTATCTCTCCGCAATTTCTCCCTACATGCTTTGGAGCTTGATCCACTACATGAATCAGATCTGACCCTGCAGCAGAAAACGAGCATACTTTATTTGATGTCATATTATATTTTTCTTTCCACTTTTAATTTCATTTGTCATTATATCGAACAAGACTTAAACCAACTCAACTTCTGAACACGGTTAGCCAAATTTCAAAACAGAAAAAAAAAAACATAAATAAATAAATGGATCCTCAGCCTTTTAAATCATACCAATTAGGGCATAAGATTCAATTCCAACGTGAATATGTCAACTTAATGTGTGATATAATTATAATGAAAAAAACCCACTAACCATCAATGCATTAAGCTAAAATAAAGGAAGAATCATAGCTTTATCACTCCCTCCCTCCCATCCAAGCCACAAAACTAAATGCTCTTTAGTTAACTCATAACTGACACGTGAACAACTATTCCAAGTACTGTGCATGGAGTAAGAGGCCATACATTTCGACAAAAAGATCAGAGATTCAAATTTCATTTGGCAAATCAAACAAGAAATACCGCCCTGTATAACCCCATACCACAAAATGTTATAGAATAGCCTGTAAAGTGTAAACCCAGTTTCAAGCATTAAAGATAAACTAAACTTTATGCAAATTTCTGAGAATTTTAAATTAAAAAAGAACTCATAGTACAAGTAATCACTAATTGAAATGCTTCTGGAAAGTCAATTAAAAGATCCCAAGAAATCCTGAAGTCTTATGACAGTCAATCCATGCTGCTTGTAACAAAAATAATACTACTAAGATATTTCTAATGATCTCAATTTCTCAGATCATGGTTGGAAAAGACATTCAAATCTGGAATATTACTAAGAGTTGAAAGGCCGATTCTATTAAACAAACCAGATTAAAAAGTAATACTGAAGGTTTCATACCTCTTCTTGGAACCAGATTCTAGACGACCATCCAGATCTGCTGATGATCCATCAATTTCCACACTAGAATAACACGTCCAAGGAAAAAAACTAAGCATCAACAAAATTTACAATAACATATCCAAAAACGTAAACTAATAGACAAATCATTCTGCATGTAACAAGGATTCAACATAACATAAGAAAACTTTCCTGACAGAGAAACTGCCATCTATACAAATTCACATAAACATAGAAGCCAAGACGCACAAAGACATCCTTCGCTCACCATCCTTAAAATCTTACAGTTTCCAAAATAAAACAAATAGTTCTTGGTATATTCACGCCCCCAACGTCCTGTTAATTCCCCCATCAACCCCGTGGGACACTGAATCAATTGGGTCAACGACATAACAGTCACCAAACAGAATCAGAAGTACAGCTTCTATAAACCATTTTCCCCAAGATCTCAAAGTCTTCCCGTCAGAAGTCGGACGTTTGAACCAATTACTAACTCAATCCAAAAATGTATAAAACCAGGTTGAAATCTTGCTCAAAAGAAATCATCCCCAAAATTAATCCGAACGGCAATAAAGACCCCTCCACCTCCCATAATTCGCCCCCAACAAAAACGAAAGTCGATGCAACAAACCTAATTTATAGCTTCGATAAGAAAAATTAAAAAAAAAGAAGAAGCTCAAAAGCATAATTGAGAGAGATCTGAAGAATACCCAACATCAGGGGTGCCGTTAAAGGGTTGAATAGCCCACGAGAAGCTTGAACTCGTGACTGGGAAATTGGCATCCGAAACAGGGATGTCGTCGATCAAACCATAATCAAACAACCAATTGGGATTTTCAGGGGATACCATTTCTCAAAGAATAAAAAAAGCGTTAAATCGCCGGAAAATTTTCAAATTTTCCGGCCAGAATAATGGGAAGAAACGCGGAATAATAATGGAAGGAAAATTAAAGTAGAGTTAGGGTTAGGGTTAGGGCTCGGGCGAGCGATTGAAGAGAGAGAAAATTGAAAGAGATGAATTTTTGGGGACGATAAAATTTGTACAGGATTAGGGATTGTGGGGGTACTGTTGGCAGATGATCGGCCATATTGTGATCGAGACACGTCATCCAAACGCGTAGAGTTATATTTTGGATATGGACTTCAAGCCTCCGTCAAACATTGCTCGTTTCGTGTCTGTTTTTGATACATATCCAAATTAGTTTATTAATTTTAACATAGTAATTTTTTTTTAATGAAGATTGACGGATGGTTCAGTTGATTTGGTTCTGATTGAAGTCCACCAATTTGCATGAAACCTTATTAAATTTAATAATATATAGCGATGAAAATTAGAATCTTTTTTATTGAGTATATAGTATTTTTAACTAATTAAATTATGTTTATGGTAGGAATGACAATGAGACGGAGCGGGGTTGGGATGCATTTCTCATTCCGTGGAAATTTTTCATCTAGGTCCCTGTCTCACTCTTCGTTTTGGAGAATCGAGCTTGAGATTGGGATTCTTCGATTGTGAATCAGTTCGAGAAAAAAATTTTCGTTTTCTTTTTATTTTCTTTTTTTTTTAACTAAAAAAATATATATTAAAATCATGTCTTTTTTATATAAATCATTAAATTTTCAAAAATATTATATTATATGATATATATATATATAATATGTTATTAGTAATATATATATATATATAAAACATAATAATGATAATATTTAGGGGTGTACACTGGTTGGTTGGATTGGGTTCAAGGGTTTTTTGGAACCAACCCGAAAATTAGGTTGACAACCTGTACAACCCAACCCAACCCTATATTTTCGGGTTGGATCGGATCGTCGGGTTGATTTTTTTATTTTTTAATTATTTAAAATAACTTTTTTTTTTATTTTTTAAAGTAAAATCACATAAAATTCAATTATCAAACTTCAAAATTCATAACATTTTAATACTGGTTAGAATCTTAGAAAAAACATTAAAATTAACAAATAATTCATTTATAAATATATATAAAAATAAAAAAAAACATAAATTTTGGGACCCGACCCGACCCGAAAATTCGATTCTCTAAAATTCTAACCCAACAACCCAAATCGAAAAAAAAACTTAACCCAACCTAACCCTTATGGTTTGGGTTGGGTAGTCCGAGTTGCTCGGGTTACCGGGTTATTTGTACACTCCTAATATTTTTATAAATAATATAATATAATATAAATAATTTTTTTAAAAAATATAAAATAATTATTGAGGGGCAGATTCGGACACGGGGTGGGATACCGTCCCATCGTGGGACATGAAAAAATCCCGAGTTTGACTTCATATCCAGTAAAATCAGAGATTCTTTACCTCGATTCTATAGATATTTTTGTCATCCCTAATACACATAGACGATTATCCTCGAAACTAACTCCTTACAAGATTTGTTCATGAGGGACTTTATCTAATAGGGGAAATGGGCATTAGGTGGTCGATTATGTATGAAACTGCCTTCTTTATAAGTATTTTTTTTTACTCTTCACACACAAGACGATGAAGAGAGATGGTAATGAGGCCACTCAATAGGCTTTAAGGACTCTTTTAGTTGTGTGTTTAGTTTAATTTCTTTTGCTTAAGCCAACCAACCACAAAACCATATTGAAAAAAATGGTGGGATTTTAACCCTAATTAATTTTTTTAGGTTAATTAGACTATAGAAAATATCCTTGAAATTTATACTTTGTTTAAAAAATACCTCTCAATTTTCAAAAGTTTCATTAATATCCTTAAACTTTAAAGAAATGTTCAAAAATACATTTACCATTAGTATATGGACACAAATTATTGTTAGTATCTCGTTTTAAAACACACTTGAACTTTCAAAAGTTCAAAAGTTGTATTAACACCCTTTATCGTTAGTCTATTTGTTGAGGTCAGTTAAGAAGATTTCTCATGATTGAAAATTGGACAAATAAAGGAAAAATGTGACTATTTATATGAAAAAAATGACGATGAATTGTTTTCAAATTGGTTTTTTTCCAACTCAAAATAACTTCAAAAACATTAATTATTTGAGTGTTGAAATTTCTTATATATTTATGTTTGGGCATGCTTAAAAATGAGTGAAAGTTTTGTCTGTCTATTTAAAATTCTAATATTTAATAAGATAAGAGAAATGATGGAAGTTGCAGAGATCGTAGAATGGAAGAAAAAAGTAAGAGAGTATTGAAAAAGGAAGAGAAAAAAGAAAAGAAAAATAGAGACGTGTTAGACCATAAATTGAAGCAGAAGAAATAGAAGAGGGAGATAATCAAGTGTAGATAAACGATTTCCGTTTATAAACTAATGATAAGTGCATTTTTTATTTTTTAAAAGATTAAGGGTGTTGATGTGAAAGTTCAGAGGTATTTTTAAAACGAGGTATCAAGGAATTTTGTCTATGTACTAACATACAACAAGAGTATTTTTTAACTTTGAAATTTTAAGGGTACTAATGAAACTTTTTGAAAGTTTAGGGATATTTTTAAAAATAAAGTACAAAGTTTAGAAGTATTTTTGAAATAAAATACTAACGGTTTCCCACCATAAACTAACTGTAAGAGTATTTTTAAACTTTTTTTTAAAGTTCAAAAGTATTAATGAAAACATTTTAAAGTTTAAGGATATTTTTGAAATGAAGTACAAAAGTTCAACAGTATTTTCTATAATTTAGCTTTTTTTTTTTTTTTTGGTGGTGACCGATTTGTAGAAGCAATATTAGAAAATAAGTCATCATATAAAAAATTTCCTTTGCAAGACTTGAGAATATTGCCAAATGCCTTATTAATAGGTTAAGGATAATCATTTATTTGTTCTATAGTTTGAGTCTATCTTGAGACTAAAAGATGAGAGTGACTGATAAGGCAGCAGTTGAAGAGTAAGTTGGCTCATGGGTGTCTTTTTACTTGATTGCATGCATAACACGTGAAGAAAAAAAAAAGAAGTAAATTTAGGCTTCGATTAAATCCATGTCCACCGGTGAAAATTTCTAGTACTACAATAGTACATACTCCTTCTATTCAACATTTGACATGTCATTTAACGATGTATTATTTTATTTCACAGACTCATATTATTCTCGAAAATTTTTTAGTACTACGGTAGTATCATATTCTCTATGTTTACACACTATGTTGTAATACTAATGGGCCCTACATAATTTATGATGAACCCCACATAATTTTCAAAAGGATGTTGGTGTGGCAAGCAATAAATGAAAATATATTGGAATATTTTCATACTAACGTAGTACTAGAATTTTTCTCCATATACTATTCTTAAATGCTTCTTTTAAGACAAATAATGAATAGAGATAGTAGTGATCGTTTGACATCAGGGGCGGATTTAAGAAGGGTCCAGAGGGGGCTCGAACCCCCCTCCACTTTTGAACAGCTTAGTTTTTTTATATAAAATGTTATATAAATTTGTAAGTTTTATCTTGGCACAGTGACAAGCCTCTCCTAATTTTTAACTCTTTTTCTGCAAACCCAGCTTTTACAACTTTTTGAAAAAATTTGTAATTTTATATTTTATTATATATATTTCAGTCGATAAAAATAAAAACTCTTAATACTTTAATTTCTATTTTAAAAAAAGTCTAGTCAATCATATATTTTTTTAGTATAACAAACCATATTTCTTCACATCTAGTAATAATTTAAATATATCTAATTAAAAAATATCATATTTTTTATTTTTTAAAGTAAAATAGGGGTTAGAGGATTCGATATGTCTTTTAAAAAATCTAATAAATCATATTTCTTTTTTTAGTACAATAGATCACATTTCTTTACCTCTGGTAAATAATTTAAATATATCTAATTAAAAAATAATATATCATACTTTTTATTTTTTTTTTATGTACAATAGGGATTGAGAGAATTCGATATGTCAGTTGAGTTATGCTTTGTTTCCCTCGTACCTTTTGTTATAATCTATTCTTAAAAATATTTATTATTAAAGATTTTTTTTCTTGGTATCAAATATAAATAAAACTGAATGTAAATATTTTTTAATTTTTATAAAATAATTTTTAAAAGATAATTGCATAAAAGAAAATATGATTTTATGAATTCTTATTAAACAAAAAAAAATCTTATTATTTGTAAGTTTTTCTCATATACAGTCTACTTACGTAAACAAATTTAATCATTTTTCTTATTTCAAAATATATAAACTATTATATTAAGATTTCAATTTCATCTATGTACTTTGTGATTTGTTTTATTTTAGTCTCTATACTTTCAAAGTTCAATTTCTTAGTTTTAGTAAACCATAAAAATAGAATGAGACTATATACAACCAATATTAATGCGTTCAAAATATTTTTGATATGAATTCAAGCCTCCCTTAACTAGAATTTCTGGATCCGCCACTGTTTGACATCAAATCAATACGTTGATCTAAACCAACCACTCGATACCAATTTGGTTGATTTCAATCAATTATTTGAATAATTTTAATGTTCATCTCAAACTTGTACTTGGGATTCAACTAAACAATAACATTAGTTTTTTTTTTTTTTTGAGTACAACTAAAAATAACATTAGCTAGTTCATTGAGATATTCATTATTTTAATGAAATTCCTACGTCACACACAAATCTTTTTATTGTCCATGAATTTCTATGGAAGAAGTTGACTTTAATGATATTATTTACATTTGAATATACTTAAAGAAAAAAAAAACTAAAACTTTGAGCTTGGCAAAATGAATTTATCCTTGAATATTACTTTAAAATCATATTACTAAGAAACTAGAATATGGTGATGGATCAAGATTGAGACAGTCCAACTATATATTAATTTATCTTATTTAATAAAACCACCAAGAAATATTCTAAGGTCAACAAGGATATATTTTAGTTTTTAAGAAACAACTCATGGTTTAGAAGTTCTACTTAGCTACACTGATGTTTTGATTATTAAGTTATTAATTTTTTATTAAATAATTATTAATATCAATTAAATTTTTATTTATAAAATAACTAAAACTTTTTTAGAAAAATTGATGATGTCAAATTCTTCTCCTTGTAAGTAAGGCGGGAATATGATTTGAATATATTCTCCTGAGGTCATCTCTTTAATTAATTTGAAAAATGATAAATGAAAATGATGAACCTCTTGACCTAGGGTATCCCTAAAGGAACTTGGAATCATTCCCAACAAGTAAGAATCTAAACTTAATAATATATATTAAGGTGATGTAGATGAATAAGATTTTCACTTTAAATAAAGCAAATGGGGGATTATCATTTGTTAAATTTAAATGTGGTTACGCTCAATGATTTAGGTCATTCAACTTAAAAATTAAACAGTTCAAAGTCTATTGAGATCAAAGTATTAATAACTTTTCTGCCAACAAAAGTATAACTCAGCTGACATCAAGTAAGGCTTAATTATGACTAAGTAAGACTTATGACTAAGAGGATATAAGTTCGAATTCCCCCACTCCTAATGTTGTTGTGCTCAATTTTTTCTTATTATCAGAATTTATCTCAAATAGAGCAAAATGATATATAGACAATCATGAACTAGCTAGCTTTGGATTTTGGTGACAAAAATTTTACATGTTTGATATTTTTTTTTCTAAGTTAAATATACAAAATACCATTGAACTTCCGTAATGCAGGTGAAACTTGGCAAAAATTTGGACAAATTATTCAATAAGGTCGCCACAATGTGGCTGCCTCATAATAACCGTTATATATGGATCCAATAATTTTCTTACCCCCTCATATCCTTTGGATCTAAATTCGAGGTACTTCTCTCTCACCATCTAACGGTGAAAAACTGTCGGTCACATTGTGGCGGCCTTACCAAATAATTTCTCCAAAATTTAACCTTTTTCGGTCCGAAAAGGAAAACCCACGGAATTTCAATTATGTCCCTAAATTTGGAAATGCATGCTTCATTTTAACCTAGAACTTTGTGCTAAAAGAAATTCCCTTTTATCCATTAAAATTGTAGAATTACATTGATGTAGCATCAAATGTGTAAAAATTAGAAAATATATTGGCATCATTTACGACCCGTTTGGAATGTCGATATGATTTATATTAAATATTTGAGATTTAAATGTTTAGGATAATAAATATATGTGTTTAGATAGATAGGATAATTAATGTCTCGAAACTAAATGTTGGTGTTTATTTTATAATAAATAGTTAATAAAATATAAAATAATAATTGTAATTATAATTATAATATTATATTAAGTCTAAAAAACATATTCATATTAATAATTAATTAAAATTATTTAATAATGATTAATTCGTATAAATTAACTTATTAATAAGATTATATTCAACTTAGTTATTAAAAATTCATAATAAGATTATATTCAACTTAGTTATTAAAAATCCCACCTATATGAAGGATATAAAAAATCTATGTTGGACGGTATTTAAAGTTCTCCCTAGTTTTGAAATGTGAAAATTAATAAAACAAAACCTATGAAACAAACATGCTCTTATACCACCATTCACATAAATTGGTGTGGCTTCTTGAATGATGGTGTAGGCGATCTTAACAATATCTTTTAAAGGAAAAATATATCGACGATTTTTTTTAGTACAACAAATGTGTGGTAGAGATTCAAACCTTCAACTTCGAAGAAATGAGTAGATATTTAACCGTTGAATTATACCTATGTTGACATATCTATGATTTATTTATATTACATTATTAGAAAGGTTAGATTCAAAGTTTATTAAGGGTTGTATATATGTAGCTTGGAATTGAAGAACTTAAATTTGTATGTTTATGTTTGAGACGTTGTTTAGAGGAATGAATTACAAAAACCAGAATCTATTGATATTTATTTATTTATTTATTTTGAGAAATAACACTTTTTTTTTAGTATATCAACAATTTAGAAGATGAGAGGATTCGAACTCATGACCGATCATCAGTTTTATATGATGCCAGTTGAGCTATGCTATTATTGGCAAAAACAACACTTATTTATTTGAGTTTGTAATTTGTAAAAATAAATATGTAACTTTAGAGGTGGACATAAGAAACATGAATTTTTGTAACGTCATAGCGCCTCCCTTGATGGATGTGAAACAAAACTCCTCTCTCATTTGTAAGGAAATATTATTATTAAAAAAATTAAGAATTTAGCAAATTCATTGCCAAGAACTAAGATGAATATACCTACAAACTAAAGTATATGCTTTCTATGTAAATAAACCTATTATATTTTGAAATTTGTTAAATTGCAAATTTAGTCCCTATGGTTTTTAATATTAGAATTAGTCCCTATGGTTTGGTAAAATTCTCAATGGACTATTTATGAAAGTTATATCAAACAATAGAGTATTTATAAGGGAAATTCTAACTTTTAAAAGTTTAAAACTATAGAAACTAAATTCAAACTTTCTCTAAACCATAAAGACCAAATTTATAATTTAAACTTTGAAATTTAAGGGACAAATATTATTATACAAGAATTAAAAAAAAAAAACATGTACACATGCACACACATATTAATAGACCAATCAACTTGAGCACATTGAAGTGGTTTAAGACATTATATCATCAACAAAAGGTCAAATATTCAATTTTCACCCTCACACGATGAACTAAAAAAAATAATAAGCCAATAACGTGAGCTTAGCTCAACTAATAAGACATTACATTCTCGACCAAAAGATTAAAGGTTCAAGTCTCCACTCTGACATGTTGAACTAAAAGAAACAATAAACTAAATGAAAAGCGTTTGGTATTGTTTTAATATGTTGAAGGTAGTTCATTCTCCCAAAAAAAAGCAAACCAAAAATAAAAGCCAATACCAATACCAGCAAAAATTGAAGAAATATGAACTTAAAGTTGAATGGTTTAAGGTTGAAGACAAATGTGATTCTTTGATAATTAGCCATATATGAAGGCCTTGATCCTTTTCCTGAGCTCAACTGGGTTGGCTCCAACAAGCTTACAGCATGGGGCTCCATTCTTCATCAATAGAAATGTGGGCATGGCCTTTATCTCCAACATGGATGCAACCACCTGTTTATCATATGATAAAAGAATTTTAGATCACAACAAAAGAAAAGAAAAGTACAAACTTCTAATTTTATTTCATTTTATTTTATTAATAACTGTGCCTCTTTAGACCAAATTTACAAATACATATTGAGACAACTATTTGATCCTCTAATATTCGACAACAAAGATTCTTGGTGTCAATATGGTAACTTTTATATATCTTATTTCTTGTTTCTCAAAATTTTTTGGTGCAAGAAAACCATTTAATCTTACTACATTTAGGTAATAAGAAAACTCAACAATTTTTAAATTTTAAGTAGGTAAACACCATAGTTTGAACTTATTCTATCTAAGCCTTTTACTTTTTTCATTAGCTAATGACTATTGGGTCAATTCATTAATATCATAAAAGCAAAAACAATGTAGAATTCTGAAGATTTTATTTTAAAAGAGAGTGAGAGATAGGGATTAGGGAGAGTTTTGGAGAATAAGAAACAGAAAGGATTTCTAAATGCATTTTCATGTTTTTAGCAAAAAGGAAAGAATAAGAAGGAAAAATAGTTATCTAATTCTTCTCTCTTTCTTAAAGAAATCATAACAAAAGACACATAATAGAAATAAAAAACAAAAATATTATCAAACAAGCTCTTAATCTCTCTGAAGTTATGTTATATACCATATCTCTTGAGGTGACTTGTAACACGAAGGACAATCAAGAGCTCCCATTGATCTAACATTATGTTTCCTACTTGGTTTATTCTTTTTTGTATTTTCTCCACACAAACTAGAGCCCAAGTTAATAATTATAAGATCAAGTTAAATTCTACTAGATAATCCACATCAGCTTCCACTATCACAATTACCTTAGTTTCATCCACATCCACAGAAAGAAACAGAACACTTTTGTATTGCAAGGCCAGCTCTTCAAATAAAGGGCTCATGGCTCTTGAGGGTGTGCACCAGCTAGCAGTAAAATGCACTACAACCTGCAATGTTCCAAATGAATATTCCATGCTTTGTACTTTGGATATCATTTCAATTCCACATTACTAAGTTATCAAACATTGAACTGAGAGCATGAAGATGAAAAGTAAAGAGGGGGACTCACAGGCCAGCCTTGGTTGGAAGATTTTTTAACATAATAATCCCATAATTCCTCTGAGCCAACTTTGATTACCCTTGTCTTCTTCACAAGCTTTTTTTGGCTTTCCATGTCTTCTTCTTCCCCCTTTCTTCTGTTGCTTGAATTATAAAGGAGATGTGATTTATAGAGGATGAAGATAAGCTACAAAACTGTGGGTGCCTTTGTTGCTTGTAGTTTTCTGATCTTTCAGTTATCAAAATTTGACTGGATGTGAGGGTTGAATGTATTCTGTAACTGCGGACCCACAGAGAGGGACCATGCTTATCCACTTCCATGGTTATCATGATAATCATTAGCCTTCTCTAATGTCTTTAGTTTTGCTTTTGTCTTCTCATGATTTGGACCAAAAATTAAGGAAGTTGCAGAGAGAAAAGTTCCATCAGTTTTGTACTTCCTCCTCCTGTAATACTTTTGAGTCCAAAACTGTTACGTTCAATACCTTTTGGTTGTTTAGGAGTTAAAGAGTTTAAAAACTGTCTTTTGGTTCCCTAAAAAAACTTGAGATTTGAGAATATATGTTTGATTAATTGTTTTGTAAAAGGTTGTATAAAAAACAGCCGGATGAAAGGGTGTTAGGGGCATCAGATCGTCCATATATGTCCATAATGGTGTGGATATTATCCACTTTGAGTATAGTCCTCCTGGTCTTGATTTCACCTAAAAGGCCTCGTACCGATAAAGATGTCTCTCTGTAATTTCTCCTTATCTAGCTAATGTGAAACTTTGATAGCATTCCTAGCTAACAAAGGGTAGAAGAAAAATACACGAATTTAAGGTGAAAAGAATAATTTACTATAATAGAATATTAAGATGAGAGTTTTTTTCATGTACATTCTTGGTCTTATCAATCGCACTACACCTCAATTTTTCTCAACTACTCAACTGAGGCTATAAACAATTCAGGTCATCCATGTTGACCTTCTAACATATGGTTTGCTTTCTCACAACAACTGATGTTGTCCATCCTTAAAAAAAACCACTTAACAATTTCAAGATTGAACTAGCTTCGACCTCAACAAGTCACTTACAGGACAGCAAAATAGTATGTATTTTGAGTAAAACAATTGAGCAAAACGAACAAACAAACAACCAAACAAGCCCCACTTTTCATGACAACACAACAGTATGCATTTTGAGTTTTAGCAATGTGTTATGCAGGGCATCTCTTCAGAAAACTCCAAACCCACAAATGATTTGTACAAACAAACAGAGACAAGTTAAACCCAAGAGACAGAAACTAAAAGGGGTGGTTCAGTGGCAGTGAAATTTCATTGAGTAATTTCATCAAACACCTTATCTGCGAAAATGGGTTTCTGGGGCTTAAGAAATGGCAACTTTTCTCAAGCTTGGCGAGCTGATGGTTGTTGTGTTCTGTGATCTAATCGGTAATCGCCACATCTGATCAGGAGAAACCAAAAATAACAGGTGGGGCGAGAGCTTGACGATTTTTGGAGGGTTGCGGTTGTGGATAGCGGAAAATCGACGAAGAAATGAGCCAAAGTATTGTATCTTTGGTCCGTGTGCCCTCGTTGGAAGTGGGGAAAAATTCCAGTCCAAGGGAGTACATACGTACGTGAGTACCATCCTCTTCTTCACATTCACATTTAGGGCATGTTTGGTTTATGAGGTTAGGTTGAGTTGAGTTAATAACCCAATTATTTGTTTGTTTCATCAACAATTATAACCGGTGACTTAATAACCCAACCCCATGGAGTTGAGTTATTAACTCAACGGTACGGTACTTTCCGGCAACTTTCCGACGATGGTCCGGCGAGTCTCCGACGACGATCCGACGAGACTCCGATGACGGTCCGGCAAGTCTCCGACGACTTTCCGACGACTGTCCGGCGAGATGAAGAAAGTGGAGAAAAGAAGAAGATGATGAGAGTTTTGAAATGTGTAAGTTGCTAATACTCTAGTTTAAATGGACACCAAAAAGTTTTAATCCTTTTAGAACAAGGAATTCTAATTCTTTTAGAAAAAGAAATCCTAAACAAACAGAAATCTTAATCATTTTTTAAACTTTGAAACACCATTTTCTAATCCTGTTCTGATTATCCAAAGATTCAAATTTAAAACAAATACAATTAAAGTATCTAATTTTACGAGGCGCCACAATATACTCATCTAAGAAAAACTTTCGTTCTCGAAAGTTGCTAGAACTTTACAACGGTCACATCTTGAGTCATAATCTAAACTTAAACTCTAAACTACATTTGCACAAGAACAAAGAAGTCAAAAGCATAACAAGTGTCAACACACACAAGAACTCAAATAACTTTAACTAGACTTCCCTGCGAGAAATTTATAAGGATCGCATTCGCCACGATGTGGCGAGTATGCGAGAATCTAAGACCCGTGCTCACGATACCAACCATGTAACAACCCTAATTTTTCAAACTCAAAATTTACTAGGGGCGTTACTAAGCAACGTTGCCTACAAGAAAATTTTGGTAGCATAACGATGCTACTAGGACCTTGATGACATATCTAATATTTTGTAGATATACAACTTCAATATGACATAAAATATTTAAGTATGTTGACATATTTTTAACATCTTCACAAGGGAAACTATTTATTTCATTCTAAAGATGTCCATAGACAATGCATATGTTTAGACAAATTTAAATAAACACTCTTCATATGCAAAATATTAATACTAAATTAAGATCTACCTAAATTAAAATAAAAAAGTAGTGGTGAATATGTGCATAAAAAATGAATAAAGTTCATATTGAAGAGTAAAAGTTCTAAATAATGAATTTTATTGGAAAAGAAATATTGATATCAAACCCAATATCCATTATTTTTGCAAATACCCCTAACATACATTTGGCAAATGGTAATATATTGTAATTTTATAATTGATCACATAATTGAGTTTTGAAATTGTAGACAAATGTGTTTGTATTTGATTTGTTGTGAAAACAAAGTAAGGAAAAAAAGTCACAAAAAAATCAGATCTTTCACTTTAAATAAGATAAAAATGATTTTTAGGGGATAAGAAAAATTGATATCAATCTCAATATTCAATACTATTCTAAATATCCCATATATCTTGCAAATGGTAATATATATTGTAAATTTGTAATTGATCTCATAATCAAGTTTTGAAATTGTAGACAAATATGTTTGCAATTGATTTGGTGGAAACAAAAAAAGTAAAGAAAAAAGTCACAAAAATCGATTTATTCACTTTTTAAAAAGCTGCATCGATACACTCGATATAATAACTCAACTCTGCAAACCAAACACTTGATTTTTTCTCGACTCAACTCAACTCAACTCGCAAACCAAACATTTGATTTTCGAACTCACTAACAAAAAAACTCTTCTGCACAACTCGGCCATTCTGCGATCCAAACGCTTGCTTCAGGGTTGTTTTACATCAGCCAAATTATATAATATTATTTAGTAAAAAATACTTTTTTAGTCTCTCATATTTTTAGTTTGTGTCTATTCAGTCCCTAGATTTTAAAATTGGGCAATCAAGTCCTCGAATTTTGTTAAATAGTTCTATTGAGTCCCAATATTGTTAATTTTTTTAACGGGAGCTGACGTGTCTAATTTTAATATTAAAAATAAAATAATAGATTTTTTTTATAAAAAAATACACTTCTCTCACACCTTCCCCTCCTTCCACCATCTTCCCCTTACATTTTCCCATCCACCCACCTCCTTCTTCCAGCCTGGTGTTCTCTTCACCCAACTCTCGCCGGGATCCTATCTTCTTCTTCTTCCTCTCTTTTATTCAAACCCTCTTTTCTTCTCCACTCTCTCTTCTCATTTCTTATTCTTCAAAGATCGGCGATCTACTCAAACAAGCCTCCCTTGAAATTTTCGAGTCAACAATGGCCAGAGGCATCTGAATGTGAACGGCGACGACATTTTCGAACGACACAATCTGCACGATTTGAAGTTCAGAGTAGTTTCAGATTTTGATTTCAATTTTAATGGCGACGACATTTGTACTGTAACACTGAAGAATCATAACGAGTTAATTTGAGAAATTCATGGAAACAAGAGAAGAAGAATGGTTAGAGAAGCAACGAGGAATGGAGCAGAAGGACGATGAAGCATCTAACAGTCTATTTGAAGAAGAATAATAAAAGAGAGATGTGAAGGGAAGAGGGGGGAAGAGAAAGATCGAGAAAGGGGATGGGGATGGGGCTCACGTAGAAAGAGAAAAGAGAGGAGAAGGGTAGATATGTAATTTTCTTTTTAGAAGTTATTATTTTAAATAAAAATATTATTATTATTTTATTAAATTATTATTTATTTTTTAGATATTTAACAACTGAGAGACCCAATAGAACTATTTAACAAAATTCGAGAATTTGATTGCCCAATTTTAAAACCTAGGGACTAAATAGACACAAACTAAAAATATGAGAGACCAAAAAAATATTTTTTCCTAAAAATATAAAATTATTTAGTTAGGATTATAATGGTTTGTGTTTAGACGGAGATTATTCTAGTTATAACATTTTTACTCCAAGTAACCACTTAGAGAATATGGTACTACGAGAGCATTAGAAAATTTCCCTTAGAAGTAGAATAATTTCAAAACCCATCATTATTTAAGTTTTTTTGTTGGAGGTAAAATAAAATTTGATTTCAACTTAGTTTCTAGGATTTCCAAACTTAATATTTTTGGTTGCTGAGATTTAAAATTAGTTTTATTTTAAAAGTGGCATGTTTAATTTTTGTGATTTAAATTTGATTTATAATTGATTTGTGAGGTTTGAAATTGGTTTCTAATTCATCCCTAAATATTAAAAAAGAAAAAGAAAAACAAAGCAGAAATTTCGAACTAATTTAAAAATATATATAAGTACTAAAGTCGAGTTAACATAGGTTGTGGAAAATGGATGGAAATGACCTAAATCCAAAAACTTTATCAAGAATGACCTACTTTTTAAAACATACTTTTTTTAAGAGTAAAATTTTGTTTGTGCCCCTAAGTTAAGAAGCCCAAAATTTCTCTCCTCTATCATTTATATCTTCTTTCTCTTTCCTATGTGTTTTTTTTTGTTCTCCCGCTCCTCTCTTTCATCCCACTATGGCTTGAACATCGATGACTCATCTTCAATGTCTTTGTCGTCATTCATCTACAATAAGTTAGGGTTATTTTTTGGGTAAAAGAGTCAAACAAGCTACTGTTATAAGAGCTATGAGTGAGCTTTTATGGTGATTATTTATTGGTATTTTGAGCTTTCTTTACTATTTTAACGTTAGAAACCCCTTTGTTTAGGTACTTTTGTGTGCTAATTGTCACAAAGTAGTTTTGAAGTACCTTAAGACTATTAAAGTATTTTTCATTGCTGAATTATGTTGTTTTGGCCAATTCACAAGAGCTTTTGGAAGGTTGAATTTTATTAAGTGTTGGAAGACTGCTTTGAGCTGTTGTAGTTGTGCAATTGCTGATGGATCAAGCTTGCTGGAGCAAATTTTTGGTATCAGTTCGCAGAATGTGCACGTGTGAGAAATTTATTAAATGAGTTGGACAAATTCTGCCACATCAGCCTCTGAGAACCAATGGAAAGCCGTCATACCATTTTTTCCTGTCTAACCCTCATTTCCATAAGGGCATGTTATAAAGGCTTTCTTAGCCGGTTTTAGGGAAAAAAGGGAGGAGAAGAAAGAGGAGACATCAACATTGGGGTGCAGAATTCAGGGGAGCAGAAGACCAGCTTGGAAGTCCTTCCTCTTCTGGAAAGGGGTTGGAATAACTACAAAAGAGCCATAGAATTTCTCCCATTTGTCAGTTCTTCTTTTTCTTTACATTTGAACTCTTTTTATATTGTAACTAGGGTTTTTTAAGCATGTTTAAAGTTAGGTTTATTGTTTCATTGCAGCTTTTTCTTCCCATTATGAACTAATCACCCTTGGGGTGAGGATTAAAAGCTTTTATGTGGATGCAATCTTAATAAAGGAGTATTTTATTGCAATTCTTACTCTTATGCCTTGTGATTTTACTGTTTAACTAAGGTTTGTTTGGTCATCTCATCTTAGCATCGTTTATTCCAGCTTGAGAAAGAGAAATGTAAATCGATTCCGAGGCATAACACTAGTTCTGATTAAGAGATTTACTTCTCTCAGGTAATTGAGGAGTCTAGGGATAGTCACTCACCTAGTGCTAACAGTTAGAAGCTAAAATTGAGGTGTTAATGGGAATTAATTATCTAATTTGTAAGGAAATCTGGGAAGATTCCGAGAAGTAAACTGTTTTGGGTTCTGGTGCAGTTTTGAGCTCTAGCATTAAGATTGCTGAAGCATAAATTCATTCCTAATCCAATCTCCTTTTTACTGCTTTGGTTTAAAACTTGTTCTTTGCCCCTGCTGTTTGTTAGTCATTTTCAGCATTTCCTAGAGCTTTTTCTTTGTTTACATTTAGTCCTTAAAGCTTTGTTACTCATTTTTTATGTTGGTTACCTTCACTCACTAATTTCAACTCAACTCTGTAATTTTTCCTACAACTAATCCATGAGGAGACGATTAAATATAAGTATCACTTGCTGCTTAGATTGTGTATACTTGCACAGTTTAGGAGTATTTTATTGATAAATTCATACACTCCTTTTAAGCAAGCAACTACCTTCCACCATATAGATTTCATAAAGTTACACAAAATTTAAAAATAAAAAAATAAAAAAATCACCTAATTTAGTCAATTGAGTTCAAAGTTATGGTCTCTCAAAGTTTAAAGTTGGATTATTTTAACATTTGGAGGCATTAAAAGTCAAGATTCCTTTAAAATATTTCTCAGTTTTATCGACATGGTTGGAAAGAACATGAAAAAATGTTTGAAAACATGTGATCATTTAGCTAAAACAGATTAATATCGAGAAAGATATGACCAAAATACAATCACATCGAGCGCTACCATGGTACACAACAATTGCACAAGTCGCGATCGTAGGTGGTGTACAATCGTATTTTGGCCATATCTCCCTCGATACAAATCTATTTTGGTTAAATGATCACTCATTCTTTTAGGATTTTTCGTGTTCTTTCCAACAATGATAATAAACTAAGCAAAATTTTAAAAGATCTTGGCTTGTAATGCTTTTTCAAAAGTCGAAATACTCTAATTTTAACTTTGAGGGGACATAATTTTGAGCCTAACTGACTAAATAATTTCGTGTAATTTTTTAAGATCTAGGTGTTGGAAAAGGTAGCTTGTTCGACCCTTCTGCCGAAAAATAATCGTAACTAATTTTAGGTGAATGACGACAAGGCGTTGAAGATGAATTATCAGTGCTCAAGCCATTATGGGATGATAGAGGAGTGAGGAAGAAAAAGAACATAGAGAGAGAAGAAGAGAGAGGAGAGAAATTTTGTCCATTTAATGAATTCTTTTAACTTAGAAGTATAAACGAAATTTCACACCATAAAAAAGTAAATTATAAAAAAAAAACGACATCAACAACAAGCTTCAAAAAGTCAGGTCATATTTCATAAAGTTTTTTGTAGGTTAGTTTCAACAAATTTTCATATTTTTTAAATCACATGTCATTCATTTCATTATATCAATTAGCAGTCAATTGGTCAATGCCAATATGAACACAACTTAGGGCAAATTGACATTAATCGATTGAAATGTGTGAGTTTATAACTTTATAATAAAGATCTTTGGTTTCAAAACAAGCTCCAATGTGAGTGCAAACTGTCGATACATGTAATAAATTGGATTCTAGACCTATTCAACCTTCTATAAAGTATTTTTAGGAGACTGAGTGATTAAACTGACATTTCTATAGCTAAATGAACTTAGTTCATTTGAAACACAATCTTTTTGTCTTAAAGGTTTTGCCCTATATCTAGGGTAAAAAAACAAATTCTTATGTCTAGACTATTTCCTTTATTGCTTTTATGAAATCCCAACTTTATCTAACCTTTTCAATATTGGATTCAATTGATGTATACTAATCTAGACGATTAATCTATGACTAATAATGAGAATTAAAAGCCAATAAAAGCAAATAAGCTATAGAGTAAACAAGGTTGCTCATTACACTTAGGCCTTTATTTATTTTTTTTCCTCTAGAGCATTCGCATGCTTGAATTCCAAAGAAAGAATTAATTCATAAATGAAGAAGAGGAAAATAATAATTTTAATGAAATAAACTTCATATTTAAGAAAGATTAAACTGTTTTATATGAAATATGGGTGAACAAGGAAGGTCAAAAAATCGAGTCAACCGATCTAAACCTACCAGATCGACGGTCACACAGCTAAACTTAGAAAGAAAAAGAAGTTTGTATAAACTGAAATTTAAATATTCTTATTGAAGTACCCCTTGCTTCAAGAACAACTAAACAAAAATTAAAGGTTCAACTTGAATTCAAATATTGAAATGAAAAGGAAAACATTACAACGACCATAATATAAAAATTACAACTAATGAAATTGAAACAAAACGCTAAAAGAGTTCATGAAATATATACTGTGCAATAAAACACTTCCCTCACCCATTTCATCAATAGGGAATCAAGTATTTAAGGCCCCGTTTGATAACCATTTTGTTTTTTATTTTTAGTTTTTGAAATTTAAACCTAAAAATATTACTTCTACCAATGAGTTTTATGTCTTCTTATCTACTTTATACCTATGTTTTCAAAAACCAAGCTAACTTTTGAAAACTGAAAAAAGTAGCTTTCAAAAACTGGATTTTATTTTTAGAATTTTGCTAAGAGTCCAACTACTTAGTTAAGGGAGATGATCTCTATTGTAGAGAAATTATGTGAAAATAAGCTTAACTTTCAAAAACTAAAAACAAAAAACAAAATGGTTATCAAATTGGGCCTAAAATCTAAGATTTTCATTCAGAGTGAACTAATTATCAGGGTTTTAAGGTGCTAAATTTTTTTAAAATAAAAAAAAAATTATGCTATTAATGCTGAGAATTGGGAGAAGATTTTTAAAATCGTTGAAAATCTGAATTTTTTTTGTTTTTTTTTTTTTGTCTACCTAGAATTGCAATTGCATTTTAGATTGCAATTGAAAATTTTTTTTCACTGCCCCCATTGCATTTTCGAATTGCAATTGCAAATATGTTTTTTAGATTGCATAGTTTTTCATATTTGCACAAAAAATAGAAAAAACAACAAGTCTATGCATTTTCTAGCATTCTCTTACTATTTTGACATATTCCTAACATGCCTAAGTGATTTTAAACTTTGTGGATCTAAATAGATGAATTCTCAAGAATAACTTGAATTTATATGTTAAATATAACCCTCAATATTAATGAGTCAACTGACATATACGGCCTATTTTGAGGTCAGAGATTTACATAACTCACATTTGTTGTACTAAAAAAACTAGGGGTCAACTCTACTTAGGGATTGTTTACCAAGTAATTTCAAACTTCAAATTTAAAACTAAAATTCAAATCTTGAGGATCTAACATGCCATTTCGAAATCTCATTGACCATAAACTAAATTTCAAATATAAAATCATTGACCAAAAAATTTAGTTTTGAAAACTTTGAGACCAAATAACAAAGCGAGCATAATTCAACTGTAATTAATATATACCTTCAGCTAAAAAGTCTAAGGTTCAAATTCTCCCACCTCAAATGTTGTTAAAAAAAAAATTAAAAAAAAACTTTGAGACCAAGTTAAAACTATGTTCAAATTGATCGGGAGAACTTTGGGCGAAAAAAATTAAGAAATTACGATCGACTCTAGTACAAGTGCACATTGTTGATACAAGTATTAAAATAGAAATATTCCTGAATATCGATCTCACAGGGAACAGTGTAACAAAAGTTATTGTGAAGAAAAATGCCAGAAAATTATAACTTGAAATTGAAAAATTGCAAAAATAAGGTTGGATTGGTGTGTTTGCTCTAGTACAAAATAGAGATACGATGACGGACGAAAAAAACAAGGGGCAAGAAACAATGACGGACGGAGGGGATTGGCGCTGAAAAAAACTTTTCGGAGATACAATGACGGGCATTGCCCGTCATAGTAATTGGTGTTTAATGACGGGCATTGCCCGTCATCATAGGCTAATTTTAAAAAAAAAATGACAGATCACTTTTCTTTTTCGATTCCACGCGCCCGACAGTACATTTTCCATTTTCCGCTTTTCGATTCTTCTTCTCTCCCACATAGTAACCGCCGACCGATCGCCTCGCCGCCGACCGAATCGCCCTCGCCGCCGCCAATCTCTCTCTCTCTCTCACAGCAACCTTCATCGCTCGCCGCCGACCCTCTCTCCTTTCCTTGAATCGCTCGCCGCCGACCAATCTCTCTCTCTCACAGCCGTCGTCCGTTGTCTCCGCCGACCCTCTCTCTTTTCCTTCGATCTGACCCTCTCTCTTTTCCCTCGATTTTCGGCAAAATAATTGACGATATTTCAAGTCAAAATGACAATTAATGCAAAACTAAATTGCAAAATTGACGATATTGCAAAGTTTGAAGAGTAATCTAAAATTACAAAACTATCTAGCAAAATTAAATGAACTTGAGTTAGATAAATTAAAATTTCAAAGAGAATGTTTTAGAGAAATGAGGGGCTCAAGAATGTCATTGCCCTAGGTTGTAATTGTAAACTAAAATTGTAATTCCGACCAATTCTAACATTCAATTGTAAACTGAAATTATGGCTCCTATTAACCCTGAAATTAGGTTTTAGGAGACTAAGTGAGTAATCTGTGTGTCTATCATCCTTCTATCTTAGGTAATTTAGGCACAATAACTTTTTAGTTATTAGAGTCTTTAATCCCTATATCTAGGTTAAAGAATCGACTTATGTCTAAGCTCGTGCCTCCATTACTTGTGTGAAATCTGCTTATCACTAATCTTGTCGGTATTAAACCTACGCTTGAGTTGCAACCATGGTCGATCAATCTAGGATCTCAACATAATTATGTTCAACACAAGCAAACAATCGAGATGTAGACTTAGTTTTTTTGGAATTTTGGCTAGAATTACTTCTTAGGGAATTCACTTTTTTGTTCCGCTAAAAAATTTAGCTCATAATTACATTAAAAAAATTCAAAGAAATTGTTAAACCCAAAATCCATTATTAAAAAGTTAGTAACTCTAAGTTAGTATTGCAATTGAGATTTAGGAATTGAGAAGGAGAGAAATGTATTCCAAAAATGAACTCAAGAGAAATGTATTCCAAATATGAACCCTGCAAAGTCAATTTTCTCCCCCTATTTTCTAGTAGTGTTATAGCAAAACAAGAATATTTTAAGTATTTGGATGTTAAATAAGTCATAATACCAAGACTTATCACAAATCTTAGAGGGTAAAAGAATGTTTTACTTTTTTTTTTTTTGACACACAAGTAATATTTTCTAAAAATTTAAAGGTTGAATTTATGTCCTATACTTGGAAAATTATACATTATTTTTCTAATCTACCTCTTTATAAAAGCTAAAATTTTTCTTTTTTCCTGTCTACAGATGTTTAATCATGTTAAATATTCATCTTGCAACGACCAAGTAATTCAGGTACAATAGTATGGTTTTATTTTCTCTTCGTTGAGGTTGCCTTTAAATTGAACTTTTGTTTTGACTTGGTCTAGGGGTTTGTTATGGTTCTTAAAAAGTTGAGGGGCATTTTGGTAACCTAAATCTCAATTAGGGTTTTGGGAAGAGGTTCTTTTTTGTCATTGTATGTACATTTTTCGAGGCAGTCCAACCCACCTTCTCCTTCATCTTCTTCTTCACGACACGCACGCCTCCCTTGCCGTCGGAGAGTAGTCGCGTCGCCGATCCCCATCGCCAACGTCGTCGAGCCGCCGCAGGTGTCGCCGGTCACGTTCCGAGCGACCGCTGAAGCGTCAGCCGCGTGTCGCCGTGTCATCGAGCCGTCAGTCGTTGCCTCACGTCGCCCGGACTGTCTGAGTCGTCGGTCGTCGTGTCGCACGTCTCCAAGCCGCCGCACATCAACCGTCGCCTGGTTCGTGCTCGAGCCACTGCCGTACTTAGCCGCCGCGTTCTGTCGGGCTGTCTTCACCCTCCTCAACCGCTGGCCGCCGTTTGTCGCCAGATTCTGGGCATGGTTTTCGCCGGAGCTCACTCAACCAACCGGTCCATAAGCTTTGTTCTTGACCATTCCTTGTGAGTAGTGGTTGAGTTTGGTTTCTCTTTTTGTTCCTTGTAAGGTTATTCTGAAATTTGATCTGACTTGTGGTTGTGTTTTGTTTTCAAAGGGCACCTTGACTCGAGTCAAGATAACTAGGTTGGGTAACCGTTGGCTACAAGTTAGCATCAAGCTTGAACCAAGGTAGTGGTTGGAAGCCTTTTTGTTCCTTTTGGGTTAGGCCTCCAAGTTTGGTTGTGGAATTTTAAAAGATTTAGGATACTCTTTTGGTTTAGCAGGTTCAGGTTTAATCCTTATGCAAGAATTAGGGATTTAGCTGTGGAGCGAAGGTAAGGTAAGGGAACCCACGCTAAATTCTGAATTTTGGATTGGAAAGGCTTGATGAAAATACCCTGTCGGGTTGAAAATTTTGGATTAAATGCCATGTTGGACTAAAATGCTTGTTTTCTCTTATGCTATGAAAGGTTTTGGAAAAAAAAGATGTTGTGAACTGTGTTAAATGCCATGTATGGATTGGACTGCTAACCATTTCAAAAGCCATGAATGATGGGTCGATGTTGTTTTTGAAAGTTTAGTATTTTCGTTTGATGTATGCTAATGCCATGAAATTGTTTTTTTTTTCCAATGCGTTGTCATTGTATTTGGGGCCCTTAGTATATGTTTCCTTGAAATGTTTCCGAAGGCTGTGGTGGAATTTTTCTGATATTATTGATCACACATCTTATGATTATGTTGAGTCGACCCACACTAGAGGTCATGTTCTGGGAGAAATTAGTTGTCCACTAAAGGTCGAAGAAGAATTTATTTATAAATGAAAATGTTTACAAAGGTCGTGGCAATTAAACTTCTCATATATATTTATATGCATGTTTAATGTTATGTAAGTCATGAATGACTTAGGGTCGACCCAAACTAGAGGCCATGGATCAGGAAGTTTCAATTTACCACAAATAGCCGAAGAGAAAAGCCACGAAATGTGTTTTATTGTTTATGGGTCCAATTTTAATTAAGATCTGCTGACTACATGATTTTCTTTGTAACCCCGGGTGTGGGGTCTCTTACTGAGTGTTATGTACGTAATACTCACCATTTCTTTAAAAAAAAAAAAAGTGTTTTCAGGTAAGGGCAAGGGCAAGCTGGTCGAATGACGAGGGGCGATACATTGGCCATGGGATGAGAAACAAATTTCCGCTTTCATGTTTTATTCTTACAATTATTTCTATTTTCTAGCATTTCATTATTTGGGTGTCCTACTCTTTTAAAAGTTTGGAGACCAAGACTAAGTTTGATTTCCTTTTGAAATAACCTTGTTTTATCGTTTGTTATTTCGGGATCCCAATAAAGTAACTGTTTTGTTTCCTTCAGTCTCTACGTGATTTTTTTTTTGTTTTAAAAAAAAATGAGGCCTCAAGCTATGCATGTTAAGAAAAGGGTCATAAAGTCAGGGTCTTTACACATCTTACTCTCTTTGATCCATAAAATCATTTTGAGCAAAGAAACGATGGTTATGTGTTAATTTAACTAAATAACTAACTAAATAAAAACCTATAAAAAAAAGCAAGCTTACAAGGGGAAGAGAAATTACATTTAACCAAATATAAAAATAGCAAAATTCTAAGGGGAGGGATAAATTGTAGTTAACAAAAATATAATAAACTTGAATCAAATTTAAACTATTAAGTTAACATTTTTAAAGGAAAAAAAATGCAAAGGTTCCACACAATAATTTAAATGAGAAGCTATTGGATTTACGTCTAACTTATAGTATTTACCGAATCATACATCTATACCGATTTAATGAAATGAAAATATGTATAATTACCCATTAAGCGTGAAAAAATTAAACTAAATATAAAAATTGATACCTCATACACGTCGTTAACTGAGGTAAAAATGTCATAATTAATGAAACTCCCTCAACTCTCGTTGTTTGTTTATACCACAATATAGTTGTTTGTTGGACCATTAGATATTTCCTCTTATCTTGTTGCTAGTATCTACAATACAAATGTCAATCTCGAAGTATTAATTTCTATCTACTATTGTCCCTGATTTCGACAATCGACATAATTATAGTACTATAAATAATGTAAAAAAAAGATTTAGACATTTTTTCAAATGTAAATTATTTTAGTTATTTTTCAGTATAAGCTATCAATATTTACCTATTTTTCTAGTTGCCCCAAAATATAAAAATAGCAAGATTATGATTATCCATTAAGCGTGCAAAAAATAAATTGAATATAAAAATTGATACGTCATACATTAACAGAGGTAAAAATGTTATCATTAACCACTTTTCATAATTAATACTCCACATGATATCTCTCACCTCCCTGTTGTTTATACCACTGTATAGTTGCTTGTTGGACCATTAGATATTTCTTCTTATTTACTGGTTCCTTTTGACGATCCACAGTACACAAAAGGACTATCTTGTTGGTATTTCCTCTTGCTTACTAGTTCTTTTAAGCTTGCCTTGTCCTTGTGTATATTAGTATCTACAATACAAATGTCAATCTCGAGGTATATATTTCTATCTACTGTCATTTCTGCTTTCGATAATCGAATGTGTTTGATCGATTTATTCATTCCTGCAACTTTTTCTTTGGATGACGACACACGTATACATGGACTTCTCTTGTTGGTATTTCCTGTTTGCTTATTGGTTCTTCTAAGCTTGTCTCATTCCTGTATATATTAGTATCTATAATTCTTAAGGTATATATTTCTATATACTATCGTTTCTACTTTAGAAAATCGAATATATTTGATCGATTTCTTTATTCTTGCAGCTCTTATTTTGGGTTTCTTTTCCTTCTATTTGCCTAAGCACAATTTTCATTTGTAGACTCTATATCTCAAGAAATTAAAGAAACGACAAAAAAATGCTCTTCATCTTCCCTAACAACTCATTTCATTTGAAACTCTTCTATCCATTCAATTTTCTTCGATACGTTTAAGAATCATAAACCCAGGGAATCTGCAGTCTCATGAACAATCATGCCTACCAAAGCTAGTCAATGGAGGTCAATGGAAACTGTTGCAAAAGATTAGAAGAAATTGGTTGAACAAAATTTAGAATGGATTTGGGTGGACTGTATTGAAGGGAATCGTGGTCCCCGCAGCGGAAGCGATTGCGAATCGCGCGCTCTTGATTTAGTTACAACGATAAATTCAAGAACATACGTAACAAGATTAAGCATAAAATCAGAATGGACAGCAAGAAATTACCTTTGAAGAACCTTTCTTCGAGTGCTCCTCTCTCCCACGATCACGATCTCAAAGAACGGGAACTCCAACGTGCGAAGACACGACCACCGGATCTTCTCCGTTGTTCTCACAGAGTGAGGAGGAAGGTGGGTTCCCTTTAGGAGAGGTGAGGTATTTTGAGAGAGATGTGTGTTTTGGAACTCTTCCAACAACACAACAAGAGAGCTTGTCAAACCATATAATTCCTTAACCTAGTTGCATCTCATGCAACCATATATATAGAGAAATAGGATGGAAATGACCATCCTACCCCTCCTTTAGTCTCTCTTTAGTATATAGTTTATATATGAATCTAATTCACATTAAAACTATATATTATATCAATTATATCATATATAATTGATATAACTCCTCATGTATGAAATTGAACACTTCAATTTCACTCCTAACTTTATACCCTCAATATTACCATGTTGAGCCAACGGAGGATCTAATGGGACTACGGTTCATGAGCTCGATGATGTGAGATTAATCGATCAAACTCTTTGATCCAGCTTAATCAATATTCATTAACTACAAGTCACTCCACTATAGACTTGAATTTGCACTCTCTCACTTTGTAGATATTATTGTGTCCATCGATATAGTCATTACCCATGAGTCGACCCTTCATAGGTTGTTCGTAATCACGGTGGGTCAAATTACCGCTTTACCCCCGTGATTACCTCTTTGCTCCTTAAGCACCACCGATCCTCTAATGAACAACAAGTCTAAGGTCCTACCTTAGACTCATACCTCATAGAGTATGAGCCCCTGTTGTTCAACACTGAGTCGATTCTTAAGGGAACAACCTATCTAATTCCTTAGTAGAGGAATGAGTGAATTCCATCTTGCAGTTAAGTTTCGACTACCTCACGAGGTTCCGCGCCCCGAGGAAGGTAGGCTTATTGAGTCTGGCCACTGTGCCACTCTCACCCATACTAGTCTAAGGACAAAACCCATATGTTAGGAGTTCTTAACTTGCTCAGATTCAGCGAGAGTCACTAATGACCATCTATAAATTACTAGTTTTATCCTCATTAATTGGTGTTACTTTGGTTAGACTAATAATTTGCGATCGATCTTGTATGAACTCTTCATACAGGATGTCCCCACTCGCATGTCAACTACATGGATGAGTTGGATTACCTCATTTGTACTAATTACAAAGTGGGTCGCATTCATAGTGTTACCAGAATGAGGTTTCCAACCTTATTCTTATACCATAGACCATTTAGGTTATATTCTTGAACTCAACCCAAATAGTGTCCACTAATCGATTTCAAGATAAATGTTATAACCTTGGAGCTTAGTTTATTGGATTTATAAAAGCAAGATTGTAATCTTATCAAAACAAATAACACTTTATTTAATTGATCAAAATTACACAAGTTTAGGGCATAAATCCCAACATGTATATACAGTTATACACTAAGGACAAAATGGGCACACACCTCTCTAAAAAATAGGTAGGCATAATTTTAATTTCTATGCTCTTAATCACAACTTCAAATGTTAGTGAGTTTAGTTCAACTGAAATAATGTATGCACAATGGTATGATATTGTCAACTTTACACTTAAACCCTCATGGCTTTATTTTTGGTTTCCCAAAAAGCTTCATATCATTGTTGTTCTCACTTATATACTATGGATCTCTTCCTTCCCTAGCCAATGTGGAACTTTGTTAACACTCCTAATAGATCGATCCAACAAAAGAGAGCAAGAGGGAGGGATGAGAGTGAGATGCGTGAGCGGAAAGCAAGATCGAGACTCAGCACGCGTTCATACGGAACACCAACGAGGTATTGCCTTTGGCATCAAAGGGCATATAACTTTAAGTTTCAAAAAGTTGAGCAAATTTCATTTTGGGCTTGGTGTTGCGTAATATTTATGATATTGCAATACCGCAGTGTACGGGTTAAGTTTTAGTATAGTGATTTATGAGTCCAAGTATCGTCCTCGGAAATGGGTTTCTAGATTAATTAATTACTAAGGTACTAATTCTCAATTTTAGCTAAAGAAACATAACATAGATAGTTGAATTGAAAGTAAAAACAAGCAAACAAACAAACATGTGGAGACACGAATTGATAGAATGGTGGGAAGTGATTTTACAAGTTAAAGACCTAACTAACACATGCATTGAACCAATGAGATGAAATTATAAACAAGAAGTAAAATACTCAAGAAAATCTCTCGATTCTTAGTGAGCTTCATACATGCAATAAACTCCATAGTCTCCATATGAACCTACAACATGCATGGCATTAAGCAACTTCTTTATGTGTTTCCCTAAGATTTCTAAGTCATTCTCATGTCAGAATTTTAAGGGTTTTGACAATTTTGCTCTAATTCAAGCTTTATCTCTCGAGTCCACTTAAATCAACAAATTAAGAAGTCAAGAACTAATTATCAAAAATAAGAACAAAACATGCTTAAATACATTGTAATAAAGTCATAACAAGCAAATCAAATCCTAACTACAATGTTTAGCTACTCTAAATCACATAAAAATCAAACTAAACAAGTAGAAAACGCGTCTTAGAACGCTATTACAAATTGAAAGAAAAGGAAATTAAACTTAGGTGTCGATCTGGTCCTTCGTCTCGAGCTCCCGTCTTCGATCTCGAACCTCCACGAATGCTTTAGCTCCCAAAAACGCTCTTTTCTCTCTTCTTACAAAGTGTATTTGAAATTAGGGCAAAACTCTACCAAATTCGGCTCCCTTTGCTCAAATGCATCATGTTGTATTTATAGGCATGGTTGGTACAATACGTTGTAACGCTAGGGACAACGTTGTAACGTTGTGCCCTAAACGCGTGGCAAATAAGGAAATACTCGATGCTACCCTAAGCGCAAGCGCTCCTTATCGAAATGGTGTTGCGCGCGCAGCGCAAGGCGGCTGCGCGCGCCTTTGTGCGGTCTTTCGTGTGCGCGCTTCTTTATCGAGATAGCGTTGCGACGCCGCTGAAAGCGGCGTTGCAGCAACGCTATCGCCTCGGTCTTCAACGCCTTTAATCGGCCACGATCGGCGTTATAACGCTATGGACGGCGACGTTGCAACGCCATCACCTCGGTCTATTAGCTTGGTTTGGTCCCTCTCTTCCAATTGGTATTATTTTTAGCTCCAAATAGCCTCGTTTTGATCCCGAGTGATCCAATTTGTCTCCAATAGCTCCGTTCAAGCTCTTAACCTGAAATTGAATGAATTAAACACGTAGAAGCTCTGAAATCATCATAAAACTAGTAATAAGCCTAAGGATAGCACATTTTGCGTGCTATCACTTGGATTTTGGGCTACCATGCATTCCTTCTTCTCTCACCCAATAATAATAATAATAATAATAAAATAAGTGCAATAAGTAGAATGTCTAAATTTAACCAATCCAATTCGAAAAATGTTTATACAAGTTTTAATTTGCAAATATGGCTAAAACCATTTTTAACTAAAATCTACCAATTGCATTAGGACGAAAATATCCCTATTGAATATTTATAATTTATTCAACCTAACAAAGTGGCCAACAAAAAGTAGCGAGGAATTACGTTAGATTTTTTTCAAATAACAAAATCTAGGATTGAAAATTAAATAAAATTTAAAGGTTGGGAGGGAGGTTACAAAAATAATCCTAACAATCCTAAATAAAATCTAGGAATTGAGCATTTGAAAAAACAAATTAGAAAAATTAAATTAAGATAATATATATACTAATTGTTTCTTGATTTACATAAAACTCCCTCATTTTTCTCCAACTCAATGGGTAGAAATGAGTAGAAATGTACGTATCATGCAAGAATAAACTAAAACCAATTCTCATCCACATGCACCATTAGACGAGGTAAATAGGTGTAATTATTCACTTAATGCTATAATACATCATTTAAAACTCGTTCAGTTTTCTCCAACTTAGTGTTTATACTGGAACATACAAATATATTTTTTTAAAACTTAATAAATAAGTAGAAATACATGTACAACGTGTAAGAAAAAACATAAAAAACTAATTCTCACCCACACCATGTACCATTAGAAAAGGTAAATTGTTATAGTTATTCACTCCACCTAAAACTCCTTCAACTTTAGTATATATGTTATTTTTTTTTCGTAAAAAATGAGTATAAATATGCATAAATACCTACCCAACAGTATACTTATGGTTTATATCTTAAATCGATGGGACAGTATATCATCGTAATGACCCTAATGCAGAAGTTATGAAGGCAACCAAATAAAGAAAAATGAAATAATACTGGATATTTGGAAGCTAGTAATAAACACCCAACAACCCAATTTTGTAAATATCAATACATACCTATCATTTTAAAATGGCGTGTATATGAGGGTATATACCTGATTTTCATAATTAAATTAGTTGCAGATCGAGAAAGAAAAGCTAAGATTTTTTTGGTGACCCTCGAATATAATGAGTTACTTGTAAACCTTGTAACTATCACTCTTATCTCATCCCACACAACATCAAATAGGATATGAATGTTGTGAGAACCCATTTCGAACTGATACAACTCTACAAACTTGTAAACCACAATGAAGGGTCTGGAACGTATGCTTTGAGACCAGATCCAAGAGTATGGAACGTGTACTTTGAGACCGCAAGAAGAGATTAGCTCCATAAAAGACGATCTCCATTATGCCTCTAAATTCGGTCAAATGAAGATTTTTCTAAAAATTAGGAAAGTGTGAGTCAATTTTAGTTAGAAATTGTTCAAATTTCTTTTCAAAATAGAATCTGACACTTGTTGGAAGGTTGTAAATACGATAATGGCATGACTGTAATTACGAAGTGGACATTTTAGGAAATTAATATTATTATCAACTGCTCCTAAAAGTATGATAGTCATATTTGCAATATTGAAACTATTTAGCTATTTTCCATTACGATTACTTTTTTTTAGATATTATTCACATTTCCCGAATAAAATATCCAATTTAAAGGACAACACACAAGAATTAAAAAAATAATTATTATGAAAGAGCATAAATGAAAATTAAAAGTAAAATTAAGGTTAAAAGTAAAATACCATCTAAAAAAATGGGTAATAATAATAATAATTTTGTGTACAATATTCTAGAAAGAGAAGGTTAAAAAAGAATTCTAGTTTTTTCATGACCAAATTATCAAAATAACCTCCACGAGGATATCCTTTGAGTGGACACTGAAGGAAACTAAAAAAGGGGGAACAGATAACAGAATTAGAATCTCTGCTTCTTTCTGTTACCAAATTCCTCCATTTCTCTTTCAAGTCTTTCCATCAATGGCTCGTCTTGCAAATTTAAATGGCGTCTCAGAGAAATTCTCCGCCATTCCCAAGTTCCCAAAGCTTCAAAAGTCTCATAAGAAAGTGAAAATAACTGGGTTTCTCAAGTTACAAACAGAGGTTTCTTCTCATCAAATCTCATTGTCAAGAAGATTGGCTTTAACCAGTCTTGTCTCTGTTGCTCTGTTTGGCAATGCATCCATCGAGGTCGCTTCCGCTAACGAGTACTGGCTCGACGGCCCTCTGCCCGTCCCTTCTGTTTCTAACAGTAAGCTTTCAGTTTATCCACTTGTTTCTTTATCTGGGTGTAAGTCGAAATTGAAAAAAAAAAAATCGAGTTGATTTGGTTAGTTTGATGATGAATGTTGTTGAACTCGGTTAGTGTTTTTTAGTTTACGATGGATTCTTTGTTACAGACATAGCGAACGAGAAAACGGGGACTCGATCGTTTCTGAAGACGGGGGTTTACATAGCTAACATTGGGACAGAAGGGAGAAAATACAGATTGAAGAGATATGCTTTTGATCTCTTGGCTATGGCAGATTTGATTGGGAAAGATACTTTGAATTATGTAAGGAAGTATCTTCGACTCAAATCGACGTTCATGTACTATGATTTCGACAATGTTATCTCGGCAGCAGCAGATGGTGAGAAGCAGCCTCTCACCGATTTAGCGAACAGATTATTCGACAACTTCGAAAAGGTAAAGAAGAAAAAGCTTACAAATTTCTGCAAGAAACCTGCAAATCTTCAAGCTGAAGTAGCTTCTTTTGTGTTTTGCAGCTTGAAGATGCAGCAAAGCAGAAGAATCTGAGTGAAACTGAAGCTTACTATCAACAGACAACACCTATACTTCAAGAAGTCATGGATAGAATGGCATAAGTTGTGGAAGTTTTTTAAAAATTAAAGGATTAACTTCATTTTCCACCATTCTTCTGCTGTTCTTTGTCCATATTTCATTTCGATTTTGCATCTGTATTTAAATGTAGCGTAAAGATGCAAAAATAGTGCTGTTGAGTGTTGAATTTTAGTTCAACGATCTAGATTTTGTGTTAAAAGGAAAGGAAGACAATATCGATTGGTGCAAACAAGAACGATCATTTGCAGCATGCTTGGCACATTTGAGAGATTTGATCATCAAAAAGAAGGGAAAAATCTTACTTTCATTAATACAATCAGATCTCTTTTGCTATACAACTAAGCCTAAGTCAGAATCATTCTCATATTTCGTTATCAAATAGTTGATTCGCCAATGTAAAGGCAGCTCGAGCATAAATATTAAGGTCGTGTATTGGTTAGACGTCGAGGAGT